>CM054818.1:24785787-25493759 GCA_028984105.1 Lavandula angustifolia
TACTTCGAGCCCTTTTTATCTCAACGTCAACCTGACGCAATTCAACGTCGGTTTTTTTCATGCACTTTAACTCAACGATACTCTTGAAAATGCCCTCAAAGTTTTGCTTTAGATCGGTGTCGTCATCGTCACGACTCTGGGTTGCATATGTTTTTTTCTTCGCATTTCTCTTTGCAGCCTTCTATCTGGTTGTACGTGTTTCTTCGTTTAAATCAAAATCAATACTTATGTTTTGTCTGGAAGATGTGTTTCTCGCCCCCGATTCAGAGGTCCTTGTCTTCTTCGTTGCAATATCGGCATAGTCAGACTGGGATCGAAAGGTGGGTGATCTTTGATGATTTCCCACACATGATCAAGTGCAAATTTAGCATTGTTGTCATCGCGGGTACTTTTCCAGTGCCATTTTGTAGACGTCTTTGCTACTGGATCCGCTTCTATATATATACTTGATATGAGATTTTAGCACTCGTTAAATTTTACTGCAAGCGGTCTGATGTAATGCCAGTGAGATATCAAGACCGGCGCCGGACGAGTAGGAAGGCTATCGGGTTTATTTTCATTGTAGTGGCAAGCAACACGATTCCAAAAGGCGGCTTCCTTTTGGCAATTACCGGTGACTAGATCTTCAGATATCGTGTACCATGCGTTTGTTAGGCGTACATCCTCTTCATTTTTCCAAACCAGTCGCTTGTTTTTACTAGTAGTTGCTTGCTCCATAGAGCCAATTGAAACGAGTGACTCTTCCTCTTTGAATTGGGTTTCTAGAACTAAAGATGGAGAGCCCAACTGTGACGGCCGAGAAGATCTGGATGGTTTGTTTGTTGATGGTGGAATGGAAAATCCAAACATGTGTGAAGGATTGTGATTGAAATTTGCATATTATATGAGTTGGGTGGAAAATTCTAAATATTTGGTGGATTGGAGGAGACATGTGGATAGTTAGGCATAATCACATAGCTTCCAAAATTTTGAGAATATGGATAGTTGGGTGGAATATTTGGTGGATAACATTGTGTTGGATGGTTGAATTGAGGGTACGATGAATTTGGAGGAATCTAGGAATTTTGTGGGTGCGATAAATTTGGAGAAATTTGAGAATTTTGTGGGGAATCATCATCATCCAAATTATAATAATTTGGATAACTGAAGTTGATATTTTTATTCATTTCGGATAAAGAAGATAAACAATATTGGAAAACCAAAGAAAGTAAAGAGTAATTTTCTTCTTTGAGATAGGATAATAGTAAAATGTGTTGTATAAAATTCATCAATTTCCACTCTATATATAGAAAAAAATTTAGCAGTACAATAATGCGGATAAATTTATTGTATTGCAACGTTCTTAAATTCAGAACGACTATTAATTTTTTGTATATTTAGAGAAGTATTCACTTTTTGTTTCCTTTTGGCCCACCTTGTCGGATTCTCTTTCCATTCATGAGCTTGGATGATGTAAATTATCTCTCCATCAACCATCATGTCACATCGCTCTATCATCCATCCATGCACATGGATGGCCAAAACCATCCCGATGTGGATGCTCTACCAACTTAATGAATTTAACATGTACCCCTTATATAAACGTATTCTTATTATACCACAATAATGAATGAGCTATGAATAAATAATACATAACCATATCTTACAATCAAACCTCATTTATTAAGCGATTGGGTATAATTGAGAACTGATTGACTTCTTTATTTTACCAACATAAAGATCTCGATCAAGAGCTTATCAAAAACCTAGAGATCTATTGGTCGGATCTCTACCACTACCCCAATGTTAAGCAGTATCAACACTTTTGGAAGGATTAATGGGACAAACATATAAAATACTTTGGATATTCACCCCAAGTTTACTTTCGCAAAATTATGGATCTCTTAAAAAATGAAGTGCTAAATCTTTATTTTTTTATTTGCACAAGGATCGACCACATTAATTATCTTTTGAGTTTCTAATTTTAAATTATTAATGCTTTTGCAGATAAGAGTTTGACTTTCAATGTACCGACAATCGTAGATTATGGGTGAATAAAAATTAAAAGCTCACCTTTTGGTGTTTATGTGGACGTTAACGGTGAGGCCTATAATGCATTGGCAAGCTTATTCTGACTCTATCAAGGCTAGTGTTCGGTACGGTATACCGTTCTATTTTTCACATACCATATACCGTACTGATAATGTTCGGTATGAGAAAAAATATATTGTTACCGTACCGATCGTTTCGATATACCGTAGTTCGGTATACCGAAAATTCTATATAGCAAATCTTCATACCGTTGTCATATCGCTCTTACATTATACCGTACCGTACTTCAGTATACCGAAAAATCAAAGTACACCGAATATTTAATGGTGTACCATAAACTTACTCTATGTTTTTTTATAAAAAAGGCAAGAAAGTTATTAATATTGTTTTCCAATAAATTAATTCATCTATATACTTTGTATAAATTTATTAGTATTACGATTTAATGTTTATAAAGTTAAAAAATATAAATTCTTTATCCATTTCATGATTTAATCGATAAATAATGTGATTTTTTGTCAAATAAAGCTATGTTATTTAAGTGAATTTATGATATAACATCAATATTGTTTCATATAAATAACATATTTGTAATAATTTGTAACAATCCATATTCAAACCCTGTAAGGCTAACCAATATTTTTGCACTTTTTTACACAAAATATATGCGGTATGAACTTCGGTATGCGGTATACATCTGTATGAAAAATCTCATATTGTTATCATACCGTAAAACTTCGGTACGGTATGATACCGTACCGAAAACTACGTTATACTATAAATTCGATATCTTCAGTATTTTTTTGGTACGGTGTGTGCGGTATACCGATTTTTCGGTATACTGTAACACCCCTAATCAAGGCCCTAACAAACTTGGTAGAACTTCCTGAGGTGGCAGTTTGATATTTGAGTTGACAAATAGTCACATTTTTAATTTTGAACATTGTTGGTAGTAAAGAACTAACATAATTGGAAGCAGTTTGTTAGTTGAATTGAGAATGCTCATTTAATATAATCATATAAGTGAATGGAGTGAATTGGTTTATGCAATTTGGGATAGTAAATTCTGACTGTTGGCCAACAATTAGCTAGTTTAATGATATGTGTTCACTGGTGCATACATTGTTTATGACATGCATTTAATATGAATATCCCTCACAAACATTATTTATATATATTTGATCGTATTAAGCAAAATATAGTTTTTGTAGCATACATACATCATAATGTCTGCGTATACCCAATCCCTCAAAAAATTGTAATTTGTAGAATATTTAGTAACGACAATAAACTAATTTTAGTTTTATCTTATCGCTAAGGGCATCTCTAATGCATTCCCCTATATTAAAGCTCTCGAATCCCAATTTTTGTGCGGAAACAGTGTTTCGTCTCCAACGCTATTCCCCTATATTTTCTCGTAAAAAAGAATATTCCATAATATTATCTTTTTTATACTCTTATAAATCAAATTAAAATGCCATTATATAATAATATCTTTAATTATAACTTAATGGTATAATATTTTTAATTGTAATTTAATTATATAATTCAATTCAATTAATAATATATTTAATGAAAAATTAAAAATAATTGCAAAAAAGATAATTTAAATTACTTAAATAAAAATCAGATGTTACATCATAATATCTAATTTCCAGAAGACGAATACTCATTCCACAAATGTTCAATCAGTGCATTCCGAAGCATGAAATGAGCATCCGTGTCTTTAATTTCGTTAGACCGAGAAATAAAGCTTCTAAATTGGTCGGGTTGAGGTTCTTCAAATTCAAAATATGTGGCTGACACGTCTCTTGCAACTTCAATTGGAGCATCAAGGTCTCGTTCGTCTTCAATTATCATATTATGCATTATTATGCATGAAGTCATAATATCTCTCAAATAACTTGCGTCCCAAAACGTCTTTGGATTTGCCACAATAGCAAAACGACTTTGTAGGACTCCGAAGGCACGTTCAACATCCTTTCTACACGCTTCTTATTTCGTCGTGAAATACTTTTTTTTGGGACCAACCGGTTCACGTATAGTTTGCACAATAGTTGTCCATTTAGGGTATTATATACCATCAGCTAGGTAATAACCGATATTGAATTCTTTTTCATTTATAACAAAATGCGAAGGAGGAGCAAATCCGAGATCAAGGTTGTTGAAAATATGGAAGTTCCCAATACATTAATATCATTATTTGCACCTGGCATCCCGAAGTGTGCATGCCATATCCAGAGATTGTAATCAGCCACAACTTTGAGAATAATTGTTGGATGTCCATTTCGACCTGCATATCTACCTGCTCATGATGTCGGACAATTCTTCCACTTCAAATGCATGCAATCTAAACTCCCTAACATCCCTGGGAATTCTCGTTGCTTACCAATATAAAGAAGTCGAGCAACGTCAGTGGGACTTCTTAGATAATGTGGTGCAAAGATTTGACGAATTGCTCGACAAAATCTCTTCACACACTCAATTGCAGTAGACTCACCAATTTTGATATACTCATCAGTTGCATCTCCAGGAAGTGCATATGCCAGTATACGAAATGCAGCAGTGATTTTTTGTATAGTAGACAAGCCTTGCTTACCAACTGCATCTCTTTGCTGCAGAAACCAAGGATCATGGTTTTTGACGGCCTCAACTATTCTTACGAATAAATGACGGGACATCCGAAAGCGTCGGGGAAACTGCTCATCATTGTAGGTTGGATTTTCAGCAAAATAATCTTCCGAACCTCATATTTTATTTATTTTCATTTGTTTACTTGGTTTTTGTCTTTGATTTCTCAAATAAATTTCATCTCTTTGCAGATGTGGATGGCAAAATAGTACTCCCTCCGTCCCATTGAAAGTGTCTTGTTTTCCATTTTGGGCGTCCCATTGGAAGCGTCTTGTTTCTAAAAAAGGCAAGAATATGTGGACAAGATTTAACTATCCAAAAGTCAAACAATATACACCACACATTATCATTTTCTTAACATCCGTGCCCATTGGAAACAAGACGCTTCCAATGGGACGGAGGGAGTATATGATAACACAAAAGGACCATGGACATGGGTTCAAATTTGACCACACTTGGCATATTCTTGAAGATTATGTGAAAGCTGAAACTACGGGTAGACCTCATTCTCGCCTTGTTTCGGAGTCTCAGTCTCCTTCAATGTGAACCTAGATAGTGAAGACGGAATCGGTAGTGGTGGTTGTTCATCCCACCGACCGGAAGATGTGAAGAAAGCAAAACTGAAAAAAAAGCATAACGAAGATGCGGCGAATACTCTTTTGTTTATTAAAAAAGAAAATGAGAAAATGCGAGAGACAGTCATTAAGCGAACTGAGCTTAAGAGCTTAATCAGAGACGATAACATCCTAATGATCGATTTGAAAACGATTGATGATCCGCACAAACTTGAATTGCTTCTGCTTGAGCAGGCTAAAATTTACGAGAAGCGGGGAATGACACCCCACCAAAAGATGACGGTCCAAGTTTGTTACGGAATTTATTCTCGGGCACTGAAGGCTCCAGAGATGATATTCCTAATTATTAAATAATTATTAGATGTAATTTCAATATTCAGCATGTTATGTAATTTCAATTAATGTTCAACTCATGTTTCCTTTTATTAATATTAAATAATTTCAATTAATGTTATATTAATTATCTAGATTATTCTAAATAAAATTAACTAATAATTTATTTAAAAATAAAATCAATAATAATCTACATATATATACACACACTCCTCTCATCTCTCTCGCTCGCCGCCTCACCCTCTCGTCTCTTTCTCCCTCATCTCAGGCTCTCGTCTTCATCAAGCTCTCGTTTCTCGTCAAGCTCTCTCTCTCTCTCTCTCTCTCTCTCTCTTTCTCCCTCTCGTCTTCATCAAGCTCCGATGGGGGTGAGTATTTTTCATGAGTTCAGTTTTTTATTTTGTGTACAGATCTCGATTTCATGCTTGATTTTATGTTTGATTTCTAACAGAAACTGAATTGAGCCAATTTTGTATCTTTTTCACCTTTTTTTTAAATAAGACACGGGAGTGATAATTTTCCCCAAAATGTATGGGAGGTTTTGAATAGAATTGGAGAAGAAAAAAAAAAAAAAAAAAAAGATCCCAATTTTTGTGTTGCTTTGGAAACGGTATAAAAGATAAAGAGAGATTTGACCATCATCATTAATAAAGTGGCCTTGTCTAAATAAACTGGCCAGTTGCTGTCGCCTTATATTTATTTGTCCAATTGCAAAATTTGGAGAAATTCGCAAACCGATACCAAAAGTGCGTAAATTTTATTATTGTATAATTGCAACTATGATGCAGACAACTCATGACAACTCATAGCTAAAGAGAGAGAAGAACCTTCACATAGAGACAAATACATCCAAAGATTCCATATACTTGTATACAGGCTTCCACACGGTATAAGTTCTCGACCCGATCCGAGTATCATTTTTATAAAAGAAGTATTTCCATTTCCTAATGTTTCACTAATAAAGTTTCATTTTTTATTTTGAATGTTTCACTAAACAAATCATATTCCATAAATGGAAAGAAATGAGTGGACCACAATCATTCTAAACAAATAGATTCAATCATTTTATACTTTTACACCACATATTTTCTTTTCCACCCATTTTCTAAATTCTTGTGCATAAAAGCAATGAGAGTTGATTAGTGAAACGGAAAGAGTACATAACTTCTAATATTGGAAAATATAACTTTTTTTAGTAAAAGAGGAAAAAAAGAAGGTTACATGAAGTAAGGCACAAGATTGACAGTCGCTATACATCACAACAAAATGCAACAGTTGGAAAGACAATTGATCAAGATCAAGAAAGCTAACAACTTCCAACATAGCTCAAATGAACAAGAGAGAGAGAGAAGTTTTGCAGTTCCTGCTACTTTCCATCATCAATTGCAATCTCCATATGTCATAACATAGGAACATGGACACATATCCTTTACCTTAAAAGAGAGATTATTTTTCGATGCACATGCTCTCCGGATGAACCGGCTTCTCCATCATGGTCATGGAAAATAAGGGTCAGAACTCCGACCAAACACAGAACTGATCCTACGAGAAGCTTGTCGTAGCGCTCCACCCAGTGGAACTTGAGCTGACTTGCACCATAGAACGAGAGGGCCACTAGAGACGTCATCACAGTTATCGTGCTGAAGTGTGATACCATAACATGTTAGGGCGACAAATATTTGTTGAACTAACTCTAGCTGCTGCATGAGGTAAATGATGTGGTTATGACATAATAGTTACCTGAATAACAGGACTATGATAGCAAGCACCATCATGGAGGATGAGTTTCCAACGGCAAGAAATACTGGAAGAGTGGTTGCACAAGGAGACAATGCAGGAACAAGAACAAGACCAGCAACAGCCATTTTTTCCATAGGTTGGTTGTGAGAGTGGGTATGACCACCCTTTCCGTTCAGAAAAAGCACGATATAGCCGCCTCCAAGAAATATGAGCAACAAAGATGCAAGTTTATGCACGGTTTCCTCTCCTGCTATAGTGTTTGTTATGGTGATTGCTGTTATGCCGAGTAGCGAAGTGGATAATACATGCAGTACTGCTCCAAATGCAGCTGCACGTAGACAACAATTACTGATCATCACCATTGTAATCACAAAAAAGGTGACCCAGATTGGTAGCAAAAGGATGCTACAGAATCCGGTTATAACTATGCACGAAAAAGATGTAAAGAATAGAGAAACAACTGCAGCAAGTCACATATCAGAGAAGTACCAAATTTAAGATTTCAAAGTCCGTGGACCGTGGGTATAGAGCTATGTATTTTTAAAGAAAACAGTAGAAATAATTAGAAGTCCCGTATGTTTCAGCATCATAAATTTATGCTGATTATACATATGAACGCTAACAAACTAGTATTAACTAGCAATAGAGCATGCTGATGGGGTGAGGACATTTCAGGCAAGTTGTAAATATGACACAGCCCTGCAGGTACAAGAAATTCTAGTCATGTCATTGATAAGGGTATTTGGAGACGCACTTGGGTTTCGGGTAAAACTTAAAATTCCTCCATGGTTAAGAATGAGAGACGATTCTATTCTCCCAAAATGTAATGCAACCAGATCACATATAAACTACATATTATAAGACTCTGCATAACTTTACTGATCATTTGGTTCTGGAGGTATCCTCTAGAAACATGGTATATTACAACACAGCAGTAACCAACAAATTGAACAATTCTGAATCCATATTTGCTTAATCTGCAACTTTCTTGAACTTCCCTCATAATCATCCATAAAGACATCGGGTAGCACGTATAGGAAAATAAAGCATAGGTTACGTAATTCGCTGAACATAATCTCTGTATAAGATGCCAACTATCTCCTGGTAATGTTCCACCGGATCAAAAACCAACATTTTTTGCAATAATACCCCTTTGCCATTTTCTATTTAAATTGACAAATGACAACACATACTTTACAGCCTTCCCCGAAGATTCTAATCTCATGTTTTTGTTTATCCCATTAAAATCTTAAACTTCAACTACCCAATTACCCCTTTTAAGGCTAGTAAGGGTTAAGCCCATAAGAATTATCGGATGAATATATAATCTTAACTAAGGACAATCAATACCAGCAAAATCACGCAACATATACACAATCAATGTAGCAATTCCTCGCAAAAGTTAAGCACCTTGAAGTTTCTATTTTCTTTCTCTGTCAAATCAAACAATGCAATCCTGGATCTAGAAAAATAACCACACCCGAAAGCAACTCTTTCCCCAATCACTAAAAAACCCACAAATTTTCTCAAAAGCTAACTCATAATCACAAAAAGGAACCATCAGGCAACAATACAAGCATGAAGCATCACTTACTAACAAGAAGAGTGCGAGAAAGCGTCCATTTCTGAGCGCGGCCGACAATGGAGAACGGCAGCCAGTGAGTCGGGATGAACGAGTGCAGCAGCGACACGGTGGCTATGCCGCCGATAGTCGACAGGTCCTCCGCCGTAATTCCGCCGTCCATTTACTTCTCTTCTTTACCCTTTACCCTGGATTTTTTCTACTATCTTCCCCGATTAAAAAATTTTAATGGCTACTGCGGCAAATATATAAGAAGATTACAGGTTGTTTGCAGGGAGATCAGATTCAGGTAGAGTAGAGAGATAAAATTCGAGAAAACGTGAAATTGTTACAATCTTCGTTGGATTAGAATTGAGGAAATGCCAAAATATCGTCCAGCAGTAGTAAAAGACATTACTGCCCTTATGAAATGAGAAATTTTCGAAATTTTTACTCTCTCCGTCCCACTCATCTTGACGCATTTCTTTTCAACACGGGAATTAAGAAAGTGGATGATAAAGTATGAGAGATGGATAAATGATAAAGTAAGAGACAGAAGATAAATGAGTTTGTAAGAGAATAAATGAAAAATTAGGAGAGAGAAATGAAAAAAGTAGGAGATAATTTAGTAATATTTTTTAAAGTTATTTCCTTTTAAGGAAACGTGTCATGTTAAGTGGGACATCCCGAAAAGGAATACACGTCAAGATGAGTGGGACGGAGGGAGTAGTATTTATCATTACATTTAGAATTTTTAATTTTTATCTAGTAATTTTTCAATCTTGATTTTAATAAATTTGATAATCTAAAAATATTAAACTCACTTTATTTAAAATTCAAAGTAATTAATATATAAATTAACTCTATTAGTTTATCATTTAAAATTAGTTTCTTTAATTATTTAAAATTTTGAGCTCATTAATTTTATTTCTTAGAATATTTTTTTATACTAAAATTAATTATTAAAAAGTTTGAATTCATCAATTTATTGTTAAGAATGAATTCATTATTCTCTTTAAATATTTTAAAATCTTGAAACTATTACTTAAAAATAATAAAAGATTTAAAATTTTGATTTTAACAATTTATTATTCAAAATTAGTTTATCAATATTTTTATTTCTTATTATTTATTTATTAATTTTAAGATTCATTATTTAATTTAATTATTACTAAATACCTGAGAAATCAAATCTCAAACTCGTATGGAAAAGCACTTAAATGGAGTTGGATAGGACTTATTCATTATTCATTTAATTTAATTATAGTAACTCTTTTCTTTTGAAGGGCTATTATGTCATTCGTCATTGAATAATTTTCGTCTCAAAACCTCCCCATATCTTGAAACCTCGGGACGCTCTCATTCAGAAGCAAATTAGGGTTTCGCCACTGTATCTGCAAATCGCCGATGGCTGAAGTTGCTAACGCCACGGAGGAAAATATCGACCGCCTCCCAGATAAGGATACCGAAGACAAGCCTTCCGATGCTGCCCCCTCCGACACTGGTCCCGGCGACGCATCACCACCGCATCCTCCGCCTCAACCGCCACGCCGAGGCATCCGAGACCGCGACCGGCGTGATGACCGGGACTATGACCGCCCGCCGCGGCGTGAATACTATGACCGAACCCGATCGCCGCCCCCGCCCGCTCCACGTGACAGAGATTATCATAAACGCGGTAGGATGAGTCCTAGCCCCCCTCCACCTCCGTATCGAGAACGACGCGGGGGAGGTCCACATTCTCCGCCTCCTAGAAGGTCTCCGCCGTTTCCTCCGTATAAGCGGAGGAGGGATGATGTTTATGATGGTAGGAGAGGGAGTCCAAGAGGAGGATATGGATCGGGGGACAGAAGGTCTGTTGGGAATTTGGTTAATTCGGCTACAACTTCTCTTATAATCTGTGTACCTAGCAGCTTAGTCTCGTTTATTGTCTCCCGATTGATTATTTAGGAAGCTGTTAAGTATATTGTGGAGATTGTTTATTGGACGAATATTTTCTTGGTTATTGGAGCACTTGTGGTGTTTAAGTTTTGTTGTGTATATATTAGCCTATGGCCCGCTCTTTAGTTCCAATAATCAGTTTAAATTGAGATTCAGGTTTCTTTTTATCTTTTTCCGTTTCAAAGATAATTTCTTGGAACATATGTGTGCTAACTTATATATGTGCATCAGTGCGTGTATTGTGTATATAGTACACTTTTAAGCGTGAACTCCTTATTTGCATTTTCTGCTTCCTAATATATTTTATCTGTTAGATAGAAGTGTGTCTCATTTTCCTTTTCCTTCTATATGGGATTAGTTCATACATTTTTCATCTAAAATGATAGTTCATACATTTTTCATCTAAAATATTTCATTCTGTTACTCTACTAGATTGTATTGATGGTCAATTTTTGGTTCAGGTTTGGGTATGATTATCCTGGTGGATTTGACCGTGACAATGGGGGTAGACCTGGTTATCCTGATGAGAGACCTCATGGTCGATATATGGGCCGTCCAGGTGCTGGCTATCAAGGTGTTATCTCTATATCTTTCCATATTCCAATCTTTTTGAATAATCTAGCATTTGGTTATGTATTCTATTCAAGTTGCTATATTTTCTTTAGTTTTTCGGAAATTTTATATTTATTGTGGAATGATAATATTAATATATTTTTATTATTATACTGCCTTATGTTTCTCTATGATGAACATAATGTTTATTCACATATCCTACCTCTTTGCAAGTAGGCATCAAATCAAGTTCATAGTGTGTTGTTTGTGCTATGTTCTTACGTATACTGTTTAAGTTGATGAGTCAGGTGGATGTTATGTCTGTGGCAGTGTGTCTGTGTAATGTTAGTGTGTGTGTTTGCCTGTATGTGATGTAAGTGGTGTTTAGTATGTTTTATCTAAGATTTTTAGTTTTTATGTCAATTGTCAAACAAAGATATGTCATTTAACTATGGATCTCAAGTCCACTCCACCCTCAAATAACCTAACTCAACCTTCGATATTTGTCTCTGCTTTTGAACTTTGCGGAATGCACATACACTAGGTTAGCATTGGTCTCTATAGCCTTAGCTAAAAAAAATTGATTTTGTTTTTCATGGTCCTACGTTTTTATTTGATCTTTTTTTGGTGCAGAATGGGATTCTGTTCGTGGTGCTTTTGCTGACAGTTTCAGTGCTGGTGGAACCCAGAGGTAAAAAGCATGTAGTTTAATTATTGGAGCAGATTAAGCTTTCCTTAAATGGCTGCATTTGGTTTGTATTGATGCAATCATATTCACTTCATTGAGGTCTCTCTCTGTCTCTTGGCTTTGATTTCAGGCTTTTGCAAATGTTTTTTCCACACTGAGTTGCCTACTCATGACAACGAACTCTGTTTTTCTGATTACCTTTTGAGAGCTTTAGATGCTTCTTTGGATGATGAAAATAGTGATTAACCATGAACTATTGAAATGATGTTTTGGGGAATGTTACTAAACTGATGTCATGTCTTGTGTCCAGATTTATTCTCACTTTTTGTCGTGACCAATAAGATAGTGTTATTTTTGTCTTTTATGGATAAAAGATAACTCACTGTGAAACCTAGAATGTTAGTCAAACTATACTGTGTACTATACTGTGTGTGTGCTGTTGCTTTCTTATTAATAATGCTGTTCAACGTCATGTCATTAGCTAAATCTACTTTAGCTTTTTTTTAAACTTATTTTCAGGGAAGGAATGATGTCTTATAAGCAGTTCATTCAGGAGCTTGAAGATGATATCTTGCCAGCTGAAGCAGAGCGCAGGTCAGATTGGAACGATTCTAACATTTCAGTTGAACATTTTCTAAACTGCTCGTCTTTAAGGAAAATGTGCCTCAATTTTGCTACTTGTATTGCTTTCTTGTTCTGTTACTTCACTTATATTACTATTGGTTTTGCATGATTAGGTATCAAGAGTACCGGACAGAGTACATATCAACCCAAAAACGAACTTACTTTAATGCACATAAAGATGAAGAATGGTACTTCTTCAAAATATACTGAGTATCGCTCCTTTAAAATATATACCAATTATTGCTCCTCATTTTGTGCCTTTTACGAGCCTGTTCATTTCTTCAGGTTAAAAGACAAATATCACCCGACAAACTTAATCGCTGTCATAGAACGGTAAGTACACCGGCAGAAGTTCCGTTTTGCGTCAAAGTCCACATTCCATTTGAAATGCCCACTAAATGTCCTCTATATACAACTTGCATGTTGGTTATATGTAAGACCTAAACATGTTATCCACCTTGGCAGGAGGAACGAACTTGCGAGAAAGTTGGCCAAGGATTTTCAGCTTGATCTGCAGAGTGGGAATTTGGACATGTAAGAGTTGTTCCTGCATATTTGCTTTTGCAATTGTGCACTTTAAATATAGAGTAGACCGATCTGACTGAGTTATTTATGTAAAAGAGGTCCTGCCTTTATTCCTTCATCATCAAACAAGCCAGAACAGTCCAGTGAACCAAACTCTGAAGATGAAACAGATGCCAGTGGCAAAAGAAGGCGGCCCAGTCGGGGTGGTATTAAGGAATCCGATCTTTCTTCTGCCCCAAAGGCTCACCCAGTCTTTTCAGAGCCTAGACGTATTCAGATTGATGTTGAACAAGCTCAAGCTCTTGTACGAAAACTTGATATGGAAAAATTAGTGGAGGATAACATTTTATGTCGATCCGATAATGATAGAACCAGCAGAGATAAATCTCATGGAAGTTCAAGTGGTCCACTCATCATTGTGAGGGGTTTAAATACAATAAAAGGTCTCGAGGGGGTTGAGCTTCTGGATACCCTCCTGACTTATCTGTGGCGTATTCATGGAGTTGATTATTATGGATTGGTTGAGACAAATGAAGCCAAAGGTCTCCGGCATATTAGAGTTGAGATTAAGGAACCTGATTCCACTGGTAATGGCAACGAGTGGGAGAAGAAATTAGATTCTCATTGGCAAGAGAGGCTAAAGAAAGCTGATCCTCTGGAAGTAATGACCGCAAGGGAGAAGATAGATGCTGCAGCTGCTGAAGCTTTGGATCCACATGTCCGCAAAATTAGGGATGAAAAATATGGTTGGAAGTATGGATGTGGAGCAAAAGGGTGTACAAAGCTCTTCCACGCGTCAGAGTTTGTACACAAACACTTGAAGTTGAAACACACGGAACTTGTGATGGAGCTGACATCAAAAGTACGTGAAGAGCTGTACTTCCAGAACTACATGAAGTAAGTACTGCCATCTCAGTATGTCTACAATGCCTCTTTGCTATAAAATCTTATAAATGTCATGTCTTGCAGTGATGAAAATGCGCCTGGAGCTGAACCTGTCATGCAGCCTTCGGTATGCCTTGTTTGTCTATATATTTGTCAACTTCCTATTTGGTGGTACTTGTTCCACATATTGACAGTGCTCATCTGCAGAGGGAAAAAACACAAAGACGAAGACCCGCCCTAGATAATAGAATGAAAGATGACAGGGGAAATCGTAGAGAGCGTGATAATCGTGCTAATGGCAATGAGCACTTTGATAGGTCTGAGAATCCTCAGTCTGGGGATTTCAACAATGGTGATGGTGCTGCTGGAAACAACCCTGACGAACCAATGTTTGATTCTTTTGGTGGCCAAGGCATTCCTGTTACTGCTTTTTCTTCAGACATACCTCCTCCAGTACTGATGCCTGTTCCCGGTGCTGGGTAAGTATGTGTTATTCTGTCCATTCTTTTCATTTCATTGCTCATTCTGGACAGGGGTCTTAGGAGTGTCTTGAGAGCGCTCTTTATATGCATATTACATACTTGTTGATTGGATATAGTTGTTGAAATGCAGTCCACTGGGTCCTTTTGTTCCTGCTCCTCCTGAGGTTGCTATGCGAATGTTGCGAGAGCAAGGAGGCCCTTCCCCATTTGAAGGAGGAGGCAGAAATGGGAGGTCTGGACACCAGTTAGGTGGACCTTCCCCAATAATTGCCATGCCTCCTACACTTGGACAGGATCCTCGGCGCTTGCGAAGGTCGGTATTTTCTTTATGTAAATAATGTATGTTTCACTTTCCAACGTGAATCTTACATGGGTTGGACACTTTTGCAGCTACAATGATCTGGATGCCCCAGATGATGAGGTCACAGTTATAGACTACAGGAGCTTGTAAGGTTTGACTTGTGGGCTAAAGGTACCGCACTTCATTCTTATGCAGGCTTAAGATGCTGCTGATTACGCTTCGGACTAAGCATTAGTAGGTACCTGTGACCGCGAGGCTGCTGCATTCGACCTATTTATTCTCTCTGATCTTGCACTCCTTTGTATGAGTTCGTTGACTACCAGATGGGCAGGGAATAGGACAAGTGTGGTGCCATAACTGCTGGTATTAAGTTAGAAAAGGATTCATGAATGTAATCAAATTTTCAGTGTGTAATACAGTTTTTCTTCGGATCTGTATTCTTCTAAAGATTTGCTGTTTAGACCTTTTCTGGTATAGCTGGATATTGCCATCGACTTATAGTTTCAATTTTTGAATTTGTTTCTGAGAGTCCAATTTTGGATTCTACTCGTATAGCCAAGTATTCGCTGAACCATTACGCTGGTGAATGTCGTTGCCTTTGTTGTTCTATGGAGTTCGATTTGTTCTTTGAGTTCATGCTGGCATCACAAGCTGTGTAATCCTCAATTCAAGAAGGCTACACAAATAATCACTTCAACACAATCTGCATATACAGTTAATAAATACACAAGTCAGTCACAGTATCACAATGCAAGTTTTATTAGCATTAGAGCAAGAGAGAGAAGTTAAACAAAAAGAATGCATTTTCCAATCAAGTAATGTGTCAGTCTACAAGGTAATCCTTCTTGCTCTTACGTTATTTACAAACTAACTGGACTGCCTCTCAACTCCATACGAACCTATCTACTGAATCTTTATTTTCAACTTCTTGAATTTGCATATCATAGATTCTATTGATCTCTGTATTCTATTACTCTCTGCTGCCCTTACAACCTCAGAAGCCATGTGCAAGCTTTGGATTCCGCGGCCCAAACTGGCAATCGAAGGCGCTTCAGGTATTGATTCCGCAACACATTCAATCCCATCACCACACACCAGCAGCCCTGCACAAGTTGCAATGCTACACCCAAAGGTAGCCCATGGTAAAACTCCAACACTCCGAACATGCCGCTTTCTCATTATCTCATAGAATGCTGATCTCATTGCAGAGAGACTTGTCTTCTCAGCAGAAGCTATCACACTGTGAACCACTGCACGTATCTTCTCAGCAGACGCGACAGCCTTGATAGTCGACCCTTTCAACGAAGAACTCGCCATACCAGGAGCTGCTACCGCTTTGGTTTTACCAAGAGCCAAAATGAAAGCTTTTTGTGTCTGAGTCAGTACAAGTTTCAGAGAAGATGGGACATTAAAAGTTGCGATTTTGATCAAACTTGAAACCGGGATAGCCTTAGAGAAGGAAGAGGCTCCAAGAACTGCTGTTGCACCAGCCCCCACTGCTACCACAGGCTTATCAGCTAACTTCCACTTTCTGTTCCTTTCCTTAGAAATCTCATCATCTTCAAGATTTATGACAAGGTGGTCGACCATATCCTTAACCTCGGATGGAACAGCAGTCTTCCAGTTTCTCCGAAGCCCGGATAGTCCACTAGCATCAACCACTGCAACTATGGATTTATACTTCTTTGTCTGGCTTCTAAGAGCCTGTGCAAGAATAGCATGTGTCTGGTCATCAACAGGAAGATCAGAAAACTCAGTGTGAGCCGGAACTTGCTTCCTTATCAGCCGGCCTGCATTATTTAAAGCGATTCTCAACCCCTCAACAGCAATCTGAAACGCATAGACTTCTGAGAGGAGCCTATTGTCAACTTGTTCTCCCTTGTTGACATCACAAAGCAGCTTCTGTGCACAAGCCAAAGCTTTGTCAATAGAAGGGATGTCTGCAAATATATCATGCAAATCAACAAGCAAAGGATACACACATTTGGCAAACTGTGGAACCTCATAATCAGCTAGAGGGCTGCCATCCTCCTCACCTGCCAATTTCAAAGATGGATTTGCATGAACCAAAGATGCAGATAAGGATTTCACCATTTGAGACTGAATCTCATCAGTGACATGGAAAGCCTTCGAAGTAAGAAACACATTGGAACTTCCTATTCCTTTAGAAACCATATTACTCGGCTGCAAGGTGAACGCGCTTTGGAGACCAGTTCCCAAATCCCCACCTTCCGAAGTGGATTCAACATCACCAGTCATGTTGCATTTCACGAAAGGCGACTCGAGCATCAGAAACGAAGAACCAACTTCTTGAGCAGTTTTCTTAGCTGAAACAAGGTGACCATTGAAACTGACTCCAAAGATCTCCCTCAACACCAAACTCCCTGCAACATCCTCATACCTCTCCTTATTAATCTTATGCCTAAAGCTATTAATCAACACCTCAAACACCGACGTGGGGACGGTATCATCACACCCTCTACCAACGTCAAGCAATCCAGTCCCAGTTTCCCCCAATCCAGCCATCTCCGATTCATTCAACTGCCCCACTTGCACAACCACTGCATCAGGCTTAACTTCTCTAATCAAGCACTCAACATCCAAAGCCGACCTCTCGGACAAATTCTGAACAGCTATTGCATATATCACAGCCTGCGATTTGGGCTCACGAATCGCATAAACGAAAGGCTTCGTGTTTTCCGGAATGGACAATTTCTCAACAATCCTATCCGATGCCCTTAAATCATTATTATAGAGAACAAGAGTGGAGAAAGGCCAAATGTTCTGAACGTATTCCACCATAGCCCACATTATGAATTCCGCGCAAAGAATAAAAAACCATCAAAAGCAATCTTCTTTCAATCAAGTGAGTCACCAGAAACGATCAAGATTGAACAAGATAAACAGTAGGTCACTCGCAGAGAGAGAGAGATTGAAATCAAACCTGCAGCAGATGCAGATGTTAATAAGGGTTCTCAGGATGGGGTTTGGCGGTGATGGTCTCTCTCTCTCTATGACCTTCCCGATAAATCTTGGATCTGATGGCAAGAAGGAGAAACAAGATTGGCTCTGTTACCCTTTTTGAGCAGTCAAGTTTCTAATTGGGAGAATAAAAGGAAATGTTAGTGATTTATTATTGTCACGGTCATTTAATTAGTCACCCTATTAGTAGAAATAAAAGTTTTATAACTAATTCATTTAATTTTTTAAATTAAATTTAAATTTTTATTATAAATATTTTTAAAATTTTATTATTTGAAAAATTAATCAAATAATTTTTTCCAAAAAATTAAAATTTTTGGTAACAAAAAAATTTATTAAAAAACCTAAGTTAGAAATTAAAAAAAAAGTAACTAATAATACTAGTTTTAAAGACCAATTCATCTAATTTTTAACTATTTTTTCAAATAATTTTTTGAATTAACTTTTTTTCAATTTTTTTTACTTAAAAAAATATTTAAATAAAAAATTAAGTAAATCTAGATTAACAAATAATTTTGCGTCTAATGGCGGAGGAGGAGAGCAGATCGATACAGCAGTTGGGGAAGGTGTTATGTTCTTCGAGGTCGAAGATGTCGTCAGAGATGAGTCTCCCACCTCTAAGTCGTCCAGCTGCTCATCTTCGACGACATCTTCAACCTCGAAGAACATAACACCTTCCCAAACCTCTGCGTTGACCTGCTCCCCTCTACCACCGTGAGACGCAAAATTATTAGTTAATATAGATTTAGTTATTTTTTTATTTTAAAAAAATTGAAAAAAAGTTAATTCAAAAAATTATTTGAGAAAATAGTTAAAAATTAGATTAATTGGTCCCTAAAATTATTATTAGTTAATTTTTTTATTTTTTATTAATTTTTATCGTTTATCAAAAATATTATTTGAAAAAATAATAATTTTTTTCGAAAAAGATCATAATTTTAAAACTATTTTTGTGAAAAAAAAAGGTTTAAGTTTAATTTAAAAATTGGATGAATTGGTACCTGAAACTTTTATTCCGTAAATACTCCTATGACTTAAAGTTGACTAACTTAAAATTTAATAGAATGACCAATTTATTTAAGCTATCAAATATTGGAGACCGATAAACTAAAAAAAATTAGGGAGCAATTCATCTAAACTAGCAAATATTGTGGATCATTTGTGCCAATTTGTCTTTATTATTTAAAACTCAATATTTAATCTATAAATGGTGCTTGTCTTTTAATTAAACCTACATTCCGCTGTCCAATTTTCAATTTCAGGTGATTTTTCTTCAATTGTCTCACTTTAATTATTCATTTTTGTTTATTTTAATTTTCTCGTCTATTTACTTTTCTTTTTAATTTAAAATAATGTTATATGATTATAGATCTAGTATTTTATTTATAATTAACTTCTTGAATTTTCATGCCAAAAAGAAATTGAATAATTGGAATGATAGGATGGAGTACTACATATCAAATTGGCATAATCGACTATCAAACTGTTGAAGATTCTGAAATTGATCCTCCCCTTTTTAAAGCAATTTGATTACTAAGCATGCTATGATTAGTAGGATCGGTCATTTCACCCATTAATTCATTAGTCAACATTTTTTTAATTTGAAAAAATAAAATAGAACTACCTTAACCAATCGTAAAATATTTGACCGAATAACTAGAAAAAAAAATTGAGAATCAATTCCACCCATAGTAATGAAATAAGGCACAATGTAACATCCTTTATTAAGTTGCATCATATGATCGTGTCTGCACTTCGCCCCTACCAAACTATCTTATCCGTCTCTCCAGAAAAAAATCGAATCTCTATTCGAAGAACATTGATATGATGTTGTTCCTGTGATCAGTGAAACAAGTCCTGCATGTCGAGGATGTCAGCTAGGACGCCGGCAGCAGTTGTATCGTTGCCTGCTCCAGCACCTTGAATAACCAGTGGCTGTTTGCTGTAGCATCGGCTATAAATCTCCAGCTGCACCACAAAATCAAGAATCATCTTAAACTAGAAAATTCATATGATTCTTCTTACATAGAAAGAGAATCAAGGGAACCACAGTAAATAACCTCTTTCCATGTATACAGTACACATAAAACAAACGAACGGGTTAGCCGTCTAAACTTACTATGTTTTTCTGCATTATATAGTTTGTATGCAATTATTTACCTTCCAAGAAGTAGGGCTTTCTAGGCATCAACCTTTACTAATGAAACCATAGCTATACGTTAGCTGTCGATGTTGCTGAAAGGATACATTCGCTCTCAAAGCTTGTTAATTACATTTCTGAGTTACATAATAAAACATAATAAACTTTTGTCATCTATTTACTATTTAGTGAAATATTTACATATAATGTGGGAAGCAAGTTGTAATTAAGTATTCTGGATAGATGACTGGACCAGGGGAATGGAGGGAGAATGAGAAGTGCAAATGAATCAGAAATATGTCATAATTGGGATATCAATGCAAAAGATACTTACCACATTATCACTACCCTTCAATCTACCCAGGGCTGAATCTTTTGCAACTTCTTGTATGCCAACTCCACACCTACCAGAGGTGTAAAATGCATGTCGAATTATAAAATGTCAGTGTCAGAATAAAACCAACTAAAAAGAGATTTTTGGTGTTGCAGTATCAAGCATAGCTGGATAGAAGAGCATTGTTTGTCTATTTTCTCCTTATCCAGCTATAGTATCAATCATGTAACAGGATACCTTGACTCCTCGATGATACAAACATAGCGCAGAACATTTCCATTTGAAGAAGCTTGTTTTATCCGTTTTTGGATATCTTCATCAAGCGAAGGGAGGCCTTTTGCCAAAAAATCATCTAGAGGCATTTTACCAGGTCCCATTTCTACCGGGTACAAGCTTTCGACCTATGAAAGACACTAGCTCTAAATATCTTATTCTGAAGCAATATGAAAAAGGTTGCAATGGCAAAGGCTGATTGCACAAACCAACCTTGATACTGTCCAACTCAATACGATGTCCAAGAAGTCGTGCAAGGATCAGTGCCTATGTCCACAGAAAATAAATAGTAAGTATGAGATATTTTCTTCTAGGTTGGATGGGTATTGTAAATGTAAATTTAGAAAGAAAAAAAAAAGTCTACAAACCTTTCTAGCTACATCCATCCCGCTGAGATCATCCCGAGGATCTAAGAGAATATATAAACGTTGAAGTCAGAACAGTCCAATCAGAAATCAAAAGAAAAGAAAAGGTTAGTCATCAAATTCTTGCATAAGAATAAGTGGAACAATGAGACTATCCCCCATTACATTTATCTGAGACCTGGATGCAAAAGGCAATATTATACTTGGTCAGTGTTGAATACAGTTATATATCAAGTGATACCAACAAGGGTCCCCAGCAAGGTTTCCTGATTTATTCTGATACGCGGAATAGATAGGTAATACAAAGCTTAATTTTTAGTTGTCTTTGTTTGTGCCCGAACTGAGGCTCGTAATATTACTGAAGAACATAAAACTCAAATTCCATTACCAGGTTCAGTGAATCCAAGCTTTTTTGCAGCACAGACAACTTGGCTAAAGGGTCTTCCACTTTCAACCTCGCTCATCACATAGCCCAGTGTACCTTATAATCAGAAGCAAGAGACGTTTGTCAACCATTACTTTACAGTTAGTCATGCGAAAAGCCTACAGGCTGAACACAGATATATGATTGGATTGGTATACCACTCAAACTTCCAATAATACGAACTATAGGGTCTCCTGATGAAAGCAATCGGTTTATAGTTGATATGACAGGAAGACCAGCACCCACCTAACATGAAAGGAAAAGGATGGAAGTTACGCTGTACTTCCCATATGATGTATTTGTAACAATATTGAAGCTTTGGAGAGTCAATAAACACCATAATTAGGAATGAGAAACCAGTTAAATGTTGGAGAGGAATAATATAAGTGACAAAGTATCCTGAGTGTTCAGGAATTTATAAAACTTCAAGCATCTCAGTTTGAGAGATCCTGAACTAAATCAATAATGTACGGAAAACTAATAATCTAAATGCTCCCTGAAATCAATACTGGGATTTCCAGGATAATTTGTTATGAAATAAAATAGTAGTATATAAAAAGAGTTTCAAGGATAAACTACAAAAACTCTAAGGAAGAGATTAAGCCTTGCATTAAATTTGCAGGACAAAAAATCAGGTGTTTGAAAGTAAGGTAGAACCAGGGAGAGTAGAGATTTGATCAATTCGTTATTGAGTTTGCTGCAAATCTTATTTTGAAAATTTGTGACTCCAGTCCAATATGCAGAATTGATGCTAATTGCCCAAAGAAACAAGAACCACTTACAGTTGACTCATGTCTAATTCGTCGAGGCTTCGAAACCAACTTGTCATAATTTTCCTGCACGTCAAATAAAAAATACTGATATTTTCATTGTCAAGCAGACAGCTTGGCTGCTAATTGAAGAAATTCCCACGGTTAATATTATTCATTCAACATTGAGCTTTAGCATAGACGACAAATAACAACCATGCTACCAAGCCAGAAGCAAAAATCCTTTATCTTCTTTCCAAATGTCAATGCAGGAAAAAAGAATCAGCAAATGCAGAAAGCCACAAGAAATGGAGTTACCAGTGAAGAAGTAAGAGGTTTCTTGTTCGCCAACACCACACACCCATCCAAACTCACAACTTGACTCAGTAGCCCAACAGTTTCAGAGCTGGCTGAGCAATCAACTAGTGCAAGACCTATTAAAACAGGCATGACCTGCAGTTAGTCTGAGTAGGCATAGTCAAATTATTGTATTCTATTGTGAGATGTAGTCTCCAGACTACTAGGATATGAATTCTTATCTGATTCGGGAATTCTTGTCAGCTATCTTACCACTCCCGTTTACCCAAAAAAAGATGAAAAAAAAACTCGGAAACAATAATATAAAGGAAAGAAGTAAACAACTGTTACATAAGACAACATCCTACCAAGCATTTCACTATGTGTGATGAATAATGCCATAAACAACAAAAGTAATTGTCAAGAATTGTTAATGCGTACACTAAAATAGCAATATATACGAAAAAATGTGACCAAATCAAGCTGATAAACACAAAGATTGAACTATACCCTACCATGCGAAGCACGTAAAGCAGCAGCAACATCAACCACTTTCCTCCCAATTTCTTCACCGGAATACACTTGATATTCACCTTCATTTGTAAGAACAAAACCAATTACCCTCTTCACAACATAAATGGCACAATTTGACAGATAACAAGTACCCAAGACGAACTTACCAATATCCGCAAGGTCGAGAAAAGAAGACCCATCGGACTTAATTTTGCAAAGGTGCAGCAAAAAATCATCACGAAGTTCGGATGTCAAAACGTCTGGTATAGCCACCATAGATTTACTGTCACACACTCCCACCACCTTTAACCTCACTCCCTGCAACATCCACCACAAATGTATATATATATTCTTTGTACGAAATGATTGAATGTTGGCAGATTGTTCGAATGCTTAAACAACATGAAGAAACCTGTTGGGAATGGAGGGGGCGGCAGGAGATGACGTGGTGCAGGAGCTGGCGGCCGACGCCGCCGCAGCCCATCAGCAGCAACGGAATGCTGACCATATTCGATCACTCTGTTATGTTCCAAATTCTTTGATTTTGTATTTTTGTTGAGCAATTTGTGGCAGTTCGATTCCGATGATTGAACTGTTCGTGGAGTTGGACTGATGATTGATGAACGGGGTTTCTTTTTCCTTTTAATATTTGTTTAAATTCTGGAGTTATGTGACTTAATTGCGTTTGCCCCTTCACGGCATAAATATAAAAATTTCCTCCCTCAAGCTACGTTAATTTATACTTTACTCCCTCAAACTTCTAATTAGTTCTATTTAACTTTCAAAGGGACGATTTTATTTTTTGTTTAGTCAAATAGTAGTACGTATTTTATTTTATAACTATCTAATATTTAATTTGACTATATTGATTTGACTTCAAAAGGGTAAACAAAGTTAGCATATACTACTATATCTTTAGGTATTATGATATTAAATTTGAATTGATCATCTACCATTTTCATAATATTTACATTTGTCATTCATTTTTCAATTGAGTCATATAAGCTTAAGCATTTCAATTTTGTTGTCATATTCGCCTCTCCACATTTCTCATCCATCTTTCAATTGTATCATGTAAGCATAAATATTCTAATTTCGTTCGGCATATTCATCCTTTCATTCGCCACTTTCCCTCAATTTTTAAACCGTAAATCAACTTCAATCTTTTACTTGAAGAAAGAAGTTAAACAAATGAACATCTACATTTCAATATTGTAATAGAATTAATGCTACGAGAGAGTTATGTCAATAGAAAGATAAGCTGAGATGAATGTAACCGCCGAAATTAGGATATGCAGGCTTATATGACTTAATTGCAAGGTACTGGACAAATTTGAATGTTAGGGAAAGGTGAAAGACCAATATGATTGTTTATTCTTGATCAAAGGTCTAAAAACATCGCCGTCGTTGCGTTAACAGGTTTTAACGAAGCTCTCTCACATTTTTCAGTTGGTGAAACAATAATACATAAACGTGTTATAGCAGCTAACAAGTGGCGCAGATCAACTAACATTATTGGTATCTCTGCCTCGGATTCTTCTTCCAACACCTCTTTCTGAAGCTTGAATATCGCTAAATTAGTGTCACCCGATGAAAAAGAAGGAGAAGTAATAGTAGTAAAGTAGTGAGTTGATACCAAATGTGATGAAATTCCCAGGTGATGCAGGGGAAACTACTCCGGGCAGGAGGCGCTTTTCGTTAATGAATGTGCGGTTTGTGCAGGTAATCAACAGACTCTCGTCTGTCTTCTGGATCCGAGCATGTAAGAAAAGGAACAAGTAGAGAGATATGGAATGGTAGGAATCACAGTATCTGCTTTCTCAGAAACACAAACTACATCTGATCATGCCAAAATCATTCAATATAATGCATAAACATAGACCACAATAACAAGAACAATTTGCTCACTATAATCATACTCTAATTAGCACATAGGAAATTTGGTAAATGCCGAAACAGAACAAAATAACCTAACAAGATTTGAACTTGATAGCATATGCATCATTATAGTTAGCTTGCATCATTACACTCTGCACATTATAAAGAGATCACACCACTCACATTATAACCAGAATCTCTCTCTCTCTCTCATCTCTCTCACACACAGACAGTGGCGGATGCACATAGAGGCAGGAGAGGCAATTGCCTCACCTCAAAATTTGATTGAATTTTTTTTTTTTTTTTTGTATTTTAAGTTCACAAAATTATTTATTTTGTTGTAAAACTTCTCCAATATTTATGTAAATTAAAATCTTTTATTCTCCCGACATTAATTACATCAATCATGACATTTTATAAGACTTATATATATTATTTTGCCTTAGTTAAATATTGTTATTCTTTATAATTTCCTCTAACTAAATTTAGATGATGTCAAAATGATGTGTAATAAGTTTTTCGAATAAATATAAAAAATATATGAGTTATTAATAAAAGAAATATAATCCTTAAATAACCATAAAAAGACTATAATTAGATTTAATAAAAAATTTAAAATTTTTATTTTTTTTTTCGCTCTGCCCCCAACAGACATACAAATGCTGAATATATAGATGAAAACAATAGCCTAACATATGCATCATTCTATTTAGCTCAAAAGAAGCAATTCATATTAGAATAATAGTCTTCCACATAAGCGGACCTATTGGTTCAAGAACCCATTGCTTTCAGAATCAGAAGCCCTTATTGCACCAAACTTCCTCAACTCTCTCACACTAAGTTTCTACTTTCTGGGCAGGCAATTGTATCCAAGGAAATCAACAGAGCTTCGAGAAACACAAGGTATTTTTGACTTGGAAAAATGGTGCCTTGGCATATGAGAGAGAACGGCTACTCATCTCCATCTCTCTTGATTCTTGATCTCAATTCTTCTCGAATCAAGATTATCTATCTCGACAATTATTGGTACGTGGCATACGTTTAATGATATAAGCATTATTTGGGATAACAAAAATCTTGTCTAGTGTCACCCCCAACCCCCTAAATAACACAAGAGACGAATGTACTCTCTCTAACCTTATCCAACCATCTCACTCACTAAAATAAGATACCATACGAGCAAAGAATTTTAATCTAATATTTATAAATTTGTGTATATATTAAAATATATATAAATAAAATTAATTTAATAGTAAAATTTAATTTATTATTTTTATATGACGAGAGAAATTCACTAGCCGTAAAGTTTTGAATTTTTAAGCTAAGTTTGATCCATTATTATCTTTTAGATAAGAAAGAAATTCTCTTCATCTACCTTGTAACACTTGTGTGGTCTCTTATTGTAGACGCAGTAATTAATTAACATCACAAACCACTCCACACCGTCGCCCCATCTGAACCCAGCTTTTACTCTCCCTCATATAAAACCGTAATTTTAGGCCTTCAGTTTACTGGCTCTGGTGCCTCTTTCTCTCACACCCACCCTACACACAAGCGGCACGAGAGAGAAAGTTGCGAGCTTGAGTTCAATTCAATCAACAACACATAATAAAAACAAATAAACCATGCGAACGAACCAAAATTAATGAAAGCCCAGAATAGGAGTTGTGTATTAATGTCGTCTTTGTTATTCATACTAGTGAAATAAATCTAAATCGAGGTGTGTCCTCAAACCTCTCCCTCTATTTTTACCTCTTCCTATTGCGTTCTTGATTTCTCTCTCTAGGTTGAAATTTCATTGTTTTTACTGTATCATTTTTTCAGTCCATGAGCTTATTTGCCGATATTGCCAATCTTGATCTCAGCACACCCTTTCGTTCTCTTTCTCTATCAATTTTCGAGTGGATCTGGTGTCATTTTCATCGATTCTTCACTTGGGCTTCCTGCGATTCATAAATTTTCTTGATTTCTGGTTTCCTGTTGTCGCGGTTCCGAATTCGTTTGCCCTTCAAGAAAACTTTTCAGCTGGAGTTCGATTTTGTTCGCGAGAATTAGGCGCCGATTTGATGTTGTGGAATCTAATTTTCCCTTTTCCAGGATCATAATAAAAAGATTCTTGGGTTCTTGTTTTTTATTTAGAAAGAAGTTGATTTGGAGTCCGCTGAATCAAGGTATACATTATATATATGAGCGAATATTATGAATTTCCTTTTCTTGTTCAGATCTCAAGCATAATCAATTCGGAATTTGTTACTCTTTGTGCCTTAATGATTCACAGCTGCCTGTAGGTGAAAACAGCTTTGCGTAAAACTTCATTTGGAATTAAATAGTTACCATTTTCTGTATATTATTCTACTTTTTCCATTTTTGCTAATTTATGTGTTTCTTTTGGTGTAACTATGAATCTTCCTTGTACTCTATAATATCTGTTTCTTGTTCCTTTTAAATTAGGAGATAGCATGTCTAGTGATGAATCTTCCTTGTACTCTATAATATCTGTTTCTTGTTCTTTTGGAATTAGGAGATAGCATGTCAAGTGAAAATGATGAGAGGACGAAGTCCAACAGTGGTGAAGATTCACCATCTTCTGAGGATACTAATGAAGGAAATGTTGGAGGGAATGGTCCACTTAAAAAGGGTCCGTGGACTTCTGCAGAAGATGCGATTTTAGTTGCATACGTTACAGAGCATGGGGAAGGGAACTGGAATGCAGTACAGAAAAACTCCGGTCTTGCCCGCTGTGGAAAAAGCTGTCGTTTGAGGTGGGCAAATCACCTCAGACCAGATCTAAAGAAAGGTGCATTTACGCCTGAGGAGGAGCAACACATAGTTGAGCTCCATTCGAAAATAGGAAACAAATGGGCTCGAATGGCTGCTGAGGTGTTTATCATTGCTTCTATTTACTCTCATGTCTGGTGAATTATATGGACTTCCTGATATGCTGGTTCTGAATTTAGGCAGTTTTACTTCTCATGCAACATTTGATTGCAAATTGACATGCATTTTCAACAGCTGCATCTGCATGTCGTACGGATCTAAAGATAAATACTTTCCATGTAGAAATGTATGGTTTAATTTCCGAAATTGGATTCTTATGTATGCTGCTAATATCCAAGATTGTTTCCTATCTCACAAAACTTAAAGACACCAAATATGCATTTTCTGTGTGGCATTTTGATCAAGAAACATATATTGGGAAAATCTTGATCATTTGAGTTTAAAAGGAATGGACTAAATGTATACACTATCTATCTACTTTAGAGATTGCTTGCTATGTGCACTGGCATAATGTTGGTGTGGCAGTAGAAGTGGCCATCTAGGTGGGAAATAACCTGCTTGACATTTACTTTGTCCAATACTATTTGTAGCATTTTTCCTCCCGGGTATATAGTTATTATCATAGTGATACAGTTCCAAAGATATATACTTTCCCTGTAAAATGTTTGGCTTTTTTTCCAATATTGGCTGCCGTGGAAGCCAAAAATGGTGTAAAAATGATGCCAAAGTGTGGTGAAATTTAGAGTGCTGCTGATATCTGAGATTATTTTCAATATTTTGATAACCCATATTCACTAAACTTAAAAGGTATGCATCTTTGATTTGACATTGTTATCAAGAAATATATCTTCGACCATCATGATCTTTTGGATTTAAAGAAATGTGCTAAAGATATATACTATTGTTTTATCTGCTATACAGATACCTTGCTATGTTCATAGGTTTAAAATTTGTTTTGTATCAGTAATCTGCACGACAGTTACTGTTTGTAGGATTTTTCCTCCAAATTGATAATTCTATATTCATTTATTCTTTATTTTGAGTAATAGCTTCATAAGTTGACTTGTGATATTGATGGTACTGATCCCTTTCTAGCATGATATCTGGTGAGGTTCATCGATGCAACAAAATGGATGTTATTTCATAGTTTTCAAGCTAGAATGGCTGCTAAGTATTTAGTATTCAGTATTATTACAAGTTCTTCATCATCTTCTCACCCTTCTTTCTTTCTATTGACAGTTGCCTGGCCGCACAGATAATGAGATTAAGAATTACTGGAACACCAGAATCAAAAGAAAGCAACGTGCCGGCTTACCACTTTATCCACCTGGTATACATTTGCCGTCATTGAATGAGAACGTACACAGTGATGATATGAATAATTTGTCGTCTGGTAATGTGCACCATCCAGACCTCGTGCAAATTAACAACTATGATATTCCCGCTATAGAATTCAAAAAATTTGAACCCAATCCCCAAATATGTGCATCACCTCTACTGGATTTCCATGCTGGTAATTTGCTTGATCTTTCTGCAAGTAGCCTGCTTGCACAAGGTCTGAACTCTTCATACCATAACAAGCCCTTGCTCCCGACTGTACATGAACCCAAGCGTCTTCATATGTCAGAATCATTGTTGCCTGCCCTAAGTGCTCCTCCTATATATAATCCTTTCCCTGATGGGACTCATTACCCAAGCGATACCTCTATGCAGATTGGTGAATCCTCAAGATACCCTGCATATGATCATAATCCTGCAACTAACCTTGCAAGGTCTTCAAGTTTACCTAATGGCAGCCATGCCTTCTTAAATGGCAACCCATCTTCAGAGCCTCTTTCGGCGATGAAGATGGAGCTCCCTTCACTCCAAACTCAAACGGGCACGTGGGCATCACCCTCACCCTCGTCCCCTTTGCCTTTCTATGAGTCCGTTGATGTCCTCATCCAAACTCCTCCAAATGAACAAATGCAGCCTTGCAATTTTTCACCCCAGAATAGTGGCCTACTGGATGCAGTTCTCTATGAAGCAGAAACACTGAAACACTCCATGATCAATAGTGTGAAGCAGACTACAGATAGTTCCGGTGTGGCAGTCAATGCTACACCCGAACATGCTCTCCACGACAAAGAATGGGAAGTATATAAAGAACAACAACTCTCCCCTTTAGGTCACTCATCCTCTTCGCTGTTCAGTGGGAATTCTTTGGATGAACCCTTTTCTATTGGGACTTTGCCTGGTAAGAAATAATACCCTTTACACAACCTTCCTTGATATATGCCTTACTTTTTCGCTTTAAGTGGCATTTACTTCATTTTGGGTTTTCCTAATGCTAGTCCTGTCTTACTGTGATGTGAAGTTGAGGAAGAGACAGTAAATGGAGCCCAATGTCCTAATAAAGTTGAGCCAAGATACCAGATGGTCCTGACCAGACCAGATTTCTTGCTTGCGTCAAACGACTTCGATCCAATGAAACACCCAACTAAGGAAACATTCTCTTCTGAGAGTTGCAGCAGGAACTCTTCTTCTTGATGATTCGTGCAGAGATTGCAAGAAAGCTGATGCAGGTAAAACTCCATCAGATGATCACAGTTTTGGTGCTTGGAACGTTACCCCTACGGTATAATCCATTATTCGGACTAATGTCGATTTCAAGTGCCTACAGTCTATTTTCTATGGTTGATTGTTTCATGAACCAAGTTCTGTCTCATTGTTTGGGACAGAATTAGTTTGTATTAAGAACAAATCTGTGATGTAGCAGGTGGATATTGTAATTTTGTCACATTTATATGTGCTTAGGAATGTTTTGCACTCTATGGTTAGAGGTGAAGTTTCTCTTTCATAGTTGAGCTAAAGACAAAAGGGGCTTTGCTTCTCATCTGCTCTGCTAATAATACTGCAATTCTATTAGACACATTAGGATGCAGCAGCTGCCATGGCCATAATTCATGAAAGAAAATTCAGTACAACAAACGTTTCTGCCTAATTACAATTGTTGCACGATACACATCCTTCGTTCTTAGCTAACACTGTCAAAACTGAAAATCAAGTTCGTTGTCGAACCCGCCGGCCGGAGTTGTCCCCACCGTCAGAGAGCTGAGCCCAAACGCTTCCGGACTTGCCACCACCGTTGCTGCAACCTTCATCACAGCCAGCCACAGTCTTCAAAAGCTCAGACTGTAGAGATGGGCAATTTTCTTTAAGATATTCAAAACCATCCGAACGCATGACAGCTGCAAAAGGATCATGGAAGATATATGTTGCAGTGAATAAATAAAATAAGCATACCAAAACCGAGTAGAACAATGTGATTTTAACAATAAGCTTTACTAAATTAGATGAGGCAAAAACACAATCTTCTAAAGGTACTTACAATGAAACATAATTTATGATCATGTTGACAGGACTGACAACTCATTCTCAACCTTAAATTTAAGCAAAAGAAAACTGAAACAAACCTAAAAATGCTTTAACATCTTAGTCAGAGATGGACTAGAATTTCTCCTATGCACGGCGGTCACAAAACAAATAGCAATTGTCATTAGGAGGAAATGAGTCATGCAACCAAAAGAGAATATATCTCCTCAATCAGAAAAGAACAAGATTCCAAATCAATTAAGGAGTAAAGAACACAAAAAGGCCACAAGTCATGTACCTGCCAGGTTCTCAGCAGCAAATTTAAGGCACACATCTTTCAATTCCGCAGCATGGTAACGATCTGCCAAAGCAAGTACTTGGGTAACTGAATTTACAGATATATCCTTGCAAAGATGGGATTCACATATCCTTTTGAGCCTTTCTAAGTCGTAACGATCAGCTGCAGCCAACAACTTTCCAGTTAAGGTGTCAGCGACCGAAGGAGCGGAGTAAGAACTAGATACTGTCAGCTCATTTTCAGTCAAGGCATCTTTGTAGATAAAGTGTAGCAAGGCCTGTCCCAAGTCAAAGAAACTTAGCATGTATTCCCCATTATCAATGAATTAAAAGAACCGACAAGTCATTCCATCAACCTCAATAATAGAAGTGCACAAATAAAAACTGACAAAGACGAAAAAGTAACTTATAGCTAAAATATTAACTCTGATGGAACCAAGGCATATGAAAACTATAAAACCTACCCACCTTAAAAACTTTGGGTTCCATGTCAGGTACTATAACCTCTCCGTCTTCCGCATCGACTCCTTCAAGAAGCTCGGACCGAAACTTGGGGGAACGGGCAGCTAATACCAATTTATGGGCATGGAATTTCTCTCCAGACACATTAAATGTAACATCAGAACCTTCCATGTTTTCAAGAAGCATACCGATGTGTGTTCCAATATCGGAATCCGGAACCTGAATTGAGTGTAACCTTGAACAATCAATAGCAGAAACAACAACTCCAACAGTACAGTTGATCTTCAAGCAATCATCTCGAAGATAATCTGATGTTTCAAGCATGGCTCTCCTGAAAAAGCGCTTGTATCCCCTAAATTAAGGTACAAAAGAAATTAAAATTTTCATATTTGGAAAGAAAGACTGTAACAATTCGAAAGATTGTTAATGGAACTTGTATTTATGTTTTCTGTTTTCTGAAGATTGTAGTAGAGAAGAAGATAAGAGTAGGTAGGAGAGAAATGTAAAGAACAGAGATAAGAGAGTTGGTAAATTCTGCTTACTTCCTTCCATTACCCACGATCTACAAATACACATAGAAACGTGTTTTTAAGTTACAAACTAAAAGAAAACGTAATAGATAATGTGGTTGGATCCTAGCCATCCACCGAACCCGCTTCTTCCCACTCTTAATCTCAGCCACTCTTCTCCTCAACGGTCACGATCTCAAACTCATCCACGGCATCGATGAACTCCACGTGGTCATCACTTATCATATACCCCTCCTCATCTTTGATCAATTCGACACTCACCATAAGCAGACAGTCTTCTTCCGCCTCTCCACCTCCTGCCCGATTTTCCATCTCTCTGTCCAATTCCTTCGATGGCGGAATTGTTACAGTACCTCCGTCTTCTATTGCGCCTTGACCCCAAGGCGGGAGAGCTCCGGAATCCATTTCTGCAGGTAATGCCCTTCGACCCATGTATCTATCTTGGTTCCCCTGTTCTCCCACTCAACTAAAAATGTGTGAATTTCCCTCCCCTTCCGGTTCAATTTACTCCTTCTACCTTTTATGTGAGGTGTAAGCTGACTTTCCCCTGACGAATTTACCTCTGGCAGCAACTCACCAACACATTTTCCCGGCTTGACGGCGCGTTTCAACAGTGAAACGTGGAATTCGGGCCAGATTTTTGCTCCCGGAGGTAGGGCTAGCCGGTAAGTACACTGCCCTGTTTTTTCTGTTACTAGATAGGGACCATAATACCTGGGGGATAATTTTTGATTTTGCCGCATAACCACTGTACTCTGTCGAAAGGGCTGGAGTTTGAGGTAGGCGTAGTCCCCTACCTTGAACTGCCGGTCGACTCTTTTAGTATTCACATTTTTTTCCATTCTGGCCTGGGCATATTTCAGGTTTTCCTTGAATTTCTGCAACATCTCTTGCCTCTTCTGAATTAGGACCTCACAGTCAACTGATTCTGTGGATGGGAAGGGGCCCATAAACAGAATTGGTGGCCTGTATCCATACATAGCCTCAAAAGGAGTCATTTTGAGGCTCGTATGGTAGTTAGTATTATACCAGTGCTCTGCTAAGGGTAACCACTGAAACCATTGTTTTTTATTTTACCTTACCATGCATCGTAGATAGGTCTCTAGGCACTGATTGAGTCTTTCTGTTTGTCCATCTGCTTGAGGATGGTAAGAAGAAGTTAGAGCTAACTTAACCCCCATAACCTTGAACATTTCAGTCCATAGTGCGCTAGTGAAAATAGGGTCTCTGTTAGAAACTATACTGAGTGGTAGGCCATGTAATTTCACTATGTGGTCCAAGAACACCTGAGCTATTTTAATGGTTGTATATGGGTGGCTGAGCCCAATAAAGTGGCCTAGCTTAGTGAGCCTATCCACTACCACCAGTATTACACTCCTACCCTGAGATTTGGGTAGTCCTTCTACAAAATCCATACAAATATGGGTCCAAGGCTCTTATGGTATGGGTAGTGGTTGTAATAAGCCTGGACTCCCCACCCTTTCCACTTTGCATTTGTTGCATACTTCACATGCCTGCACCCATTCCAACACTTCCTTCTTCAAGCCTCTCCAGAAAAAGTATCTTCTTACCCTTTGATATGTGCCCTCTATTCCAGAATGTCCACCCATGGCAGAGTCATGCAATTCTCTGATGATGTGGTTTCTTAGAGGCCCTTGGCTTCCCACAACTACTCTTCCCTTGTATCTCAACAATCCTCCTTCTAGCTTGTAATCAGGATGTTCCTCTCCTCCAACAGTTTTTATTTCCATGATTTTAGAAAGGTCCTTATCCTCATGGTAGCTTTCTGTTATCCTTTCCATCCATGATGGGATCACAGTAGAGATGGACATACATCCTGACTCATAAGTCTCCCTTCTAGATAAGGCATCTGCAGCTTTATTCTCCCTACCTTTCCTATAACAAATAGAGTAGTCATACCCCAGGAGTTTAGGGATCCACCTCTGCTGTATAGGTGTTGTTGTCTTTTGATCCATCAAATATTTGAGAGCTTGTTGATCAGTTTTGATTAAGAAATGTCTCCCTTGCAAATAACTGCTCCATTTCCTAACAGCCATCAATACTGCCAGAAACTCTTTTTCATATGTGGAAAGCCCCATGTGCTTAACCCCTAGAGCCTTACTAAGGTAGGCAATGGGCCTACCTTTCTGTGACAGGATGGCACCAATTCCTTTTCCAGAAGCATTCTGTTTCTACTACAAATTCCTCAGTAAAATCTGGCAGAGCTAAAACAGGTGCTGAAACCATCATTCCTTTGAGTTGTGTGAAAGCCTCCTCTGCTGCAGAATTCCATATGAAAGCCCCTCTTCAGGAGGTCAATTAGGGGTTTGCTGACCAATCCATAATTTTTTATGAATTTCCTGTAATAACCAGTTAGACCTAGGAATCCCCTCAACCCCTTGATGTTAATAGGGTTAGGTCAGTCTGTCATACACTTCACTTTCTCCGGGTCAGTAGCCACCCCTTTTTGTGTAATAATATGACCTAGGTATGCCACAGACTTCTCCCCAAAGCAACATTTGTTGAGCTTGGCAAATAAGGTATTGCTCCTCAATATCTCAAGTACCTCTTTCACCTCTTTCACATGGGATTCCCAATCTGGACTGTAGACTAGAATATCATCAAAGAACACCAGTACAGTCCTTCTTAATCTGTTCTTAAAAATCTGATTCATAAGTGATTGGAATGTTGCCGGGGCATTACACAGCCCAAAAGGCATCACCAGGTATTCAAAGTGACCACTATGGGTCCTGAAAGCAGTCAAATATCTTGACTCAGGGGCCATCAAGATTTGATGGTACCCAGACCTTAGATCAATCTTTGAAAAATATTTTGCTCCACATAATTCATCCAATAATTCATCAATTAAGGGAATAGGATAGTCATGCTTGATTGTTAGGCTGTTTAAATACCTGTAGTCAACACACATCCTCCATGTCCCTTCCTTCTTTTTTACTAGCAGTACTGGTGAGGAAAAAAGACTTTTGCTATGCTGGATTTCCCCATTCTCCAGCAACTCAGCAACTGTCTTTTCTATTTCATTCTTTTGGTGATGAGAGACCGTGTAGGGAGCTTGCTGTTTGGGACTGCTACCTGGTTTTAGCATAATTTGATGTTCTGTTCCCCTGTGGGGTGGTAGTCCCTTAGGCACCTCAAATACTTCCTTGAATTTCTCTAGCAGAAGAGTTAAGTCAGTATGTTTTCTAGCCACTTCCTTCAAACTCTCCTTAGATTCTTCATCTTCCATTTGCCACAGTATAGGGTCTTCCAAGCTTGCATCCATACCTTGTAAATACTGATACATATCCCATGATGTGATTAAATTGCAACCTTGTTTCCCTTTTGCTGCATACAACTTAACCCTCTCTCCCAGATGGTTTACTGAACATGACATTTCTTCATAATCCAGTACTATAGGTGAGCCTGCCTTAAGTCAATCACTCCCTAATATCATATCATATCCCTTGGTTGACAGTATTCTAATATCAAAAGAAAAACTGTGACCCTGTATTATCCAACTGAAATTCTTTACCTTCCCCTGACTAATTAGTTTATGTCCATTGGACACCATGACTTGGACTGGTCTAGCCTTTTCAACCCTGCAATCTAGCTCCCCAATCATATCAGAGTTTATGAAACTTAGTGTGCTCCCTGTATCCAGCAGGATTCTCATCTTTTTCTGATTAACAGTGCCTAACAATCTCATAATATTATTCCCAGATTCATTTACCATTGATCCTAGATTGATGATAGCCATCCCCAACTCCTCTGTAGCATCTCCAAATTCCTCCTCTTCTTCTTTTTCCTCCAAATTGTGTAAGTAGTCAGATTGTTCTTCACTAGACATAATCATGAAATTAACTTTCTTGAGACATTTGTGCCCGGGCACAAATTTCTCATCACAGTTATAGCATAGACCCCTTTCTCTCCTTTTGTCCATTTCAGCAGAGGTGAGCAATTTGAAATCAGGCCTCCTAACTGGAATAGTAGGCTTCTGAGGTGGAGGTCTGACCATTATTCCAGGATTCTCAAACTTTTTGGAATAGTTTTTTGTGGTCTCCTTAAGTTTCCTATTCAAGGCCGCATTATTGGAGCATTGTTGTCTAGAATGGTTGTTTCTAGGTTTGGTATGGGAAACATTTTGACTGCTGCTCTTGTATCACTGTCTAACCCACTAAGGAAACTAGTTGTCCAATAGCCTTCTCCGAACTGGCCACACTGAGAGTGAATCAATAATGATTTCAGTTGTTCAAATCTCTCCACATATTCTTCAAAGTGCCCCTCATTAACTAGCTTATTAAATTCCCCAATTATGGTTGCTTCTTGTAGGTCTCCAAATTTGGTAGCAACCATTCCCATAAATTGATCCCAACTCAATTGTTCTCCTTTAGCAGGGAGATTGCCGTACCACTCTGCAGCTTTACCGTCTAAGTGTAACGAGGCATAGGCTACCATTTGTTCTTCTGGTATGCTTGTGACCATGCCCCAAAATGTTCTACATCTTTGGAGCCAACCCCTCGGATTTTTCCCATCAAAACGTGGAAAATCGATTTTAGCTCTAGATGCTAACATCCCTGTGCTCCCTCCCCCTCTGAACTCAGTCCAATTCCCCTCCCTATGGTCTCTGTCTTGTTGGTTGTGAGTGAAATCCCTGGAGGGGCGCATATGATGCCTACCTCCTCCCCTCTGGGGTCCAGAAGTTCCCCTTCTTCCCATTCAATAGCCGAAACTAGGTGGCATCCCCCATTGTGAGTGCCCCGCCCCTAGTATAGATCGCTCCCTATCCTCCCCTCCCTGCAGTCCCATGCCCCCTCCATTCAACTCCAAGTTTCCCCCTTCTTCCCTCTGTCTGACTCCCGAGTGTTCCCCTTGAGAGGATGCAGCTGGGGATAATGTGGGTGGTCTAGGATTGTGACTGTAGGTGGCGTCTAAGATGGGGGTTGAGTTCGGTTGAGGCTGTGGTGGTGTGGTAAAAAAAGAGTTAGGGTTTCTGGTGTGGTCTGGGGTGTGTACGTACTGGGGGTTGGGAACTAAGTGGTGATTTGGGTTGGGAAAGGTGAAAGTTTGGTGCATAAGACTAGAGTTTGGAGTGTTAGGGTTATAGAAATTAGGGTTTTGAAAGTTTATGGAAGGTGGAGTGAAGGGTGAGTATGGGTAGTTGGGGTAAGCCATATTCGAGGCCATGGTGTTGAGGGCCGAAACTAAGGTTTGGTATTGTTGGTTCATGTTGTTAAAACCCTGTTGTATCCATTCTTGATGTGTGTTTGTGGTGGACTCGCAGGTGGGATGTTCTGGAGTGGTGGGTGGCTGTTTTGGGTGATCTCCATCTTCCGACGGGCAAGGATCTATCTCGCCGTCTTTAGGTGGTGGAAGTGCGGAAGCCGAGCTCATGATACCAATGTAACAATTCGAAAGATTGTTAATGGAACTTGTATTTATGTTTTCTGTTTTCTGAAGATTGTAGTAGAGAAGAAGATAAGAGTAAGTAGGAGAGAAATGTAAAGAACAGAGATAAGAGAGTTGGTAAATTCTGCTTACTTCCTTCCATTACCCACGATCTACAAATACACATAGAAACGTGTTTTTAAGTTACAAACTAAAAGAAAACGTAATAGATAATGTGGTTGGATCCTGGCCATCCACCGAACCCGCTTCTTCCGACTCTTAATCTCAGCCACTCTTCTCCTCAACGGTCACGATCTCAAACTCTTCCACGGCATCGATGAACTCCACGTGGTCATCACTTATCATATACCCCTCCTCATCTTTGATCAATTCGACACTCACCATAAGCAGATAGTCTTCTTCCGCCTCTCCACCTCCTGCCCGATTTTCCATCTCTCCGTCCAATTCCTTCGATGGCGGAATTGTTACAAAGACCACCATCATAACCTTATTAAAGAATATTGTATGGTTCTCATTTTACAACGTAAGGCCTATTGGGAGGAGAACGAATACAAAGTTAATTTCTATGTTCCTTAAAAAACCCCAAACTTCTAGACAAAGCAATGGCATAAGCCTAAACTCGGACTTCTCTATCCTCCACCTAAATATTTTCCTTTGGTAGCATCTCTAGCAGCGTGAAAGTGTTATTATGGAAAGGAAAAACCAGAATCATCCCTTAAATGTACCATCTTCAGTCCAATGGACAGACGAGACACTTCAACTCGATGCTGGAAGAATGTCCCCATAACAGATCAGCTCAATGCTGGATGACACATATTCAGTCCAATGCCAAGTTTCCTAAAATCTAGAAGCTTACACCTACAAAATTTGTATCATAGAGAATTCTAGCCAGAATAAATGACTTCGAACCATAGAATTAGTATCCACAAAATCTAAAGAGAACGTAGTCGATTCTTCATCATCCAATTCTATCCCATACGGTAAACGAAAAATGCAAGCTCGTATGAAAATAGGGGCTTATTACACCCTGATGCAAGAGCTTAAGAAAGGAGAAACTGACCACATGCTTCCGCGATATTTAAGCGTGTAGGGTCCGCTCTCGAGCGACCTATCGAAATGGCTATGCACCTTATGCTTCCCTTTCCCGCTCTGATCCATGAGCGTGAGCTCGAACAGAGCCCGCACATCCACACCCTCGCTCGCCAGCGCTATGAACAACGACACATAAGTCGAATTATCCTCCGGGTTCTTGCCATCGGGGTAAAAATAAATCGCCCATTTGTACCCTCCCACCGTAAATTCCTCGCTCGCTATATGTTTCCCGACGCCCATGCCTTTCGCTAGAGAGTAGCCCTGTATCACGAACCGGTGCGACCCGTTCACCGTCTCGGTCACCGAGCTCGAACGCGTCGGCGACGTCTGGTTCGGCGTCCTATCAAGCGTTCCCGCCATTTTCAGGTTGAGTCTCCGCTGCTTTTATCAGGCGAAACGCATCGGGGTTGTGGATGGCGATGAATTGGAATGGGATTGGGTGGAAATCGGAGGAGACGGCCGGTTTGCGGAAGAGGGGGAGTGGATTAGGTTTTTTTTTTTTTTTTTTTTTTGAGTGGATTAGGTTTTCTTATTCAAATTGTTTTGGAAATGGGAATTTTTTACTTTGTTTTTTTGTTTTAACCCTGGTCGCCGGAATTATGCGTTGGGTGAGAAGGGCAAAAGATCGTCTGGTCCAAATTCAGTGTACCACTTGGTGGCACCAATCACGCGGCGTCATGCTTGTATTGATGGGCCACCTTTTTATAATTCAAATATTTTTTAAATGGTAACATGGTCCATCAATGCGCGCGTGGCACCGCGTGATTGGTGGGCCACTAAGTGGTCCATCGGATTTGGGCCAGAAGATCCGCTTTGGGTGAGAAGTGAGAACTGAGAACTACGGGCTATAATTGAACTTGGACAGTGGCCGGACTATTGGCGAACTAAAGTATATATATGGGTTTTGTTCGACCATGAATAACGCACCACCTAAATACTCAATCAACTCAACCATTATAATATTTAATTAATTTTTTTTTATATACTTCATTTTTATTTTTAATTCAATCATCTCTACTTTTTATCATTTATCTCTAAACATTCTAATCAAGCACCACCAACAATACTTTTTATGCATTCTTATTATTTTATATAATATTATTATATATTAATAATAATTATTTAAATTTTAAAGACGTAAAAATTAATTGAAATTGTAGAAAAATCATAAAGCTCGAAAATCGTACAAACTAAAATATAAGGAACATAGGACAGTAATTGAAAGACAAAATTCAAACAACGAAAAACTAAAATCACAAACAACAAAGTAAAGAAAACTCAATTATCATCGCCGATTTTTTGTCAAATATGCTCGATCAAGTTGTCTCGAAGATCTTTGTGTGCTTCTTTATTCTCAAGTTGTGACTTGGTTGTCATATGACTAGCTAGACTTACAATCCTTTCTGTAGAGTATGCAAAATTATTATTGAAATTTGTGAAAAATCCAATAATATGGGTGGGATTTTGTAAAAATTGGAAATTCAAATCAAACATCGGTGATGCGAATTCAGAATTTTAGAAATTTTCATAACTGTGATAGTATCTTGGGAGTAAGGAAAGTTTTGGGAATTAGAGAAGTTGTTATTATATAGATCCACTAGTGTGGCACCCGTGTGATGCACGAATAATGGAAGTATCATATCTTTAAGTTTAAATTTACTATGAATATGGTTATTGATTAATGTATTTAGTGAAATGGTTATTGCTATGGTTTTGTAGTTGAAGAAATATCGAAGATGAAGGTTTTCAAATTGTTGTGGTTTGATTTGTAGGTTATTCTATCTAATTCCTCACATGATTGAGTAGGACTATTGTTAGTGGTTCTTGTTTGTAATGTTAATATTTTTGTGTTAGTTCAGTGTGTAAAAAGTAAGTAGCAATCATTGATTTGTTTATTACTAGTTATATTGAAAAGTTTATATTCACATGATAATGCGTTAAATATTAGATGCTTTATCGCGTAAATATTATGTACTTTGCAATAATATGGACTTTTTTTTATAATATAGCACTAATCCAAATCGTATCTACACATATAAATGCTTTTCATTGTGTATCCAAAGCGTATCTATACATAAATCCACAAGAAGAAGACGACGACGAAGAAGAAGAAGAACAAAGAAGATCTTATGTATTTTATACATAAGATCTTTTCAGTGTGTAAAAAGTAAGTAGTAGAAATCATTTTTCTCCAAGAAGAAGAAGAAGAGGACATCTGCAGTTCCATGCTTCACCACGCCACCATCTGCAAAAAGGTATTGGATCAAAATATTTATCTCATTGATGTAAAATTTCATCTGATTGGTTTAAGAATGTAGGGATTTTTCAAATTTGGTATTGAAAGGAATTTCAAAGAAGTTGCCTTTAATTTCAATATATAATATTTTTCAGTAGTGTTTGTGCTGATAATTGCGAGTGTGTAGTTGTGCTGATAATCAGCACCACCTTTTTTTTTAATAGTAAAACTCTCCGCTGAATTCACCGTTGAACCATTCAATATGACTGAATGGTTCAGCGCATTCAGCGGAACTGAATGCTTCAGCACTACTAAATGCTCTGTTGAACCATTCAGCACTACTGAACGCTCAGCTGAATCAACATCACTTTTATGCGATGACTTTCGGCCATCTTTTATTACAACTATATTCCAACTCCTGTATTGGTGATCATTAATGTTAGGCCAAAAGAGCAAGAAAAGGAATGTGTATTATTGTAGGAATCGAACTGCATGTCTAAATCTGATGATGGAGCACATCTAGGAACACCATCCAGCAAAAAGATCATGACTGTTTCTAACCCAATTGAAAGTAGTCATGATTCTGCCAAAACAGGTGAAACATCTAAACAGTCAATTGATGATGACGGTAAGTACTAAAACATTATCCTTACTTTGATTTTTTGTATTAACAGTCAATTGATGATGACGGTAAGTACTAAAACATTATCCTTACTTTGATTTTTTGTATTAATTGATGATGACGGTAACTACTGAATGCTCAGCTGAACCATTCAGCACTACTGAACGCTCCGCTGAATCAACAACACTTTTACGCTATGACTTTCAGTCATCTTTTATTGCAGCTATATTCCAACTCCTGTATTGGTGATCATTAATGTTAGGCCAAAATAGCATGGAATGCCTACAAAAGCTTTTCATGGCATGATGCAGATATGTTAAGAGCGCCTCAAATTGAAGCATTCTAGCAAAGAGATGCCTACAAAACCTTTAACCTGCAATTTCAACCTCCATTTGTCCAATACGACTCTGCCTTCCAACAGCTACGTCATATGCCTGCTCCTCAAGCTTCTCTTAACTACCAGACCCCAGTGATGAACCCATATTGTGCCATGGGATCAAATCATAATTCTAGGGATGCATTATATATACAATGGCCGATGCAGTCAATGATGTACCCTCAGTCGGATGATCAACTAAGACATGGGTTTTTCTAGGTAGCCTCTACACTTCTCTCTTTAGAATTGAAGCATTCTAGCAATGAGATAAATATTTTGACCCAATACCTTTTTGCAGACGGTGGTGAAGCATGGAAATACAGATGTCCTATTCTTCTTCTTCTTGGAGAAAAATGATTTCTTGATTATATGCTTTTTTTTTTAATGAATTATGTATAGATACGATTTGAATTTTAAGATTTTTATTTTTTTATTTTTTTGTAACGAATTATGAATAGGTACAATGGGATGTGGTGGAAAAAATAAGTTAAAGCATTTATTTATACATAATAGATTTGACAGGGATGAATAGTGGGTTGGGGTGGAATAGATTTGTCAGGGTGTATAGATACGATTTATGTATAAGTACAATGGGATTTGGTGGGAAAAAAATAAGTTAAAATGAATTATGTATAGATACGATTTGAATTTTAAGATCTTTATTTTTTTTTTTTTTTTGTAACGAATTATGAATAGGTACAATGGGATGTGGTGAAAAAAATAAGTTAAAACATTTATTTATATATAATAGATTTGACAGTGATGAATAGTGGGTTGGTCAGGGTGTATAGATACCATCTATGTATAAGTACAATGGGATGTGGTGGGAAAAAATTAAGTTAAAGCATTTATCTAGTATATATATCTATTGTATAATAGATTTGACATGAATGAATAGTGGGTTGGAGTGGAATAGATTTGACAGGGATGAATAGTGGGTTGGGATTGTTTGTTCTTTAATAGATATGTAATAGATGATAATTAAAAGAGAGATATAGATTTCTAGTAAATAATAGAATGAGAGAAAATGAAAGTTTTTTTAAAATGTGAATAAGTATAGCAATATTGGACGTTAAAGAGAATGAGAAATCATGAATTTTGGTATAATTTGTATTTATTTTTATAATATATATTATAAGATATACTTATTTTTCTATTTAGATAAAATAAATATCAAGAGCCAATGAGGTGACGCCAAGTGACAACACCCCATTAGCCAAGCCATATGTGACCACAAGGTTGCTTTTTGAAGAATTTCCCATCATGATCGCGTTATTCTCTCTCTCCTCAAACGTATTTGCCTTTTTTTTTAATTGATAGAAATACGGTTTTGTCCAAGCAACCAGGAAAAAGTGATGCATTATTCATAGTCTTAAAACTCTTCTGATGTGAAAATTAAAAACGTAGAATTGATATTCAATCAGATTTTATCTTCTAGCAATAATAATTTTTTGAGTATTCATTGTTGTACAAATTTCCTTTGAAAAAAAACTATATGTGAGTTTTTGGATTCACTTTGACGGCTTTATAATCTTCGTCCCATAAAAAAATATCTCCTATTTCATTTCAGGTTAAACCATAGAAAGTGTTATATTTTTTATTTTGGCAAATTATTACACACATTTTATTTGAAGGATCCACAACTTTACATAATTTTAAATACAAATAACAACTTTCCTTAATAATCGTGATGAAAAGAAAGGAAACACTTTCTATGGAACAAAGTGAGTATTTGTCTTCTATACATAAAAATATAAGGAATGTGCATACTAGTAAATCCTAAAACTTAAATTTGAATCTGATTGTTGAATACTAAATAAGATGAATGATGTAAATTGATTCCTTGTTACAAAACAAATAAGTTAGGAGACGTTTGCTATAATAGCCAAAATCACTAAAGTAAATACAAAATAGTTATTTACTAAATTTATATTTACAAAATAGTTAATTTAACTGAAATATCCTCACTTTTCATCAGTTGAGAATGAAAAATTCCGACTCTAATGAATGTTATAGAAAATTGACTTTTAGTACCTACGGCCCTCGGCACACTTGCAGCACACAAATACTTCAATAAAAAAACATTAATCTCAGTTCCTTTGGCACTCAAATTCATTCTAGAGTTGTTGCCCCTAATTTTCAATAGCACTCAACAGGACACACTTATCGACACTTTTAGGCGCGCATTTATAATTTGGTATAAAAAATAATTTTTTTTGCTAAAAACTCGAGTGCCCATGGCGTGCATGAAAGTGTCATCGAGTGTCTGCAACCTCTTCTGAATGAACATGCTTGCTTGAACTTTTAACTAAAAGCACATGGTTCGAAATCATAAATATGTGCTTATGGAGTGCCGAGGAGTGTCTGATGTTGAGTGCTTTTGAGAATTGGGACAACGTCACTTGAATGAATTCGAGTGCCTAAGAAAAGGTATTTAGTATCTTTCTTATTCATGTGTCTATGGTGTGCCGAGGGCCATCGGCACTGAAAGTTAATTTTTTTGTAACATAGATGAAGTCAGAATTTTTAGTCTCAACTGACGAAAAAGTGAGGGCATTTCAGTCAACTTGACCATTTTGTGAATATAATGTTGGGATATTGTATACTGAAAGCAATTTTATGTTTGTATACAATCTTATTCATTTTCACTATTTTATTCTTCTATCTGAAATTTATATTTGCACTTGTAATTGTCCTATTATCTCGTATATAGTTAGATCATGTAGTGTGTTGTAGATTACATAAGACTTCATAATTGATCAAACTAACGAGATATAAACAAGTTTCACAACTGATACAACTTTAGGAGGAGTTGTCGCTTTAAACTGCAGTTTAGATAAGAAGTTGTTTGTCTTGGCCACTTGTCTATTCTAGTACACGTAAGGTGTATTAACAAATACAGTGAGATGTGTTTTCCTAACTGACCTAAGTGGAGAATCAAGGTCTCACTGACTTAACTGATCTTAAGCTCAAAAAGATTTCAGCTAAGTGCATTTATCTGACTATCACTTTGGCCTACTATGGTGAATGTCATCGCGATCGGATCTACGTATCTTGGGTTTATTGTAGCTCATGATGATTATCTGTATTTTGCATATGTATCCCCCCGAAGGGTTGATAATATCCTATGAGTAGCTCGAAAGGTATATCACACTAAACCCTTCAGTTTGATTAAGTTTGTGTGTATTAATAAGGTCGAGTGGTACTGCTCATGGATAAAATGTTGATTAATTAAGTTGTCATTGTGCTTAATTAATTGGCGGATATTTTTATCTTAAATACAGAGATCAGATTAAGTCTAAAATATAAGCACTGACTCAATTTGGGATAAAGGAGTAAGTCAGAACGAATTCTCTAGTTGAATGAGTTTGTATTTATTAATTAATTATGCTCTGGCTGAGCATAGAGAATTAATTAATTTGAGGTCCAACTTTATTTCTTGTATTAAATTCATGGTCTGACTCAATCACCACACAATAATTAAATTGGGTCAAAAGTAATTAATTGCATATAAATTATTTAAGTAATTATTTACCTACTTAATTGGTAATTAATTTGATATATATGGAAACAATTATTTTATTAATTTTGCTTGGACCATATTTATCTATTTATTACCTTATTTATTTGGGGCTCAGATTCCTTACCTATTAAGGATTGGGATATATCTATAAATTAAGTGATAAGGGCTCAAATCTCTTACACACAATATCTCATATTTGAGAGAGAGAGAGAGAGAGAGAGAGAGCCATTCATCAAAAGGTTCCGATAAGTTGGCCACCCGACTTGAAAACTCATGCAAAGGACACATATCAGAAGTTGTAAACTAGGAGTCGCAGATCAAGCAATAAAAGTCAGAAGATACTTTTCTAAATCCTTCATATAAATTTAGTGGATGACAACTTTTTGTGTTTGATATAAGACTTTGGTTATCTTGATATATTACAACATAAGTTAGGGTGTTGATGGATTCTTGTTTCGTATGTAAATTCGATTATAGCATGATTCTTCCCTAATATATAGATATGTGATGTGCTTGAAAGCGGGTCAAGTAGTAAAACTCAAATAGCAAACTAGGCAAATACCTAATCTACGACACTTAATGATGGTCTATGCTACCTCTAACCGATCTATCTAAGACTTACAATCCTAAGGGGAGTTCTAAGAGATGGTAATTCGAACAACTAAAGCAAACTAATACTCCCTCCGTCCCGCTTGATTTGTCTTATTTTCCTTTTTGGATTGTCTCATTTGACTTGTCTTGTATCATAAAATAGAAAATATTTACTATACAAACTTCCAGTTTTTCTTTGTGGGGCCTACCTCTCTACACTCAACCAACCACTCATCTTAATCTTTGTGCTGAAAAGAAACAAGACAAGTCAAGCGGATGGAAGGAGTACAAAACAAGGATTAAAAGGTAGAAGATGGTAAACAAATGTGGAGACTTGTAGGAATCTAGCCTTCATTATGACTATATTGCATCTAACGACACTCACATAAGAATGTGTGATCTATTTTGGGGTTCCGATCCATTGCCTCTAGCAAGCGTGGTTTGGTCGCCTACTCCTTAATATTTATGATTAACAGCCCTAAATAGGTTGTACATAACGTAAGGATGAACTATATCTCATAATCAACACCAATGATCACTAGAACCATCTAATCACAATTCCTATTTCTTGGTAATATCCATTCAATAGGGCGGTAGTGGCATCGACTCACAACCGCTAAATAAACTCATCCATAATCTACTCCATTTAGGCAAATGGTTGCCAATCATCAAGATTCATAAGAGAACATGGCATAAATGCACAAATAAAGTCACACTTCATAACCACAAGAGTAGTATCAAAAAAAAAAAAAATCCATAGATCTAACTGGATCCACACACTTGAGAATTAGCTACACATGAGTGAAGGGAGAAAATCTAGAGAAAAGAGTTTACAATTCATAGTCATAGTAAGTTAACACCTAAGTTGCAAGAGAATGAAAAAACAACAAAAGTCATCAAGGAATTTAGCGAATCTCCTCTTTTCCAAGCAAATTTCTTTGCAAAATGGTTGATTTCCTTGGGTATCTTCCTGAGGAAGGTATTTTAAGCCAAAAATGGAAGGAATATGTGTGTAGGAGGTGAAAAGCTAGAGAGTCTAGGGCTGATTTTCTATTTATAGTGTTAAAAAATCTCTAAAATCGTGTACATTTATCAGCAAATCGGGTCGGCTCAGTATTCAACCCACAGGGGTATAAATTCTCTGAAGTTCATACAATGGTATGGATCTTTTAGTCCCACGGTATGAAGTTTCTGAAGTTCATACCGTGGCACAAGACTTCTTTACCGCAATACGCTTTTCTACGCTAACCACTCATGGGAAAATCGACATATTTCTTTCATTGGCTTTGGATCATCACATAACTTTGTCATAATATTCTTAACACGCCAAGTATATATTGGACGGTGGAGTTTGGATTCTAAGCACTTTCGATTAGTTTGTTTCGTGATTTTCCAACTGTGTTGATTTTTGGGCTTTTCTGCATGTTGCAACACTTCTTATGCCTTTGGGTCTTCGAACACTTCTTCTTTTCCCCGGATTTGTCCCTAGAATAGTTAGATTTGCCTCCACATGCACTGAGTAGCTACAAAAGCAACTAAGGAGCAAAGTAAGGAAAAACAATACTCCCTCTGTCCCATTATTAATGTCCCACTTGCCTTTTCGGACTGTCCCATTATTTATGTCTCATACCAAATAAGGAAACAAATGAGTGGTCCACAATCAATTTAAAGAAATGAACCCCACCACTTATACATTTACACCACACTTTACACCTTTACACCCATTTTCTTAATCTCCGTGCCCAATTCCCATGGGACATAAATAATGGGACAAAGGGAGTACAAAACTAGGGGAAAACATGCGAAAAAAGAAGTCAAACAAACTAAAAAGACCAAGATAACACGGGTTTATTATAAACCGTCATCAATATGTATGTATATAATTGATCGATTTTATCTGTGATAAGGGATATATGCAACCATTACACGAGGTGTGCACATAATAAACTGTTTTTTAGTAAAAACTTATAAATCATTCAAAAAATATAAACCACACTAAATCAATCATAAGTATGATTTGTATTTGTGAAAATTAGACAACTACTTTAACCATTAAGTCACATCAAGGGAAAGTCGTTGGCTTATTTCTTTAAATTATTATCCTTTTAAACATAGTTAAATATTTAAGATATCATAATTTCAATGGTAAAACTATATGTTGGTCCCGAGTCAAACGTTTAGGTGTAGAGGGGAGGGGTGAATACACCTGAAACCTTTTTTCTCAAACTTAAAACGCTATCAGCCTGTTTCACGGAGGATGTCTACTGAATAGATTTAGTAGACCAAGCAAGATGATCTTGATCGCGCGGAGAGAGTGACTGAATGTGCTAAGTTGTGCTAGCTGACTGAAGTCAGAATTCAGAAGCGTTCAGCAGATGTTCAGTAGTGTGCGGAAATGTGTAGGCCCGATTCAGTTTGTTTCGAAAACGTTTGTTTACTAAAGTTGTTCAGTAGATTAGTGCAATGTTTTAGCTTTGTACTGAGATAGCAGTTGTATGATTTTGTAAATATATTTTCCAATATGAGCAGTTATATCATGCAACAATTAAACGACACAACAATTTTTAAAGTGGTTCGGATACGCAAGATCATACGTCCACTCGTCCTGAACAAAACAGGACACTATTTTATTATAATGAGTTAGTATCGGTTAGTTTGTACGCAGGACAAGCTTTTACTTGTGATTATACTGAGCAAGTCTCGGTTTACAGGGTCAAACGTTAAGTTTGAATGTATCTCCAACGATGAAAGAGTTCTTAACACTAAGAACAGTTCAATAAATGAACTCCTTCGGTTTAAGCTATAGATATTACGGTGAGTTTAATGTTAGAGGGTGGGAACGAGAAAGGCTTCTAGAGCGAAGAACAAAGAGGAATAATCAACTCTGGGTTCGTGTTCTTTAGTTGAATAGACGCTAAGTGTTCTAGAGCTTTGATTCCTTGTATGCTTGAGTTCCCGTATGGTCGCTTGTGTGATCCTGTAGTGCGACTTGAAGGATCACGACCTTCCCTCTATTTATAGTAGTGAGCGTGGATAGATCCGTTGGAGACGAAACAATCCACTTGTCACTCTATATAGGTAGCAAACAGATCCTTCCTTTGAATTCTGTAGAGTCTGCTTCTTTTCAGAAAGTGCTTGACTGGAATTCTAGACCACATAAGATAAGTTTTAGTGGTTGACTTGTCACTCAAGATAAGTTTTACTGGAAATAAAGTCCACCTCATGGTGCTGTAGTACTTTCCCATAGGATTTTCGAGGTTACTGCCCTTCCTCAGTGGGTCCTACAAGAGAGACTTAAATTTCACTAGGGTTCAACTCTAAGATTTTAAAATTTCTTCGAATTCTAGACCACATAATTTGCCCTTAGCAAATAAGGTTTGCGGTTATATTAGACGAATTTTATTTCGCTATACTTCTCGAAAACCAAAGTTCATCTTCAATCTTAGCACATGTGGGCTTATCTTATGTGATACGGTTAAAATATCGAGCTTTTTTGTCCGTTAACTTAGACATGCTAGTAGCTGGTTTATGCTTATAATTATAAGCTTTGGTATGGTTTTCAGGTTACTTCTGGCTCATATTTCGGATAATCCGACCGTTGATTCATTTTGGCGATCCAGTGATCAGATTATACAAGGAACGGGATACGAGACCTTTAATTTATTGTCTCGCTCAGATATCGTTTCAATGCCGAGCTCAGCATGTAAACTCGTAATGGTGTAGGTGTTGGTTGTACTGCCACTTGTGCTTCGTGGGTTGATAACTAATTGGTTCCGGCTCCGCTTTGTGCGTTTATCATGGCGTTGGAAAGCTAACGAGAAGAGCTTTCGAACGATATAAGGCTCGCTGAATTTTGACTAGGAATTAAGCTTGTAGGCCACTTTCAAGTTGGTGTACCTGTTTAGCCGAGAAAATGGGGCATTTTGACAGCGCGTTCTCTCCGCTGCATAACTCTGATGCACGAACTCCTAATGACAAACATAAAGTGTTTAGAGATAGTTTAGTGTCAGGGTTCAAAAGGGTATAGGCCTTGGAGCCATGGGATTGTAGGGTAGTTCAGAACTCAAACCACAAGTTGGCTAGTCACACGGTCATTAATGAGTGATAAATTCTATCATTCATTTAGTATGTTAAGAGAAAATTTCATTGGGTTATATCTCATCGATTGGAACTCCATTTTACGAACAGGAACATGTTATGGAAAGCTTGTTCTATGAGCTTTCTTACAGTATGAGTTTTAATGATTTTTTTGGTTTTATAGATTTAAAAAAAAATCGAGTCGAAAGGCACTATCCTACAAATTCCTGCCAGCTTGGCAGCTTCAAGGGGGAGTTTTTCGGAGCACGTAACTACCTGCCACGGACTCCTATCAACGAACAGTCAACGACTATAGAAGGAAAGAACATCAGGGATTTCGGGGGTGTTCGATTTGAGGTTTTAGGCCAAGTAGATTGTTCGAAAAATCTACCGGAAAGAGATGAGCCATCAAGAAGGAAACTAGTCTTATAGGTGTTTTAAACGTGGTGTAACTTTTCAGCCCGAGCTCCAAATATTGAACGGGAAACGGCGTTGGAAAGCCTGTATACGCGACTTTCCAACGTGTTTTGACCTAACACGTCAAATTAATAATTAATGTATTATTTATTTCTATCTTAAATCTGCAATTTTACCACAATGATGCATTAAATACAAACTTTTGGATTGTTTGCAGCGAAGCTTCAGCCGGAAAATCACCATTTTCATCGTAATTCGATTATTTTGAGTAATTTTCGAACAAATAACAAAAAATCCATTCAATGTAATAATATATTTACTAAAATCGACATATATTTCATTAAATTCGACACATATAATCGCGTTAACATGCAATCGTGATTCAATTCCAAGATTTATCGAAATTATCAACAAAAAAGCACACAAATATTTAAGAAGAAAATGCTAAATAGCTAACATCATCTATTTGTTCCGACTAGTTGGCACGAATAATTTATTGTCGGATGACTCGGATCCATCACTTAAAATTGGTAGGGTCGAGATGGTGCTCGTGTGGGTGTGTTTTTAGCTACGTGTATGTGTGTGTGTTTTTGGGATAATGATAGGTGGGAAAGGGATAAATGAATGGAGAAGAAAATATTTATATTGTGTCAATCGGTTGGGCGAACCGGATGTGCCAACTGATTGGCACACTTTTTCATTTTTATTTTAAAACATCCTAGTATAAATGTGTGTCAATCTATCGATTCTATGTGCCAACCGATTGGTACGCTTCGTTTTTTTTCTATACAATCTGTTTTATAAATTAAGCAGTTGTAAACACCCACTTAATCTTGTTTGTCGCAGTGCTGATATGGCTGATAGGCGGGCGTGATGAGGCATGCAGTGGTGACGTGTTCCGGTGGTCATGGTGTGCTGGGTAGGTGGGGAGTTCGTTTAACTAATTTTAATACTATTGTGGTGCATTGAATCCTGCAGCCCTAATATTTCAATTGTGTGATTGCAGCTTCCGCCCTAATCCACAAGAAGCCGAGACCGGATTGATTGGGGCGTACATGTACGGGCAGGATATCCTTCCCTCAATCCTGGTGATTTGGTAGGAATTAGGGGTGTAACGGTTCGATTCGGTTCGGTTCGATTTTTGTGTATTTTAGGAATCGAACCAAACACATAGAAATGATTCGATTTGGTTCGGTTCGATGTGTTTTTCAATATTGGAACCGAACCGAACCGAACCGCTTATAAATGGTTTGGTTCGGTTCGGTTCATCGGTTCACCTTTTTATTTATTTATTTATTTTTTAAATCCTAAATAATGCAAGAATAATAATTTATAGGATGTCACTCATTCCGAACTCATAAGTATAGAGTTGTTACTCATTTATCTTCATTTGTATAGATTAGAATTGATCTTAACTTAAATCTAATATCTAAATCCAATAATATTGTCATATAAAAAAGACAAATATTAAATAAAAAAATTAAAAAAATGATATTGGTTTGGTTCGGATCGAACCGTTCAAAAATTCTTAAAACCGCGAACCGAATCGAATATAAACGGTTTCTAAAAAAATAAACCGAACCAAATCGTGAAACCGAACCGAATCGCATTTTTCGGTTTGGTTCGGTTCGGTCCGATCGGTTTCACGGTTTGGAGTGGAACCACTTACACCCCTAGTAGGAATCACTGTGTTTATAATATACTATTATAGATAGTATTCATAAAAATCATAAATTAAAAATCAAAACTTTCCTCTCTTATAAATTATTGCTTAAACCTATATTATATAATAGTTCGATTGCAAAAGTCCTAGCGATGGAGGTGTGCATTCGAAAATCATTGAATTTAAAATTTTGATTTACCTCTTTTATATAGTTTGCCAAGCTCACCGGAATAAACGGTGAGGACAAAAAAAAAAGGTAAGAAGAGATAAGTAGACTGAAATGGAGTAGAAAAGAAAGAATCCGTTTTGATTTCGATTTTGGATATGGGGGAAACGACTACTCTGTTGTCTGTTGAAGAGGCGCTCCAGATAGTGCTGAGGGTCGCGCAGAGGCTGCCGCCGGTGACGGTGCCTCTCCACCTCGCACTCGGCAAAATCTTGGCCCAAGACGTCGCCGCTCCCGACCCACTTCCGCCTTATCCTGCATCTATCAAGGTTTCTCTCTCTCCCCTTTGTGTAATATTTATCTTCGCTGACTGGTGTATTAGGGATTGTTTTGTGCAAAAGCTTCAGTAGTCCATTTTGTTTTTCTTGTTCCGTTCTGTTCTGTTTGTTGTTTTTCTGTATCTTTTCATAGTTCCTCATGCTTTTATAGATATCAGAATTGCTCTATTGATTCAGTCAGATGTTTCTTTTTTGCTCTATTCCTTGGTTTGGTAGGATGGGTATGCAGTGGTTGCTTCAGATGGCCCTGGTGAGTATCCTGTAATCACCGAGTCACGAGCAGGGGATGATGGTATTGATGTCACAGTTACTTCCGGAACAGTTGCTTATGTCACAACTGGAGGTAAGTCATAATCTTAATTAATCCCCAGCCTTTTCCTATAGCGCCTAGAGTGGGTTGTTTTTGTCTATGGGGACTCACAAGGGGGGGGGAGAGAGATAGCTATGTATATTTGTTTGTAGGGTTAAAAGGTTTGTAATGATACGTTAAATTGCCTATAAAAGGTAAGTTAGATCAAGAAAAACTTAAACTCTCAAGGCTTAACTTTTTTTTTAAAACTATGTCTGTATGATTGAAAAATAATATTCCTTTTTTTGGTTCAGGACCAATACCTAATGGTGCTGATGCTGTTATTCAAGTAGAGGACACCATAGAAGTAGAGAGTGCAGCAGCGGGTACCAAGCGAATACGGGTGTTGAAAGGGGTAACACAGGGGCTTGATATTAGGCCAGTGGTATGGAGGCTTTCCATTTTGTTGCGCCCATTTGTTCATTTATATATCCTTCTATTAGGGACTGCACGGAAGGAGCTTTTTTGTAGCAGGGCACTCCCTTATATTTGAAATTTTGAAGTTCTTTCAATAATTGCAGATATAATCTTTTGGATCAGAATTATGTTACCTGCCATGTGAAATCTATGGATTCTTGGATCATATTGTTTTTCTTTAAAAGCTATAAAGCCCTAGAAGTTATTTCTTCTTACTGTAGGCTCTACTTGTGAGTTTTCACATGTTCAATTTTTGTATTATGATTTCTGGTGGAGTGTAGGCTTTCAATGTTAACGGAAGTAACTACTTTGATTGACCTTGTCTTTTTTATTACAACTAATTGCTCCAATTATGCTTTCCATCCCTTCAGTGGTTTGTATATCCAAATTTAAGTTCTGTTCAAATGTTGCTAGGGTTGTGATATTGCTAAAGGTGATGTAGTATTGAAATCAGGAGAACTTTTGGGTGCTGCAGAAGTTGGCCTACTAGCGACAGTGGGTGTGACATCTGTGAAGGTATTACTTTGTAATATCCTTTGTTCTGTTCGTTTCTCTTTTGACTCAATGTCTCCCTTGTTCTGGTCCTGAGAACTTTTTTTCCAACACCGACCAACTTTTTGGAGGCTTAATGACAAAGTTGTATGCAGGTATATCCTACGCCGAAAGTTGCGGTGCTTTCCACAGGGGATGAACTTGTTGAGCCTGCGACTGAGTCCCTAAAACGTGGCCAGGTAGTAGAAAATTTTCAATTATTGCTATAAGTCCTAACAATATAATATCTAGGATTCTCTTTCGGTTTGGGGTTTCAGTAGGTCTTGTTGGCATTGATCTCAAAGGGCTTCTTTTCTAATTGAAATGATTGTTTTGACAATTATTATTCATTGTTATCTAGGTTGTCCATTAGAAAACTTCTTATGGTACTGAAACATGGAAAGTGTCATGATTTGTGGAGTATTGTTATAATATTATACAAAATCCTCATATCATATAGATTTGCTGACATGATTTTGCAGGTTTCTATATTTTGTAGCATAATATTTGCTTCTTCTTCCAGTGAATCATATTTAAATATAGTCTTCAGATGTTCGATATCTGCTTTAAACAAAAATTTGGTGCTTAAAATGAAAATTCCATGCATTTCATATCTCGTGCTCAAAATGCTTCTTTGTTTCTGGACTTTTCCCTTTTAACTTTTATATCTTAATTGTAGTTTAGTTCTACTCTCAGTTGCTATCTTCTCTCCTATTTTCCAACTTAGTCAGTGGATTACAGTTTAGTTTACTTTTATTATGTATCTCTTTGTTTTGTTTTGTTTTACTCTCTTTTCCTTGGTGATAAATCTTATACTGCTATCAAGAGTCCAAGACGGGACTTTTGACTTGCGGATGTAGTGCATATGGGTTTTGTATCTTATTGGAGGTCTAATCTTCTGCAGATTAGGGACTCCAACCGTGCCATGATCCTTGCTGCTGCACAACAGTATCAATGTGAAGTTCTTGATCTTGGTATAGCTCATGACGATGAAGAAGAAATTGAAAGGATCTTTGATAGAGCTTTTTCTAGTGGAATTGATATGCTGTTAACCTCCGGAGGAGTGTCAATGGGAGACAGGGATTTCGTTAAACCCCTACTTGCAAAGAGTGGAAAATTATATTTTCACAAGGTAATTCTTTGCTTGTTTCTGTTTCATAGTTCAGTTCCTCTGCATATGAAATGCAAGTGTGAAATCACGGTTTAGGTGTCTAATCTTGATTTTTTTTTCATTGCCTGCTGTCTAATTCATCCATTGACCCTCGGAAATAAATATTTCAAACCTGATCTTCCATTCAGGTTTGCATGAAACCAGGAAAGCCCCTCACTTTTGCTGAGATCCTTCCTGGGTCAACAGATAAGGGGTCCAAAAATAAGATTCTTGCTTTTGGTTTACCCGGAAATCCAGTGAGCTGCATGGTCTGTTTCCATCTCTTTTTGGCTCCCACGATTCGACATCTTTCTGGATGGACTCAACCTCACCTTCCAAGGTTTGTGAGAGTTGTAAATCTTACTTCTAAGTGGTTCTGTTGTCTTACTATTCATTCATTTATTTGTAGAGTACATGCTCGTCTAAAGCACTCAATAAAGACAGACCGAGTTCGTACGGAATTCCATCGTGCCACAGTTAGGTGGGAGTTTGATAATGGAACAAAAACCTCCGGGTAATTTTTTTTTTCCCTTTATCATATGACTCATATTATGTCCGTCTTGTACTCACTCGGTTCATCTCTCCAACTCTCTCATATACGTACCAATCTTCTCATTGTATGTTAAGTTAGCCTTTAAAGTTTGTTTTATTTACCTGGTAACTTCCAGATTTGTAGCTGAGAGCACTGGTCACCAGATCAGCAGTCGGCTTTTGAGTATGAAGTCAGCAAATGCCTTGTTGGAGTTGCCACCCACAGGAAGCCTGATTCCTGCTGGGACTGAAGTGGTGGCAATTATTATTGATGATATAATTGGTTTTGCTGGGACTACTAGTTTGCCATCATCAATCCCAGTCTCTAAAACACCCGAAAGTAACCACAGCGATAAAGGTTCCGAGTATAGGGTGGCTATTCTCACTGTGAGCGACACAGTTGCATTAGGGGTGGGGCCAGACCGAAGGTTAGTATTTTTTTTTTTCTTAATTGAGTAACACGGTTGCACTCATGTTTGACTGTTTATCACTAGTTCTATCTCTCGCTGGCTCCAGAATCACATTTTACGATTCGATGGAAGGAAAAGGTTTCATTTAGTGGTAAAAAAGATGAAATCGAATGAGGTGCATCTTGATACATCTTTCAGGATCATGATTCCTGAAAGGTCACTTAAGTGATGCTAGAACAAGTGCAGCGCTGATTGTATGTCCATGTGAAAGACGAACTCGGATATACTGAAGACTTATGCTACAAAAATCTCTGTTTGAATGGCATTTCATGTATTACCTTGGACTCTAAATCTCTATATTTTTGCTTTACTTATAAGATATTCATTACAAGATTATATGGTAAAAAAAAAAGTTGAATTGTGATGTATTTGGAGAGCAGGTCTGCTGGGAGAAATCCCCCTTAAGGGGATCTAGAAGGAGGGGAAAATGGATATCGAAGGGGGAATTCGGGATCTAGAAGAATACTAGTTATCTTACTATCCTAAAGCCGCCTCAATATAGAGGGGCATGCAACCTTGTAAATGTATTCACTACTTACGTTGAATCAAGGAAAGGGGCAAGGGTCTACTCTTGTTGGCTTGTTATCATTCTTGATAGCTTGAGAGTTATTTCTTTTATTTTGCTTGGATTTTGTTGAGAGTGACATGTATTCTTATAAATCCCTCCAAGAAGACCTATCTCCAAGAAATCAAATAAGTTGCATCTTGATACATCTTTCAGAATCATGATTCCTGAAAGGTCACATAAGTGATGCTAGAACAAGCGCAACACTGATAGTATATCCATGTGAAAAACCAACATGGATATACTAAAGACTTAATGCTACAAAATCTCTGTTTGAATGCAATTGAATGTACTTTAAATCTCTATTTTCTTGCTTTATAAGATATACAATCTTGTAGTGGCCCGAGGGCAGTATCCGTTGTGAATTCAGCATCGGCCCAACTAGGCGGTGCAAGAGTTGCTGCTTCGGTTGTTGTTCCAGACGAAATTCCAAGAATCAAGGAAACATTGGTGAGATGGAGTGATATAGATCAAATGGATCTCATTCTTACACTTGGTGAGTATGCTGATACTGTATTCATTCTTGCTAATCTCAGTTCTCATTATATTCGAGTTTGCTTTGCATTCTTCATATTGACTTGATAATTATCATGTCTTATGAATATAAAGTTGGATAACCCTCCCCATACGAGGTTTTTTAAGGGGATGAGAGACTCAATTCTAATATGTCGAGAGTAACGTGCAGGTGGTACCGGATTCACCCCAAGGGACGTAACCCCGGAAGCCACGAAAGAAGTGATACACAAGGAGACACCCGGTCTACTCTATGTTATGATGCAAGAGAGTTTAAAGGTACCTTTTTTTCTCCTCAATCTTTTTTCTACTCTTGAGTTTCAATATTCTCGGTTTTTTGCTTAATCATGTGAGCAGGTGACACCCTTTGCAATGCTATCGCGCTCTGCAGCTGGGATACGAGGATCGACACTGGTGAGTTCATAATCAAATCCACTCGATTTATAAACACGAACTCCATGAGTCGTAGTAAGGTCGGGTGGTTGTTTGTGTGTTTTATCAGATTATAAACATGCCGGGGAATCCAAATGCTGTGGCGGAATGTATGGAGGCTCTGCTACCTGCTCTGAAGCATGCGTTGAAGCAAATAAAGGGGGACAAGAGAGAGAAGCACCCAAATCACATACCACATGCAGAAGCTGCCCCTACGGATGCGTGGGAGAGAAGCTATCACTCTGCTCAAGAAAATGGTTGCTCATGTTCCCATTGAAAATGTATTGTTTCTCTCTCATCTTCGTCTCACATGTAACTTATTTTACCTTATACTACAAAAAAATGTGTACACTGTTTGAGAAAGTTTATTGAAATAGGCTTTCATATTTTTTTTGATTTATTTTCAGAAGTTAATGGTAATAGTTTTTATCATAGTGTGTGTTTGCAAAAGTTCTTTTAAGTATTTATTTATCTGCATAGCAGTTTTAGTGTTTGCAAAATTTTATTTTGGGTTAGTTTCTCTAAAAAGAAGCAAATTTTCTATTTTTAATTAAAATCAATTTTCTTATCAACTTTACCACAAGTATATAAAAAGTGTTTTATAATAAGAATTTGCAAATATACCCGTTTATGTTATAAGCATTTATTTTAGTTGTTAAATCCAGCGGGATCTAAATCACAGAAAAATGAGTGGAATTTGGCCTAAATTTTCGAATTTAATGATTTGTGTTTTTCATATTTCTATTTTTTCCCTTGATTCAAATTTGCCTATTCACTACTCAGGCAAGGAAATGAAGTCATCGGATAAGTAACTTAGGTTATAAGTTATAACGGGACCAAAAATATGTTAAATTTTTGTGTATAAAATCAATTTCAAAAAAATATACTTTTTCTCAAAATACTGTTAATTTCTTAATTAGTTTATATTTATAATACTTATGCAAAAAATTTATTTTCCGGAATCATACAGGAATAAGGGTCTTCCATTCACATAGTATAATTTTTTACTGTATAAAAGTTTTAATATACTCCTATTTTTTTAGCAATTTAATTGCAAACAGTGGTTCTCAGTTACAAAATGCGTAAATTATCTATTTTTTCGTATGAGTTTAAAAATCTCAAATAATAGTTATAAAAATAAATTAAATTTTAAATATTTTGTACACGTATCAAACAGACCAATATATATTGACGTGGCAGAAATATGAGCGTCCATACGCGATGGACATCGAAGTAGACATGTCCATTTCTTTCGGTTCCGACTACGGTTTGAAACTGTCGGTTACGGTTTGCTAAAAATTGAAATCGAACCGTATGTAGACAGTTGACGATTTCAGTTTGAAACCGCCGATTCCAATTCCAGTTTACCAATTTCACGGTTTTCATAAATTTAATTTTTTTTAATTACTGAATTATTTTTAAAAAAAAATACATTTTTCGTTTCAAATTAAGTCAGTAATAAATTATAAATAAAATTATACAATCTCATGAAAGAATTGAACAATTAAATATATTAATACAATCTCATTGTTGATTCTTCATTATCATCATCATTTTAGAAATAAATTTTTTATATTATTATTTTTTATTCTTTGTTGTGTAGTAATTATTAAACAATATTTAATATTCTATATTTTTTAGTGATAAAATTTGAACAACTTTTATCTCATATATATATTTTGGGAACGTTAGTATACATTTGCAATTATACTAAATACAAAATAATATTTTATCATTTTGTATACTACTTTTAAATATCAAAATTAGTATGATTTTTATATTTTAAATGAATATTTTATTTTAAATATAATTAAAAATTTGAAAATTTAGATCTTCAATAATATTTTTAATTTAAAACTCATTTATCTAATTCATTATATATTTGATATTTAATAATTTTAATAGGTGAAATCATCGGTTTCACCCGGCTTGGAACCGATGATTTGAAACCGATAATTTCATGATTTAAAAAAGAATAAATCGAAACCGAACCGCAAACCGACGGTTTACGGTTCAAGACGATCCCAATTTGTTATGATTTCGATTTTTGTCAGTTTCAATTCTGATTTAAAATTCAGTTTAAGCCGGTTTTGGTTTGAAAATGAGATTCTATATTTAAGCATTTTATTTTAAAATGAAAAAATTACGCTAGATTTAGAATATCTAGGTTTTATTTGGAGTATACTCTCACCCTCTCAATCTGAATTCCTCCCCCTTTCACTCAATAGTTGTGCTGGGCAACACATAATGTGCTGATACAGGTGAATTTGGAGGTATACAGGTGCATACTATTGACAATTGAAGGTTGGCACTTGGCACCCACGATTTAGTGAATCGTGGAATCCGAATCAGAGTATATAATTCGGCTCAATCTGTATCCGTAGGCGGCGGGCTCGATAAGTTGATTTGTTTGCGGTTGCAAAATTATGGCTAGGTCGCATCGTAGAGAGGAAGATGAGAGAAGAGAGGGGAGAGTTTTGGAACGCGAAAGTAGAGATTTGAAGGATAATGATAGGGGTCGAGAGGATTACGGTAGGGAGGACGACAGGAGAGAGAGGCGGAAGGACAAAGAGCGAGACAGAGACAGGAGACGCGATGAGCGGAAGGATCGAGAGGACGATGAGAGAAGAGAGAGGAGGGCTTCCGACCGCGAAGGTAAAGATTCGAAGGATTATGGTAGGGTTCGAGAGGATAACGGTAGGGAGGATGATTGGAGAGAGAGGCGAAGGGATAGAGAGCGAGACAGAGATACGAAAAGCGATGCGCCAAAGGTTCCGGATGGGAGAGTGGGGGTGGACTTAATTGCGAATAATGGAAGGAGTGGTGGTGTATACATTCCGCCGTTTAAGCTGGCAAGGATGATGCAGGAGGTGGAGGATAAAAGCAGCCTTGAATATCAGAGAATGACTTGGGATGCCTTAAGGAAGAGTATCAACGGGCTGGTGAACAAAGTCAATGCGACTAACATAAAAAACATCATTCCTGAGTTATTTGCAGAGAATCTGATTCGAGGGAGGGGCCTATTCTGTCGATCGTGTATGAAGTCTCAAATGGCTTCGCCGGGGTTCACTGCTGTATTTGCAGCACTTGTTGCCGTGGTAAACACCAAGTTCCCTGAAGTGGGTGATTTGTTGCTGCGAAGAATAATACTTCAACTCCAGAGGGCATACAAGCGTAATGACAAGGTTTGTGTATTAAACTCTTGTCAATTTGATTTATAGGATTGGTAATACTCGGCAGTGGATACTTATCTTTGTGTCATGATGAAAATCTTCGTGCAGCCACAATTACTTGCTGCAGTCAAATTTATAGCTCACTTGGTGAACCAGCAGGTAGTTCATGAGCTTATTGCTCTTGAGCTGCTGACCTTGCTACTGGAAAAGCCTACAGATGATAGTGTTGAAGTGGCTGTTGGTTTTGTTACAGAATGTGGATCCTTGCTGCAGGATCTTTCGCCGCGAGGTTTGCATGGTGAGTATTTTGGACTCTTGCCAATTTATTTTTGTTATGTGGCTTTTTCCCTTTGATTGGATTATTGACTGCAATGGTGTTAAAGAAATGAGTTTGAGATTCAGATTTTGTTACTGAATGTACTACTGAACTTGCTCATACAATCCTATTTATGTTTTAAATTTGAATTTGTTTTCTTCATGCTCTTATTACCATCTCAATAACTTGATGCACATCTGATCATCTCCTTCTTCATCTTCTTACTCTAGATTGCGGTGTTTCTCAATTTGATGAAGTTTGTCACTGTTAATATATTTCCTTGTTTTGTGGCTGATTATTGTTGTAGTAGTAGTTTATTCGACTCATTGACTTGCATAATTTCTCTTAGAATTTTGTCCAGATATTATCATTTGTGTTTGCAGTCATAATGTGGATTTGTTAAAGTAAAGTTACATTTGGACTTGATGAATTTCGTCATTTGTCTATTGGCACTTTCTCACACACCTTGGGCTTTCAATTTCACCAGGTATCTTTGAACGGTTCCGTGGAATTCTCCACGAAGGAGAAATAGATAAGCGTGTACAGTTCTTAATTGAAGGCCTCTTTGCATTGCGAAAAGCAAAGTTTGAGGTGGGGTTTCATTTTGAATTGAATTGAATTGAAAACTTACTTTTATTAAATATGGGATTCTCTTCTAAAATGATAATTCTAATATGTGAAATTTAAATCTATTAATGCAGGGGTATCCTGCTGTCCGTCCAGAACTGGATCTGGTAGAGCAGGAAGACCAGTTAACTCATGAAGTTTCTCTTTTGGATGAGATAGATGCTGAGAACACTTTAGGTATATCCTGTTTGTTGGCCTATTTCTTTTTTCTTTTACGTCTTACTTCAGTTACGCTAAGCTTTATGATTTTGGTGCAGATATCTTCAGGCCAGATCCCCAGTTCTTGGACAATGAGAAGCGTTATGAAGAACTGAAAAAACAAATACTAGGTGACGAATCAGAGGATGAAGCAGATTCAGATGAAGGGGCAGATTCAGATGATGATGATGATGATGATGATGATGATGAAGAATCTGATGAAGATGACGAGGAGCAGATGAAAATAAAGGATGAGACAGAGACAAATTTGATTAATCTTCGGAGAACTATCTACTTGACAATTATGTCTAGTGTTGATTTTGAAGAAGCAGGGCATAAGCTATTAAAGATCAAACTCGAGTCTGGCCAGGAGATGGAGTTGTGCATTATGCTTTTGGAGTGTTGCAGCCAGGAGAGAACTTACCTCCGATACTATGGACTTCTTGGGCAGAGGTTCTGTATGATAAACAGGATTCACCAGGAGAACTTTGAGAAGTGTTTTGTCCAGCAGTATTCCATGATTCACCGGCTGGAGACCAATAAGCTGCGGAATGTGGCAAAATTCTTTGCACATTTACTTGGCACAGATGCATTGCCTTGGCATGTTTTGGCATATATACGGTTGACTGAAGAGGATACAACATCTTCTTCTCGTATCTTCATTAAGATTCTCTTCCAGGTACTAAAACCCCCTCAGCCTTTCTTATAATCATCCTTTAATTCTCTTTTTACCCTCTGATTGCAATATTTTATTGTTTCTGTATCCTTTTGCATGATATATGGTTTTATCTTGCTCTTTGCTGAAAGGTTGGTTCTTTTTATTGCAGGAATTATCTGAGCACCTTGGGATTCGTTTGCTTAATGAACGTTTAAGTGATCCCGGGATGCAAGATTCTTTCGATTCTATATTCCCCAAGGACAACCCCAAGAACACTAGATTCGCCATTAACTTTTTCACTTCCATTGGGCTTGGTGGGATCACAGAGAACCTGCGTGAGTATCTAAAGAACATGCCTCGCCTCATCATGCAACAGCAGAAGGCTGTCCCTGAGTCAGATTCTGATTCTGGTAGTTCTGATTCTGATTCCGATGGATCCGGGTCTGGATCTGATTCCGGATCATCAAGTTCCGACTCAAGTGAGAGTGAAAGTGACAGCGATCACAAGCAAAAGAAGAGGAGAAGAAAGTAAGCATTATCAATCTAAAAACCCCAACATATGTGATGCGTGGTAAAGCTTGCAAATCTTGGTATTTCGGTATGCTTATCATCTGCTATGTGAAATTTATAGATGGTATGAAGTTTTTGTTTCTTGTTTGTAGTATTTCTCTTTGATTGCGAGTTCTTACTCTTCATCTTGGATTTTGTTATTTTAAGTTATAAGTTTGTTGTTTCAGTTTCATCATTTCTTAATCAGTCATCTTTAGAAGCTACTCTTTGCATTACAAGGGAATAACAATTTTGATTTCACAGTTAGTACAAAAAAACTTAGTTTCTACAACATAGAGATGTCTTATCATACAACATTCATGTCCTCTATCATACAACCTCGTCATGTAACTAGGTTCTAATCATACTGAGCCATAAATTTGCTCAAGAAGTAAACAAATGTATTGAGAAGTAGTTGTATAAGTTTCGACAATACAAATTAATCAAAGAATTGGCCAACTCCTGCAACCCACATATCAGAAACACATGCTATAGTTTTGATATGCCAGCCAATGTAAAACCTTGCAAAATTCATGTGAAATATTAAAAAAATTAAATGTTAAAATAATCCACCAAAAATCAGATTTAAAGTGAACATACAAATAGAGTACTCATCCAACCAGCCATACTAATGCATTCGGCCATTCTTCACATAAATAAAACATGAAAATTACGATTAGCGTTCAACGTGTAAGAAAGAAAGCTGCAAAAGGTTGAAAGACGCCATTGTGTAATACTCCTCCCCCCTCCCCTATAAGACGCCTATAGGTATGTAAATAAAAAATGTTAATCAACCACTCAAAAATCAAATAATACACACCACAAAACACCATTTTCTTAATAACGCGTAACACTACTAATGGATTTTAGAAGGACTTCTTTCTTTCCCGTAAACAACAACTACATGTTATATTGACGACAGGTCAGATTCAATCTTGTCAAAAATTTATCCATGTGTAAATTGAATCGATTTTCAAATTAATATATTTTAAAAAGCATTTTAAATATTGTGTGTAAAACTAAATTCCGACCAAATTATATATTTATATGCTAATATATCTTAAGAATATATACAGTTTAAAAATTTCCAACCCAAGCACCGATAGAAAACGCCATTTTTTTTTTTTTTTTTTTTTTTGATTTGAGAAACTCCCCCCCCTTCCTTCTTCATTCATAAAAACCTCACCCTCCCCCACACTCAAAAAATCAACCTCCCCCTCCCTCAAAAAGGAACAACCCGTATTCAAACCAACCCGACCCTCCCTAATTTTTAGGTAGGTGGCTTCTCTCTTCAACTATATATATAAAAAACATACAGATTCTTCAGATTCTTTGCGTTTTTGGATTTTCTTCAGCTATTCCTTTTCATTTTCCAGTTTATTCGGTCTTGTTTATCATCGCAAACATACTTTCTCATAGTCATAAGAGTTTTCAGTGGAAGGATTAATACATTACTTTGAAAGGAAACGTTTGAGTTGTGAACAGGGATTATTCACATGCTCTGGTACTTGTTTGTTGTTTGCGGAGTTATGGATTTTGTACAGTTTTTGCGCCGTCAATCTTAGCTTAGACTAGTGATTTTCCAAGTTTTTCGTATTTAAATACCTCAATCTTGATCGATTTTCATGATTTGTACGAGAAATTCTAACTCGATCAGAATAGATTTTTTGGTGGACAAATTTGGAGTTTCATGAGTATTCACTTCTAGCACTTACATAGCAGCAAGCTCTACATTTTTGCAGAATTAGGGTTACATGCTATCATAGTTGTTTTGAATTTTTGGGCCTTTTGATGAATTTTTAGTTTAGATTCTTATTTGGGTAAAATAGCAATACTGATTGTTTTTTGTGGTCCTCAGTATTCTTTGTGTTGATGATAGCAAGAGACAAATCTCTTCCAGTTCACAAGAGTCAAATTGATGCTTTGCCTTAGCCTTCTCGAATCTTTCTATCACAGCAATGGCAGCGGAGAGGAAGACCGGAATCTAGTTGAGATGTTAGAGGAGAATGTGGCCATTGACATTACCAAATACATCAACTATGTCCAGTCTCCCAGTTGTGGTGCTATAGCAACTTTTGCTGGCACTACTCGCGACACGTTTGAGGTAAGAACGTTTTAGAGCTGAGGTACGAAGCCTACATTCCCATGGCTATACGGTGCCTCAAGTCGATATGTACATCAGCAAGAACATCTTGGAACCTCAATTCAATTGCAGTGGCACACCGTTTGTGCCCCGTTCCTGTTGGTGGAATAAGCGTATTTGTAGCAACCTCATCTGTTCACCCGCTTGTAAGTTCATAATAGATGAGGTTAAGGCATCGGTTCCTATTTGGAAGAAGGAAGTTTACAGAGAGGCGAGACGAGCTTGGGATTCCTGATACGGACAATGGGGAGGTTTGGAAGGAGAATTCGGAGTTTCTTGAGAGGCGATACGAGTTTGGGAATCCTGATACGGACAATGGGAAGTCATGCTGCCTGAGAAAAGTTCTTGTAGAAGGACCAGAGAAAAAGGGCTGCTGTCGGGAAAAGGTGAAGATTCCAGATGCATGATCAATGGAGACAAAGCCTCAAAATCTCAACTAAGTTGCTGTTGTAATACTAATAAACAAAGGTAAAACATTTTACTACTAATTGCTTAAAACTTGTATTCTTAAACACATTCAGGAATACAATAATGAATGTTGAATTTAGCCACTGCAAAAGCCAGTTTCTGCAGGTCCTAATAACACAGAGAGAGAGAGAGAGAGAGAGAGAGAGCTGTTGCTCTCTCGAACTGAAACTTGTACCCTAACTAGTAAACACTTTTATTTACTAAATTCTAAAGTGGTAGTGGAAGGAGAGCAGATGGTGGAGGAAATAGAGCAACAGCTCCTCTTTCTGGAGTTGAGTACTTCTTATGAAGAGCCTTGAGCTTGTTATCTGTTCCTCCTGAGTGCAAACTAGCCAGCATTTTTACGCAATCCCTGATACAAGAAAAGGTAAATGTATCAACTCTTTGTATTTGAAAATGGAAAACCATAGCAAGAAGACATACATTAGCTGATCCTCAAAGTAGCCAGTGTGATGTTCCAGAGTGTGGGTCCATAAGGGGCTCCTATTAAGAGTGCAACGCGCAACATATACAGCAGAAGCAGAGAGCTTCGAAGGGCTGTACCGTGTCATCGTCGTGTAATCAATCAAGCCAAGCTCAGCATAGAAGAATGTCATGTTTTCCATCTACACAGCACAAGGTAAGCATTACTGAGTGATGATCACCTTCTTCAGATGAAATTAAGCATGATGATGATGATGATGATGATGATTACCTCCTTATCAGCTGGATGAGAGGCTTTCACATATCGAACAAGAAAGACATAGGGAGTTGGGACTGTGAGATACCACTCCAGCTTCCCAAGAATGGCTTTCTCCATGAGAAGCACTTGCTCCCTCACATAAGCATTATCAGATATGGCTATGAAGTCACTCACCTAACAATCATCACCAACAAACATATCATCAAATACAGTTCTACTACCACAAGCTTGAATGTTCATCAATGGTGATCTATCTACCTCAGGTGCCCATATCTCCTCATACTTGCAAGCAATCAGCATCGAGCTTATGCCAGCCAACTGAAGTTCCCTTTGTGGGACGATGCTCTTCGATGCAAGAAACCGATCCACTATATGGACAGTGAGGTAGAGGCTTTCGGGCACCAGTTCGAACTTCCTGTGAACTTCAATCAACCAGTCAATGAGGATGGCCCTCATTTTGGAGTTGAGTTCTGGCTGTGAATCAATGTAATCCCCAACACTGCCATCTTCCTGAATAAGAACAATCCTAAGTTAGCAACAAGAGAGAGAAGATGAGGAGTCAAAGAGAATTTCTACCTCAGTTTGCTTATAGAAACTGTACATATCTTCAACATACTCTACTGCTGCCAACTCGTTTTCTGCATCTGCTGCATCAATGTCTACCAGATTCTTGGGCTTAGAAGCAGCCTATACCCTCCAACAAGCCACTTCAATAACATCAAAATAAGTTGTAATGTAAAACAGAATATCAAGAAATCTGACCTTGCTTCGAGCAGAAAGGATTGCAGTGAGACTTTTGCCACTCTTCTTAACAATAGCCTCATTCTTAGTCACGGCTTTGGCTTTTGTTGGCCGGTTGGTCTGAGTCTTTGGCTTGCCCACAACTGCAGGCGCCGGAACCAAGTTTCCGATGTCACGCAAGACCCTCCGGTTCCGAACTTCCGGCTGCGCGTTCTTCTGCTTGCCTACTGCAACTATATCATCAATTCATCATCCCTCAACTAGATAGGAGAATTAAATCTGCAGTCCTACTCAAGAAATAATTCAAAGAAATATTTTTACTTGAAATCCCAGAAATTCAATTATGTACCTATGCGTTGTTCAGGAACATCAAATTCTGAAGCCATCTCTAAATCTAATTCTTCTTCTTCGATTTCGATGTCTTCTTGACCGTCCATGCGGCCACCGAAAACTCCTCCGAGACTCGTCCAAAACGATGACAGAAGCACCTGGAGACGGCCGCTGCGCGCCTCCCCTTTTTCGGGGTGTTCCGTCGCCACAATGGAGAAAACTGTTGACCCTCTCTCTCTGTTAAGAAACCTTTCTCACGCACAAACACACACTTGAGAAGTTTTTCGCTTGCTTGTGTGAAGAATGGGGGAGAAGAAAGGGGTTTCCGGCGAGAGCGGGCGGTATAAATGGTGGAAGGAACAACGGTCATATTCTTCATCTTCGAATAGGATCCGTTGATCTGTCATGATCGTACGGTCCGGATTGGCGTTGCTAATTCACTAGCCGTTATGGAGAGGCGCTTAAATTTTACCGTTGAATAAATTACCTTTTTCTACATATGAATATTACGTTCGTTATTAACTTCATTTTCTTTTAATAAGAAAAAAGGACTATAAAAAACAGCGTGACACGTGTTTGTCAAGTTACAGATTTTCTTCAGCCGACTACAATGATTTCGAACAAACCATTGAATTCATAAATCAATCATTAATAAACTACTTTTCTACATAATTACGTTATCAAAATGACTTGAAAAATGCACTATGCAAAAAATAAAATAAAAACGTTCTTACATTTAAATTGTGAGGTGTAAACATTGAGTGCGTTTCGCAACATCCCAAAAACCGTCGTAAATATTCTAAGACACGGTCTTACATTTTTTTCAGGCCAACATAATCCAAAATGTGTAAACGTTTCAAAAGGTTTCATGCTTTCACTTGGTTTTAGAAGGAGAAGTACTCCCTCCGTCCCGAATAAATATGCCTAATTTTATTTTTTATTTGTCTCAAATTAATATGCCTATTAGAATATATATTGTGTCTGAAAATGTCTTTGCTGTAATTTCAATATACATTTTTTTTTATGGAACAATTTCAAAGCAAATTTTATTAATGCATTATAACTTTTCATTCAACTTTTTCAATAATAAGTACTTATTTAGCTACCTTTTCATTTATTTACTCCATATTCCAATATAACATTTTATCTTGATATTAGTGAAAAATAAAAGTTAAAACTTAATTGAACTTGTTCTTAATCTGTGTGAAAATGAGAATAAGCATATCTGTTTGGGACGGAGGGAGCATCATTTACCGCGAAGAAGCACAAAACCTGATACAATTAAACCTCGATAAAGTAATACTCCCTCCGTCCCATTATTAATGTCCCGAATGTCATTTCGGGACGTCCCAATATTTATGTCCCGGACCAAAAAAGGAAAGTAATTAAATGTTAAGTAAGGGCAATTTCGTCATTATGCAAACCCTAATTACATTCCTTATCTCATTTGTTGTTCGAGATCTCAAGACATTTCAGTCTTCGTATCTCGTCTCTCTTCCTCTTCCTCTTCCCCGCCGCCCTCAAAACCCTAGATCCGCTCTCTATCGCCGCGATGACGAAGTCAGAGGTTGCAGACGGCCGAGAAACGGTTCCGATCGACGTCCAACCTCTCGATCCGTTCACGTCAACGACAGATACGAACACACACGAAACCGTGGCCAACGATTCTGCAGATCCGAGCGGTGAGGAGATTGTCGCCGCGTTCTTGCAGAGCGACTTCTTCCCGACAGTAGAGAGACGGTGGCCGGAATGTTATAGTCGACGGTTTCCGGGCGCGGAGGAAGCACATCGGATGAAGAGACGAAGATTCAAGGAGGCTTTAGAGCGGTATGCTTTTCCAAATAAGAGACCTTGTCCCTCGACTTCCAGATCTGGGTTTGAAACGACCTTTGAAGCTTCTTCAGTTTCTCCTTCGAGTCCCAGATCTGGTCCGGCTAAGGCTGTTGAAGCTTCCTCAGATTTGTTGGAGGATGAAGGCAGTCAATCGATTCTGCAAATCTGGTTGCCTCGACTCTTAACTTTGGTCAATTCTGAAACCCTTTATTTTTTAAATGCATTTGCTATTTCCTTTAAGAGCACTTGACGGGAATTGGTTAATTGTGGTCTAAAATGATAATAATGTCTCTACAACTAGATAATTTATCAAGTCAATGATTAAGTTGTAGAATGAGACTTGTTAAGCTGCCTCTGTGTTGTTGTTGTTGTTGTTCATTGCTTGCAGCAATGTTCAGTTGCCTCTGTGTTAATTGGTTAATTGTGGTCTAATAATGTTTTTTTACTGGACCTTGTTAAGCTGACTCTGTGTTAAGCTGGCTATGTGTTAAAGTCGCCTCGTGTTCTTTGCCTTGTGTTGTTGTTGTTGTTGTTCATTGCTTGCAGCAATGTTCTCTATTGATATAAAAAGAGTTAATCTTATGAATCTTATGAAGCTTAATGTGTCTGTACACAACTAGAATGATGTGTAAGCTGCACAATTATTAAGCTCATAAGGTTTTTACACAGCTTAAGCTGTGTATACAAGCTTTAATTATCAAACTCAGAGCACATTTCCTGTAGCCTTTACTACTTTCAAAAAGAAAACATTTCCTGGCCTATAGTGGTTACAAAAAGATTACATTTCCTGGCCTATACTAGTTACAAAAAGACAACTATTACCAACCTTTACTACTTACAAAAAGACAACTATTTCTGCCCTTTACTACTTACAGATTATACAATGCCCAACCTTTGCCTAATGTTTACTGTATCTTCAATTATCCCATTCTCTAGCATGTAGTCTTCTAATTGTGGATCTCTTTACGAACTCCAAGCCCTGAATTAATGATACGTCTAGAATAACTCTTTTGCTTCTTGGTGTGTTTGGTTTGGAACTTTGTAAATAGATGGCTTCACCATTTTCTCTCTGTTTTTTTGCTGCATCCCAAAGATGGGAGACGGTCTTCCGGCAGCAACCCCACTGATGAGCAGCTTCATTGATCTTGCCTTTAATCGGATCCCCATCAGCCTTCAAATTGCAGAGGAGGAGTTGGACGATTTGGTTCCTTTCTGCTGTAGTTAGGTCTTTCCTTCTTCTTGTCATTTGCTGAATTTTCCTCAAAATCTGTCTTCTTGGTTGCTCTCTGCGTTTGGATTTTTTTGGTTATGGTGAAGAAGAGTGAAGGGGGCAGGTTTTATATTTTGTAAATGGTAGAATTGACTTATATAGGTGTTGTGGCTAGCTGCACTTCATTTTGAACTTGCCGGACAAATTTGTTGTTTCAATTGTATTCTGCCGCCAAATTAAATATATAGTGAAGATTGATGATCATAAGCAATTTCAATTGTGTTCTGCCGCCAGTAGTTTATTTCTACCGCCTTGCACCAATTTGTTGTTTTCATTCAATTTAATTCAGTTCTGCCGCCAAGAGGACAGCGAAATACAATATGGATCTTTCAAATACAAAGCCAATTCATAGTAGGAGAAAGGAGAGAGAAAACAATATGGATTAGTAATTAATTAAGTTTATTACTCCCTCCGTCCCTAATATATATGTCTACTTTTCTTTTTCGTTTGTCCCAAATTTATATGCCTATTAACAATTTTTTATGTCTAACTAAATCTTTCACTAACTTTAATACATCTCATTAATGTGAGAATTTAAAAAAAGACTACTTTATCCAACTTTTCTAATAACAAACACAATTATGTCTTTAACTTTTTAGTAATTTACTTTAATTTACTCAAATTCCAATACCAATATTTATCTAACTTTTATATCATTAAATATTTTCTTAATATGTGTGTAAAGTCAAATAGGCATATAAAATAGAGACGGATGGAGTAATAAATAGGGATCCACCACTTTACTCAATAACTATCCCTTCCTTAATCTACGTGCCAAGTCCTTCCGGAACATTATTATCGGGACAGAGGGAGTATTAGATAAAATAATAATCTCGCTAAAATAATAATTTCGTCCGGTCCCGATATGAGTCAATGCACTAAAATAATGTTCAATAAAATAATAATCTCGTTAAATGAATATTTTTTCTCGATTCCAAGGTTATTACTTTATTGAAATTTAACTATATTCTCACATCAGATGATTATCAAGGCAAACTCATAGACCAGCAGAAGACGAAATTTAGAATTAAGAATTTCTAGGGGTGTGACCGCCCCTAAAACCACACCCTATGAATCCACCATGAGTACCAAGCAGTTTTCAGTTAAATCAATTGTACATAACCTACACTTTGCAATAAATAAATAAATAACGTGTACCACTTAAAATAAACTATCCAAGTGATTTACGTAAGTTGGAATCTTATCATATCTAAATCTATTCAAACAAAAACTGTGGTCCTTGCTCTAATCTTGTTGCCCGGTCAAAAACTAACAAAAAGAAGCTCAATACCATCAACATATCGTAATATCCCAAGTCTGGATAAAAAGTCCCCAAACTATAAATACCTGTTCTAGTTGCCTCCTCTAATCATCACAAACAAATATCATCAAGAGCATGGCAACAGGAGCAGTTCATCAAAGCCAAGAATCACAGAACAGCGTCGAGATAGAAGATCTCGCTCGTTATGCAGTTGCCGAGCAGAACAAGAAACAGGTCTTACTTTTTCTTCTTCAACTTGTGAGCTATCTGATGTTTGGGTGCTGATTCATTTCATTTCTTTGCAGAATACTGTTTTGGAATTCAAGAAGGTAACAAGTGTGAAGGAGCAGGTGGTGGCTGGGACCATGTATTATATAACGCTGGTGGCTACTGAGGGGGGGACGGACAAAGTATATGAGGCCAAGGTTTGGGTGAAGCCATGGATGGATTTCAAGCAAGTTGAAGAATTCAAGCCTGTCGGTGACGCTTGAATGTGCCAGCAGACCTAGACTAGAGCTGGTTTCTTGAATAGTAGTTTAATGACTCATGTAGATATATCATAATATAAGATGTTGGTATAGCAATGTTTATCTATGAAATACGGCCAATAATGATTCTCACCTTTCTCATTTCGGAGAGCTTCGCCAAAAGGATCACCATGTCCAGATTAATGGCTCCCAACTCCGTACAGGAGTTTATATGAGAGATATAGAAACCAGCATCAAATTGATTGCCTGCAGATCAAATCTACTTTTCTACGTTGCCAAACTCAATATAGAGATTCAGAAACTCATTTGAACTCCACATAAAAGAAAAGCAATAACTTCAAACATAACAAGTGAATCACAGGGCGTTATCATAAGAAAGTGAAATCAAGAGAATCCTTCACAGGGAAACTTCCAGCTCTAAAATTTCCATGATAAGAAGCTTCTAACAGAATCTAGAATAGACAACTATCTTACTTAAAGCTTACCTTCTCCTGTATTGAGTAGATCAAGGATCAATACACAGTATTAGCAGGAAAGCAGCAACACCTGCTTAAAATCATTAGATACAGACAAAAAGTTCAATATCATCCCAACCAAATATAAAGATACGATAAAACTTAGGGGGATTACAGATTAAGCTCCCCAATCATATATATTTGATGCCTGAGGTCTATCTCATATATGCAAGAGCTCCTTAGGGAAGAACTGTTAACAACAACTCATATCGACAGCCAATAAATAAATAATCAGTGGCTAAAATAGAAACAGGAAAAGACTAAAATTATAAAAACATACTAATTTTTGCGGATCCTAACTAAGAGTTTGATGTTAGATTCTTTTACAAAGTGTACACAATCCCTAATTAAAGACAATGAAAGTTTTAGCTAATTACTCCAATCTGTCAACTTCTAGACCGCCTAGCACCATTCGTTCAGTCACATATATACAACTAACCATGTCATTAGCATAACTAAGTTACTAACTGTACAAGATGCTGGTGAAGCACAACACAATAGATGTATTGCATCAATTCATCCCTCATCATCATAATCTTCATCTTCCTCATTCATCCCTTTATTTAAATTGGCAAGTTGAACCGGATGAATAGCCAGCCTCTCCACGTTATCAAGGGACCAGCCAGGAATATCTTCATGTATTGTTCCGGGAGAGGGCTTTTCTGAAGAATCAGAAGAGTCTCCAACTATTGTGAGCGTTGAATCCCCATTCTCATTTAACTGGACATTTAGGTCAAAGTTAACTACTGACTTATCCGCATCTTTTCCACCTGCAGCTATTGAATATGATGTAGCTGCAGGTAAAACACTACTTGAGATTTCTAGATTTTCTTTATCATTCTCGTCATTCTGGTTAGAGATGTCAGGACCATCTTCAAGATATTCATACCGATCAACTGATTCTCGCTGCAATGATCTACCACCTCTTCCACGACCTCTACCTCTACCTCTACCCCTACCCCTACCCCTGCCTCTGGCTCTCTCATTGCTGCTCGTGTGGCTCGTATCATGCTGCAATTAGTAAACATCCACCATGAAGCAAATATAATTAACACATTTCCACAAAGCAAATGATGATATAAAAACCACAGTAGAAAATTCATTCAATGTCATGTCTTCTCATGGTTACAGGATCACTAGAAACCTTGAACTATCCAAATAAACGAGAAAGGAAAAAACAATGTGTTTACTTTAAAAATAGTTACTAGCCTTGTTTATAATAGATGGAATCAGATACAGAAGTAGGAATTAATGATAGATTACAAGGTTCAATCAGGAAATTGCAAATTGATATTCAAGATAAATTTAAGATGTTTTGTTGAATATGGATGTTTGTTTTGGTTATTAGGAGATAATTTGAGATAACTTTGTTTGAGTATTAATTACATGCTAGAGATCTCATAATCAAGTATACCATGTCTATCCTTTTAGAGCCATCCTCGTTACCATAATCTTCATTCTCTGAAATCTTCCTGCATGGAACAAGATGTGGCACATAAATTAGAACCTACAAACTTCTCTACTCAAACAAGAAGGCAATTATGTTATAATATATGCATCCCAACCTTCTTTTAACAGCAGGTTTTTCCTCATTAGTGGCATCTGTACCACCTAATTCAGGTACCTTATGTACAGTATCTCGCAGGAAATCAAAGACATTAAAGCTTTGTACACATCGCTTCCTGCAAGTGAAAAAGTGAAATTAGAGCCTTGTTATAACAATACACACGACAAGTATGACTCATACCCAAATAAAAGCACAATTCTTGAAGAAACTTACAAATGCAAAGAATTTAACGTTTTTGCCCCTCTGTTTAAGGTGATCTCATATGTACGATCACATAGGTCTTGCAGAAATAGTTCCAGAGCTTTAGCTGAATGTTATAAGCACAAACATATAAAATGGAAGAAACAATTAGTTTGAATATGCATGTATCGTGAAAACTAGTAGATAGAAAGTATGAGAAACAAATCGGAGATGACAAATGGATATATTATACTTACATACTAAAAGTGGCACGGCCATAGCAATCTTGCCCACATCCTCATCAGCTTGCATTATCTTTTTTATTCGAGACTGCAAGATGAATTTTAAATCATATAACACAGAAAAGTTTATCCACTCTACAGAATCCCAAGCATCCAAGTTTCTGCAAATTATTTCTCATTCTCACATACCAGATCCACTTGACGAATAATTAATCTATAAATGTCCAGGGAACTCTTAATAAAGTTAGAAGGCATATATCTGAAGAGTTAAACAGTGTCGCGGAAACTAGTGTAGAAGACTCAAAAAGACTCCAGCCTTACATACTTGTTTAACTAGTTTAATTTCTTTTTCAGCATAAACAGAAGAGCCTAGCTGTATAAAAACCAACCACCCACCCCCCATCCCAACAAAATCCACATACAAAATCACCGTTAGTAAAATAATCTGGAACTTCACTTCTGACTGACAACGTAAGCTCGCTCACTCGCAACGTATAGTTAGAGACTCTGTTCACAGTTTTCCCCCCAAATATTCCGTTCAATCTCCATGTTTATAAACAAGCAGGAAGAAAAAGCAACACTTACACGCAGACTACATAAGTACCACAAAAGAACAAAAAAAAAACTCGATTTCAAATCAAACTTCGCAGAAACATGAAAATTGCATAATTTAAACACAGCACAAAAATTACATTATTCATTACCGCAAAAACAACTCCAGAAATTAGAAAAAACAGAAGGAGGCGGACAGCACTTACCGCGGGAAACCGTGTATCAAGCTTCTTTTTCATGGCTACAAACTACGAGCAACTCCAAATTCGCAAACCCTAACTCCAAAACAGGCATATGCATGTAGCTCAGTTCTGTATGTATCGTAATTCGTACACACATATATATACAAAGCTTCCCAACGCAAGAGTTCAACCCATGCCCGCATAAAATTCAAAATCGTTACGTCTCCGCACAAATGTTAGCAAATTTAAAATATAATAATAATTAAAGAATATGATGGAATAGATTCCTTTTCGGGGGGCCCACAACCTGGAGATAACCTTTTTCACTATTACCGAGTCCAACTTTGAACCACCTTTATTTGCTTTTCCTTTATCCATCTGGTTGGCAGGTCGTGTTCCCACCACTTCTTTGTCGCCATGTGGCGAAGCTTATGATTTCTAGCCAATGAGTAAATGCCAGATTGGAAATAACAGGGAAAAGATTAGGTCGGAGCTGCACTAGATAGTTAGCCGCCATTGGGCTTGATTGGGTCGATGAGAAGCCCATTTGGTCCAGCCAACGCACCGGTTCGTTTATTCTCAATATATATATATATATATATATTTATATTTAATTCGTGAAATTATAAAAATTGAATTACAATCAATAATTAAGACATTAATCTTAAATAATTTGTATCTATTTTTCTATGACGGAGATTATAATTTTTTTATTAATTTTATGTCCTATTTATTGAATTGAGAGCGAGACACCTGAAGTGGATCATCCAAGACACATTATTGTGGGTATTATTTGTGTTTGAATGTTGTTTGAAACTTAACATATTGCTAGGGGAATAGATGGGGGCAATTCAGATGCCCAAATAGTATTTCAACATCCACACTTCAATCGAAGGGTGTTTAGTAAAATCAGTTGTTGCTCGTACCTTCTTTCTAGTTCAATAATCGGATCCTTAATGAAAAATTCATGTTTTAAATGGAATCAAATTTGTAATATTTATTTATAAAATATCCAATTATTTGCCTAAACTAGATGGTTTTTTGTTTATGTTAATTTAAAATAGATTTTGATCATATAGTTTGACAAAATATTCTCTACTATTAGTCACATGTATGAGTAAATATTAAATACTCGTTAACATGAAATGCAATATTTAGAATTACCAAATTATCAAAAAACTAATTATAGGCAAGAAATATAATTTCCCAATTTTAGTAGTACTTTATTAGAGGGAAAACATTTGGTTCAATTTTTGCAGTTATTTACTGATTTTACATAAAGTTGATTTCCCCCCAAGGAAACCCTAATTGGTGTCGATTCGGTTACATTTTTCAGCCTCGCAGTCTCTGCCCCTCTCCATTATACAACTCATTTACGCGAATTCTCCGCGTCTTTCCGACACTAAATCCAATCCTCCATTCTCTACTGTAAACAATTGTCGAGTGGCGCTCGACTCATCTATCGATCGTATCGATCCGCTGAGGTGAGGATTTGACGGAACGTTGCGTCGTTTATATGATCCGCCGGCAATTGGCTAGGGCCGGTGGCATCGTGATTCTTTTTAGATTTTGGAATGTATTTGGATTGAACTTGGATCGGATCAATTCGGTGGTGGCGCGTTTGGTTTTTCTCATCTTGCTTGTTTGGGGCTTTTTGTGTATGCTGGTTGTGTCATCATTAATATGTTGCAAGAATATTTTTTTCCGATCGATTGTTGTTTGTTTTATTCTGTTATCTTGGATGCGGATGGCTGAAAGGTTGTATGGATTTGGTTTATATAAATTCGTTAAATTCTCCAGTATAAGATAATTAGAGAGTTTTATTGTGCATAAAATCGTTAGCGTCTGGATTTCCCCATGTTTTTTTGGGGGAAATTGATTTTCTTTCAATTTTTTTTTTTGCTTGTGGTGATTTTTGTATGGGGGAACATTAAATTTTAATTAATGTTATTTATCTGCTTAATTTGTTATTATACCTTAGTTTGGATATGTGTGTGTCTTCTTCTGTTGTGCTTAACCATTCTGTGATTGAACTTTTGCATGGTTGAAAGTTTATCCCCTAGGGAGGCAGCGTCAATGTTTCCTAACTGCTTGAAGATGTTCATTATCTTTATCTTTTTCTGGAAATGATTTTAGTTAATAATTCAATATCTCTATGCACAAGACAAGCAAACATGAAAGTCTAGAAAGACTTCGCAGCGATGTTGGCCTTTTAGGTTCAGTAGCATGGGAGCATGATGAAATATTTGTTTGTACATACAATCTATTGACCAAGATAAAGTTTTTTTTTTTTTTTGGAAAGTCAGATTGTTGGATTGCATTTATTTCCAATGCACCTTGGATTGAATTTCTTGTTTGACAATTGGAAAATGATTGTTTCTTACATTCTAACCAATTTGCTCACCAATAAAACAGTAAATGTCCTTAGTCATATGTATATTTTGTTTTGTTCATTGTCTAATAGTTCTAATCCTCTAGTGTTGCAGAAATTAGAGCTTCAAGTTACAGAAATGTCTCCAACATCCAAATCTAAGTCAAAAGACAGAAAGTCTGGCAAGGAAGCTCCAAAGAGTTCTCTAAAGCCTTCTGGTCATGTTAATATTAGCAGTGAGACACCAACAAGTGGATACAATCCTGTTTCGGGAACATTTCATTCAATTGAAACAGCACCACTGCCTTCCATCACCCCGCTTCATGTTAATGGTCGTTTCCGGAATATAGACGACGCAGATGACCATAATGGAAATTCACCAGGTACTGGCACCGAGTATGATTCTATTTCCAATAACGGTAGCTGGTCTGGCGAGTCCGAAGACCATAAAGAAAAGTCATCTCAGCCCCTTCCGCGCCAGGATTCAGTTCCTGGAGCTGACAATGACAAAAGAGAGAAAATACGCCAGAAGAATGAGAGGAAACATCAGCGTCAAAAGGAGAGGCGAGCTCAAGAGTTGCATGAACGGTGCAATGGCTATCTCATGTCTAGGAAGCTAGAAGCACTGGCTCGGCAGCTTGTAGCTATGGGTTTCTCCCAAGAGCGGGCAACAATGGCCCTCATTCTCAATGAAGGTAGGGTAGAGGAATCAGTAGTATGGCTTTTGGAAGGTGCTGAAGAAGGCAAGAAGATTGAACATAATCTTGATGGTGGGAGTAATTTGAAAATTGATATATCAGTAGAGCTTGCTCGCATTACAGAATTGCAACATAGATATAAGGCTTCCAAACAAGAGGTTGAAAGAGCTATTGTTTCCTGTGAGGGTGACCTTGATAAGGCTGAAGAAACAATAAAGACTCAGAAGGAAGAACCTCCAGCTGTCCCTTCGAATTTTCAAGAAAATGGCCACCCTCCTACTGCTGTGAATAGCAAACCACCAGTTTCGATTAGTCAGAGTTCATCAAGAGTACAACCGAAGCCTACTTCATCTTTACAGCAGCAGAGAGCGGATGACAAGAATTTGAATTATACCAAAGCTCCACCAACTGTAGGGTTCTCAGTGGATCCTGGGGCCAAAACTGTGCAGTTGTTGAAGAAAAATCCTCCTAAAACTGATTGGGCAAAATCACAGCAGATTGCTGCGCCAGCAGTAGATAAAAGGTTAGCAAATGCAGGGTCAAATCCTTCTGCATCCTTTTCTTCACCGATTTCGATGAAGATGGATGCAGGCTATGTTGCTGCTGGGCATGAATTGAGGAATTTGCAGCTTGGATCAGTTAAAGAACCAGTCATTGTCATGCAGCGACCTCAATCTATTAATAATGTAAAGCAGGCTCCTAGCACAAGTATTAGCCAAATGGGTTGGTATCCTAGTTCTGTCGAAGCAACGAGGCTGAATGGATTTGTGCCATCTGTTGCTATGTCTAGAAACATTGGCCCTAACCCTAGCCCTAGCCCTAATGGTGTTGGGTCAAATCAGTTTTGCAGCCAACCTCAGTACCAGCCATCACAGCCATCAAAGCAGCAGTTTATGTCCAGTAGTAGCTCAATGGACTCCACAAGAGCTAAACGAGGAAACAGTTTTAGAAGCCAAAGTGGATCGCCATCACTTGCTCCACCTTCCTCCCTTGGCCTCTTTTGCGGCATTGGCTCCAGTGGCACGTCTTCGTCTTCGTCTCGGGTGGACTGGAGTACCGGTAGCTCGATGTTGCAATTTGATTACAGCAGCGTCGACTGGAGTGTGGATCGTCGGTCATTATTCTCAAGACCTGAAGGGCTGTGGAGTGGGTCGAATTACATTCAAGAAAGCGGTCACACATATGATTCATTTGCGAGGCCCGGGCCCGGGAGTGGTGGTTCGATGGTGGGGTTGCAGGAAGACCCAGTTGGTGCTAACTCTCGGGAGTGGAGTTCCCCTTTCGAAGAGAAAGAGCTATTCAATATACCCAGAGAGATTGTTGCCTATCCTTCACTATAGAGATGCGCATGGCAATGGATTTTATGAATAATCAAGACTGAATTTGCATTTGATGTTCGATGCGTGTTGACAATCTTAATGGTAAAGCATCGAGGTTTCTGTTATTTATTTTCTTATCTACAGTTTCATTACTGGTTTCTTGGCAAAATTCTAGTCTAGATCAACATTATAGCATATGATATTGTCAAAACAAAAAACTAGAAGAAACCTAATCTACCAACATCTGGGGCACAGAATGGGCATACAAGCAAGCTGTGCATTCGTAGCACCACTTGACATCTCTCTACTATTCCCGCATCCACATGAGTTAACTGACTAGGATGCTACCAGTTCTAGTAAAGCATGGACCATATCAACCGCTTTAATTACTACATTACATACTCATTATAACCTAGGCAGCAAAAGCAAAATTACCTAGTTATTGAGCACCACCACCACCGCCAATATAAATTATTAATTCTTAAAAATAAAATAAAAACTCATATAATGTAAATTATGTGGTACATAACATTACTTTCTTAATTAAAGTTATCTATATCATTGATGAAACTGAAAAAATGTACGCAATCGCAATTAATTTATAGTTGATTAGTGTTCAATCTCATTAATTTAAATTAATAATATTCTATATATGGGGGTTTTCACTGATAAAATATCGCCTCTCTCTCTCTCTTCATTCGCCACTCACCAACTCGCGTTTTCAGTGCTTCTCTCTCTATATCTCTCTCCGTGCCGAAATTAGGCTGATAATTTGGTTGGATAATCGGCTGAACTGAACCAAACCAAACTTTTTTGAACCGAATCGAACTGAACCAAAACTTTAAGGTTTGGTATTTGGTTTTTGTTATTTGTAAGTTTGGTTTTCGATTTGGTTTTTGGTTTAAGCATCGGTTAACTGAACCAAACCGAACCAAAAATATTATGATAGTTATGATAGTTTTGAAGTTTTAATTCGTACTATAATAATTATATCTTTAAAAAAATATTTAATAGTAAAACATTATGATTTTTTTAGACTTATTTAAACCATACGAAGATGGGTAGAGCTTTGTATAATATATTATATATTATTAAATTAATTGTTCCAAGTTTAGCTTATAGCTTAATTTGTTCTCATTGGTAATGTCGGATTTGTTTCGAAGTGTTTGGATATTGAGTTCTACTTCTTGTACATTACCGTAGATCCATAATTTTCACTTTTTGCCAATTGTTTTTTTTTTTTTTTTTTTCTTTTTTTTTCTTTTCCTTTATTGACTATAACCAAAACCAAACCGAACCAAACCGAAATTTTGGGTTAATAACCAAACTGAACCAAATTTTTTTGATTTGATATTTGGTTTTGTAAAATAGATAACCAAAATTTTAGTTTGGTTTAGTTTTGGTTATACCGAATTGACACCTCAAGGCCTCGAGGCCTTCCTCTTCGGCAAGTCATATATATCCGGGTAAAACACTTCTTTACCTTACTTTCGTCCTACGATTTGTTATTATTTCTGATTGGTGACATACATGATACGTGTGTAATTTTTATTGGTGATTTCAGTACCGAGTTGACGAAAGATGATGTTAAAGTGTTGGCCGCCATTTCGGAGAAGCCAAGTGCCGATTTTTACCCCAATGCCAGCAAGTGGTACGAAGCTGTTGCCGCGAAGCTAGCATCCGGGTACTTTTTTTTGGCTTATCGTATTAATTAGATCGATTCTGTTCGTGCTGATTACCTCGTGCTTATGTAGTTCGGTGATCCGATAATTTGCTTTAATTTTTCTTGCTTCCCTGCACTAAATTAGTGTTTGGGATTTTGTTTTGGTAAAGCTGTTGGAGTAAGAATCGGAGGCCAAGCTGCCGTTGCTCCTGCTGCTGAAGCTAAGGTATGTAACTGCATGCAAATTTGGGAGTCGTTTCGATGGCATTTATCTGGCCCTATGTTTCACTTAATCCTTCTGTCATAGACCAGAGGCATGATTAGAGTTGATTAGATTTACCGTAGCTTTTCCTTTTTTGTTTTGGGCTGGACTGGATAATAGCCCTTGTTGAATTTCATCCAGGAGGTTGCCGATGATGACGATGACGACCTTGATCCCTTTGGAGATGAGACAGAGGAGGAAAAGGAAGGCTGCGGAACAGAGGGAAGCTTCAATGGCAAGAAAGAAAGCCAGGAGTATTGAGATGCCGGGACTCTTGTGGGGAGCATGTAAGAACTCTTCGACTGTTCTATAGTAATCAATGATCACTGAATTCATGCTGTTTGATCCATTTGCAGCTAAATTGGTCCCAGTTGGTTATGGGATCAAGAAACTCCAGATCATGCTCACCATTGTCGATGACCTCGTCTCTGTTGAGCCTCACAGTGAATTTGGCCAGAGTTGTGACATTGTTGCAGTTGGCACAACTCTTACCGTTCCACTACCACAGAATATGTGCCTATCGTTAACAACAGAATGATTTCTATAAGAAAAACTAAGCCAACACTTAATAGTATCCTTCATTTCATCATCATTTCATTCTAACTATACATATCTTGGTTTTCACCTCCTAAAGTCTGTGGTTATGGCAAGTAACCTCCAGAATAGTTACATTATATACACTGTGGAGCCATAATAAGTACAAGTAAAAAGCATGTTGTCTATTCAGAAGCCAGACCAGCTCCTCCACCCTATACGGCATTGGCTCCACTTAGCAGAGCTACAAAAACTTCAGAACGAACTTGTTCTTCGGAGCTGGTACCTTGGTGTGGAAGAATCACAATAGATCCTCTCTTCAAATTCCTGCATCAAATACATATAAAACCGAGCATGTAAACGACCAAAGTAGCGCGGGTAGAGGATTTCTGGTTTTTGCAAGCTAAAGATGTAAATAAATGTAAACATAAAAGGTGAGTTGAACAAACAGGAAATGCATTAAGAAAAGGAAATATGTTCAAACTGCATAATACAACCAAGCAACTGTTGCAGTGTAATTAAAACATGACTTGTGCTCTGAAGAATAAGAAAGGTTAGCCGATTTTCCATAACATAAAACAAGTTGCTCACAAAGAATAACATTCTCATTGAAAAAGGCTAGTTCTATGAACATATCTAAGCGGCAAAAGATAGAGAAAAGACAGATACAGATAAGCCATGTGATGAAGAAAGCTGCTAATTTGTTGCAGATTATGTCGCACGAAAAGTAGATTTAAAATAATATCACACAATTCGGTTGTTGTCTGCAATAGATAGTAGTCCCCTTGGAGTCTATAAGAACGTACAAACTCCGAGTTTTTCACAACAAGATATATTGAGTGAAGAAGAAGCTAACAGAATTAGTTCTAAGAGAAATCTGAACTGTGATAAGGATAATCTTGCAAGCTTATGTCAGGAAAAAGAAAAAGCTTACAATCCATGCAAGGAAGAAACTATATGCGTACTCAACTTGGGGATGTCAATTCAACGCCATTTTTTAAAGTCATGCCAAAAGTACAATCCAATCATGTCATATTGTTGATTTTGCAAATTTAAATAAAATATTCAACTTTTGACATCTATAGCGATCTCCCCAATCTAATGTACGTACAACTTAGAAATGTTGAAGCAGCTCTAAAGCCAATGATCATAACTTAACATTTTCATGGTAAGCTTACAATCCAAAACTTGCACCAGATCAAAAATACGCATCAATGTTTGATACTACTATATAAGATTTGACTTTTCCTAAACTAATGCGGAAAATAAAAGAATTAGGAGAAATGTCAAGAAATACACAAACCGGAAGGTTCTTTGTTAAACATGTTTCTAATGCTCTGGTGAATTCCTGGGCTTGGTTAAGCTTACAAGGTAGTTAAGAACTTATGAACTTGACATTACAAAAGTTCAAAAAAGATTGTTCCTGTAGATGATGCTGGCCTTCTTTTGCTTTAACTTTACATCCTCACTATGAAAAAACCATCCACACCTAGAATGTTAGCAAAGGCAAAATAATTACCCACAGTTCTCTCTACATCTAGACCCCCAGTAATGCAACTCAGAAGTACTCAAATCTTCATTACCTATTGATGTTAGTAGTTACTACTATTAGTTAAGAAGTGCATCCTTGTGGTTCCATGTACATACTCTATCTTATTCTTTTCTACAACATTTAACGTGAAATTTGATGTTTAGTAACTCAAAATCCATAATCATGACTGGAAAATTATATCACGCCAAAATGGTGAATTCAACTCTGTGATAACCTTTACCTCTATGGGGTAACTTTAACCTTGTAGAATGCATCTACAGGGCTTCGACACATATACACAACTTTTAAATCAAATTTTAAATTTAGCAAGTCAAAGTCTATTACTTTAAATGACAATTTTTATCACCCAAAACAAAAATTAAACAAGTAAAGAAGCAGAGTTGTTGGGCAGTTGAGATTGAACCACTCAACCATACCCAAAAATCAAAATAATCAGATTCAGTAACAAGGCATGTAAGCAAAAGTCTAAATATCTCGTATATTATCAACATGCACCACGGGAATGCATATTTGAAAGAAGGATGCAAATAGGTAATACTTGCCTTCTCTCTCTTAAGCTTTGAAATTTCCTCTTCAAGATGTGAGACCTTGGTCACCAACTCATTGTGGTAAGCCTGTGAATGCTATACAAGTAAGTAACCTCTAATGCATAAAAATGCCTAATCCTATCGTAAGGCAAATATTTCAAATCTTGCCTGTTTTCTTGCTCGTGAACGTGCAGCAGACTCCCTATTCTTAATTTTTCGTCTTAGCCTCCTCTCAATGGTCTTCTCAAAGTCCCCAGAGGTCCTCTTTCGTCCGGGCATTGGTGTATCCGACAACTCATCAATTGAATGCGAAGGCGACAACCCCATTTGAGATGAAAACTTATGGGACTTAAGTGCACTATCCAATGACATTACAGGTTTAATAGAAACTTTAGAAGCATGGGATACATACATCCCTGCTTTTACCAAGAAATCTTCTAAAGTCGTCTCTCCGAGGGTCATATCACTTTCCATGTGACTCATCTTGCATCCTCTCTGGATATCCATCCACACCTCGTTCACGGTCTTCCCACTAAAAGCCATAGCGAGCGACCAACTCGCTTGGCGCTGGAGTGATGCAGCTGGGGATGTTTCAATAGTATCCACTGCAGAGTGGCTAGTGTCAGTAGTCCAAAGTTTCTTAAGCAATTCATCAAGGTTCATGCTCCCTAATGGTTTTGCTAAATGGCCTAATAAGTGTCTTTCAACTTCGTCTAGCGTGAGGCTTAACCATGAATTGCATCGTTGCAGAGGATGCTGTACGTGGGATTGCTGCCCTCCACCAGTCACATGAGAATTCATTGTCTGAATCCCCATTCACACCTCAACTCCAGTTATATAAAACTTAGAGCAAACCCCAAACTATATAATCAACAATCCCTCGAGAAATCTCAGTAATCAATCCGATCTCTATCAAGATGCACTTCCTCAGAGCAAACTTTTACATGGATAAAGACATAAGATAGGAGCAACCATGGCTGCAACAAACAAAATCCATCCAACAATACCATGAAAAAACAAATCCATCAAACCACAATATTTTGCCACAGATAAGCCGGGAACCCACAAAGAAAAATCCAATCTTTACCAGAATAAAAAAGAAAAAGCTTTAGAAAAATGGAACAGTCCTCATAGAGCAGAAGCAAACAGCATATGGGATAACCCATTTTTGTATTCAAGAAACAAGCAATTCGTTTGGACAACAAATAACAATCAGCAAATAATTGCAGCAGTAGCATGTGGTAATCAAATAACTGCAATCAAAGAAACGGATAGAACATTAAATAGAAATAAGACATAAATCACCTGGGAGGAGAAGAGGATCTGATGATCTGCGGGGCGAAAACAGGGCAAGAATTAGATTCCTCTTGGAATCTTGGGGTTGTAGGAGAGACCCACGTGTCGTGGTTGGCCTTTTCTTTTCAGGTAATAGAGCAAGTGAGCAATCGTGTCGGATTTCTGTAGATGGGTTTTCGCTTTGAGTTTTTCTTGCGAAAATGAGGAAGGATGATTATTGTCCGAGAAAGAGATGCCGTTGCAAAAACGACAACGTGTCGTCTATCGTCAGGGCCAGGCCCACATCCAAACATGAATAAAAATATCCCACCTCCCAAACGCCCCTCCACAAAAAATAAAGGCAAATTGAATTTTTTAATCCTTAAATTATGCTTATTTGATCAATTTAATTTCTTATTTATTTTTTTAGTTAATTGGTCCCTAAATTATATAATTTTGGATGAATTGGTCCTTCTGTTAATTTTTTGGTAAGTCAACTGTTAGTCAACGATTTTTAAAGGGTATTTTCGGTATAATATTATTGGGGACCAAAACGTCCAAATACTAAAAAATTGAGGACCAATTTGGCCATTTTTTTTTTACTAAATTTTTTTTAATTTTACAAAAATCGAAAAGTATTTTAGTCGTTTTGATTTTTTTAAGGACCAACTACGCCAATTTTAAATAAGTTGAAGACCAATCCCTATATTTTGGGATTATAATCATCAAATTTTATAGCTCTGTTATCAAAATTTTCGAATATATTATTATGATAAAGAGAAATAAAAACGTAGAATATTTGATAATCAATTAATAAAACTATAGTAGATTTCCATTCAAAACATGTTTTCATTCCAATATTGTTTATTCATTAATTTTTCATATATTTTATGTTTTAATCTCATGTTTTCATAGTAATATTCGGAAAAAATTAGTTACGGAGTAATATATTTTATGTTTTAATCCATCGTTTTCATAGTAATATGATCCCCAAATATATTATAATTAACGGGAATGGTCCTCAACCTATTTAAAATTGGCATAATTGCTCCTTAAAAAAAAGCAAAAAATATTAAAATATTTTTCGATTTTTTAAAAACTTAAAAAAATTAAAGAAAAAAAATTTGTCAAATTGGTCCACAATCTTTCAATATTTGGACGTTTTGGTCCTCAATAATATTATACCGAAAATACACTTTAAAAATCGTTGACTAACAATTGACTAACAAAAAAATTAACAGAAGGACCAATTCGTCCAAAATTCTATAGTTTGAGGACCAATTAACTAAAATAAATAAATAAGTGACCAAATTGGACAAACACGCATAATTTGGAGACTAAAAAATTCAATTTGCCTTTGTTTTTAGTAATGAGTTACGAGTTCAAATTTCTCTAATATCGTTATACGCGAGCCTGTGTACGTAATTAATTCAATTTTATTAAATTTTTTTGTATAGTCGTTGTTTAAAAGCAACTGTAGACAAAATTTGCCAAATGAACATGTCAAGTGACGGTTGCGGGTTTTTATCCCAATTACAAATTTATGTTTCCTAGCATGAAATTACTCATTTTTACAAAAAATATAAAAATTATGGTAAATTGCAATATTTTTGTTAAAAAGTTGCATGTTTAAAATATACGTATAAAAAAACTTGGCACTTTTAATAGCAAAAATTACTAAAAAGGCACTTAAGAAATAAATAATGTTATTGTAATTTTTGTTTAATTTTACAAAACTAGCTATATGCCAAAAAAAAGGTACTCCATTGTTTAGCCAATTCGTTTTTAAAATATTTCTATTTAAAGTCTTCAATTTATAAATGAGGAATAGAAGTTTGTTAGTAGGGATGGCAAAATGGCAGGTCGGGTCCAGGTATCATACTACCCGGACCCGCCCCGCACAACGGACCCGCGGACCCGCCCCGCCCCGTGGACCCGGCACGGTCTCCTTTTAGAACCGGGCCCGCATGGGGCGGGTCTCTACCTCGCCCCGCCCGCAATTTTTTTTTCCTCATTACTATAAAAATACTATTCACTGCGAACTAATCAAGTTGCAAAACATGTTATCATCAATACTACTACAACAAACATAAAACAAACACAGTTTCATATGTTCGAATATTCCCAAATAAACAAAATACAAATCATAAAGTCATAAAGATTTGTGCATCTAGACAAAATAATTGGGAATGAATATTTTATCAATTGTTATACGTGGATATTTTATCAATTGGGTCGTTAGATGTATTTTCAATCGTTAGATGTATTTTCACTTGTTATAATTGTATTTATACATATAATCCATTTCAATTAAAGAATAAAAAATTAGAAATAAAAAATAGTTTTAAATTTTAATTTTGGAAATAAAAATGTTAATTTCATTTTCGAAATACATGTCCGTAATTACAATTTGAATATAGTATATTGAATTCTAGAAAACTAATATTATATTTTATAAGCTAATTTTTTGTTAGAAGTATTAATTTTTTTTATTTTAGTATGTCATATTCTTATATACAACTATACATGTAAAATATTAACAAATGTGAACATTAGATCAAACGACATAAGTGCATATAAAGAAATTATTGATGAGGGTTCGAATCTCACAAATAACACTTTTACACTTCTAAATTATAATTTGTTACGGGGCGGGGCTATACGGGTCTATACGGGCGGGTCTAAAAGGGGCGGGGCGGGTCAGCGGCAGGAACCGGAACCGCCCCGGATCCGGTACGGGTCCGGTCCGAAACCGCCCCACGCTTGTACGGGCGGGTATTACCCGCCCCATTGCGTGCGGGTCCAGGTCGGGTCCGACGGGTCCGGGTTCTTTTGCCATCCCTATTTGTTAGCCCCATTCTTATCAATTACTCCCTTCAGTATTGTCATGTAGGGTTTCGGCACGGAATTTAAGAATCTTGACTTTTATGTATAAATGATGTGATCCACATAACTTTTTGTGATTTGTAGTGTTGTTTTATTTTCCTTTTTTTAAACAAAACAGTAATATTGGGACAACCATTAAGTATACATGACAGTATTAATGAGACTGATGGAGTAATTAATATTTTATCTGGATATTAATTTGCCGCCATTATTTGAAATGTCCAGACTTAACTTTTGTATGATGATAGAGAAATCCACTGAAACGATTGAAAAGGGCCAAATACATTAATACCAATTAATGGCGATTATTGAATGTAATGGTGATGATGAAGAATTAGCTATCGAAAATGAGTGAACTCAACTCAAGAACGTCAATATTTTGAATTCTATGCAGCATTACTGAAAAATCTGTCATTAGCCAGGAAGATTTTGTTGCTAAAAATATATTTTCTGCGACGAAATACACTTTCGTGAGGAGATATCGTTTTTAGCTAGAATATATTTTCCTCGTCGGCAGTGGTCTTACTCGCTAATACTTAAAAATCAATAGCAAGAATATACTTTCCTCGCCAACCTGAAAATACCAAAATACCCCTCCTCGCAAATAAGTAGTTCTCGTCAAAGATATATTACTTTCGTAATATTTCTTTTTATTAATAAATAAATTCTTTGGTGACGTATAATTTCCTCGCCAGCTAGAATCATTAGCAAGAAATTATTCCTTGCAAAACGTGCGTACATATTCAATGGACTTATTAGCGAGAATTTTTTATTAGAAAATCAATCTCACAAAACTCGTAGTTCAAAAATACAAGCAAGTCACTCAGATGGACATTTACTTATATAATTGTCTTACCTTCGTGTAGGGTCCAATTAATGGAGGTTCAAATTAATGCTTAATATCCAATTTGATTGGAGTCTAATTAAACATTAATTTTTAAACTTGCTTAGTCTTTTTATTTAAAAGGTTTGTTGAATCATACATCACCACATAAATCTGAAAGCATGCAGTTTCTGAGCGTACATAATAAAACGTGCTCGCGAAAAATTTAAACATGCTTAGAACCGAATTAAATCCTATTTACATGTTTTTCTAAATATAATTAAATAAATAATTACATGTTAAAATATAATAATAAATAAATGCGCAAATAGGAAATAAAACGTTATTATTGAGCTTAAAAATACTATTTAAAATTAAAATTCTATTTATTAAATAGCCCAAACAAAATACAGCTCTTCGGTCTTCAAAATCTTTGAATTTAGATCGAATCTCGAGTTGTTACGCCGTTGCCACGCCAGCACATGTTTGCTGCCACGTGTCGGACACGTGGCAGCACATGTACATGACACATCAGCAAGGGCTGACGTCAGCAAAGCCAGGGTTGACGTTAGCCCTTCTTCTTCATGCCGCTAGCGCCGCCGCGCCTCTCCACCGCCGCTGGCGGCCTGATGTCGCCGTTATCTGCTTCGCCCGGCCACCAGGAGTCCATCGACGAAGATGCCGTCGCTTGAGACGCGCTGCAGCACCGCCGACAACCAGAACAAGTGCGGCCGCGACTGTTGGCATCAGACGTGCGGCTGACACGCCCTCCCTGGCGCGGCGTCGCCATCCTCGTCCTCCCAGCCGCCTTTAAGCATCACTCACATATCTGGGCGGCCCAAATACTGCGACGATTGCCGCTGCCGTGACGGGAATCAAACGAATTTTGCACCCCGTCGTTAGCGAGCTATACCGCTCAAAATTGCGTGTTTCTGAGCCGCGATTCAATCAATTGAAAGAGGATAAATGATGTTTGGACACTCACGGCCACCGTGTATTGGATTTCGGCTGAGAGTAGTCCATCAATTCCCCGAAATTCAAACAAATCGCCGAAAAAATTTAAGTTGAGCAGCTAAATTTCGACGTCGATTTCGGTCGCATCCGAGGTCGAATGGCCCCATAAAACACAACAACGCGTAGCTCGTGACAAGACGAACCAAACTGCATAAGCCGCTTGCCTAGAGGATGCCGGACGCGCCGCCACTCGCTACGGCAAATGGCGGGGGAATCCTAGAAAACTAGGTTTCGACTGCGACATCTTCTTCACTTCTACCTCAATTTTCTTGCATCCCGGACCAAAATTACATTACAATAACAGTATAAACACGTAACACATTGGTCCTATCAACTAATCGTGGATTTTCTCATGCGAAAACGTTATAAAGTGGTCAAAAAGTGGCATGCAGGCCGCCTTAAGCACGAAAATAACCCGATAACGACGGAATAAAACCCTAAACATGCTCCTAAAAGCAACAATCAGAGCCTAAAACCTTGGCTCTGATACCAATTGATAGAATAGAAAGGAAGAATCAATTACCTTTCTCCACGTATGTTGTTGCAGCTTTGATTGTTGCTCGTGTTTCAGACCTTTTGATCTGTATCCCGGCCCTTTTCTTCCTCCGTGTGGTAAAAAAACTTAAGAAAATAATTTATTTGTCTCTCTCTCTATCTCACGCGTTTGCGTTCTTAAGAACGTAAGAATATGTGTTCTGATTATAAACAGAATACTAATATATATGTGCTTCAAAAGCCAATATTATATTAATATTTATAACTCATTAATTTAATTATACTTCTAATGTGCTTCCACATAATAAATCCATAGTATAATAAATTAATTTATTGGGCTACATCTATTTGTCAATTAATTGGTCCAACCAATTAATTCATGATAAATAATATTATTAAATAATGCAAAATACATCAATCTATTAATAATAATTTCTGAGAGACAATAAATAACTAGGCAACTAATTGGGTCAGATCATGGATCTAATACAAGAAATAAAGTCGGGCCTCAAATTAATTAATTATCGATGTTCAGCCCAGTGCAAAATTAATTAATAAACAAATATTCATTCCAATAGAGAATATGTGCCGACTTACCCCTTTATCCCAACTTGAGCATGAGCTTGTATTTTAGACTTAATCGGTCCCCATATTTAAGATAGAAATATTTGTTAATTATTTAAGCCCACTGACAGCTTAAATTAATTAACATCTTATTATATTCTGAGTAGTACCACTCGACCTTATTAACACACCTGAAGTTAATCAACCGGCCGGGTTTAGTGTGCTAGGGTTTAGTGTGCTAATCCTTACGAGTTCTTTAGGAGATATTATCAACTCATTTAACAAAGATACAGATGCAAGATATAAACAACCGGTGAGCCACAAATGATTACTAGCACCTAAGATACGTAGTTTTGGTCGCGATGATGTTCACCATAGTAGGTCAAAGTGATAGATAGTCAAATGCACTCAGCTGAAGTCTTACCAAGCTTAAGATCAGCTAAGTCACCGAGATCTTGGTTTTCCACTAAGATCAGTCGGGAGAACAAGTCTCACTGGGATCCATAAATACACCACCTTAAGTGTACCAGTATAGACAAGTAGCCAAGACAAGTCACTTATCTAAACTGCAGGTTAAACCGACAACTTATCCTTAAGTTGTCTTTGTTGTGATAATTATTTATATCTTGTCAGTTCAACCAATTGTGTAGTCTTCTGTGATACCCGACACACTACACAAATATAACTTTTATACAGGATAAATGATTACATGTGCAAATATAAATTTATCAGATAGAAGAATAAAATAGTGGTAAGGACAAAAACACATTGTATACAAACATTAAAATTGCTTCCAGTATGGAAATCCCAACAAATATAATAAGAAAATGGAAGATAAGAATATATAATACAACTTTCTTGGATGAAGTACTAAAAGTGAGAAATTGAGATAAGATGAGTGTGTTGGGAGGAAGAGTAGTAATATATTTGTGTAAATAGTAGTGGTTGTAAATGTAGTTGTTAATTTTTGGAAATCTTGAACATTCCTCCAAAATGTTGAATTGAAATTTGAAATTTTGGCATAGTTTTCAAAAACAGGGTTCAGATTCCTCACTAAAAAATATCCGAAAATTTGATTTTTTATAAATTTTTTTGTAATGGCAAGGAAAATATGGCGAGGAAACGTCTAGTTCCTCAGTAATTGTAACAAAAAATAATTTCTTACTAAACATGCTCCTTTAGCAACAACATGCTTGTTCTCGAAAATTTTTTGAACCATATTTCCAGTATGCGCAACCTTCAAAATGAAAGCCAATGAGGCTTACAAAAAAAAATACTCCTACTTAATATATTTAGAGATCTATTTTAGGCTAGAATCTTGAAATTGGAAAAGCTATTTATTTATTGTGGTTCATAAGATAATATTAATATAATACACGAGCCTAATTTACAATGTCACGAGATGGAAATATTGCCAAAATCCCCGAAAGAAAGCTCTTGCAATCTCTATGGAAATATTACCAAAATCCACAAATAAAGTATTTCCATTATTTGGAGAAGTAACGAGACTGACCTTCAAAGAGCATAATTTGGATAAGTAAAGTTTGACCAAAGAAAGTGAAATAAAAACAAAGATATTTCTTAATTATAATTAAAACTTCGTATATTGATCAATTTGCAATGGTGTTGGTATTTTACAAATAATAATTGGTTGCTCGTGAATATATTTCAAGAATTTACTTTGTAATTAAAAAATGAACGTGCTTACTAAGAAGAAATATATATAAAGAACCATTTACAGTCAATAATAATAATAATAATAATAATAATAATAATAATAATAATAATAATAATAATAATAATGCATATATATGGAAGAAACCCTGAGAAGGGAGAGAGACCGTAACAGACACAGCTAAGATCCATGCACAACGATCATCAAGATTTAGATATATACATATAGATAATTTGATCTCTATCTTTTATATTTAGAGAGAGAAGATAGGAGAGAGATATATTTGTATGTGTTTTATCTAATAAAGATTTAAACTGTAACCAAATCCTAGTTTGATTCCCGGCTCAATTCTGCTTATTATTGCTCTTCTGTTTGTCGTTTGATTTTCCTTTTTCAACAAACCCTCTTCTCCAATTCACAATAATTTCATCACTTGCCTTATTTACATCTTCTATTTACTCTTTGCCCTTCTGTCTTCTAAATAGGGTTCTCTCTCTCGCTACTTTGATTCCTACTCGAATTCCTAAATATTAGATTTTTCTCAAGAACAAACTAATCTCTTTTTAAATTCATCGCCTTCACAACTTTTTATTTCTTTCTATAATTTCCCTGCCCTATCTTTTCCTTTTCTCTTGAATTCTTGCAAGCTGCAACATCATCGATCTATGGAGAAGAAAGAGAAAGAGAAGGAGAATTCGATTGGGGAAGACGATGGAGCTGGGTTGGTGATCAGACTCAAATTACCCAAGAAGGCGGAGGAGGAGAAATTACCGAAGAGGGTGGAGGAGGAGGCGCCGGCGGAGGAGGAGAAATTACCGAAGAGGGTAGAGGAGGAGGCGCCGGCGGAGGAAGTGAAAAGTCATTACTGCAAGGAATGCGACAAGAGCTTTATCTCCGGCAAGGCGTTGGGCGGCCATATGAGCAGCGCTCATGTCCAAGCTAACAAGGATTACTCCTCGAAGAAGACGAATTCCAAGCGGAAATATTCGGGCTCTTATTCGGGCTCCGAGGATAACAAGTGTATGCATTGCAAGAGGGTTTTCCAGTCGAAGAAATCTCTCTTTGGACACATGAGGTGCCACCCGGATCGGCTGTGGCGGGGGATGGAGCCGCCGCCGGAGTGCAGGGCGGAGGATGCTGAAGATTCCGAATTAGGGGTTGATCTCAAGGACTGGCCTATTTCGAACAAGAGAGCCCGCGGCCCGGGCGTTATGATTCATACGGGTCGGGCCCTCGAATCCGAACCGTTCGTTTTGGGATCCGAGTTGATCAAGATGATCGGCGACAAGCCGGAAGAGCGGAACTCTGCCGGTCCGACGATTGATGAGATAGCGAGAAAGGGGAAGGAGGCGAGTTCGCCGTCGTCGGACGAAATCGACCCCACCGGCGAGCTATTCAAGAACGCCGTCAACGTTCTGGCGAGCTTGGCAGCTCCAGCGGCGCAAGCCAGCCCACCAGCCGGAGATAATTTCGATGCGACGTCGACGAGTCCGGAGAAGTATAAGTGCGAGCAGTGCAATAGATTCTTCCCGACTCACCAAGCGCTTGGCGGGCACCGGTCGAGCCACAACAAGTTCAAGATGACCATCATCAACACCAACAACCGCGCCTCGCCGCCGGTGAAGAAGAAGAGGGCCCCATATACTAAGAAGGACAAGGGCCAATATTATAACAAGGAGGAGAAGCCTGAAGCTACCGCCGCCTCCGCGTTAGGTTTAGCCTCACCCACCCCTTCCCCCGCCGCCTCCGGCACGGCCTCGGTTCTCGACATCGATCTTAACGTAGTGGCTACTCCGGAGGAAGAGGAGGAGGATGCGGGGATGGCTGATTCATCCGAACATACGCCGTTGAATTCATCTGAAGATACACCATCTAATTAGGGTTTGATAGTTGATATATCTCTGATTTGTTTTGGTTAATTTTTTGGATTATCTTTCATTTTCTAGGGTTTAATCTGCTGTTATTTGATCCTTCAGGAATAATACATCGCAGTGATCTTATCAGAATGTAATTTACAATTGCAGATATGCACTCTCTCTCACTCTCTCATATGTATATTCGCTCACTGAAATATAAATAACAGAATAGTTTTACAATTTAGCAAAAAAGTTCAATCAAATAAATAAATGAATTCGTATATAATTCTATCAAATTTCTCAATTGCGAGTAATTTGAGTTTTTGAATTGGTAATTTTAATGCCTACAATGATTTTATGACGAGGAAAGTGGACAATTAGACAACATCCTAAGCTTAGTGAGTAGGGTCTTACATACATACGAACCAAATTCTATAAGATTTTAGGCTTAAATTGTAAACAATATTTCATAAAAATTCTCTTGAAATCTTTTTACCGATTTAATTATTATCCACAATAACGATATAAATTCTTTAATATCAATAAATATGTACATGGTGCAAGATCGGTTAGGCCAGATTTACTCCAAGTAAACAATAAAATATCCATAAATATTATTATTACTTAATATATACGCGTCACAGATTTCTCAATATCTCAACCAAAATTAATGTTATATTTCCTAAGTTAGATTTCTTCTTCTGGTTACGAATTAATCATGTCATCAAATTAAAAAAAAAAAGAAAATCAAGAATTTTGAAATGTAGAAGGAAATATATCTCGATTTTCTATTATCTTTTAGACGACCAATAGAAACGTTTGTGGAATTTCAACTTGGAGTAATATTTTCCGTTACTCCAGTCCATTAAAAGTGCCTTGAGATGTGTTGCTTCTTATTTAAACAGGTCTATAGTTTGAAGATAGATAGTTTCGGTGTATTCTAACACCAGCCCAGCCTAGGATAATATTTACACTTACATTGTCTCTTTGGAATGACGTAGCGGTAAAGGTGAAACCAATAGGTCATGGATTCAAATCTCACTAAAACCGCTATATGTCGCACGTCACCTATGGTTAACCTAGGTGGTGAACTCCCCTGTGGCTATTGCACAAGAGCGGGATTTACCCAATGCGCACTTCGATAACGACTGCGGATTACCCTCATCATCCAAAAAAAATTTTACACTTACACTGTCAAGATCCACAAAATTAGTTGGCAAATAATTCAAACCAACAGAAAGTTAAACTACACATGTTTACCTCTCTTAAGAAAATATTAACATAACCTAATAAACAAAACTATGCAAAGCACATCCACATGATAAGAATCTTTTTTTTTTTTTTTTTGAAGTTTAAGATTAGAAGTTAAAAAAACAAGTTTCACCTCCATAAATTCCAAGCTAAACAAAGCTTATTATGTCCTTATTACCTATCTATTTCTGTCACCAATTTCCTTTATGTACAGATTACCCCAAAAAAAGTAGAGCCTCGTGAAGCCGTTAAAACACTATTTTCTCTGGCTCGACGTGGCGAATCCTGTCAACACTCACTCCTATGTACAAGAAAGCAGATAACATCCTCCACGGCAAAAAGAATGGGCGACCAATTTCAGCTACTACCTCTATAGACTCCGTTAGATCTCTCATCCCAAAATTTCAGACCACCTAGCTTCAACCTTGTCATCGGCCTAGTGACTCTCGTCTTTTACGGTAGCTTTTGCACGCTTGAAGTCTTCCATACTATGGAATTCTTCTCTCAGAAGGGTATCCAGTTCAGGATGCTTCCTCAGCGGCTCTATCTCCTTGCGTGCCTCCCGGAAATGGTGAAACGCCCTAAGAGGTCGAAATAAGCTTGTCACATTGCCAGAAGAAAGCTAAGGTTGGGGGTGCTATTGATAATAGAATGTTTAGAAAAGAGGAGCTAAAAAGACAACAATTTACCAGTACTTCTCCATGCCATAAAGGTTGCCTTTTTTGTAGAATTGAAGGGTCAGCTGCTCGAAATCATCATAGAGATCGTCTCTAAATTCCTTCTCCAAGCCATAACTGAAATAAGAAGTTGAAGTAAAGATCATTGCAGATGATGAAATTAAGTATGGAGAGAGAAACTAAATGAAGGATAACACTGCAACTATTAGGAATAAGAAGACAAATTAGACAAAAACTGTACCTATAGAACCGGAACAGGCACTGCATTCCATAATTGTAACTAGCAGAAGCATCTTCTAGAGCCAGTTTACGGAACTCATTGTACATCGCGGGAACAAACATGTTCCTTAAGAAAAAACACCAAAACCTGTACAGTGTGTTCATTTCCTGCAAAGAGAGGTGAATGTCATCAGCATACATGACACAACACGGTAATACATACTGGAGTTGTAAAGTCCCTATGCAATTAACCAGATTAATTATAATTTAATGACAAGTCCATGAAACAAAATTATAAGAGTCGAACATCCAGTACATCCATGACCTCAAAGAAGTGAGAAATCATTTGAATCAGTTAAAAGAGAAATTCATCTACAATTTCCAGCATACCTCACTGCAACCAATGCCCATTTTCTTTCTGTCACTAAGGCAGCGCTTTTTATACTTATTATACCTGAAATAAAATAAATAATTAGACACCTTACATATAATATATAATGTGAATGCAAGCAAACTAGCAAATTAATGTGATCTTGCTTGATGCTTGCAGCTATAGCATAAAAACATCCTTTAAACTGTATCTTCTTACAACTGCTGTTTGAAACCATTTTCCTCCAAAAGTTTATGGCTTGGATGTTGAAATGGTGGAAATGATTTTGGCACTGAACCAACCGGAGGACTACTTCCTGAGAGATTGCTTTGAGGTGAGGCACTCAATTTTGAATGCCTGAACCTGAAAAAAAGGGGTTTCAGCACACCAGAGAAAACCCTAATAAGCCTCAAATATAAATGCTTCACTTAGCTTATAATAAAGAAGAATATAATTGTGCTACTAACCCATGACTATCTGGTGGCGTAGAACCAAAGAAAAAACCAACTGCATCACTAGGTGGACTTTCAGATAATGCTCCCAGAGAGTTTCGGCCACTTCCATGACCTTTAGGATTTCCAAAGAACAGTCGCTGTTGTTGCTTCATGTTACCTTTATTTTGCTTTCTACGAGAATTGAGATTTCCAAGTCCTTCACAGCTACTCTTTCCTGTAGAATGTTCGAGAATCCTAGAGTTTAATGTCGCAGGACCTTGAGCAGAATTTCTGAAGTTCTCATCCCTGCCTTGACTAATAGGCTTGTTATGTCTACGATGAGACCTTTTTGAATTCAGTTCCTGGAAATGGAATGATGTTAGAAACAATAGCTTTTTCTTTCAATATGATATGAAAACAAATAGGTCAACCTGCTCATAAAAGTAGAGGCCATCATTTATAGCAGAAGCAAGCTCACATGATAATGTCTTTGATTCTTCGCCAGCTCTCATCTGACTATTCTGCATCATAAATTATAGTTAGTTACTGACTTAAACAATCCAACGGATAGTGTCTTTTCATACAACTTTCAAGCAAACTCTTAGGTGAAAAAGATATCATCAAATAGACACCTAAGATATCTAGTATAGACCCCTTCACCTAGGAGGAACCCAAGATTTCCGAGTTATGCTTTGTTGGGATAGCGGCAATCCATAAAATGATTGAGAAAAAAATTCATTTTCATATTCATGCTCATAATACATGTAAAGAGAGCTCTTCAACCAAAAGACAGCTGATGAAGAAACATTAACAATGCTAATGTACAGCTCAACCGAGAAAGACCCCCATCATGAACCATCATCATATCATATTTAGGCATATACCTAGTTCAACCATGTTACAGATGTACTGTGAACTAAAATATATTTCAAACCAGAATGACCTACCTTTATTTCACTCTCACAATGTGACAAGAAAAAATTATTGGCAGTGTTATCATTGTAAACGTCTTGGATTATTATGCACTGCCAATTACTTATGGTAGAATAGCTTTTGAATCTGTTTTGATCGAAGGAAAAAGAAAAGAGCCATCGGCAACAACAGGGTAGTAGTACACTCACCTCAAACTAAAACTAAGCACATCACAGCAAAATAATAGAAGGGCCACAGAATGTTCAACAAACCAAACACGTTTGATCCAAGATTTCATGTACTTAACTTCATACGTATCACATACCTATTGTTGTCCTAGCACTGAACCTAAACAAAGCAGATCATAGAACCAATAGATACAGAATACATCAATAGAATGATAAGAATTTTAACAGTTAAGAATGATTTAGTGAATAGGCTGGCAGAATGTCTCAAACAAGCCTTTCAAGGGGTCATGGTCTCACTTGAGTGACAATTACAAGCCTCTCGACAGCTTGATCATTGATCATGATTTCCTCATCTTCATCATCAACCCTGCCAAGACCCGCATTTTAAAAAGATAAAATCATAATGCAATGAAAAATTATTAGTAAACTTACATGCATCGGGTGGAAACAAAACCAATGTAAAAAACAAAAAATGTACAAGAAGATGTACGCAGATAGATGCAAAGCGCTTCTATGTCGAAATAAATATATTAACAGATAAATCAGTTTTTGAAGGAAAACAAGCAACTTTAATACGAACAAGAATTTAATACGCTTTAGTCAGCTGGCAATAAGCAAGATAACAATAAATACTAACTTGATAGATTTCTAGTTATTTCCAAAAATTTGATGAAATATAAATGTTAAGCCCTAGAAATAGGTGTTTAAATAACTTCTACAACATACATGATTTACATCATGGGGAAAATAATCAGGAAACTTCACAAAGATCACCAATAATCTCAAAGGAGGCGTTTGTACATGCATGGAACTATAGCCTCTCAGATTGCGGATATTGCCAAAAAATATTATGTGCAACCTACCTGTATGCTCTATTACCGCCTTGCAGAGACTATATTTCTGAATCATTTAGAGACAGAGATACATGGTAACTATATGAAATAATACATGGTTACCATGTGCAGCTCAAGTGTATTACCCAAATATTACACACTAAATCAAATTAGGACAAACAGTTGTAGTTCAATAAAGTTAAATACCAAGGATGCCACAACCCACTAAATAACTGATAGTTTTCATGAAATCAATATTTAAAGAACTTTACAGGTAATACAGAAACAGATGGGCACAATCTAAAAATTTCAGATATACATAAACCAAGCAGGACGAAATTTAAAATACCTTCCAGCAGTAGAAGTATGATCATGCACTGTTGTTTTCTGCTCCAGTTCCAGCTCTTCATCAAGCATAAATGTGCTTGAAAAATCATTAGAATACTCATCAAAATTCTTCACTTTCTGGTTTGAACGTACATTCATCTTTTTGTTTCCGCAGTTTGCAATTATGCCCGACTTGGCGGAATCAGTTCCTAGTGAGGTGGCTAGGAAATTTGAATCATTATTAAGTACATTAATATTTCCTAAAGAACCTCTATGTTCTTCAGTATCCTTGCTTTGCTCTATAGAACAGTCAACGGGGTTCTTCACAGTATCTGAAGACAATGGCAGAGAATCCACTGAGCTTCCATATGAAGGAGGTAATTCAGTTGTTCTGTCAGGGCTGTTTCTTTTTACTCTCATTCTGATAATCATTACTCGTAGAACTTCCAACTAGGGATGCAGATTCGCTGTTCTGAGATTTTCGAGTCCACTTAGACCACTCATTGCGTCTTCTCACCTTCTCATCCTGCAGAGGTTGAAATGAGACATGCAAGAGAGAATTTAAAACAGAGGAACTGAAAATTAAAAACAAAAAGAACAAGTGCTTCCTACAGTACCATCAAAGATGAAAAGAAAACTGAAAACGCTAATGAGTGGAAAATGCATTGAACCTGGACTTCAATGGTCTCTGAAGCCTGCAATGCATCTAGAATAAATGGTATTTCTACGTTCATTTGTTTAACCTGAAACTCAAAATTACAGAAGAAATCTTAGTAGCACAATACTCAGAGAGAAACAACTCATCTTGGAGAAGAAAGTCAAGTGCAGGAAGGGAGGGGGGTTTGGAGGATTCCTCCGAAGACCATGGAGTCGAAATATTATCAAATACCTCTAGAAGAAAAATTGTCAAAACATTATTCAGAATTTCTATGCTCAAAGATTGAATGAAAATAACCATGATATGATTACCTTTTTAAAGCCTGCGATTATTGATATCGGGACCCAGCCCTGATTGTCCATCAAGGAGATCAAGTAGAAATCAGACAGCAGATTCTCATCACTGCAAAAGTATTAATGTTTTAGTGTTAGTTAAAACAAGATATGTCCGTTCATTCAGTTACTAGCTGGTTTTTTAAAAAGTCCAACTATGACCTAAGTACGTAGTAGCATGTTTCTTGAAGAACCACTATTAATAAAAGTACAATCTATGAAGATTTTTCCAAACTTGTAAACAGAAAAAAAAATCAAGGCAGATGGTCACCAACTTTACAGAAATACAGCTGAATGCAAAAAATAAAAATAAAAAAAATAAAAAAAGAAGTAGTCTAGAAACACGTTTCAATGACAGAAGAATTTCTGACCCTCCATTTGGGTAGCTGAATTATTGATGCATGATATCAGTTTAAAGAATTTACCTAAAATAATACTCAATTTGCTTAATAATGCTAGTCTTCACTGATGGCATTGTTGGTGTTGGTGGTAAGGGAACTCCAGGGCTCAAAGGATATGGAAGTAAAAAAGGTGGGTAAGGAACCCTAACAGCACCTGGCGGTGCAGCAGGATAGTAATAGATAGCTCCTGGTGGACCTGTAGACAGAATAATGATACATACATGTTCTTAAAGAAGAACAGACATACAGTGGGGGAAGGAGAAAAGGACAAGAACAAAGAAGGTAAAATTCAACTGCACAGAACAAAATGTTAACATGAAATGTACTATCATGCCATAGGCCCATAGCACAGATACCTGGGTAGTTTGGCCCATCAAAAAAGCCTGCAGCATCAAAAAATGGAGGCCTTATGTATGGTCTTCTCGCCACATTTTGTTGCACATAGATGTTGTTAGAGGCTTGTCGCTGATTGTTGCGGGAATGGTTTGCTTGGCCATATTGTTCATTTGCACTTAGCCTTCTTCCACCAGTACCAGAATCATTGCTACTCGAATCAGCAGGAACTGAAGTTTGAAAATTTCCATTCATTGGTGGAACATGAGCTTGTGCAGGATCACTACCAGGCTTGACCAGTTGGGCATTGGGTCTCAGAAAAGGTCTGGCTGGAAACTGATAAGCATATTCAGGAATTGGTGAAATTGGGACCATTGTATGAAAACCTGGGGTAACCGTTGGTGGGTGGTGAGCTAAGGGAACAGCAAACGAAGGTACACTATTTGGGCCATGCTTCGGGCCATTTTTATGTTGATGTGTAGTGTATGGCCTTCGGGGAGATTTAAAATTACCACGACCATGGAATTTCTGCGGCTCATCTGTAACCTGGAAATCAACAAAAACTAGGAGATAAGCTACCATGTTAAACAGAACCAAGCATGATCAACTAAATAAATAGGTTCATTGGCATGTACAATAACTAATATGCACAAAACCATGGAGTCTTCAGGATATGAGATACCTCGTCCATGGAGAAGTTAAGCTTCAAACAAAAAAAAATCCTGGCCTTATGAGAAGCCGAATGGATCTAATGATTCATTATTCCAGCTTGCAAGTAATAAATAATTATAAAATAAAACTTGAGAAGGCCAATAAGCCTACTAAGATGAGTCTTGTACATATCAAAACACTTGTTTTACAGAACCTGAGACATCCTATCATCTCTGAAGTCAATTTGTGTTATCTAGCACACAAAATATCATACTCTCTTCCCTCAATTTTCAGATAATATCTGACAACAAAGATGAAGATACAATAAACCAGTCATTTTTTTCTACAGAAAAATACAATGAAATTCTCATTGACCTCAAACTATGTTGAGTCTTGCAACAAAAAGTCTGAACCTTTAAATGAAAGTTGTTCATAACATCAAAATACTTCTTTTTTATTTCCATTATTTAAAATTATCTAACCCATGACAACATATAATGCAAAAAAACGAAAGCGCACATGCTTAAAGAAAGTTAAACCGATAACTTCAGCCTTACCAGATAGAATGCAAAATACCAACTACATTAACAAAAATACTACAGCAACACATTTAATAAATTACATATATAATTAACAAAAACTAGCAAAGAAACTGCACCCACCGGCGCAGAATACGTCGGAGGATCACGACGACCATCGCTCCCGGCCTGAGTCGGCAGGGGAGGCGACTTACTAGAGTTTGAATCAACACCTCCATTGCACTTCGACCGCTGCTGCGCGTCCGACAGTGCCGGCCAAGATTCAGAATCAGCACCGGTCACCGGAGACGCGGCGGCCGAAGTCTTCCATGGCGACCTCGGAGGGGCACCGGCGATGACGTCAACCTGATTATCAGGCCGATCACCAACATCACTACCCCCATTGTCCCCCATCCTCAAAAGTACCCCTTGGGGAACGATTAACAGCGTTGATTCGGATAAAATTAGTGAAATAGAGGTAAATTTATAGGTTGTGAAGTTGAAAGTCTGAAATGCGAAGTGGAGATATGTATAGGTGGACGGCGGCGGACGTGGTGAGGAGGGGTGGCGGGAGGCGACTGATAGGAAGGTTTATTTGGAGCGAGAGAAAGACTAGGGTTATAAAGTAGTCAGAACACAGATTGACTGCTTTTATATGGAGTACTAATTTAGGAGCCCTAATACGTAAATTTTCTGCTTCCTGTTTTAATACGGATTATATAAACATCCATATCATAGTAGAATCATGTGTACGTATCACATTCCATATAAATCATTATGAATCTCCGCTCATTTCCATACTAGAGTTAGCCTGTTTGGAAAAATAACTTAATTTAGGATTGATTAAAAAAATTATTCTATAAAAATTATTTAAATTTAATAAGTTAATTATATTTAGATATATGCAATAATAATAACATATATAGGCAAAAAAAAAAATTAAAAATGTAATTAATGGAATTTGATATGGAAATCTCCTTAAAAGTTACTTATAAGTTTCCAAAAATTAATAATATTAACTTATGAAAATAAGTAAAAAATAACTTATTATTTAGAATAAGTTATTTCGATAAGTTTTCTCAAAAGCGCTTAAAATGATTATTATTTATAATAAGTTAAAAAAAATTGTTTATAAGCTCTTTCAAGATGGGCTTTATATACTCACATACCAAACACCTTTTAAATTCGAGTTTCTATGAATTCAGATATTTGTGTTTATCTATCTTGTTATAGATCAAAATATGAGTAAAGTTTATCTCTTTCAATACATAAAAAGTATTATTCTCTTCATTCCATAAAAAATGTTTTGTTTTAACTTTTCGCCATGGTAATTTAGATGAGTTTAATTTTAGTGAGTAAAGATATGGACTCCTACAATTAATTAATTATTTAGAATTGATTTGTAAGATAACTAGAGATGTGAAACTCATGCAAATTAATAAATATTTTTTTAATTAGTTTGAGTTGGTAAAGGTGTTGGTCTCACATAGAGATGGCAATTTTGCGGGTCGGGGCTGGGTAATATAGTACCCGGACCCGCCCGCAAGTCCAACTCGAGGCTCGGATCCGGGCCCGAGACATGCGGGTCAGAAACTTAGAACCAACCCCGGACCCTCACGGGGCGGATCTACCCAGCCCCAGATCCGTTGGTGCCGTTTCAATTACTAATTTTGAATTATTTTATTTTTTAATTATTAATTTTCGTTAGTGAAAGCCTTTTTGTTTGGATTTTCTTATTAATATCTAAAAATATGAATTGAAGAACAAGAAAATTCAAATAACATAAAGTAAGATTACATAATAAAATTAATAAAAAAAATTAGTAATGCGGATCTGAAACGGGACTAGATGGGGCGGGGCGGGTAGAGAATTGGACCCGGGCCCGTCCCGGACCCACCGGGTTGGGTCCAGACCCACCCCGTACTTCTACGGGTCTGGGTATTACCCGCCCCATTGCGGGGCGGGGCAGGTCGGGTCCGACGGGTCCAGTTCCAATTGCCATCTCTAGTCTCACATCCTTTTTTATTAATAGAACACTTTGTATGAGACACCCAAAAAAGAAAAAAATACACTTTTTTATGAGGCGAATTGAGTATCATTTTACGAGAGAAAGTGTAAGATAACAATCTGCATAGACAGAATTAAGTTTCGTGTATTTATACCCTAGTAAAATATGAAATTGAAAAACTAATTAATGGAGTAATTGGTAACATAAATGAAATTGATATAATTGAGATTTTTAGCTAAAGGTAATAAAATATTCAACTGAATAATGCAAATTTTTGCTTTATTTTACTAATAAAATCTATTTGAGATCTTTAAATGTATACACTATCCTGAAACGGAATCTAAATTATGTTATCTCATTAATATTGTCATGTATACCTAGTCGTGTTGTCACTAATAATATTGTCTTATTTCCAAAAAATGAAATAACACAACACTACAAATCGCAAAAAATCGTGTGGACCCGCATCGTTTACGCACAAAAATCAAGTTTCTTAAAGCTCCGTCAAAGCTCTACGTATAACAATACTAGCGGGATTGAGGAAGTATTTAAGACATGAATCTAAGAAATAGGATCGTAGTTTATCTATTGATAAGCCGAACTTCATCGAGTGAGGTTGAGTTTTTTTTGTTCCAAAATATTTTACAAATACTATGTTTAAATGATTTTTGCATACCAAAGTTGCTATATTTATAAACATAAAGTATAGTTCGTATAGGAACCAAATATTATGTGAGAATTATGAACTTTTACATACATTTAACACGTTTATACATATTTCTTATACAATTTTACTGAGCATATTAAATTATTAAAAACTTAATTTTGGTCCATTATGTTGCTACTGTCTAACTAACTGTAGTATGCAGTGCCGGTTCTTAGGCAAGACCGATAAGGCACTTCCCTTAGGGGCCAAAATTGAAATATTGTTTAATTACTTAAAAGTTAAATACTACTAACAATTTATTTAATAAATTTGTTTACTAGCAACTATTAAAACCAATAATTAACCAAACTAATCCCATCGAGAAGCCACTAACGGTCCAACTCCACAAAATAGAATATATTGTTATTAATCATCTTTTAAGATTACATGGTATATTATGCAATCTCTTAAATACAAATTAGATTTGAGTTGTTTTTAAAATATGATGAAAATTTATTTTCATTTAGTTTCGAGCGATTGAAATCATATGATGATTCTAATTTAAAATAAAAATGTCTTGAATTTAAGCCATGATATGTATTTTATATAGTTGATTTGGATTTTGTTTTAGAACTACAATGCGGAGTATTAAATGTTGAAAATCAAAATTCAAGAAACATTTAATTTAATAAAATGACTTTTGTTTTTCTAATTTTTCTATTGCACATAAAATATTACTTAGTATACAAATTATAGTCGCATCTGTAAGTTTTTTTCCCCCTAAGTTAGCGATATTTTTTAGAAAAAAAACACACGAACATCTATGTCACAAGTTTGACAGAATGTATTAACGATTATATTAAATATTAAAATTTTCTATTGGCTAAACCTGAGTAAAAAAAATTACTAAGTAATTTTGGATTGAATAAAGTATATGAAAGAGTTTTTGGTTTAGTATCGAATATCGTATTTTTTTACTAGGCCTTATTTTCGTATGTTGTTTTAGGCCCCAAAAATATTTGAGCTGCTTACGGTAGTTCGCTATATTGGTCAATGCCAAGTTTAGTCCGTCAATAATTCAATTTTTGCCCGTTTCGCAAAATCGAACAAAGTTGTTCAATTTTAATCTATTCTGAAAATATGCAATCATTTGTGTGACTAAATTAATTTTCATTTTTGACCCATCAAGTTAGCATCTTGACAATTTTTGGCCCCCTATATAAATCAACAATATTTATATCTAAAAAATCCTTGAAAAGATCCACCAAATATACGTATTTTAAATGATTAATTATAGAAATAATTTCATGATTGTGTTAAAAATAGGAAAATCAGAATTTTTTTTTGTAAAAGTTGCAACAATTAATCATTTAAAACAGGTATATTTGGTAGACCGGACAAAAATGGTTATTGATGTCAACTGAAGGTTAAATATCAAAATTAATCTAATCATACAAGCATGCATACACGCATTAAACAGATAAAATCAGACAAATTGTGTTCGATTTTGCGAGATGGGTCAAAGTTGGACTATTCTGCAACGTAAAAAACTAACGTAATAAATAAAAATTGGTTTTTCCTCTCTCCAACCCAAGTTATTCAATAAAGGTAAATTGGCAACGGTCTTGAAACTATGTTAGTTTTGGTGAATTGGTCCATAATTTTTTTTTTTAGTTAATTGATCCCCAAATTATACTACTCCCTTGGTTTCGTAGATCTTGTCCTGGGGTATCCCATGGATCTTCTCCATTTCATTTTCGGTAAATTTTTAGCTTACTAATTAAAGATTAGTGAACTAATTACATCTCTAAATTAATTAAGGCCCGTAAGATTTAATGCCTCCCTCTCTAACATAAAATCTTAGAAACCCTATCTCTTTCTAACATAAAAAACATCTGCGATCCTTTTCTCTCTTTCTTGAACGTCGCACCGCTGTTCTTGTTGTTCTTCATCTTATTGGAAAATCAAAATCAATACAAAATATATTTTATATATTTTGTATTATAAAAATTAAGTGAGCATTTAATGATACTTTGACTTGGGCAAAATTCGGCCCGTTTGATTACCGTTTGAGCCTTGATATATATCCGGTTTGCAAATTAAGATATATAGCGTCGATCTACGTTTCGAGAGATAATTGTAGTGTGCTTAATTTCTCGATTTCGATTTTCGGTGATTCAGGTCCGTGGGCTTGTCTGTTGGGCCTTGGCAGTTGGGCTTTGACTAATGGGCTTAGTGGGTTTAGTGGGTGTTTGGAGTAACTGAAGCTTATTGATAAGTGTTGAAAACTGCTGATTTGAGAATTTGTAGGGGTTTGAAAATAAGTGCTGAAAGCAGGAAAAATAGTGTTTGGAAAATTCTTTGATATAAGTAACTTATTTTAAGTTTTAAAATAAAATATCCGTTTTACCCTCAATGTTATTAAATAATTATAATTTATAATAAATAAATAAATATTAAATTAAATTAATTTTATATTATATAAATTTATAATATATCATATTAGCATACACATATCATACTATTATAATTTAAATATTATTTATTTGCTTAAATTCATATTAATAATATTTTTATATAATTTTAATAATTATGTAGCTAAGAAATAATTATCACTAAATGAAAATAGAAAAAAATTAATTTAAAACTCAAACTTTTTGGAACCCACTATTTTAATTAATCCATATTTAATTATATTTAATTTTAATAATAATTATTTCAATAAAATTGAAGAGTTTATAAATAATATATATGAAATAATTTTTATCAAATTACTAACTAATATATTAAAATAAAATTATAATTACATTTGTAACTAAGAAAAATATTAATTTTATAATTAATGACTTTTCGAGAATTATATAAATATTTAAAGGATAAAATAATCCAATAAATTAGATAAACGGTAAGCTGCAACTGAAAGCTGGGTCATAGCAGCTTAAGCAACTTCTCTATCTTGGTTATATTTGGTAGGGAATTTCTGCTGAAAGCTGGATGTTTCGAACACTGTAGCTGCAGTTGAAAGCTATAAGCTGCTGCTGAAAGTTGTTCCAAACACCACGTTAGTTAAGTAAATTCGAACACACTATGCTAGTTCCATGACTTCCTTTATATATATATATATATATATATATATATATATATATTATCTACCTATATTTACAATTGTGGATACCAGGTGCTACCATCTTTCATACAAACTACCTAAAATGCCCCTTCACTTGCATTATTTTGCCCATATGCCCTTTTGTCTTGTGCGGCTCCCTACCCTTTTCTATAAAGCCCAATTATATCCTTCTATTTCAATATGTTTGTATAACCACAAATTATTTCTTTGTCTTTTTACCCTTTTCCCTTTTATTTAAATACGATTTTCCCGTGATTCGCAGATTAAATTACAAGTGACTGTGTTTCGTAAGCATTAAGCTTTTGATCGATTCATCACTTTTATTTAACATTAAGCTTCTAGATAGAAGAAAAGACAAACATACAAAATATATTTGTTTTACTTTTAAGTCCATGACTTCCATTATATATATATTATCTACCTATATTTACAATTGTGGATACTAGGTGCTACCATCTTTCGTAAAAACTACCTAAAATGCTCCTTCACTTACATTATTTTGCCCATATGCCCTTTTGTTGCCGCTTCGGCTCCCTACCCTTTTCTATAAAGCCCAATTACACCCTTAAAGGCCTCATTATATATATTCTATTTCAATATGTTTGTATAACCACAAATTATTTCTTTGTTTTTTTACCCTTTTCCCTTTTATTTAAATACGGTTTTCCCGTGATTCGCATATTAAATTACAAGTGCTTGTGTTTCGTAAGCATTAAGCTTTTGATCGATTCATCACTTTTATTTAACATTAAGCTTCTAGATAGAAGAAAAGACAAACATACAAAATATATTTGTTTTACTTTTAAGTCACTATATGAAAATCTGAAGCCCTTTCTACTATTCCTAATTTTTTAGTATGAGTTTGTTTCCTCTGCGAAAGAGATAATCAAGAGCACTTATGGATTTTGAATTAGTTATTGTTATCATTAGGTTGTATTTTTAAATAAATAGGGTTGATATTTGAAAGATTACATGTTAGAACAAGTCTAAAGTTTTCAAATCCACCAAATTACATGTTAGAACAAGTTCCATTGGACTGAAGAGTTCTTTTTTAATTCGTTGATGTGATTGAAGTTATGAGTTCTTTCATTTGTGTCAATATGATGTAACGTATGGACTGCATTGCTAATTAAGATTGCACTTCTTGAACATATGCAAATCTCTTATTACGGTTGACATTATTTCTTGATAAATGTGTTCTTTATGGGGCTGCAAGTGATGAACTCGTCTCCCACTTGTTTTCCTACAAGGAAATTGAGAAGGGGCTATTTGAGAAGTTAATGCAAATGTTAGAACCTTTCTGACCAAATTTACTGTATCTATTTTTTTCCTTATTTATCTTACTTCTTACTCACTTTCTTCTTGTTTCCATGTTTTAATTTTTCGGTTCCTTTGTTCCATTTTAAAATTTGATGTAATAGCCAATGTTCTTAATTCATAGCTAGAATTAACGTTCTTTTAGATCCTTGTCTCATTTTGTAAGTCAATGAATTTTACTATCACATGCAATCATAATAGGCTAATATCTCGGTTTGTATTATGCAGAACATACTCTATTATCTAAATAGGGCAAAATCACTCATTTATGCAGAACATGTTAAATGTTGCGCTAGTTTTTAATACTTTTCTTCATAAACAAAAGATATATATGAAATTTCTAGACTATGAAAATATGAATTAATATAATATATTAAGTGATTTGATTCTTCTTAGTAGTTTAAAACCCGTAAAGGGCTAATCTCGCTAGAGTGGTTTTCTATTAGTCCAATTCATTTTGGCATATGATCCAAACACTTTGACATACATAATATTTTGAAGGTTGGTCATATGGCAAAACATTATTGATAATAAATATTAATATTAAATACTATGTTGTGGATACAATGAGGATTTTAGAGGCATAATAATTACTACTTATTAAACTCAATGAGGAATTTTAGAGGCGTAATAATTACTACTTATTAAACTCAAACTAAGTAATAAAACTCCATTATTTTTTAGCAAAAGGGTAGATTAACAATCATCTAGTTAAACCAAATGATAATCTCGTTAACACGGTTAATGAACTCCATGGGAGAGTTATATGATGCAACCATGTATTGATCGCGGGTAGTTTGCCCATTCATAATCGGTAGACATGAGGCTCTTCTTGAGTTCCTCCACATGCTTAGGGATGGTGGCGTCGTTAAGCAACCCGTTGAACCTTCTAACAGTTTGCATATTTAAATCCGGGCGAGTAACTTCCTTTATAATAGCCTCCGTCGGCTTAGGTGCACTCTTACGGTATTTCTCGGGCGGGTAGAAGTAGGCGTGTAGCATGTGCCTTCAACACCAACTAGAAGTGGAGATGTCATGTTGATCTTCACGTCTTTGGTCATTCTCTCCTTTGATGTAACCCAACAACTTTGCACAAAAACTCTATATATCAATATCCGATACATTTAGGGTTTACGAGATATGAGAATAAAGAATTAATTACATTTTGAAGCCTTTGCTAGCGGCTTGCTTGTAAGAAGTGGAGTGGATCTTAGGACCGGCCATCCACTGGGCATCCTTGTAACTTCGATCTCGGAGTCGGGTTGAGAGTGAACCACGGTATAGGAGGGACACTCGTTACGCGCGCATTTTGGTGCCGGTTTGTAACCCTTCTCGCCGTTGCATTGTGATGCAACAAAGAATATAGATAGTACCAAACAAATTGCTACTCTTGTTGAAGACATTATGAGAGGTTTTTGGCTAAGTCTTAGTTTTTTTGTTTTCTATTCATAACATGGAGCAAAGTGGACTTTATATAGGCAACCGAGGACGGTGTTAAAAATTACGAGTTCAAATCTAATAAATATGAGTAACGAGATTTTATTACCAATTACAATAATATGGGAAGGATATTACCTGCTAGTCAAATTTGTAATGAATAAGAATTTAATGGGCAACAAATTCAGGTGATTTTATTCAATTAAAATGAGTTGTTTTTTCCTATATTTGGACAAATTGGTGTACCACAAAATTCCCAAAATAATTATTGAAAAAGTAACATTGATGGAGAAGTGGTAATTTTATTTTTTCTTTAAATACTTGATGATTTTATCTTGCATACCCCCTCGGGAAAAGATTTTGGAATTTGACTTTTTAATAAGACCTTATATAATTCAATTAGAAATATATTTTTGGGATTTTAAGCATTTGTCATGAAATCATTTAAAATTTTTGATAATACATCTTATCCAAATATATTACTAATATACTGGATAGAATTATAATTGCATACAACGTACACGCAAGGATCAAATCCGAACGAGTTCCCGACTATGTAAGCAAAGTTCATTTTTATGTGGGCTTCTAATTGGGCCCATATTTGTCGGACGGCCCATTATACTAAACGAGTAACATATGAGTTTTCTCTATAGTGTAGCCAGTGAGTAGTGAATATATAAGAGCGTGCGTGAAAAAATTGTGGTTCTAAGGGCCATTTGGTTTGAAAAAACAAAATAGAATCAGTATGAGAAATTATACTTATCAGCAACTTATTTCAAGTTATTCTAAAAATAAGCTGCTATGCATGCGTTTGGAAGAACTTATCAAAATAATTTATTCTAAAGAATAAGTTATTTTTGATTTATTTCATAAGTTGGTAGAAATATCTTATGAAAATAAGCCAAAAAAAGCTTATGAAAAAAATCCACATCAAATTCCACTAACAACAATTTCTTAAACTATATTTTATTTTTTTCTAATTAAATGCTTATATAAAATGTATCCAAATGCAACAATTTATTCAATTTAAGTGTTTATAACATAAGCACTTAGGTTATAACCATTTATTTAAGCGGTTTTTCCAAACGGGGCCTTAAGCGTATATATGAAATAGATAATCATTATTGAAAAAGTTTATTTATGTTATAAATATAAACACATATATATTTATCATATATAGTGATAACCATGTAAATCCTAAAAGTTCATTAGTGCATATATAACTCTACAAATACATGTATTTGATTCTCATAATAATATATATTCATTCCAACTCTCTCTATAATTTTCTCATTTTATGCGTTTATAACATTTTATCGTTCTTTTCTTTCGTTCTTCTTTGGGATTGAGGCGACCACTTACATCCATCAAATCTTTCAAGATGGCAAGATTAATTTATGAGGTACATGATTGATGAAGTATCACTTAAATATATGAACAATCACTTACATTCTTGCTGGGATTGATGGACGTAACAAACCAAAAACTTTGGGATTGCTGGTGAATAATTTGAAAGGAATTTTTATCTTAAATCAGAGTAATATAAGAATTTTTATGGTAAGAGAATGAGCTTCTCTTTGCATAAATAATGTTGAAAAGTAGTTGTGTTTAATTAATAGACTACATGAGTTGGGAAGCATGGGACATTATAAAATAGATTTGAGAAAAGTTGGCAGCGGTGGTACCCAACAATAATATTCAATTGCTTTTCTTTAATAATAAACTAAGCCCACAAGAAAATATATATTTTTTGTTTATAAACTAAGAAAAGTGGGTGTATCACTTGTTTTCTTTGTAACCATGAGTAAGAAAAATTTGTGTTAATTTCAAATGAGTATGCTTATGTCTCATGCAATAGCAAATGCATTTATCTTTGTGGAATTCGAAATCATTTCCAAAAATAAAAGAAAATCTACAGAAATATTTGACAGCTTTTTTACAAAAATATTATCGCTTAGTATTAAAATAAACAATATATTAATCTAAATGGCAACAAAAGCCCGATAGACTTAGGGGGTGTTTGGGATAAGCTTATACGAAACAACTTATAAGCGAAAGGCTGTCTCGGGAAATGAATTTGGTGTTTCGGAAATTCATCTTATAGAGTCTTGAAAGCTATTTGGATACACAATATAGAATTTTCGTAACTTGGTATTGGGCGTTTGAAGGCGATAGCTTATAGCTTTTATAATTTTAACTTTTTTAATTAATACATTATATTATAATCTTATAACTATTTTTTTAATTAATGATCGATATTGCTTATTTATATGTATAATTTTTATTTGTCATTTAACAAAGAATAAGTAAATATTTGTTTTATTAACATAATTTATAATCTTTTTTATTCTTAATTTTAATTAATAATATTAATTATACTTAATTTTTTTCTAATTTTTTTTAATATTTTTTTATTAAAATACTATTTTATATGAGTGGAAATAAATTTTAAATTTTATTTGTGTAAAAATTCTAAATTTGTTTAATAAGTGAGAAATAAATAACATTTTCATTTTATAAGATACCACTTTATTAATATTTTCAAATATTAATTTTTTGACTTTCAAGACTTTTTGCAAACACTTACAAATTATCAAAATCGGCGGCTTTCGCTACTTTCGATTCTTCCAATAACTTTCAGCACTTATCGATAAGCTTCAACTATCCCAAACACCCCTTAGTGGGTGTTTGGAGTAATTGAAACTTATTGATAAGTGTTGAAAGCTGCTAAAGCGGCTGAAAGCTGCTGATTTGAGAATTTGTAGGTGTTTGAAAATAAGTCTTTGAAACTTCTTGAAAGTGAGAAAAATAGTGTTTGGAAAGCTGGCGATATATGTAACTTATTTTAAGTTTTTAAGTAAAATATCCGTTTTACCCTCAATGTTATTAAATAATTATAATTTATAATAAATAAATAAATATTAAATTAAATTAATTTTATATTATATAAATTTATAATATATCATATTAGCATACACATATCATACTATTATAATTTAAATATTATTTATTTGCTTAAATTCATATTAATAATATTTTTATATAATTTTAATAATTATGTAGCTAAGAAATAATTATCACTAAATGAAAATAGAAAAAAAAATTAATTTAAAACTCAAACTTTTCAGAACCCACTATTTTAATTAATCCATATTTAATTATATTTAATTTTAATAATTATTATTTCAATAAAATTAAAGAATTTATAAATAATAAATATTAAATATTTTTTATCAAATTACTAACTAATATATTAAAATAAAATTATAATTACATTTGTAACTAAGAAAAATATTAATTTTATAATTAATGATTTTTCGAGAATTATATAAATATTTAAAGGATAAAATAATCTAATAAATTAGATAAACGGTAAGCTGCAGCCGAAAGCTGGGTCATAACAGCTTAAGCAACTTCTCTATCTTGACTATATTTGGTAGAAAATTTATGCTGAAAGCTGGGTGTTCCAAACACTGTAGCTGCAGCTGAAAGCTATAAGCTACAGCTGAAAGTTGTTTCAAATACCACCTTAGTGGGCTACTTGTAGGGCTGACCCATCTCGTGGTGCAGTGCTCCTCCTGTACCAGATTGTCTATTTTTGGAAGTCTCTAGAATGAGATTGTTGGGAAATCTCCACCTCTCCACTTTCCTTCCCACGTCCGCCAGCCTTAATTGGCAGTTCTAACAACCTTTCATTTGGGCGGAAGATGTCTATAAATAGGCAGTCTTCACTTGTATTTCAACACACCTGCATCAACAATTCTCTGAGCATACATCTTAGTTCTAAGTTGTCCAGAAGCTCTAGTCCTCGTCGGAAGTCCAGTTCGTTGGAGCTTGTGGTTCTACAATGCTGCATACCTCGAGAAGATCGTCGTTTTATCTTTGGGGACGATATACCGAAAATCGAAGAGCACTATGGGGCGTATTTCGTCTTGCAGAAAGAGGTATTTCCTCGACTCAACAAATTTCAATTTCTATTTTATTTTAGTTTTTTCCAACTTTGTAATAGCATATTTTGTATTCAACCCATCTCTCTCCATCTCTCCAATCCCTGATCTGCACCTTCCCCTCTCATTTTTGAAAGAAGAGCCATGTGATAGCCTAGTCGCAACAGATTTTTTCCATGGTCCTCCAATTCTAAGCCCTAATCCGGCAGATATCGACTTCATCTAAGTCAAGAAGTCAATATCTAGTTCTTTGAGCCTAAGAAGATTCGGCGCCGATGGAAAACCCACGATGATGAAGTCTACACCGAAAACCAGCAATTTTAAGGCTGGAAATGCGAGAAATGCGGTGGATACTACACTTGGAGGTTATGTGACGATGGAACGCCGAAAACTGAGCGAGGAAGAGGTCGACGCCGGTGAAGTAAGGCCAGATCCAGTGGGTGCTCTGCAGTCGTTTAAATGCCTCATTCCGTCCACCCCTTGTAACATGTCCGATGATGATTGGGTCGATTGCTAGCTGAGAATGAGCGAGGCCGAGAAATTGAGCCATGAAATGTTGCGAATTGAGGTCCCTACTCCCTACCATTTTGGTGTAAAAAGTGTGTTTAGGAGAAGTAGAATGGTGAATGTTTAAATAGAGTGGTTTAGGAGGGAAGCCTGAAATTAGCTTTGGAGGCAAAACATATGTTGTAAATTTGGCTAGTTTTGGTTTAGGTGGGAGTTCAAATATTTTGGAGTTGAAATATTATGAATTTGATGCTCTGTACATGCTTCTGCATGTTTTCCCCTTTTTAATCGATTTTTTAAATATAATTAGGCCCTACTTTATTGAATTTCGTTGTTTTTCGTCTCTTATTGGTGTTCATTTAGCAAAATATATTCGATACAGAAAAATTCGAAAATATACCGTAAATAATGGAACGAAAAAGCAACTTAAAAATAATAGCGTATTAAAGTCGTAAACTTTTGTATAATTTTGAACCAATAAAAAAAATATGAAACGAAATGAATGAGATTAACAATTTAGAATAGAACAGAGAAAGATTAAGGAAAGCTTTTAGTTGGTGGGAGAACCATACAAAACAAACAATTAACACTTTGCCTAAAACTCCACGCCCAAAAAAAAAGGGGACAACATCTATGGGACGGATGGAGTAGTTTGGATGAATCGGTCATTTTGTTAAATTTTTAATTAGTCAACCGTTTGTCCTAAGGGCATTTACGGAATAAAAACTTTATGACCGATTCATCCAATTCTTAAAATAAATTTTAACTATTTTTTTTTCAAATATTCCTTTTCCAGTTAATTCAATTTTTGAATTAAGTTTAAACTTTTTTTTAAGAAAATATTTTTTTAATTATAGTCTTTTCTCAAAATAAGTTTTTTATATTTTTTTTCAAATAATTTTTTTGGTACGTAAAAAAATAAATAAAAAAAAGAAAATTTTAACTAAGTCTCACCTGCGCCATTGTACCACGGCCACACCCACCAACGCAACAGCAAACTCCGCAAGTTCGCCACTCTCGCCTACACCACTCTCTCCCAGCTCAGTGCCTATGTCATCATCCGCATCCTGTCCTTCACCGCGGCTACCTCTTTCACCTCCAAGTCATCTGGTTGCTCGTCTCCGACACATCTTCAACCTCGAAGAACACAACACCTTCTCCAATCGCTGTGCCAACCTACTCTCTTCCTCCGGCTTGAGACACAAAATTATTAGTTAATCTAAATTTTGTTAATTTTTTATTTTTAATTAATTTTTTATTTAAGTTTACTAATTAATTTTTTACGTACAAAGACTTTATTTAAAAAAAGTTAATTAAAATTTTATTCGAAAGGAAAAGTTATAATAAAAAATTTATTTGAAAAAAAATAGTTAAAACTTAATTTAAAAATTGGATGAATTGTCCCTAAAATTTTTATTCCATAAATGCATTTATAACTAACAGTTTACTAAATGAAAATTTGACAGAATGACCGATTCATCTAAAATAGCATAGTTCGAGGACTAATTAATTATAAAAAAAATTAGGGACCAATTCATCCAAACTAGCATAATTTGTGGATCATCTATATCAATTTTCCTTCAATAAATAAAATAAAGGGATTGATTCTAATTCACAGGTTTTCATATGAACCAGTCCTACAATCGTAATACATAATATATTGAATTAAAATAAATTTAATTCTAAATTCGAAAAATATTAAAAAGAAAAACAAAACAAGAGGTATATTCATATGTATTAAAATATACTAATATCACCCAAATTAAGAATAAATAAATAACTATAATGAATTTTATTTTGTGATGGGAAAATCTGATATGGTGGCACTATCCTTTGTGATCTTTTCTGGTGTATTCACATCGAGAGTATCTGTCGTGAGTGATACTTGTGATTTTCGCTCCCATTTAAATTATTTGGTTCTCTAAAATTTTGATATTTATTTGGTATAAATTTATGATTTCATCGATTTAATTTATTTACTACTTAGTAATTTATTATAATTTATAGTAATGTTAACATGTTTAAGTTAAATTATATTCCCTCCATCCCAATATTAATATCCATAACTTTTTAGGAACGAGAATAGGAATGTCAATTTTGCGGGTCGGGTATAGTACCCAGACCCGCCCCGCACCTTGAACCTTCGGACCCAGACCCAGATCCAGACTTGTATGGGTCCAAAATTTCGGACCCAGACCCAGACTCATACGGGGCGGGTCTACCCGGCCCCAGCCCCACAGAACCATGATATGTCAAAAAAATTCTCTAAAAAGTAAATACAAATCACATCTAAAATTAAGAAATTGCAAAAATCGATCTCATATTGATCACTATTAAGTACTGCTAATTAAATAATAATTAAGTAATCAAATTAAATTAAATACCTAATTAATAAATAATAATTAAATAATTAAATTAAATTAAAATATAAAGAGGCGGGTCCATACGGGGCAGGGCAGGTACGAGAATGAGACCCAGACCTGGCCCGGCCCCATGCGGGTCGGGTCTAGACCCTCCCTGTGCTTCTACGGGCCTGGGTAATACCCGCCTCATCGCGGGACGGGGCGGGTCCATCGGGTCCGGTCCTAATTGCCATTCCTAAACGAGAATTAACTTTTTGGGAACTGGAATTAAGAAGGTTGGTGTAAAGATATAAAGTGTGGTGTAAAGTTATAAAATCGCATTATCCACTTGTTTAGATTGATTATGGTCCACACATTTATTTTCTTATTTTGTAAGGAACATTAATAATAAGACAACCTAAAAAGGAAAAAGAGATATTAATATTGGGAAGAGGGAGTATATTTTTGTTATTATCTAATCAAACTATAATTAAGCGCCGATAAAATAATATTCGATAAAATAATAATTTCTTCCGGTCATGATATGGGATCGATGCACTAAAATAATATTCGATAAAATAATAATCCCGTTAAATGAATATTTTTTTTTAGTCCCAAGATTATTACTTTATTAATGTTTAACTGTATAATTAAAAAAATATCAATGTATAAATCCTGTCTGCTACTAACATTCATATTTCACAGCCGACATGATGGGCGGGCCCCATAAACTGACTTAGCTCGGATGGCCTCAAGACTTGGCCTGCCAGCTCATTTGCCACCTCTAGGGATGGAGGTATCATTTCTCTGTGATTAACCAAACAACATGAACAAAGTAATTCTTACTCTTTTTATTTACTCACTCCGTCCCATTGGAAACGACGCGTTTTCCATTTCGGGCCGTTACTTTGGAAATGACACGTTTCCTAAAATAGAAATTTTTATCCCAATTTAATTATCTTTAAACTACTAATTAAATACACTAATCGTAATTATCACTTAACTAAATTACCCTACCTAATACACCCTACTCCATAACACACTAACCCTAACTCATTCGATCAAATAATTTTCTCTCTCTTTGTTCTTGCGCCGCTTCCCTCTCCGTCTCGATATCTCTTCTTCGCCGCACCTCCGTCCATCGTTCGCAACCCTCTGCCATGATGGCAAACCCTTCCCGTTACGAGACCTCCAATGCTTTACAGTCGCAACCCTCCGTGATATCTCCCCTTAAATTTCGGACGGGCGAAGTTGCTTCATCATCGCCCATCTCTGCGATTTACGTCCTTCCATTCACCGGATACGAGACGGATCCGTCCAGGATCGAGACGGATCTGTCCGGATCGCGAAACGGGTGAGATGCCTCCGTCGGGGGGGAACTACGACAACCTTTCTCGGTTGATGATGAAGTCTCGTTCAAGCGAAAGACGGGATGTCGACGATCGGGTCGAGCGGGCGGAGAAGAGGTCGTCGCCTCCTTCTTGGAGCGCGGCTACTTCGGGGAAGGTGAACGTTCGCTACCGGAATCGTTCAATAAACGGTTCCCGGTGCGGAGGAGTATAACTTGAAGAGGCGGAGATACAAGGACGCGCTTGAGAATTTTGCATATGGGCCGAGAAATGTCCGCAATACTACGGTGAGATCTTTCCTGTCGTTAATCGTTCAATAAGCATGTGGGTGATAGTTGTTATTTGGTTGTTATTGTGGTAGGAGGGTGGTTAAGCTTGAAATGATAAGAAATATGCTCACACTTAGGTTTTGTATTCGGATTAGTATGGTGAAGTGCAATTATGCAATTATTCCGTGATGCCTTGGTATTAAGTATTACGTGATGCCTTGGTATTAAGTATTATGTGATGCGCTTGGTATTAAGATTATGTAATGCTTATGTATTACGTATTACGTGATGCCTTAGTATTCTTTATTACGCCTTCATATAAACTTACAATTAAACATAGCATTGATTTACCATTAAACATTGCATTGATTACGGCATATTTGTACAATAAGCTTTCTATTTACAATCTGGATTAATAAGCTTTCTATTTATCAAAACATAGTTGTACAATACAACCGTTACGCACAAAACTACCTTTGCAACTTTATCTTCAAAACTACCTTGCAACTTTATCTTATCTTCAAAACTACACCGCAACTTTATCTTATCTTCAAAACTACTTTGCATCTTATCTTCAAAACTACACCGCACCTTATATTTATAACTACACCGCACCTTATATTTATAACTACACCTGCACCTTATATTCATAACTACACTACACCGCATCCGAAATTCAAAAATCCACAGCAACTTTAGTCATCTACCAAGCGTCCAATCATCCACATTTAGCCCAACCTCTCCCTTAGCTCTTGTATATCGGTTAGGGTTCCATTTTCCATCATATAGTTCATGCATTCATCGCACTTGGCTGTTGGGAACTTCCAAATCCATTGGTAGAGCATCCAATCTTAATAAAGCTTGTCCTTTTTTAGATGTGGGATTTTATAGTTGTTTTGCTGCCTTTAACCTTCATTATTTCAATCATACATCCTTGCAAGCTCAAAAATACTTTGTTAAGGCGCATTGGAGATAGTTGTTCAAATGAAAGAACAACCGCACTAATCGGTTGGTCCACATTATAGCTTCTTTGTTTCAACTTGTATACTTTGTATGGCTCTAAAAAACCCTAGATCAAGGACATTAGTGTCGGGACTATTAGGTGGTGAGAAATCAATCTAATATCAAACCGCTTCCTTGGCTTGCCTCTACGAACTCGATATCACTATCTTTGATGTGGGGCTTCGCATTATCTTGTTGTATAAAGATATGCTTGCGAGGCATGTTTTGGCCACTTAGCTATAATAGGTTGGGATTATCCGTCATTATAAACAAAGCTGAAATTTGCTCACGAAATTTAAAATACAGTCTGAACTTAGACAATGCAGTGAACATAGACAATGCAGTGAACTTCTTAATTACCTGATTTATTAGGCAGGCTTTAGTAACTTCTTTGGTTATAGATGGGATTGGTTGAGTCTCTATTGTACCTGCTGGTCTATTTTTGCTTTTCCTTTTTCTTTGCAACTTGTTGAGTGAAGGGAAAAATACTTATTTTCCCATCAAATAAAACTGATCCATCTATGTTGAATAGAGGTCGGGCCACAGCACACATAAACATAACTTTTGTGATGAATTTTTTGTTTTTACAAGTTCTATGTGGTTCGGCCTCTCCGGGAGTAAGATAAAATCTATGTGATGCCTTAGTGATGTAGAACCATTTTTCATCTATATGGATAGTGTTGTGCATATCCTTAAACTTCAAGAGATTTAAGACTCGATCAAACTCTAGTGCTTCCATAGAAAACCTTAGCCTAAGTAACCTACAATCTCGTGTTATGTCGGGCATAATTGCACTAGTGTGAGCTTTGATCAAGCCTTTCGTCACCCACCTACCAACTGTACTACTACTACAACTTATGCCACAAGCTAATTTTCGAATAGTTGATCTTTTTGGTAACTTAAGTCCTTGAATCAACTCCAAATCTATCATCACTCTTCGGTTTGGTCTAATTTTACCTATCTTTGCACTTTGAAGATATATCATCTCACTCGCATTTTGTTGTTTCTTTGCATCGATCCATTGACGATGAACCGTGCTCGAGAACAACTAAACTTGATAGTGGCTGCCTTCATAATCCCTCTGTTAGGCTTTCCATTCTTGCAGTTTTGCAGCAAGAATTGGACGAGTTGATTTCTTTGTGTGGTTGTAAGATTAATGGGTGCCATGCTTGAAGAGGAGGAGATTGCGGATTTACGAGAATGCGAGCGAGAAGATGGACTATGTATTTATCTTTGCTTTTATTTTTTTGAACTTGTTTCTTGTAATGAAAAGTTGGCGGCAAGTTGGTGTTGAACCATTTCTTTGTTCTTTCGTTTTTTATTTCCGTGCAAGTGGGCGGCAAAGATCAAGGATTAAGTTGGCGGCTCTTATGTTTATAGGAAGAAGTATTTTTTAATCTCAAGTTGGCGGCAATTAATCCCATGTGAACAAGTGTTTTTGAATATTAAAATAAGTTAGGGGTAATAGGTGTTTAATAGAGTAGGAAAAGATTAAGATTAAAATATTATTATTTCAAAGAAGTGGGCCATCAAGATTAACTAATAAACACAACTTCCTAAATTCCCGCGCCCATTGGAAACGCGTCGTTTCCAATGGGACGGAGGGAGTACTTATTTGGATGAAAAGGGTAATTTGCAGCTTCGACCGAACTGCATACTATAATTCCTTTTTCTTTTTTTAGTGGAATATCAAGAATATATATTCCAAAATACAAAAATATAAAAATGTACATGAGTTTGCATAAATTGCAAAAAAGTATATGGGACAGTTTACCTCTATTCATCCCCTTTTTCTACGAAAACATGTTCTTTTTTCTTACACCACATTACATGTTCCCTTTTTTTTTAATTAACGACATTTAGTTTTAATAATTCATGAAAATTATGATATAATTACCGAATATTAATAAATATTAATTATTATCCATTCAATTTATGAATTACTTAAGTAGATTATAGATAAAAAGTAATATGAGTTTTGTATTTTATAAAAAAATGTTTACATTTTTGCATTTATACAAGTTTGTGTATGTACATTTTTAAACCCATAATCTTTCGATCACACGTTAAGTACTGTAACCACTATGTCATCCCAAGAGAACAAGTATCTCCCTACTTTGATTCCATATTCCATTTCCGAGTGTGAACAAAATGAGGTCTTTAAGGCTTCGATCCAAATAAAACCAGTTTGAGAAAATATATTTGATTTTAGTTACACAAATTAATAAAATTATATTTCCGATTTGACTGAAATAAACTAAAACATACTTCACTTTTAAAGGAATAAACAAAAAATATAAACAATTTTCTTTAAGAAAAAAAAGATTTGAACTTTAAAAGTATTAAATCCTCTCAACTATTAACTTTGGGTACTTTGTCTCTTATATTATGAAAACATGCACTTTGTCCATAGTGGCGAAGCTAGGAATATTTTCAGCCGGGTTAAAAGTCGAGTTACCGAGGATCCAATAATAAGGAAAAAATAAGGAAAAATAGCTAAAAAGAAAAAAAATGAGTGGACTAGGATTCCAACTGTGGACTTATGGATTGGGAAAAAAAAATAGTTACCACTAGGCTATAAACTTTTTATGTGAAAAATCATAGTACAAAAATATTCCTATATTTATTTGAGCCGGATCAACTGTTAGTGCTGAGTTAATATGGCTTCGCCCCTGTTTGTCCACAAATTATTTAATTTATTAAAAGGGTAAAATTATAACACACATATTTAGACACACGTGTAAACTTAGGGGTGAAATTTCATCATAAATTACTATTATCTTTGTGCATTTGTCCATGAACGGGAGAAATACCAGCTAACGACAACTAGACAAACGCATGAGAGAGACAATTGGTGCAGCAATGTTGCAGAACAAAAGAGAGCGAGAGGAGAGTTGCAACGAATGGGAAAAGAGAGACGCAAGAACTCCAACCTTAACAATGTTGCAGAACGGGAGAGAGGCGAAATAGGAGAGTTGCAACAAAATGTAAGAGAGATGGATGCAAGAATTCCTATCTTAGAAAATTCTTGGCCTATTATTTCAAATGTTTTTAATACATCGCTCATAAGTCTACATGTGTGGTAGGAGCATTTGCTCGAATTTTACTCTCTGCAATAAATTAGATAGTTTAAAAGAAAAAAGTATACATTTTCATAATTTAGGTGGCAAAACAGATAAAATTAGCAGTTGAAGGAATAACGTTTTTAACACAAAAAAATTGTATTAAGTTTGATAGTATTATATTAGTACATAATAGTAATTTTTCAAAAGAGATATATTTTAGAATATTAAATCGAAAAGAGTTGTATATATGTTAGGGCATCCACAATGCTATTTAAAAGTCATCCAAAATTATGGATGGATGACTCTCTCCATTGTAACATAAAGTTTAAATGGAAAGAGAGAAATCATTTTTTTATATATCCGTAAATGTAGTCGTTGCTTGCTTAATTTTTAATTTCTATATATAGAACATAAATTATAAATTTTGTTCATCACATTTTATAATTGTCCATCTCAAATAAAAAAAAATTACTCACTATAATTTTTTTTTATTTTCCAATATTGTTTATTTTTTAATTCTAATTATTCCAATTATCATAAATTGGATGAAACGAATACCCTCAAAATTCTCAAATTTCTCAAGATTTATCGTACTCTCAATTCAACTATCCACCACAATTTTATCAATCAAGTTTTTTGATCAATTATCCATATTCCCAAAATTTTAAGAGTTTTGAGATATTGTCTAATTTTCCACAGTTCACCTCTAAACCATCAATTATTCCGAATTTTCCATTCAACCCACCGAATATAGTAAATTTCACTCACAATCTTTCTCACATGCTTGAATTTTCTACTCCCCCCATCAACAAACAAATCGTTCGGATTTACTCGAAAGTCTCATTTGTAATTTGATTTCATTTTCTTTGGAAATTAGCTTTGCAAACTAGCTGTTCTCAGGGATTCAGATGATGAATCTGCACAATTCGTCAAAATGTCCAAATGCCGAATTTTGAGATTTTATTCGAAGAAACTTCGAGTTACGTAACAATGAGTTCATCACCAACTACAAAACAGTTGAGCATATATGGACTCACTACAACAACAATTAATCAATTCATATTTTCATGTTATAAATCGTATTTTTTTGGTTTTAAGTGTTGTACGGTAATAATTAATTTTCAATTTTATTGCAAGACTCAATTTTATTGTAATTTTTTAAATAATTTTATTAACAACAATAATATTTAAATTTTTATAAATTTTTAATTGTAATTTATTTATTGAGAAATAATATTATTATCAAATATTTGTATATGTTATTAAAATGTAATGTATAAAAAATTAAAATGATATGAATGGATGGAAAAATATAAAAATGCATGAATTTGCCGATTGGGTCGATATGTTCTGAATTTTGACTGAAATTCAATCGATTCCAATTCCTTTTTTAGAAAAATCGAACACTCAATTAATCGATTAAGTGATTCAGTTTACAGTTGAAGAACCCTAATCGCATGTAATTGATCTGATGCAATTTGTCTCTTTACATGATTTGTGCGATATTAGAAAATATTTAATTTACTATAAATGATTTCATTAATACATCATCTTTTACTACTCCCTCAATGATCTTGTCCCTTTGATTGTGGTGCAATTTTTAAGGATAGTTATTAGTTGTATGTATAATTGTCCCTCAATGATCTTGTCCGCTTTGATCGTGGCGCAATTTTTAAGAATAGTTATTAGTTGTATGTATAATAGTATTATTAATTTAAATCGACCCTAATGGGAATCGAATACTAGATCAACTCTAGATCAATCACTTACGCAGAAGTGATAATACCAACTCCACTACATGTTGCCGATAATTGTTAGTTGTATGTAGAGTAGTGTAAAATTATGTATCCTACAAAAAAAGTTGTGTATAATAATTTGCTAAAAACGAAAACTGACCAATATCTTTGAGACTACTCGAAATGGTATACTGGATAAGATAATTGAGATGGAGAAAGTATTTGTTGTCACTATGAATCCAATACACAATTTTATGTTATTTAACGCGATACGAACATTAATGTATTGATATCATCTCGAATATAGTTTTAAAAACTCGAATATACATAGATGTCAATTAGACGTGTAAGATGATATTCCTCCAAGGATTATTAAAACAATAACTAGTGAAAAAGCTCATTAGATTCTTGCAAAATGAAGAAAAGAGAGCACCGAATATTAGTAAAAGAAAGAAAAGAATAAATATCTTGAATGAGAAAGCTAAGAAAGGAATTTATTTTGTTGAAAGTAGCTCTAAAATATTAAGAAATTTAAAAGAAAAATGAAAAAGAAAACCCCACTTCCATGCCGATTTTATATAATAGCCCCACGCTTTCCCTTCATTTTCCTAGTTGACGCACTCGCACCCCATTCTCTCTCCCTCTCCACAAATTCACATCGGCACTCGTTTTGCAGTATCGCCTCTAGCAAAAAGCTTTCGCAGGAGAGGAAATGGCGGTTCAGCTCACCGACGATCAGATCTCCGAATTCAAGGAAGCCTTCTCTCTATTCGACAAGGATGGCGACGGTCAGTGATCTAATTGCATATCCTCGTTCTCAATCTCGATATCTCCTAAATATATATATTGATGCATTTTTTTGGTGCGTTTCTTGTTTCGATCTGTATCCGCGTAGATCTCTTTACTTGTTAGTGGATGTTGATTTCTTAGCGAGGTATTTCTAGTTTTGCTTTTCAGTGTTATCGTGAGATGTATTCATTTTGCGCGAGAAATATAGATCGCGATTCGCTCGTTATATATCTGAGCGTAGTTCGTGGTTGTTTGTGTTCTATTGCTACCGTTGTTGGTGCGCTTCTGTGATTGTGTGATATTTTGTTTGTATAGTATGTACATGATATTAGCAATGATAAGTTGGATGATTCATGTGCGGTGTATTTTTCCTTGATTTATAAATTTTATGCTCCTTTTGTGGTGATCTGAAGGGCATCTAGTTACTGTGGCACGCAAGATGCGATGCCTTTTGCAGTTCATCAATCGAATCTGGTTTTGTTTTGACTAATTTGATTGGTTTTTTTAGTTGTTTTATGTGGTCATTGTAAGAGTACCCCAACATTCATGTTCGTTGGCATTTATGGTACCTTAATTTGGTAGCATTTCAGATGGATTATGTGTTGTCTCTATCTTATTTTACTGACACTTCTGATTAAGACTTTGATGTCTTGCTTATCATGCAAACAAATGCTTCTACTACTCATTGATCCTACAGTGGAGGGGTGGACATTTGAATTAGTCACTAGTTGAGATATCCTTTCCTTTTCTATCATGATTGGGTAGTTCATATCTTCCAAGTAGATTGCCATATACTTATCAAATTTACTTTGATCAATTTGAGATTTGCATCATATATATAATCTGATTTATTGTTGAAAACTATGTTCATCTAACTTTATGTTTGTTTCGGGTAGAACTTAGTCACTTATTCGTAAAACTACTTCTTGAACTTTGTGACTTTCTCTTTTCTTATAGTACTTGTTTTCTGGTAAATTACTTGATAGGTTGCATCACCACTAAGGAGTTGGGGACTGTGATGCGTTCTCTGGGACAGAACCCCACAGAGGCTGAGCTACAGGATATGATCAATGAGGTTGATGCTGATGGCAATGGGACAATTGACTTCCCAGAGTTCCTCAACCTGATGGCTCGCAAGATGAAGGACACTGACTCAGAAGAGGAACTCAAGGAAGCTTTCAGAGTCTTTGACAAGGATCAGAACGGATTCATTTCTGCTGCTGAACTCCGCCATGTCATGACTAACCTTGGGGAGAAGCTAACAGATGAGGAAGTTGATGAGATGATCCGTGAGGCTGATGTGGATGGTGATGGCCAGATCAACTACGAGGAGTTCGTCAAGGTCATGATGGCCAAGTGAGATATGACCACCTCCCAATTAAAATTTTAAATCCTCTTAAGATTGACCAAAAAATGAAACAGGGCTGATTAAGTTGGATGAGACTTCTATTTCTGCTAGACATGCTTTTGGTGGTATTCGCTTCACCGTTTCGGTGCTTATCTGTTTTTCCTGCTTTCATTGCTTCTAAATGGTGTTCTTCAGTACATGCTCGTGTTTTGTGCCCCCCTTGTTTTCTAGTATTTTGTGTTAGTCTTTGAAAACATTTGGAAAACTTTGGTCTTTGATATTTTTTTTATTAGTGAAGAATTTATTGATATTCCCAGTCCGATGAGCTGTTGAACGATAACTGTGTTGATATTTTGTTATGCAATAATGAAGTTTGTGGTATCAATTCCAGAAGTCAGTGGCCTCTTTAGCTAAAAGTTAATCTATCGCTTCTGATTCCCACCGAATAAGCCGCCTCATAGTTTACGTGGTAGTGCAGCATATCCTAACATCCACGAGGTATGTCTTTGTAGTATTATGTTGACCACGATTCTTGATTCCCCTTCCTAGGCAACTTGTCCCTTTCGTATAGTATGGTGGGCTGGTAAGAATCATGACCTCTTCGTATTCCTCGACTTCCAACAACTCTTCCTCTCGTAAGCTCTCTTTGTGCCTAATCTGTAAGATCTTGGGTATGTTGCAACTATCCTTTGTCGCTTTTCCTTGGTTTATCGAAGTTACAGAATCATTTTGGGTCGTCTTCTTTTCTACTTGATGGTTCATTGTTGACTACGTCTGGCCTTTTTCTTCTTTCCCTCACCATCCCACTCTGCAAGCTCTAGTAGCTATTCGAATTTTCTTTTCGATTTTGTGCTCATTTCCTTCTATCCCTATGTCCGATTTCTTTTCTTTAACTTTGCTGAATACTGTTTATGTTACGTTATTACGTCGCGCTACGAAGGGTGGTAATTTCTAATTTTGGTCTACGTATTGGTTGTGGACGTGTTCGTGATATTGACTGCTAAGATAAAATGTGATATTAATCTAATTTTGACACAATTTACCAATCGCCTCGTTTTACACCATAAACGTAATATCGACATTTGATCAGCCCAACCAGTTACCATAGTGTCAAATAGTAGAAAACTTTTCCCGAGTGTAAAGGTGGCCGTAATTATATTCTACAGTTCTTCAATTCTTTACTTATCTCAAAACCGCTACCGCATAATTTGAGAATATAATCTCGAATAGTTATTCAAAACGCGTTTGCTAAATCTTAATACACTTTAAAAAATACCCTTAGACAAACGTCGAAAAAAAGACGAGTTATTCACACTAAGAATCTATTTTTTATATGCATCTTTGCAATTTTAAATTGTTGATCGGTCAATGGAAAGTGGAACACAATTGACCAATTTTGACCTCATCACTACCTGCTTTCTTTGCTCGATATCTGTATTTTTTTTTTCTCTTTTCAGTGTTAAATGTTTTAGAAATATATTTGAAATGCAGAAGACGGCAACAGAGGCTTGAAGGAAGCAAGAGAAGTATGAGTAAAACCGAGGGCAGTGTGAATGGGAGCAGAAGCAACGGCCGTAAGAAAAGAAGCAAACTTCGAGATTGTTCCATTCTCTAAATCAAATTCTGGGATCTTGTGCAACAATAATCATACATGCTAGTTTTATCCTTTGTAACATGTTGAAGAGGACCTTGTTAGCTGTTGCTTCCATGGTTGGAACAACTCTACCACCTCTGTGTTTTACCCACAAGATCTTCTCTCCATTTTCTTGTGTCTCATTCGTGTCCCACTGTCATTTTTAGCTGTAAGCATCTAGGTGCCTACGATTTGAATTTTAGGATTATCGTACTTACAGTTAAAATGTGAGTGGGACATAAAAAAATGGGACAGAGGATTCGGAGCGTGTGTTTTACTATTATTGTTTGTTGTGTGTTTCTTTGAGTGCCTATTGTATTTGATCTTCTCCAACTTACCACTCATTGGGTGACATGTCATAACTTATGAGGGCCAAATCGATAATCTCAGAAGGGGAGGGGCTAAATAACAATTTTCTAATAAATACACAAGAAAATTTAGAATTCTTCGTTGGTCATTATTATTATGCTGAAAGGAACTCCAAAGAAACCGAAGGTTGCTTAAATAGCTAGTTGAGATCTTTAATGAAGATGGTGTAATAAATGAAGATGCTAACACTTAACAATCCGTTACTGTTTCTGGTCAGTAACATCAAGCTTAATTATGCTTCCCTTCTTCACAAAGCATCACAATCCTGCTCCAAACCAGCCTTAAATTGGTTTCATACTATGCATAAATCTTGATCAGTTGATCTCCACCAACTATGGAGGTGGAAGCCGGTCCGAGGTTGCCCGGATGGTTGAAAACCGGGAGGAGGACGAGGTTTATGCGCGTATTAGCAGCAGAAAATCTGCCGCCAAAGAAGAGGAAGTTGGATTTGTGTAGTGGAAGAAAGCAGCACACTTGCAACATATGCTGCAGGTCTTTCAGCAGCTACCAGGCCTTGGGAGGGCACAAGGCTCATCATAGTACAAGGGAGGCGCGTGCCGCCAGAGATGATGGTGGTGTCTGCGCCGCCGTGCATCAGTGCACATTTTGCTACAAGGTGTTCTCCAAAGGCCAGGCTCTCGGCGGCCACAGGCGGCACTGCCAACGCCCCGTCGATGAAAAACCAGCCAAGATGCTCAGTTTTGATCTCAATGAGCTCCCACCTGAATGCTTGGGCTCTTAGCCATGTCAAATTTAAAAAACGCAGATTCTTGAAATTTGTCAAACAAGATCTCTTTCAAGATAGTGAAGAGGAAGAAGATGCATTCATTGTTTAGAAAGAAGAATATGGTTAATATCAGTGATAAGATTTATATGCAATTTTCAGAACCTTGAAAGACAAGTTCAGAAGTTGATATCTCTAAGAGATGATTGTGTATTTAGAAGAGCATAGTTTCCTCCGTACCTGTGAACGATCATAAATTCTATACTATCTTGTGGCAACATTACATAGTCGGTTGGCAAGGGTTTGATAGAGCAATTTAAGCTGCGTGTTCCAACAACATCTTGATGTGATGATATATACATATATATATATGAGAATGACAAGAGTATTGAGATTGAGAAAAACAATTCCTCTACAAGAGTATTTGCGCACGATGACAAGAGAAGGAAGGGGCAACAACAACTTTGAACAAGTCTTGAGGAATTCTCACTTACGATTTTCACAGATAGAGATAACAAAATAGATCAAAATCAGATACAACAATAAGAGTTGCATTAACATTCGGTTCCTCAAAGCCACATTATACAATCAAAACAAATTAAGGATCAAAGTGATAATTAGGATCAGCATTACCGTAACGCATTCAATTCTCATCTTTCAAACCCAATATTTCGTGTAGAGCGAGAAAAAAAAAAAAAAGAACTGGGACTTGCCGCAGGGGGAGAGTGAGTATTCAGAGAATCAACAGTTTTATTTGGATAGATATGGGCTTTTGAAATGACGAAGCTTTAATTGGGCTTTGAAGGATTATTCTTTCAGTTTTTTGCATTTTCATTAAATTTTCATCCTCTAATTCATCTCCTCATCAAATTTGATTCATACTTGCCTACTTGGATTCGAATATTCGATACTTAAAGATTCGAAATCCATCGAGTTTTCTGTTTTTCCTATTTTCTCCTAGGTTTTTTTTCTTTTTAGGACTAATAATAAAAATCTGGAAATGCTACCTAAATTGAATATTGAGTAAATTCCGTTAGCCTGTAGTCCGATACAGGTGTCGGGACCACCGCCCTCTAAAATTATGTAAAAATTATTAAAAAAAATTCATATTTTTTAAAAACTAATTATTTCGTCCCTCCAAAATGCACTTCTAAAATTGTATATCAATCTTTTTATTCTAAAATTTAGATTCGTCATCTAATTTTGTCCACAAACTATATATACACATTCGATCTATAAATCTCGATAATGTCTTGCTATTATTTACAATTAGGACGACGGGTGAGGGCCGGCTATCCCCCTAAAATTACTAGATTTTATCAACTTTCTTAAACCATGTATCTACCTGCCGTCTTTTCTAATTAGAATTTTGGATTAGCCAATGGAAACCATGTTTTTTTCATTGATTTTAGAAAGTTTGCACCGCTCCGACCATTGGTCCGGTCAAATTAGACGGTTGTTTATATCCATCCAAAAGGAGGCTCGAGTAAAAAGTTAATAGTATATAATAATTAAATTATTAGTTGACGGCGACAGTTAAATATTTTTATGCCTCTCTCCAAAACTAATCATTGTCTGTCAACCCGTTTTCGCTTTAATAGTCGAATACCCGTCACCGTCAATTGTATGAAAATCTCTACGTTATTTTCTGTTTATAATAATCTAAATTAAAAATCACATGTACAAAGTACGTACATCGGTTGAGTATTCACGTATTCACCAAGGACAATATCCTTCCTCGATTTTAATACTCACTCCGTCCCGCTATTACTGTCCCATTTGATTTCGCCACAAAGGTTAAGAAATTTTATTTAAGTGTATATTTTATGAGTTTTAATTATACTAAGAAATGAACACAATTTTCGATGAGTGGTTGATGGAAGAAATGATAATTTATCCAAATTTTTGCAGGGCATAGTTGAGGCAATCGATTTCTTTTTCTGTTTTTTTTTAATTGTATTTCAAGAAATATTTTTAAGTTTTCAAAAAGTTAAAAATCATTAATTTTCGAGTACGGAGTAAAACGAAAATCGTATGAGAAATATATTTTTTGAGAGAGAGAGAGTATGATAATGTTGGGATGAGTATTAATTAAGTTGGAGGGGCCACTTCATTTTTTGTTTAATAATAGTCTTTGCTATTTTAGGAAAGATGACAATAATAGCGGGACAACCTGATTATGAAAGTAGGACAGTAATAATGGGACGGAGGGAGTATAAAGAAAGAAATAAATATTATTGAAACCCTCTTGTAGAAGTAGAAGGCAATTAAAAATACAATAGGTTCGATCTAATCTCCCCCACTTGGATTGGGGCTAGTTTTCTTATACACATGATAGACACCTTGACTTGATCAATCACAAAAGAATAAAATAATTGATTTAAAAAAACAAATAAATATTTATGATGCAAAGTTTAGCAATATCTTATTTATTTATATGAAGAATGTGCTCATTATTATAAATTATTTTTTGTGGGTAGTTGTTGAACGGGTGGTTCTTGTTAGCAGACACATGAGAATTCACACCTATGTTTGGATAGAAAATAAGATAACAAGTTCTAGATCACACGATTTATAGTTTAAATTATGATTTGATTATCAAGTACACCCTCCGTCCCATTATTTATGTCTCATTGGGATTGGGCACGGTAATTAAGATAGTGGAGGTAAAGGTGTAAAGTTGTAGTGTAAAAGTATAAAGGGGTGAGGTCCACTTGCTTAGATTGATTGTGGTCCACTCATTTATTTCCTTATTTGGTATGGGATATAAATAATTGAATAACCAAAAAAGGCAAGTGGGACATTAATAATGGGACGGAGGGAGTATATAAATTGGCATGTTTACATGTACACCTATAACTGGGGTGGATGGATGTGCGAACTTTTTGGAGGGGAGATTTGCAATTTTGTGAATAGAGCGGGGCGAATTTGCAAATTAATAAGTGCAAATTTGGAGAGGACAATATAAGTACTTTATAAAAAAAGTATATAAAAAAGCAATTTAAATGCACAAATTAAGGACAGTTGATCCCACAACGCCTCCTAAATGCTAGATTCACTATATGGTAAAGGGTTTCTCTTGTCACATAAAAATAATGTATAATAATAATTAAAAGTTCTTTAAATTTCACGTTTTGGGGTTTAAAAATTATTGAGTAATTAATTAGTTAATTACTAATACAAAAAGTACCATGTGATGCATGGTGCATAGTATCCAACCTAACTGTGTCATAATTGAAAGTTTATCTTTCTTAAAAAATGAACATTATATTTATAATCTCGATAAAGATTTGTATAATCTCCTTTTCACATAGTGGGACATATTCACTTTTAAGTTGTTCTATTAAAATGATTCATATTTAATTTAAAATAATACATTAATATAATTTAATTTAATTGACTCAATTATATTTAGTTTTTATACACAAAATGTCACTTTCTTAATTCTTGTGTTAAGCCACTAATAATCGAACGAAGTAATGTTATTCTTAATTCTTTTTTTTTTCTTGAAATAATTTTGAATGTCATATACTCCCTATAAATAAGTCATTTTAACCACAATCATTTTATGTAAAAAAGCAATTATTTCGATTATAGGAAATAATTTTACATAAATATCAAATTCTTGGGCTGTAAACAATTTTTACTAGAAATCTACTCAACTGATAAATCACTACACTTCGAGAACAGAGTTGGACACGCAAAGGGATTTAGATGGTGATGCCATGGTTATGGAGAAAAGTATGATGGCGAAGATGAAGGATTTTCTACACGAGACTCAAAGATTACGAATTTGAAAAGATTTATTTGCAAATTTGGGTGGAGTTTGAGTTAAAATTGCTATATTAAATCATAAGGAAGATGTCACCCTCGAGAAAATAATAAAGAGTGTACCCGGTGATGTTGGCGGCCTACCAAACACAGCCTTAAAATGAAGAGCAAATGAAGATAATGGTGTTGGTTATCACTGCTTACGTAGGATTGGCCATGCATTTCCTGACTGAGCAACATGGATGGAACTCCATCTTGCGTCCCCACTCCTACTCTCCCACACTTGGAGTCAGATCCACGCGCACCTTTCTTTACTGTTTCTTGGTTGTTAACACTGAATTTTACTGTACATTTTGATATTATAATATGATTGTCATGAGAAAGCTTTGATCTTTAGGCCAACCGAAGCTTCGAAAGGAATAATAATGAAGTAGTATTATTATACCCACCAGTTAATAATCATTAATAGTGAAGGGGATGGGTGGGTTAAATTTTGGCTGATCTTTTTAAGAAGGCCCCTTTTCCTGTTTAATGGCTGTTTTTGGCCTTTTTCCCTTTGGGGGCCGTTTCTCTATCTGCCGTTCACAAATCTTGAGCTATATTTGACCCTTCTCGACTCCAAGAGCCACACTCCACCCTCTGATTGATCATATCATTAAGCTGCTGCAATTCTTGCAGATTGGATTTTGGGTTTCTCCTCTTTTCTTTTTCCGCTTTGCGCCCTTTTAGTTTATTTATTCTTTCTTGGATTCTTGTTTTCCGTGGCACAGCTTCGCAGGTATATGTACTTGCAGGGTGCTTGTGTTTGTTTTGCAAACTCATGTGTTTTACTTGTCTTCAGACATTCATTTCTCCTAAAGAGGGTGCTGTCTTCTTCTTGAATTTGGGGTTTCTTGAAAGATTTCTTTGAGTTTGGTTGGAAAAAGTTGAGAGCTTTTCTTACTAATTTTGGACTAAAAAAAAGATTTGGGGTTTTTTCATCTCAGTTCAGTTTCTCTATTTGTGGGTGTGATTCTTGCGTTTTGCAAGCAAAAGGTTGCGGATCTCTCTCATCTCTCTTGCTTCTGTTCTGTGGTTATGTTTGTTTATTCCTTCTGTTTTGTTTAATGTGCTTTTGGATCTTTGTTTAGTCATTAATTAAATCTTCTTACAGAAAGTCATTAAAAAGTGCATGTTGTAATAAATTTGTAAACTAATCGTAAATCTCTCACCATTTTAGCTTTTGTAGTTGCTTTGACTCACACACAGTCAGAAAGACACACACGCTTCGCTGTTTAGATTTGAACTCTTTGGAGTTTGCTGTAAGTGGACTAGGTTCCCCCTTCCTCATTTTTTTATTTGGTGAGATTTGTTTAATCTGTTGATCCTCATATGTTATTGCATTCTCCTTGCCATTTTATAGAGTTAGTAACTGTGTTCATATAATTCTTCAGTGTCTTAATTAAGGTAGTTTCTTTGTCTGACTGAGTAGTTCTTGGAGTAGGATCTCTGAGTATGCCCTGGTCTAACTGCAGTTACCTACTTGTGCAGAATTTTGATCTTGAAGAATTTGATTATAGTGAAAAGAAGTTGCTGATTGCAGATGAATCAACCGAGAATTAAGCGTAGAATTGGGAAGTATGAGCTTGGGAGGACTATTGGTGAGGGAACATTTGCAAAAGTGAAATTTGCTAAAAATTCGGAGACGGGGCAACCTGTTGCCATCAAGATTCTTGACAAAGATAAAGTCCTTAAGCACAAAATGGCTGAACAGGTTCATCTTTGTTTTATTACCTTCATTACTCGGATTTACTATTGGAACTGATCCATTTGAGTTAATGAACTGTGGAGGAGATTGTAGAAGAGTTATCTTGTAACTTTACAAAGTGATCTTACTTAGTATTTTGTTGGAGAAACAGTACTAATGTAGTATCTGGTGCAACTCTAGGATTTGATCTTCTTCTCTTTATGCTTGAAGCTCGGTCGGTAAACTTCTTGTTTGTTTATGGTTTCTGCAGATTAGGAGGGAGATTGCAACAATGAAACTAATAAAGCACCCCCATGTTGTTCAACTACATGAGGTCTCTCTTTCTCTTTCTCTGTATGTGTGTGTATAATGCCTTTCTTTCGGTCCCGGCATGGCTAATCATTTCATATTCCTTTAGGTGATGGGAAGCAAGACCAAGATTTTAATTGTTCTGGAATTTGTTACCGGGGGGAGAGCTCTTCGATAAAATTGTAAGATTCTCTTTCTTTATACTTCTGATCTGTAAACTACTGGTCTTTTTTATGTTCGTTGAACTTGGATTTCAGCAATCTGGATTTGGCTCTAAACTGATTGATGATAATCATTTAACCTTAAACTAAAATCTGATATTATTAGGTGAATCAAGGAAGGATGCGAGAAGATGAGGCCAGAAAATACTTTCAGCAACTTATTCATGTTGTTGATTACTGCCATAGTAGGGGAGTCTTCCACAGAGATCTAAAGGTAATTAATTATATTCCGTCAATAGTCTATTTTGCAAGCAAAACTTTACTTTATGCTTTACTCCACCTCTTCTTTTGCAGCCGGAAAACTTGCTATTGGATGCTGCTGGCAACCTCAAAGTTTCTGATTTTGGGCTAAGTGCTCTGTCCCAGCAAGTCAGGGTAAATTTCTGAATGCAATTTAGATTGACTACAGATACTGTACTGCTTCGTTTTCTTCAATACGTCGTTAGAGTTAACAAGTTTGTGGTATAAAACTGAGAGTAGAATCACCTTCTGTCTTGTCCCTTCCTCACATGTCATAAATCTTCAGAAACTATATAGTTTGGATCAATGATTCAACCCACAGTGTCTGAGCTCAGTCCCCGTGGTTTATCCTTTCTAAATTTACAGCAAAGGAACCATTTAAAGTTCAAATCACAAACTATATTGGTCATTTTACATTTGAAGTTGTTCAAACTAGTTGAATTAGAATCCTCATCGATTAGTCTGGCAGGATGACGGTTTGCTGCACACTGCCTGCGGTACACCAAATTATGTTGCTCCGGAGGTACTCAATGACCGAGGATATGACGGAGCAATGGCAGACTTGTGGTCGTGTGGGGTCATACTCTTCGTATTGATTGCAGGCTACTTGCCTTTCGATGATTCTAACGTGATAAACCTTTATAAAAAAGTGAGCATATATGCTACTTACCACACAGTTTGCTTAAATTACTTTTACTTCTGCTTTGACATCTCTTGTGTGAATGTCCAGATATCTTCTGCTGTATTCACATGCCCTCCTTGGCTTTCCTTTGGAGCCATGAAGTTGATTGCTCGGATCCTCGAGCCGAACCCTCTCAAAGTAAGATCATTAGTCAAATATTCAATCATTAGCTTCTAAAAAGATGTTTATGTTATAGGGAAACATGATAAAAAAAACTCAAGATTTTCATTCTTCCTCAAGAGCCAGATTATGCTTTTCCCAACATCTCTCTAATAAGTTCAAGCTTTTTCTTTCTACAGCGCATTAAAATCCCCGAGATTCTGGCTGATGAGTGGTTCAAGAAAGATTACAAACCACCCGTGTTCGACGAGAAGGAAGACACAAGTTTGGATGATGTGGAAGCTGTGTTTCAGGATTGTGAGGTGAATATGCTTACATATATACAGTCTCTACATTATCTAGTACTGTAAGCAGTAGTTGTAAGAACATCTCACGAACCTCTCCACTACAGGAACATCACGTGACGGAGAAACGAGAGCAACAACCAGCTGCAATGAATGCCTTTGAGTTAATCTCCATGTCCAAAGGTCTCAATCTTGAGAATCTCTTTGATGGAGAACAGGTCTGAACATGAGAACAACCATTGACTTGGCTTTCTTTCGTACTAGCTATACGTGTTGAAGACAACTGAGTTTATGTCATGTTTTGGTTGATAGGGGTACAAGAAGGAAACGAGGTTCACGTCCAAATGCTCAGCGAATGAGATCATTAAAAAGATCGAACAAGCTGCGAAACCTCTTGGTTTTGATGTTCAGAAGAAGAATTATAAGGTAATGGTTAATCTTATGTGAGAAACTCGACCAACAATCTTGTCTCGTACTTGATCTTTTTCTTGATTTTTGTAGATGAGGCTTGAGAACTCAAAAGCTGGCAGAAAAGGCAACCTCAACGTTGCAACTGAGGTATACCATTCATATCTCATACCCGAACAAGATAACACAAAAAGTCATCTAACACGAATTATATGCTTAAATCAGGTTTTCCAAGTCGCCCCTTCGTTGCACATGGTCGAGGTTAGAAAAGCAAAAGGAGATACTCTTGAATTCCACAAGGTACATTACAATGCTACCTATTAGGCATGCAGAAAGACTACTAAATATAAAAATAGTGAAGAGTTTTCTTCTTATTTGCATGAGCTTTCTTAAGAAACGGCTTCTAAAATGGTGCAAAACTTTTGGTGCAGTTCTATAAGAACCTTTCTACCGGCCTTGAGGATGTGGTATGGAAAACTGAAGAGGACATGCAAGAAATGAAGTGAGAGAATGATGAGCATTTTTAGGTACAAGTGTATAAATTGGTGGTGATTCCCATTCTTTTGTTGATTTGCTTTCTCTCTCCCGGGATTTTTTTTCTTCCAAGAGAGAGAATGGTTGGGCTCGGCTTGGTTTTCAGCTTGGTATGAGAGTTGGGAGAGCAAAGCCATTTCTTCTTATAAACTAATTATCTGTATACTTAGGCAGATCTTGTAAACAGTCTCTATTATTTGGTGTTGCTTGAATGGTGAGAGAAATCATTATGATAGTAAAATACGAGATGTAATATTTATTGAAATTTGAAATATTAGAATGAGATTGTATGAAGTAACAAACATGAGCTAAGTGCAATTTAGTCTCTTGTGGTTTCGACAAGGTGCAATTTATTACATGTGGTTTAAAAAGGTGCACGGTTTCTATTTTGTTGCATATTACTCTTTGTGTGTTATTCATCTGTTTTTCGGCATGGAAAGACCAAAACATCTTAAACATATAGGCACTGTCTGGAATAGCTGAAAAATGTTTTATTTCAACTTATTTTTTAAATAATAAATCATTTTGCGCGTGTTTGAAAGAGCTTATCGAAATAATTTATTCCTCTCTATAAGTTACATTTGAGAGAGCTTATCGAAATAATAGGTTATTGATGTTAAGGATCAAGGCCAATGTTGTAATTAACTATTTATCAATTATTCACAATATTAGTTTAGATTTCAACAACTTATCTTTGCGAGTTGGTTTTTGTATTAGGATGTTGTTGGGAATTTTCGGCTGTTGCGGCCACGGAAGGAATCAATCAGCTCACAAGCTTGTGGATTGTGACACGAGTGAAGATCAAGGCTGCAACGGTGGCCTAATGGACGACGCCTTTCAGTATATCATTACCATCAAAGGCCTCACGAGTCACGACCGAATCCAATTACCCTTACCAAGGTGTTGATAGCACCTGCAATACTAAGAAGGATTACTGGATATGAGGATGTTCCGGCCAATAGCGAGTCAGCATTACTCAAAGCTGTGGCGAATCAACCAATTTCCGTTGCCATTGATGCTAGTGGGTCGGACTTCCAGTTCTACTCGAGTGGAGTGTTTACTGGGCCGTGTGGGACTGAGCTAGACCACGGCGTTACTGCAGTTGGCGCTCCGGAACAGCTAGTGATGGAACCAAATATTGGCTGGTGAAGAATTCGTGGGGGACGAGCTGGTGGGGAGAGTGGATACATTAGAATGGAGAGAAGGTATCTGCGGCATGGCTATGGAAGCTTCTTACCCAACTGCTGAAAATTTAGGAGGATGTTGCAGTACAAGGTCTTATTGGCTTGTTTGTAGGTAGGCGGCCTATTGAAATTATACATGTATATGGTTGTGTTAATGTAAATTACTTGTAACTTTTTCCCAAAAAATTTATTTTATGGAGTTTATGTTATATCTACAAGTTCCTTCTTTATTGGTGGATTATCTTGTGCTCCATCAGATTGGATAGTGATTGTATTTATATGTTAGTTATTAGTATCAACCATAAGTTGTTATAGCCTCTCCCTCTCTCTCCTGATCTTGAGTTCCTACTTCCTATCAACTTCTTCCTCCGTCTCAATTATCTTGTCAACATTGATTGCAACGTGGTTTTTAAGGGTGAGAGTGATTTCAAGTAAACAAATATTCCTCAAGAAAAGTAATTAAAATTTATTTCCCAAAAGAGGCAATAAAGTACATGCATCAAGAAGAAAATATCACACTTAGTATGATTCAATTATTTCACTTGCAAAACAGGCAATTCCAACTATATTTGAAATCACAATTGAATGAAAGCGGATGCCAAACCGGAATTTTGAGTTTCTTCTAACCATGATTCCTCTCTACATGATGAAGACATCACGTGGTGCGTATGAGGCTAATAAGTGAACTATTTAAGTCTATCTTGCCAGATTTTCCAACTATATGTAATATAAGTATAGATTGAAAAAGTCCAATCTCAACTTAAGAGGCAGACTTAAGCCACAAGAAACGGAAAACATAACAATAATTTGACTAAATTCAAAATAACTCGTATATAATTTCCCAATGCGTTATTCGTACATGCATCAACAAATTAACACACAAACACAAACACAAACTGGTTGGTTGAGAGAGAGAGAGAATGGGAAGCGATAGCAGATACCCGAAGGGCGGTGAAGGCAAAGTGGATTTTCACGTATCACCGGGTATTGGCCTCTACATGGGGGTTCTCCATTCTGTGTTTAGATCCCGATAAGCTTAGAACAAGAAAATGTAGCTGTATCGAGTAGCTAATACTCCTAGAGAACTCCAGTTAGAGCAATTTCATTTCATTGACGACCTTTCCAAAAGAGGCTGCTTTGATTATATTTACATTCAAGATATCTACTGATAGCATTTGGCCTAAGCGTCTTAATTATGCAGTACAATGTCTCCTAACAAACTACGAATACGGAAACAAGGCTGCTCTCCCCTGCTCCCAACGGCTGCTTGTCGTTTACTTTCACCCCAAGACATAATCAACCAGGTGAGCTGGTTTGCGGGCTTGTCTTGTGGGCCTTCCGGTATTTGGATTCTCGATAACTTGGGCTGGTGCAATGGGCTCAATATTCTCCTCCTCCCTAGGTGGCCCATTTGAAAGCCCATTTTTCTTGACTTCTCCCATTCAGATCGTATCAGATCCCTCCATCACTCCATACCCGACGACCCCATTTGGAAGAAGAACAATGATCTTCATCTTCTTAACCAGATTCCAAGCAAAACCACTAATCTTCTTATTCAAGAAGGAAAACGGTTTCTTTCATATTCTCTATTTCTCTTACTTGCATCTCTTTAGACTACTTTTATTTATCAATTAATTGATCTAACCAATTAATTCTAAATAAATAATATTATTAAATAATGTAAAATATATTAATCTATTAATAATAATTTTTTAAAGATAATAAATAAGTAGACAACTAATTGAGCCAGATTAGGATCTAATATAAGAAATAAAGTCGGACCTCAAATCAATTAATTATCTATGCTCAGTCCAGAGCAAAATCAATTAATAAACACAGATTCATTCCACTAGAGAATCCATGTTGATTTACCCATTTATCCCAACTTGAGCATGGATTTGTATTTTAGATTTAATCGATCCCCGTATTTAAGATATAAATATTCGTTAATTAATTAAGTCCACTGACAGCTTAAATTAATTAACATCTTATTATATTCCTGAGTAGTATTACTCGACCTTATTAACACACCTGAACTTAATCAACCGGTCGGGTTTAGTGTGATAATCCTTACAAGTTCCTCAGGGAGATTATCAACCCATTTTACTAGGATACAGTTGCAAGATACAGATAACCAGCCTGAGCCACAAATGACTACTAGCTCCCAAAATACATAGATCCGGTCATGATGACGTTCATCATAGTAGGTCAAAGTGATAGATAATCAAATGCACTCAGCTGAAGTCTTACCAAGCTTAAGACCAGCTAAGTGACCGAGATCTTGATTTTCCACTAAGGTCAGTCAGGAGAACACATCTCATTGTGATGAGATAAATACACCACCTTCAGTTTATCAGTATAGACAAACAACCAAGACAAACCACTTCTTATCTAAACTACAACTTATACCGATAACTTATCTTAAAGTTGTCTCAGTTGTGATAACTGTTTATATCTTGTCAGGTCAACCAATTGAGTAGTCTTCTATGATCTACAACATACTGTACAATCTAACTTATGTACAAAATAAAGAATTACATGTGCAAATACATAGGAGAATAAAACAGTAGAAATGACAAAACGCATTGTATACAAGCATAAAAATTGTCAATATACAAAATCCCAACAAAAAAGGGTTATTGTGTTGATGGGTAACTGCTCATATGGATCACTCGGAATGTTTCAGTAAGTCTCTCTCTCTCTATCCGTATCTCTATGGAATTATTGCATCATATTTCAAATAGGAAACTTGATTCTGTTGTCTAGAGGTCCTTGTATGTTTTTAAATCTTGTTCTTCATAATCATGTTGTAATTTATCAAATCATATTTCAAATAGGAACATTAATTATGTTGTCTAAAGGTTTTCATATGTTTTCACATTCTTCTTCTTCTCTAAACACACAGTTAATGTATTTCCTGCAGTTTTCAGAATGAGTGGTATAAATGCTAACCATGGAAGACCACTCAGTCTCTCGAAAGAGGCTTGTTGTGGAGTCATGTCTGGCGTTGCAACAATTATGTTTGCACGACCTCTCACAGTAGCCTCTACCCACCTTGCCCCACTCAACTTCTCTTATCGGTTTTGTGTTAGAGTAAAGAGATTCGAAGTGCAATAATTGAAGCAAAACTGAATTCAATAAACGAAAACAAGAAAACAACTCAAAACGAGTCCTACGAAGAATAAATCCTTCGTCCCAAGCGTAACTATACGCCGCCAATTGATCCAAGAATTATTCAAAACCCTCGATACCCTATTCCTAATAAACTTGGGATATAAATAGGCCTCACACGGCCGAGCCTCTTGCATGGGCTTAATTAATTATTAATACCACTAATAATAATAAAAGTCCTAATTAATAATAAGAGTCCTAATATAATAAGAGTCCTAATATAAATAAGTACTAAAAATAATTCAGCCGATCACTCCATGCATGGCATGCAGCATGCACGTCGCCACGTACGTCGGCTAACCAACTAGGTTACGTCTCGCCTTCTTCCACCCCCGATCCTCTCTTCGATCTTCGCCGATAGACTCTATCCCTAACATTTTGGTTCCCCACCTTTATTAAAAATATTCAAAGTGGACACCCTCCCACCTTATTAAGACTTCCCGGTGTCTCCATTACTACAGAAATCGCTGCCTACACCGGGATGCTAGCATTTTATCATCGATCTCTCAACTATCTCATTGACAACAGAGGCGTCTCTGCTTGGAAAGCACAACTAAGTAAGCAAATCAATCAATACTCTTGCCATTCACTAACTAAGTTGATTGTAGCTAATTTGAGTGTATATGGTGATTTAGGTGCCAATATTATATCCGGATTCTTTGCTGTTGCTTGTAGTCATCCCTTTCAGTATCAGGAAGCCATTAAGGAAGCTGCTAAGAAGAGGTTCCAAGATGGAGAAAAGAATGGTTATAGATGCATGGCTGGTGCTATCCGCCAAGTGATGAGTGGCTCCAGCTTCTACACTGACTTTTTAAGGAGATTCAGACATGCTGCTGGATTTTGTGTGGTGTGTATGGTTTTACGATCTTCAATTACTGTTTGATGTTTCTGGTTTGTGATCAACTTCATTTCTTCTTCAGGTGCAATTTACCATCTATGAACAAGTCTGCAAATGGGATAGTTGGGCTGAGTTTTAGATCATAGAGAAAGAAACTTGAGATGTCTGAGAGATATTGTGATTATGACATATTTGATTGCAACAAAGGGTGCCTTATTTCATTTCATCTGTTATCAACACTTGAGGAGCAGCTAATTGAGATGTGAGGGAGAGAGATGGTGATTTATGCAGAAAGTACACATTATGCATTGCTTTAACAGTATGCTCTGACAATGCAGTTGCCAACACTAATTCACAATCAGATTGATGATGAGCATTCTTTTGTTGATTTACTTTCTCTTCTGGGTATTTAACTCATTTTTCTTGTATTTATATTGTGTTCAAGTCGTAATCCATAACCGCACATCAGGGCGCCTAAAAAATAACCTCATAAATAGCATTGATTAATGATTTAAAGCTAGAGTCAGTCAGTGAGTCATCATGGATTTAGGGTTTGAGTCTGGTTCGTTTATGAGGGCCTTTAAGGCTATCAATGTATGGCTCCGAGTCATAATAATTTCAACAATCATTTATCCCAAGTTCTCGAATGAGATATTACTCTCTCCCTAATAGAGCAACGAGATTTCGTCTCTTTCTGGCTAATTGAGTCGAATTTTCAATCCAAAGTTCTAGGGCCATTTCATCCGAATCTAAATCTTGACGTCGTACGTACAATTCATTTCCCGGCAATTTTGGCTTCCACCTGGGTAGTTGTACCATTTTTCTATCATTTTGGCTTCCACCTGGCTGATGTGATGCATGACTAGAATGCAAGGTGTCAAAGATATTAAAAGCAAAATTTGTGTGAATTTAGTGTTAACTATTTGTTCGACCGATGTCTAATTGTACAAACATTCGATAAATGAGCTCTACATGTGAGATTGATACGAGCTCCATAAGCCTAGTCGGATGTCGAGGTCGAGATCAAGTGGAAGTGCAACTGCTGAACAAAAAAAAAAAAAGATGGCATGGAACGCAAGAGAGTCGCAGCTAGAATTAAACCGTTAAATTTGTTGCCCTAAATATGCAATCTGACATTTTGCTTGAAAATGATAGTAATGCATGATAAAGAATTTTTATGTTGTTCACATCTTCAACATGGTTCTAAGTTGTAGAAACCTTACTTTTGCATTAGGGGATGTGGTCTGTATTTTAATTATCTACTTTTAAGCCTCTTAGTGGTGTTTGTTGCTTTTGAATCCATTATATAAATATTAATTATATCCTCTTTTATCATTTCACTGCTACCTTCAAAGAAAACATGATTTAATTTAGAGGGATTTCAATCTCTGTAGTTTTTTTAATACGTTTTAAATTGTGAAAAACTGGTGATTTAATTCAAAAACAATTGAAACTTTGTGATTTAATTCGCAAACAAATAAACTTGGTGATTTATTTCGCAAAATGTTTTTGATATTAAAATTGGAGTCGGAGCGTATCTTAAATTGCAGAAAATTAAAATTTTATGATTTAATTGACCAAAGAAAAATTAACATGTTAAAATTATAAATTCAGAAAATAAGCATCGTTGGAATGAGAATGTCGCGGGACTAAACTAAAGATAGAGATTCCATGTGGTCTAGGAAAAAAAATCGAAAATGCTGAGCAAATATAATCTATTACAATTATCTGATCACTATTAACTATAAGATAATCTAATTTTATTCTCATCAACGTTGGTCTTAGTATAGTTAATTAGTTATGAAGTTATACAAAGTCAAAAAAATAATATTAAAATCAAATTGTCAAATTGGATCATCAAATATTATGAGACATTGGCCTCTCTCTCTTTTTTTCCCATATTTACGATTGTACCAAATGTCACACGAGTTTCAATTCTATAAAATGCAGATTGGCGTACGTGAGTATATATATCTAATGCGATTTACATCTTCTGTAAATTCAACTGAAGAAATTGGAAAGTGCCAATGTACGTATAAGTACATTTGCCAAAACCTTGCGCCTGAAGTCTACCGTAAAAAGGATAGAGAAATACATTCATCTCTATAAGTACACACAACACACACACACATAATCTCTCTCCTACATTCAAAATCAAAATACTACTATCTCTCCTACCATCACAAACCAAGAAAAGATGGATCGCAATCCTGAATTCCCTCTTCCAACTTGTGGCGATCTCGATAGAGTATTCAATTTCTGTAAGAAGAAGAGGAGCGTCCGACGGAATGATGACGGTGATTCATTAGCATCTGAATTGGATAATCTTCAACAAGAGCCAACAACAATCAGGCTGTTTGGGGTCAACATCACGGTGAATCAGAATGATGATAATGGTAATAAGCCCTCCTCCTCCGCCGCTACTACTTCTCATGCGAATCTGCAGTTACAACTATCGACCAGAAGAAGATGAGGGAGAGCCCTTCAAGAATGAGAAAGTGGACAAGGCATAATCAACAAGAAGAAGTTCTTCCAGCCCCACTCTTTCATCCAAGAATTCTTCAAGAGATGCAGCAGCACCCAATTCTCTTGTTCAAGGAAGAATCTTGAGAACTCCGATGTTTCCCGCGCCCGGAACATCATTCGAAGCCATGTGGACGGACTCATGGCGGCTCTCACGGAGGAGGAGAGGAAGAAGGTGGAGATCAACCAAGATAAGAAAGCCGATTATCTGAGTGTGGTAACCACGACGGTTGCAGATGGCGTGGAATACGAAATGCACTTGAAGAAATGGGTCGGGTCGGGTACCATCGTCTTGAAGCATGAATGGGGCAGACTGGTTGACGCAAATGGATTGGAGAAGGGGGATTCAGTTCAGGGGTGGGGATATAGGGCGGAAGATCGATTCCGTTTGGCCCTCAACATAATCAAGAAATAAAATCAAGTTCAACTGTTGTTTGAGGGTTTCTTACATTCAGCTTTTGTTTATTCTGTATGGAATGAGTAGTAGGTCACATATTGGGTCCCTAGTTTTTGTCCGGATGCAATCTTGAATCAATTTTCAGGACTTCAATTTCAAGATCATCAATTGTGCAATTAGTTTGTGTTTTACCACAAACTGTCCTAGCTGTAGCGATAATAATCTCATTAATCTCAATTTGGATTTTGGGAATCAAATCAACACTTAAACGCGCCGTTATGAGCAGAAGTCGGGCTTAGAGGCCTAGAGAGATAATGGGCAGATATGTAAGGAGAATGCATATATTTTCAGGTGCGTAGATGGTAATGAGTGGAAAAGGGAAGTTTAAGGGTAGATTTAGCATGAGAAAGGAGAACTGTTTAGGTTTGGAAGGAGAAGGAGGAGGGGTTTGGGAAGTTGTAGGATTAATGTATTATGTTAGATCTATTTTCTTTAATTATGTTGGGAGTTGGGACTATTTTATCATATTTCAACTGCCTTTTTAAGGAGATTCAGATATGCTGCTGGACATATCATAGGCTGTTGCTGTGTTCAAAGAAACTTGAGATTTCAGAGAGATATGGATGAGATCACCTGTCCAATAAATTCATGTCCAATTAGTATTTGATTTAAAACGACGTAATTTTGTATTGAAAAAATGCAATCTTTAATTATTTATTAAATCATTTTTTTCAATCTTATCATTTTAATTTGTAGTTTTCAATACAAAACTACGTCATTTTTTATCGGACATCAATTGGATAGAGATTTATTGGACAGGTGATCTCATCTCGTGATTTTGGCTGCAACAAAGGATGCCTTATTTCACTTCTCCTGCTATCAACACAGCTAATTAAGATGAGAGAGAGAGAGAGAGAGAGCATTGCTGTAATCGTATATAACAAACACTGCTGAAATGCAGTTAATTTTTTCCCAATACTAGCATGCTATCACACTGGCATTCAAACAGAAACAAATCAACAAAAAAAAAATCAAATATATTCACTGCCAAATGTAACAAGGCTTACTGATAAAAAGAAACTCTAGTTTTGGCTATTATGATAACTTCTTCAGCTCTATGGTCGAGCTATTCCCATCTGCACTTCTGTCGCCCGGTCCAGCAAGCGTGATCTGTTCCAATAACCATCGCGTATTATGATGTGAAAAATGCAGAAAAAACGATGACATGAAGACTTTGGTACTTACATTGCAGTCAAATGCAAATCTTCTTGCCAGCATAATGGCTGCATTTCTTTCTCGATCCGATTCAAATGCCAAGATAAACGACTGCCCCGTCTTTGCTTGCCAATATATTGACTGAGCTGCAGCATTCCCACCACCTCTAATTCCACAAAGCTGAAGGGAGAAAAAAGAGAGAATCGTTTCAGTGACCAAGTTGTTTTAGAGGAGTGGTGAAGGTAGATATTTTAGATGAACTAGAGGGTATTTTTGGAATCCAAATGCTTAGATTCAGATTTAGAAGATGGCCTCAACAAATCTGATGACTACCTGCATTGAATTGGAATAGTACTCTTTTGCTAAAGTTGTTTGCCCTTTACATAGTTTTATCCTCATCTTCCCTACATGCAGTGTGTGGATCGACTCCGAAGGTTGATCGACTCCATCCATCTCGATAAGGAGGGCCTGCAAAAGCATTACAGGTATCACCAACAAAAGGATGCATCTTGAAAGGATACATTTTGTGAAATAAGAGAAATATACATACAGTGAACTCGGTTTCATGCCTTCTCACCAATGCTTCTACATAGTTCCCCAATCCTGCAGCTGTATGTGGAAAACTTATTTAGTCAATGCTTTAGTGCAGAAGAAAAAGAAGAGGAAGAAGTTTATACGGACCCGGATCAATAGGACCGGAAGTTGAAACAGTTATAGTCTGTTCATCAGTCGAAACATCTGCTTGCAGTACTCGTCCCACATCAAAAGGCTCCGGAGCATACACGGATTTCGTAGCCCCTGGCAGTGTGTTTTACAACTCATATAATTGTAGTAATATTGCAATGATGGTTAACTAGTTATACGTACCTGATATAAGTTCCTTCTTGCCATCCTCAGCAGCTGAGCGGAACCACTGAATAGTGCATCTTGAGAGATCTGGCGCACTATCAGAACACGGGTATATCTGTAGACACGACCCGAGTGCCTCAGGGCCATCAATGTCGTATAGATGAAGTGAGTTTTCGCCACCCTTCTTGGTTATCGCCAGCTGCAAATGTTCGTGGAATGTGGTAATGAATGCTTAATGGTAAGAATAAAAAGAACATATATGAAAAGTAGGGAATATGTATAGAATAAGAGGAACCTCTTTCTGTAGTCTCAGTGAATGCTTCGATTTTTCCAAAAATTGAGTCCTTAGTGCTCGAAGCTCGTGTTCCATGTCCATAACCTTGAAAAACATCGTTTCTTAGGCGTAGGAATCTTACATTTTGGAATATCAGAGGTTTCGGTAAATTATTCTAATACAATCAGTTTGAGAATTCTATTAAAATACAGAGCATCACAATTGAACAGAATAGTATATGTAGATGTGATTACCCTACTAGGTTGATGCAGCATTTTGATCCGCCTAGCCTCTTGAACGTCCTTCATCAACTCATCCAAGTCCTGATTCGAAAAATAAACCTCCTTCAACTTTGGGGCTCAAATAATAACCTAAGGGCGATTTTACGACAGAAAAGTTGAATGCAAATGAGAGGGGAAGGGAATTTGAATTAGGACCTGCTTCCCTGAAGCTTTAGACATTCGTTCGTGTTCCTGAAGAGCTTCCTCCACTCTCTGCACTGCTTCTTTAGCATTCTCAATCTCTGCCTTTGCAAAAGCACGTTCTTCATCAACGAGCCTTTTAGCATCTTCAGACGCCTGCAAGAGAAGGTAGAATTTACACGAACAAGTCACCATTCGATATGATAACATTTGTTCTTGAAGGATGCCTTTCGGGATAGCGAAAGAAATAGAACCTGCTTCAGAAAAGTTGCAAGCTTTTTCACTTCAGCCTTCTCTTGAATTAGCTCTCCTTCCCTCTGAGTTAACTGAACTGCTAGGGATTCCACCTGCAAATACCAAAACTTAACAGATGTCGAAAAGTACTACACTGCCTAGAGAAGTACCCAGAAATGCTTTCTGCTGAGAAAATACTTTAAGCAACTCTTAATATTAGATTTCACAAAGAAGATCAAGATAACTAACAATAGCTATAGCTTCCGCCACATCATCATTGTTCTTGCCCCCTACACGGCCTCTCAGAGCTACAAGCGCGTCCCTGAGTTTCTTCAGAATCACATGTTTCTCCAATGAGACTGCCTCTTTTAGTCTTTCCTGAACCATAATACAACAAGTACATCAAACGGTTTTATGTCGACAAAAACAAATTAGATAATGATGTGTAGATGAATATTCTGTTTTTTAGCCAAAGATACTTCAAGAAAAGAACAAATCTTAAGAGTAACACCCTCTCAATAATTGGAAGCTCCATCAGCCTAAATTTGTCCATTTGTAGAAAATCCGAGAAACACACTTCATAACGCATAAGCTAACAATACGAACCTGGTCAGATAGCTTTGCAGCAGCTGCCAACCCCTTCTCAAATTTGGTAGCAAGATCACGTACAGAAAGGCGTTGCTGCTGCTCCAGCAACAATGCAGTTTCGCGTGCAATCAAGTCTTTGGTAGACAACATGTTCAAATCTTCTTTAACCTCAACAATCTGATTGTTTGCTCCAATTCTATACCTTGGAAATCGACTAGAGGCGAATACAATGTCTGCTGATATAGGTGAGACAGCATCCTTTTGCACTGTGTAGCTAAAGCCACGGGCGAACCTCGTCATATTACACTTCTCCTACATACCAAGAATGAGTTATTTTAGTATCATAAACTTCCCAATAGATAATAACAAACTGTTCTTGACAATTGACATATTCCAATTACCAAAACACAACATAAATGACCAACTTTCAACATATCTACAACTAAAATATAACTAAGAATTGGTAGCTAACAATACTTGTAGAACTATCCATCTTATTCTTATTCTGCTCATATGCGCTTTAGTAAACCAAAATGTCAAATACAAAGCAACAAATCGATAAACTGAGGGGAAAATTCAACAACAGCCATAATCTACACAAACAAGAATTAACCACCTCAAGTTTCTAATCATTTCTTGTTGTTTGTTCAGTAAATTTTCTACCTCTGTTCCCAGTAGATTTACCAGAACCCTAAATCAAGCAGTTTTCTAATTATTTACAGTAAATATTCCTTTTCTGCCCAAATACAAAAATAAATAAGAAGACGACGAAGGAAAATAAACAGATATCAGCATACACCAAAGATAAGATTTTTAGTTTGGACACTATTGCATTAGGTACATTTTGACAGCTAATATGACAGAAAACACAAGAATAATTATTAAAACCACCAAACAGACTAAGGCTAACCAACATCACAAGAAAATCAGTACCAATATCAACAATAAAGCCAGCCCAGAATGTCTTTTGGATGAGTAAACCAAATAAGTTCAGAACAAGCAACAATCGAAATTAAAAAGAAAAATGAAAAAAGAAAAACCCAATGTATGGGCCGAAACAGAAAAAAACAGACTAACTCACAACTGGTAGTCGCAGATCATGCAATGTAAGAAAAACAGTGGTAGTTCTGCCCCTTGGAGATTAAATTGAAGTAAAGATCTGTAGCAACAGGGTTTGAATGAAGAGAAGAGAGAGAAAGCAGTGTGTATAAATATAATTGCAGGGAGAGAGGGAGATAAGGTAAAGGTGAAATTGCGGACGTTTGTCTGCTTTTAAAAAGCCAAAGAAAGGAAAGAAACCGGGCTCTGTCCGACTCTCTCTCTCTCTCTCTAAATATTGAAATATTTATACAGTACCGATGATATACTATCATATACTAACATAGATTTTCACAAGAATTCTTGTTTTTTGGAGGGACTAAACTGAGAAATATAGTTTCTTGAACGCTTATAATAATGAGATAAGCGTGTGCCATTCCATGTTTTAAGATTTTATAATCTCACCTAAACAAGATTTGATTTTTTTTTCGTATTCCCAAATTTTCAAACACAGAATACGACATATATTTGTGAACAAGATGACGTAATCGTATATACCAAACATGTACGTATGTGGGTTTGAGTAATGGGTGGTGGGGGTGGGTGAGGTTGTAATAAAGAAAAGAAAAGAATAACGAGAAAGGACAGAGCGGTTGAGAAGTGAACTGTTAACTGGTCTCACCAATCAGTATGATGTCATTGCTTAGCTTAGATGCCTACATCGATGCAGTTAAAACTATTTCAGCAAATGTACATTTTATCTCCATCAATATTTTATAAGTCGAGCGTGTCCCATGTAATTACGATTCTGAATTATTCATCTAAAAGAAATAGTAATTAATTAGTTCAAAAATGAAATAATCATTTCAAGATAAATCCTTTGTAATGATTGGTCTATTGCTAAATATGAGTTGTAAATTATTTCCTAATATTTGTATAATAAAAGTAGTTAATCACATTGTCCATTTATTGATACATTTTTTTATGTTTAATGTCTTTATGGTTTCCTTCAATGTTAAGACTTTCTAGCTTGAATCAATCAATGTTATTTATGAGGTTCATCTTTTAGGCAATCTCATATGTAGTTATCGTGCGATGGATTATGACTCAAATATTATGTGCGAAACTAATGTCTTAGTGATTAAGTATACCGTCCCCTATAACGTTCGTTTCGACTCACCAAACACGAGAGAAATGAGTTAAATTACCAAACTTCTAAATGTGGTAAAAACTAACATGATAACAAACATGGATCAAATCTTTCTCCAGCAATAAAGCCATGCAACTGATCATCTTCACTCTGAACCCAACTGCAGCCAGGATTCTTTTTCACTCTCCTTGAATTCATCAGTTTCCTAACCCTATCCGCCTCCTCCCACCTCCCTGCCTCCGCATACATATTCGACAACACCACGTAGTACCCGGGATGGTCTGACTTCAGCTCGAGAAGCTGCTCAGCAGCCCAACAGCCGAGCTCCACGTTCCCATGAAGCCGGCTAGCCCCAAGCAACGCGCCCCACGTGTTCGCACCCGGCCTAATCACCATCTTGTTTATAAGCTCCACCGCCTCTAGCATAAGGCCATTACGGCCAAGAAGATCCACCATACAAGCATAATGCATTTCTGAATGAGTTATCTTGTGGCTCAACATATCATCAAAATAAGCTTTACCCTTCTCAATTAGGCCGCCATGACTGCAAGCTGAGAGAACTGCTATATAAGAAACAGAGTCATATTGAACTTTGTCATCCTTCATAGCTTCAAACAGATCAACAGCTTTATCTGAATCTCCAAGCATTCCAAATCCTAAGATCATAGTATTCCAAGAAGCAGTGTCTTTCTGTGGGATCAGATCAAATATCGTCATGGCAATGTCAATCCTTCCACACTTAGTGTACATGTCAAGTAGCGAGTTTGCAACGAAAAGATGTTGGTGGAACAGTTTTCTCACTGCCAACGCGTGGATCTGCTTCCCTTCCTTGAATGCAGATATGTTCGCACAAGCGGATAGGACCCCCGTGTAGGAAACAGTATCATGATTCATCCCCACCATTCCCATTTCTTGAAACAAGCTTATAGACTTTGAGCTTTCACTTGTTTCAGAATAGCTGACAATGAGTACGTTGTAAGAAACCTCATCTCTCAGATATACTATACATAGTCTCAGCAAGATCAAGGTGACCGCATTTGGCATACATATCTGTTAAGGCATTTGAAACATAGAGTTGAGAAATTGAACCAAGCCGGATAGATCTACCGTGCAGTTCCTTCCCATGACGAAGACAACTCAGTCTACCACAAGCCGGAATAGCATTTGCCAGAGTTATGGAGTTAGGAACTTGGCCATGAGCTTGCATTTCTCTAACAAGCTCCATAGCATCAAACTCAAGCCCATTCTGAGTGCAGTTTCCAATCATCGTGTTCCACGAGACAATGTTCCTTGTAGGATCCATCATATAGAATACATACGAAGCCTCAGATAAACGTCCCCGTTTTCCATACATATCAAGCAATGCATTGGCAACAAAAACATTAGAATCCATATCCATCTTTATGCTGAAACCATGAAGCTCTTTACCCTTGCTGAATAAGTCCAGCTCTGATAGAGTTGGTAACATGGTAGCAATAGTGATAGTATTCAATTTCACGTGCTGATTTATCATTGCTCTAAAGTAGTACAATGCTTTGCTGCTGAAACCCCTGCATGAAAATCCACCTATGATTGAATTCCAAGAAACCTCATTTCTCTCATCCATCTCAGAGAAGACTCTCTCAGAAGCCTGCACATTCCCACATTTGCCGTAGGCATCAACTAATGCATTTCTGACTTTCATTTGGTCGTCCAAACAAGCCTTGACGACGTAAGAATGAATCAAACTAACCAACCTCTCATTCTCAAGCCCGGCACATACAGGCAATATACTCACAACAGTAATCACATTAGGCATAAACTCAGACGTCAAGATCATATCCCTTAACAAACAAATAGATTCAGAAAGACAGTTATTATCCGAGAATACTCGAATAACTGTATTCCAGGAGATCAAGTCTGTGACAGGCATTCCGTCGAACACCTTATTGACACTCCATAAATCACCGTAGCTTCCATAGAACAAGACCAGAGTATTATTCACAAATACGTCTTCATGGAGTCCAGCCTTAATCAACCTCCCGTGCACTTCCAAGCCTTTCGATACACACTGAAAATCCGCACAGAGCTTGAGGACAAAAGGAAAGGTGTAATCGTCTGGGCCGAAAGGAGAGGCCGTCAATAAGTTATTGTAAACGGAAAACCCTACATCAACGGCGCGTTTTTTGTGCGGCCCAGTTGAGAGAATCGTGCAGGCGCGAATGAGGGTGTTGTGGAGGAAAGAGGAGCAAGAAAACGAGATTGTTCGAGCGAACAGGGACTGAAGTGTGGAAGGATGACTGCAGTGGGTGGCGTACGAAAGGATGAGGGCGGCGGCGATGGAGACGCTAGAGGGCAGGAGGCCGTGGAGGACGGCGAGGGCGTGCGCTCGCTTGGTTGCCGGAAGAGATTGTGAGCCGCAGCAGAGAGGGAGGACATCGGGCGTCTGCCGCCATGGATGTGGTGGAGGTGTGGCGGCGTCGGTGGAGTAGAAAGAGAGGCGATGTAGGCGAATACCGGTGGAAGAAGCTATACGGAGAAAATGAGCATGGCGGAACATAACATTCCGTCAAATTATCATAGCGATTCGTCTGAATTCGGGTTTTGCATTAAAAGATTGAAGGTTTCATACTAACGTTAAATCAAAAAATGATTCAACTGAAAGAAAGAATCTTGATTTTCTTGCAATTAAAATCAATAAAGTATTTGTATTTTATGCAGGAATATATATACTGTGTATATCTTCGTTTAAATGCTTTTGAAAACATAGTCGAAAGTTGCCCTAATACTTATTTTGTAATCCCTCGAACCAAGTCAGCAGCAGTCTTTCTCGCCGATAAACTGTGAACTGGGAAATCAAGAAGTGTTGCAGAGAGAGATGGAAAGAGAAGAAGACAACGACGTCGTTTGCTTGGATGAGTCTTTCTTCATCAACGACAAGTATTCTCTTTTCTCTTTCATGGAGACGCGGAACTTCCCATTTTTGTTTGCGTTCTTATGTTTTTACGATGTTTGCAGCTACCAACTCACGAAATTTACATTCGGGTCGCAAGTTCTTGAACTCTACTGCCTCCAGTCCGCTTCAAGTGAGATCCCTATTCTTTGATTTCTTATCAAGATTTCGAAAAACACCCATGCTGAATTTTTATGTTGGTGTGTTGTAATTTTCTGGTGGTTATAGATGTTGCTTCTGATTTTCTGTTTCCATTCCGTTGATAGTACTTCTCAATATTGCATGAATGCTAACCGGAAGTAAGAACTGTAAGAACAATTACGAAAATTTTGCTTGAATTGCTGAAAAAATCAATAGTGTAGTTGTGCAAAGTCTGGTTTTAAGTGATTAGAGGTAATAATCTGCGATTCCGTAGCTTTTAGGATGTGTGGAAGAAGTAGAATTATGTCATTATGTTCTTGGGGTTGTAACATCCACATTAGCCAGAGTAAGTCTGAAGTTAAACATGTCATTCCATGAACTTGAGCATCCAAATGGTTGGAAGATACAGTTGATTTCTCTTTTTCTTTGTCTACTTTGAAACGTTTAATGCAGATGGGCCTAAAGATAAGGATTACAAAGTTACAACATTGATGGATGTATTACACAATGCATACAATTAAATAGTGAAAATACATGTTATTGCATTATTATCTCTTAGCTTTATGAACTGGATAACATATATATTTCAGAGGTCTAACCATCCATGTGGCAGCTGATTTTGATTTGACAGGGCAGATGGTCTGGCCTGGAGCAGAGCTTTTGAACAATTATCTCTCCAAGAATTCTGACATGCTGCGAGGATGTTCAGTTATTGAGCTTGGCTCTGGTGTTGGTTAGTCTCAGTAAGACTAGATATATGTAACATTCTGATTGTGCTGCTATGAAAATTGAAAAATTCTCCTTCTAAAGAGGAGATTTTGTGACAAAATAAAGAAAACTCTTCTCCTTGGAGCATGTGAGATAGATAGAGGTTGAGGCTTCATATAGCGATGTTCTAGAATATGAATCGACCAGGATAACTTAGTAGATGGATTCTGAAACCAACCTTATCTGACTTCAACTTTGCAGGCATCACTGGGATGCTATGCAGCAGATTTTGTAGAGAAGTAATTATGACAGACCATAGTGATGAGGTTCTCAAGGCAAGGTTATGCAATATACATGGTGCTTGGATGAATTTCGAGCCGAGAACTTTTCAGCTTACACTTAATACTTAATTTGTGGGCATATACAGATCCTAACAAGGAACATAGAGCTGCATGACTCTTCAAAAAACTCTGCTCATTCTGCTGGTTAGCTAACTTCTTCAAGATTGCATCTACATGCTTGGGAGTGATGTCTTTTGATCCTCGCTTTTTATTGCAGCATTGAAATCTGAGAAGCTAGAATGGGCAAACTCTGAGCAACTCGACTATATACTGCAGAAACATCCAGAAGAATTTGACCTTGTTCTTGGAGCTGATATCTATATCCTAATCTCTATTTATTCTTCTGTTACTTGCTGCAATTCATTTACCTATCCTTCAAGTTCTGTGTGGCTTTTGCCTTAACAGTTGAATCCAAGCTTTCAGCAATCCAGTATTCCTTGGCTCTTTGAAACTGTATTGAGGCTCCTCCAAGCCAGCCATAAGAAAAACTGCAGATTCATATTGGCCTATGTATCCAGAACCAAAGTGTAAGTATTTGTCTGAATTAGGATGTTTGGTTTACTTGCTTTGGGGGTGTCATGCAATTCCCTCTTTATTATGCAGAATGGATGATATGGTTCTCAGCGAAGCCTCTCGGCGTGGACTGCGTGTAGCTGAAGTTGCTGGAACTCGCACCACCATAAGAGATCTTGGAGGTGTTATATATGAGATGACTTGTGCATGAAGGCATTGACAACACAACTACAGTTGCAGTCTGTTAAGCCAGACAATTTTTCACAGTTTAATAAATAGAACAGTGAATTGACAAAGAAGCAACTCTATTATGATTTATTTCTTGTATGTTAATCATGTGATGTCTGTATGATTATTGATACAAAACAACTATTCAGTAAAAAAATTTAGCAGAAATGCAAAACTGTTATGCTAAACTCCTTCAAAACTGAAATGCCCAACGCATTTTTGCTTTTGCAAAAAGTACTCCTGCCACCAAACCTATGAGAGAGAGAGAGAGAGAAGTTAGCAGACAGAGCCTAACACCACAATTTAACAAAAAAACTATGAGCAACTTACCAAAGAAAATGCATGCAGAATTTTCCAAGCTAGTGGGTACTTTGAAGAGTAGAATCCCAGCTATGGAGAGAGGTATCTTGTTTAACGATCCCACAAGGCTGAGGATATCATACCTAAACAAGCAAAAAGTTGAATAAATTCACGAGGATACTGAAATATAGACGACTCAAAGAAGGCTCGTGTAAGCATAAGTATTCCTATGTTTGAAGAGTTTATTATGTTTATGTTTTCAACCGGGAAGTAGAAAAGTTTACCAGTAAGTAGTATCTCCTGTTTGATGGAGAAACCACATGGACGTGAAGCTGATCGCCAGACCCAAGAATCCACTAAATGTCAGCATAAGCCAGAAGGAGGGCAATCTCAACAATGGTCTGTAATAGCATCACATGTGGATTATGCTTAAGCAGAGATGTAAAGAATATTACACGAGAAATGATGAGTAATCGATCTATACTAACGTTTGTAAAAGATAATCAACCTCATTGAAAACAAAAAAGAGAAAAATCACAAGAGAGTGAAAGGAAGTTATTTAACATGACCATCATTCAACTCTCCAGATTTCGTTACTTGCTTGGCTGTATCCATGAGCCTACGTATCGTTAACTGCACAAAAAGAAGAATTATAAATCAATAGTTGATATTCCATAAAATGATTAGTACATAACAGTTATGTAGAGCAACACAAAGCTTTAACATAGAGAACAAAGACTGATATGGCTCAAACGGAATCACATAGATCAGAAGTACTATCCGCAATTGGCATATCATATGAACAAGATCACTTACTGAATAAGATGCTGTCAAGAAACAATTGATAAACTGCCACGTATATCCAATGGCGTGAAACGAGATATCAGTGAAGCCTCCTGATATTGCAGAAATGATCTGCATGACAAGAGCGAAATACTTCAATTCTGTCGAAGAAAGGACTGATGGTGTAGCAGCAGAACTCATTAGATAATTTGAATCGTTTTAGGACTCACAATGGGAATGAACTTGACAAAGTATATTTGCCATGACATACCATTAAGAAAAGGGCAGCCCAAACTCTGTTATCATGCTGCTTATTGAATAGATACATTTCACCAACAACAGTAATGACATTTGTCACGTTCTTCAGAACCGTAACCATAGCAAAAATTAATGTATTTTAGACTGCAAGTGAGCATGGAAATCGATTCAGGCAACACTTTGACGAAGAAACTAATGAAAACTTAATTTAGCGGCTTGCTCATAGTCCTTAAATGGCAATAAACTTGCAAATTTATAGGCAGCTAGGTAAGACTTCAGAATATGATATGAACAGAATAACAAGTTTGAGGGTCTTGGTTGAGCACAATAGGCAGAATTATAGAATAATTACGTGTTTTTTAATGTGTAAACAAATTAATCTCGCAGAACAAGAGAAACCTCAGTGCTATCATGTAGGAGTACATGTCAAAGGCAAGAATAAGCCATGTCATAACTCTATATAACTTAAAATAACTAATAATATTAAGAAGATATAATTAATGTAAAATTAGTACCTAAACATACTTGAAACCAGCATTCCGACAAATATAATATTGACAGGCAACCAGACCTTGATTAATCTCCATGTGAGCGGTTCTGTTGTAATTATGCCAAGAAAACTTAAAATGGAAACAACAACTACTAATACAAAATTCTGCAAGCATGAATAAATATTTGTCACTTAGAAAATGGATGTGATTTGAACCAACTGACCAAAGTAAAAACAGGCGAAGAAGTTGTGAGTGGAGATTGATTGCAGAAGAATATAAATGGAAATAACCTGGTACAGCATCAAAGATATCCAGAATTAAAGTTATAACTGGAGAGGACATACTTGTTAACCAGTATCATCCCGTGCGAAGAAAGACAATATGCAAGGCAAGATAACAAGGCCTGATTGTGTAATGTGAGTCCTCGTTTATTTCGCACTCTGTCCTTTTCTATCCTCCCATTCTCTATGTCAATCTCCTCGCTAGTTATCAGAGTCTTCATCCCTAAAGTAGATCTGATGACATGAAGAATAAATGTCTTTTAAGTATTATCATGGAAGTCATTCCAACACTCAGTATCAGTTAGAAACTTAAATTGCAGATATAGGAAGCTTCCAACAACCAAGATATGATGAAAATAAGTGGCTTTTCTAAATAGGGCACATTCCATATTAATAATGCTGGGAAGCAAAAACCATGTTAGATTGCTAACTTCACTAAACAATACAATCAATTTAATGATGAAACAAACAAACAAACATATACTGAAATAACGAAGATCCTTAAAAAGAACTCAGCAATCAATCGGAGTGAGAGCTATGGAGCGCGTCGGAGGTCCATTTGATTGTGGACACCTTAATCTTCACTTAGCATTCGTGTACTCAGGATCCATTACAGATCTTCCAATGCATTGGACTTCTTGTAATGCTGTCGCAAGGATTTAGCCGGAAAGGGAATACTAAAATAGGGATCTTCGATGAATATAGTAATCTCCGTCGTATGCCTTGGTGATAAACATCCTATTGGCCGAAGATAGAGTAATTAAGGGCCTACTAGGATTCATGTCAACTTTCTCCATGTGTTCCAGCTTTACAGATCCTTTTCATAAAGGCTGTGTTTAAAAATTGTGGGCCATACAAGGGTATGTATTAGCATGCAGGAGAGAGAGAGAGAGAGAGAGTTTTTGGTCCTGATATGGTGACATTTGTCCAATTACAAGTCCGAACTGTTAATCAAAAAGAGGGTCTTTATGATGTGGTTTTTAGAGCAAGACAAGCAAGGCATTGCTAGTGCATTATAGTAGTTAGAGAGGATTCCCTCGCAAGCAAAGGAATTATCTGATGCTTCAAAGTAAAAGCAAGGAACTAGAAATGCATACCTGCTGGCTATTGCTCTACTAATTGGACTTGAGACCTGATCTGCAGAGCCATTGAACTGATGACGTTCTTCACGTGGGGACTCCTACAAGTATCTAATGTTACACTCCTCTAAAACAGGATCAGAAGAATTAAGCAAAGCTCCTTGAGTTATGCTGCATCACAAGGAAATAGTTCAAATATGATATCAGCTGCCGGTAATGGCAGAATATTATCCCAAGTAAGGAATTAAAAGGAGTTGAATGCCAGAAGAACCATGTAGCCATTCTGTCAGTTAATAAACTTGCAGATAACTCCCACGAATGATATAGGGCTATGCAAACAAATGAAAGATAGGCCCTTCAAGAATTATAATCTCATATAGTACTAACAAAGGAAACCCATCAATTCAAATAACCAGAAATGTATTCATAAATGTAATCACAAGTCACACAATCCTCTAAATAGATAGCTCAATCGGCAAGATTTGAGACCAGAGCAAGTAAATACAACAAAAAAAAAGTAATCCTTTCATTCAAGGTGCTAAAATGCTGGATTCCCAACTCGTACTTGATCCACAAAATCCAAGCAAGACATAGTTTTGCACGATTTTCAACCAGCGAAAACATAAATTTACATAAAAAAACTAATCAAATAGAACAATCCCATCTCACCTTACACAAAGATAGACAGAGAAAAAGAAAGATGGTTACCACGGATTCATTTACGCGGATACAGAAGCATGAGTAAGTGTAGATCTTTGTAACGAATCTTTCGCTGGGAACACTGATGCGAGTTGCTACTTTGGTGGTGTTTTGGAACACGTTTCGGCTCTCGTTAAGATAGAGAAGCAGTCTATCATTTAACTTTCAGCTGCTGCAGTTTATAATTTATTTAATTTATTAAATTATTTTGTCCTTCAAATATTTTATAATTTTTAAAAAAAATATTAATTTTAAAATTAATATTATTATTAGTTATAAATTTAATTATAATTATATTTTAATATATTAATTAGTAATTGAATAAAAATGATTTTAAATTTATTATTTATAAATTTTTCAAGTTTAATAAAATAATTATTATTAAAATTAAATATAAATTAATTAAAATAATGGATTTTGAAATTTTCAAATTTTGAATTAATATTTTTTATTTTCATTTAATGATAATTATTTATTAGCTACGTAATCATTAAAATTCTATAAGATTATCATTATTATAAATTTATGCAAATAAGTAATATTTAAAATATAATAGTATGATATGTTTATGCTAATATGATATAAAAATTAATTTAATTTAATATTTTGTGATACTGAAATCGAAATTATAATGCAATTTTTTTTCAATTTTATTTATTTATTATAAATTATAATTATTTAATAACATTGAGGGTATGACGGACATTTTATTTAAAAATTAAAATAAGCTACTGATATCAGCAGTTTTTCAAACATTGTTTTCCCGACTTTTAGCAGCTTCCAGCCTTTGTTTTCAAACACCTACAAATTCTCAAATCAGCAGCTTTCAGCACTTATCAATAAGCTTCAACTACTACAAACACCCACTTTGTGTGAAATTTGAGTAGAACTATCAAACAGTGATTGAGTGAGAAAAATAATTCAAACTCCCATTATTCATTTATTCTTCTTAAATAACCTTCTCTTAGAAGTTCAAATCTCTTGGTCCTTGACTATTTTCCTTTTGAATTTATTGTTTAACATAGAAGCTTGTTATATTCGGATCCCAACATATATAGCCAGCCTACTTCCGAGGGCACAATTTGCATTCAAAGATTCGATTTTAATGAGACTTTTTGTTTCTTACCAACTATCATATGGTTAATCTAATATATAGTGTATAATATGAGAAAATAAATCAACATTAGTACATAAGTAGATGATTATTTATTCTCCTTAAATAGGTAGCTGTCACTTGTCAGCAGCCATATATATATAACCTCAAGAAATAAACAAAGCCATTTAATTTTCGTCGTGAATTAAGGAGTTAATACCATGAATTAAGGTTTGCTCATTTAGTACACATAGAAATTGATGGAATCCGGTCTTTTCTCTATTCCTAGGAATAGTAATTTCAATTATTTTTTATTTTTCATTTGTTATTTAGTGTACCATTTATTTTATTTTCACGCAAATAATCAAATTACGGATGCCTTCATATTTCAGAGGCAAATTGTATCAATGTTATAGTTTTGGAAGTTTTAAGTTTTTATCCTAGATAAAATTCATGGCTAAGAAAATCGACCACGTTAGTCCTACATTGAAAATTATTTAATTAAAAAACTAAAAACAAAACTAGAATAAATGGAAAACATGAAATTTCCTTCCTTCGAGAAGGAATTTCCAATTTGTACAAATTTGTACTAGACTAGTACATGCGTTCATATTGATTATGTACATTTACAAGTACCAAATTGGTAGTACAATCAAACAAATCATTTTAGTTTCCTATATAAAACATGGAATCACAGTATAATTGCTATAATAAATTTCAAGATAGGTGAAAATGTCCTACAAGGGCGTCATGAGACCACACGTGCAACTAATGTTGTTTATCAATGCTTGAGAAATGTGTTTTCTCAGGTCGCCCCTGCAGGATATTTTTCACTTATATATGTTCGGGTTATGAGTTTGTACAAAATTATTATGGAAAAAAATGTATTATCTATTTTTATTTGATGCTTTATATATTTGTATTGCCAAATATTTGTAATTCTTTTATTGGTCACGTCAGCAATTTGTACTACAGTCTAAAATTCAAGTAAACTTATTGTTTTTTTCGTGGAACCCGATCATTAGTCCGCTACTGCTACTTGTATACAAGTACTGCAAACATCCGCTTGTGCAAAGAAAGTTGAACTAATGGAATGGAACGGAAGAAGTATAATTTATGAATATCGTTACAAAATTTGTATATTATATTAATAATACAAAAGAAAATGTAAATTGATCACATGATATGACTAATGTGAGAGAGAGTGGCTCAATCACATTAGCTTTACAGTGATGAGATCTACGAATTATTGAATAATGTCAGGAGAGAGAGAACGTCTCCCGTGACAAAGTTAACGATGATTCTCAGATGTGAGAGAAAGGTCAAAATTGGAAAATCACGACCTCGACCTAAATAACCAATTAAAGCAGGTTACCACCTTCTTCTTCAACTTCTTCTTCATCACCTCCTCTTTCTTCCTTCTTCGCTGCGCACCAAAAATACACACAATTCATCTGTCAGCTATAAATGCATATGAATCTAAATTCGTATTAATCTTGTAACCCTAGGTGCTCAGATGATGGCCGGAGGAATTATGAAACGGCGATCTTAATTACCATGGGCATCGGAATGCGGGGATCGCGGATGTTCTTTACAAGCAATTGGCGCTCCTCTCCGAGTGCGTGGCGGGAGATTGATTGCTTCTTCTTCTTTCTGGTCCTGCGAACTTCTGAAAATACTGCCGAGTAATTTGTTTCGCTCTTTCCATCCCAGGCTCCGAATTGGGGCACTGACCCCGGCATCCGGGGTCTCTGCAATTCAAACATTTGTTTAAGTACTCTTACAGAAATTGGAATTTCAATTTGTTGAATTTGAAGGATTGATTCGATGACTTACCCGGACCTTCTCGATGTCCATGGAAGGAGATAAGAGAAGCGGAGAAGAATTCTATAGCTGATCAGAATCGTCTATGATTGTGATGAACAACAATCATATGGATTCAGATGTATATATATATATGATGGTAGTTTAACCATTCAATTTTCCTCTTGGCTCGAAAAATTTCTGACGATAGGAGGATTATCAGCTTTCATCACAAAAATTCAATGGTAGAGCTTCATTTCTTTAACTAAACTAATCCTATCATATATACAAACGGTAAATTATTATTATTATTATTATTTTTACTTTTACTTTGTTTGCAAACTCCTCCTCCTTCCTATTTGAAATGATGTGTTTTTCTTTTCGGGACGCGTTTCCTAAAAAGAAAATAATTTTCCAAAAAAAATACAGATTATCTTTACTTTATCATTTTTCTCTCCTAATTTATCATTACTTTTTCACAATCTCACTCATTTTATCTCTCTTACTTTATAATGTACCCTTCTCTTATACTTTATTACTTACTTTTTTAATTCCCGCATCGAAAAGAAACGCGTCGCTTTAAACGGGACGGATAAAGTATTATATATAGGAGCCGATGTTTGCAATGCATATGGTAACATCTGAGTTTCCTCCGACACTAAAAAATAATTACATCTATATTTTTTTGATTGTGTGATGGATTGTAAATAAAAATTATCTATGTATAGTAACATCGAGTTGCGTCCGTCACTAAAAAATAATTATAAACTAATTTTATAATAGAATCATTGTTTGTCATGTAAAATTATGAATATGAATTTTATCAATCAATACCTTTAAAAAGAGACCCACTGCTCACCTTGATTAAGGCTATTTGTATTTATTTACATTCTCAAGTCTTAACAGTTGAAAGAAGCGAGTTAAAATTTAAAAAATACTAGCAGCTTTTTTCCGCGCTTGCGCGGAGCTGTTATTTTACTCGTTATATGGATTGTACAATCCTATCCAAAATGACTATGACAAGTATAAAATTACCCATTTCCTTAAAAACTATATAGCAAATATCCAAATTTCCTAAAATACCCTCACTTTTTCAATTTTTTAACCTGAAACTTATCAGGTCGGAAAAATACACTGATTTTAACACATTATGCCGATCGATCGGCACAAATTGTGAAAGTGCCGATCGATCGGACTGAAAAAAAAAAATTGTGCCGATCGATCGGCACACATTTGTGCCCGATCGATCGGCATGTTTTAAAAAAAAATGTGTATAGTGTAGTTAAATATGTGATCGGACCATCCCTATTGGGCCATCCCTATCATGTGATCGGACCATCGACCATCCCTATTAAATATGTGATCAGATCATCCCTATCATGTGATCGGACCATCCCTATTGGTCGGACCATCCTTATTGAAGAAGCAGGGGTATTTTAGTCTTTTTGGGTATATAATGTAGTTAAATATAACAATTGAGTATAAATGTGTTTGATTTTACCCAGTTTGGTATATAGCCGCCGGGCTCGTTGTTTTGTACAATATAAGATTTTGGATAAAATAGTATTGGTTATAGTTTATCTCTTGTTAAAGAATTTGTCAAATTCATTACTGTATTGTTGCTAATCATATCTCAATTAAAATTGTTTGTTAAATTTTTTTTCCTCTTATAAAGTGTTACATCTTTCGTGCTTATGGATATCCTGCGTTATATGTAAGCTACAGTATACTCTTATAAGATTTTTCCTTTAACTTTTGAATCGTATGAATATGTAAAATACATGATTTCCAATCCTAGCAGGAAAGGGAGGGAAAGGGATACTCAATTTAAAGTGAGTAAACAGAATTTCATACTCAATCTATAGATACATATAGAATTCTGCAAAAAGTTGTATTTGATGAAAGTCGTATGTATGGCTTGGAGGGAGATCTTTCATATCTTTCGAGATTCATCCTACAATATGGAGTAAAAAACCCAAAATAAGTGATTTTAACCCTTATAAAAAAAACTGATTCTTAACCCCTTTCACGCTCACGTTACGTCGAGGTACTACATTTTCGAATGGAGGAGCATTTTCTAGAAAATTATATAATAAGTTTTGCCATATATGAACTGAAAATTGGAAAAAACGTGAATATGCTGTTAAACAATAAAGATACTTTGATTGACATTTTATGCTTTGAACGGATATAGGGGACAACAACTTGATTTCCATATAAAATGAGAATTAGCATGCAGATAATTAGAAAATACCCCAAGCCACATGAACAGATATTATCTTATGTTCTGACTATAATTTATATATATAAAAAAGGTTATAGCAATTGTAGGAAAAAAAAACATTTTTCGCACGTTTTCTTGGTGTCCGATTCATTTTGATTTGTTATTTTGGCATAGTTCAATTTTAGTCCGTTAATTTGACAAGTTGTCCGTTTTTAGTCCGTTTTTACAAAATTAGCCAATTTTTAATATCGAACACATTTGTAATATCAATTTTCGTTTTATATATTATGAATATCCAATTTTAACGCATTATATATCAAAAAATTAAAAAATGAGGTTGATTATTTTTCTTAATATTGCTTATGATGTTTGTTGAATAATTCATGAAAATCCGGCTTGGAGATGGACCCGAATAATTAAGAAATCTATGAATAATGAATATTAAAAAAACAATCACCCTCATTTCTGGATTTTTTTAAAACATAATTGATGAAACCTAGACATTTGTAATTTAAATTACGAAAAAACAATCACCCTCATTTCTGGATTTTTTTTAAACATAATTGATGAAACCTAGACATTTGTAATTTAAATGACGAAAATTGATACTATTATAAATATGGTATAATATTAAAAATATGATTTCTTTTTTTTAAATCTAGAATATCAAAATTGGACAAATTTGACCAATTTTGTAAAACGAACTAAAATATACAATTTACTAAATTAACGGATTAAAATTGATTTCGGCAAAAATAACATGCCAAAGGAAATTAGGCACCAAAATAACGGACCAAAAATGATCAATGGGCTTAATCTAATGATCTATAACATCTACAACATTTTTTGCCCGGAATGTGTAAATGAGCTAGAAAGGTAAAAATCATTTTAATAAATTACAGTGAGCATATTAAAATAACTGCTCATCCTTATAAAATATTTGTTATCTCAAATTTGCAATCTCTTACGGAAAAGTTAAATGTGAAAAGGCAAAACAATATCGCATAGGATACTAGGGATGACAGTGGATTTTGGACTTGATCCACATATGTGGATTTAGATCCATTTTTTCGGATCTGAAACTTAAAAAAAAATAGATCTAATAGATTAGGATTGGATCTGGACTCATTTTAGAAATCACGGATTTCGATCTGGACTTTGCCTTTTGATATCCGAGTATGGTCCAAATCCGTTAAGTTTATAACTAAAATATTATTTTATTATTATATTTAAAATATTATTTTATTATTATATTTAAAATATTATTTTATTATTAATTTATTTTAAATACTAGATTACATTATTATTAAAGTTGAAATACTTTATTAGTATCTAAATAAATAAAAAAGAGGGAGCAGATTGGGTAGCCATTGTCTACGACTTTAGAAGTTCTTTTTCGAAAGAAGATCATGGTATTTTTAGATGAATGTAATATTTTGACTTTTTTGACTTTTTTTTACTAATAGTAATATTTTTATAGATCATAGTACCATAATATTTTGACTTTTTTTTACTAATAGTAATATTTTTATAGATTATGGTGTTATCTTGGAAATAATTAACTTAACTCAATTCTAATTAATTTAGAATTTTGTTAATTTTAATTAAAAAAACATATGGATCCGGGTTTAGACCCGAGACCCTGTGGATCTTATGTATTTGGATTTGAATCTGGATCGGATCTGAACCAAAGTGAAAAATTCCGAATCTGGATCTGGACCAAGGAGGATCTGGTTCAAATTCGGTCCATTGCCATCCCTATAGGAGACATGATTTGGTACATCTGGGTATGTGAGAAAATCAGATTGTTCAATGAAATAGCTAAATGTTTCCATGCTGCAAGCTTTACAACATACGTTTCTATAATAGAATAGCATACATAAAATTTACATTTTGCTAGGTTTAAAAATGTGTATTCTTATGTAACGAGGTCAAAATCTGCAGTATAATTAAGTTTCTGCTTTATTACAACCAAACAGTATAGAATTATGAACAACCCATGGCCTACAAGTTACACCTCCAAGTTGTTGATATTAAGAGTACAAAATCATTGAAGTATAATTGGTGAGATGTATAAACTATCGTGTATTGTGACGGTCACCAGCTTATTCTAAAGATATACTCGTGTAGAGATTCTCATATAATCAACAAAGTTTTCATTTTGACTGAAAATTGAAAAGCAAATAAGTTATGATTGAAGAGTATGTACACTTGGGTTGGCAAGTAACTTCCATTTCTTCTAGGCATTTGCCACATGGTCGGAAAAATTGGTTAAAACAGCTAACCAAATTTAGTGAGTCTAATTATAGTACAAAAAGTTCACTAAATAAAGTCTTGTTTCAACTTTCACCCCTCACATTCTTGATATTTTTGTCAACGATCGTCCTAGCTAGACCAGTAGTTACTGATAATGACTAAAGATAATGAATGTATTTGAAGTACTTTCTCCGTTGTATAGAAGGTGTCTTCTTTCTATAGGACACGGAAATTAAGAAACTTGTATTGTGTAATGTATATTATTTGACTTTTGGGTTGTTAATTTTGGTTCACACATTGTTTGTTTTTTTAAAAACATGACACTTTCTATAAAACAACCCAAAATGAAAAACAAGACACTTTCTATGGAAGAGAGAGAATAATAACTATAACAAACAAACAAGGGGAACCAGAAATAGCTTGTGTAGAACTGCATAGAATAAACATATGCAATCACCAAGCATAGAATAAAAATAAATATGCAATCACCAAGCAATATCAGCAAATAGTGTCTGCTTTCATATAGATTTTATTTATTTATTTTTTAACAAGATTCCCCTTGTTAGCCCTCCAGAAGCATAAGACTCAACCATTAAATATAGTACCATATCATTAGCAGGTCAAGAGAAAAATAGATGCAGACAAGGACACAACAAGAAAAATTTACCAGCTGATATTCAATTACTTCATGTATCATAATTCAATTTGTTTCTTTTTAATTTCATATCGATGGATTACACACAATTCCAGCATATATATAGTAAACTTACCGCCTGCATTTCCCAGTTTGCAGAAAGCAAAATAACAGGATCCTAACTTCGAAGATATTTGCACATACCATTAAAAACGTAAATTTTACAAGAAAAGAGGAAGAGCATAAAATAATCAATGACAGAAAATAAATAAACAAGTCCCTTTATTATTATATAATAATTCATGCAACCCACTTGAAATCTAAATTACATATTTAGCACTATATATCATATAAAAACTGAAATTTTTAATATACAATTCGAAGCATAGCTTCGACGATGATACAATCACTGTATTTCTGCGCATTTCGCTGAACAGATGGATGGCATCAGAGTAGTTTTTCTTTTTAGTAAGAGCCTTCACTAGTTTTATAGAATAATTAATACTAGCTTACTACAAATCTGCTAATATATCAACAGTTTTCGAAAGAACCTGCGGTTTAGCCAAAATGGTCCATCTCTACAATTGAAATCATGGATATTACAAAAATTACCGATTTGAGGAGGTATAATACTCAGATTAATTGATTGCAGAAGTAACAACTTTTCTGATCATCCGACGAAATAACAGTCAGATTCGGTAGAATATAATGTTTGTTTTGATTTCTTTATATCGTTTTTTTTTTCCATGATCCGCAGCCGCACACTGGATAAATCCCGCTCTTGTGCAATAATCTGCAAACCATACAGCAAAGTTAAACTACCCTAAGCTAACCACATGTAACATGCACACGTAGCGGTTCTTTATATCGTTTTGTTTGGAAGCGATGTGATAAAGCGGTACATTAGAGCGGAACGGTGGAGCGAAACAATGCAAAAAGACACATGAAAATCTTCACACATTTTGACAAATAATAATATAGGCTAACAAAAAAGAGTACACTTTTCCGGGTTTTTTTAAGGCGGCTTATCGGAGAACCCAAATCGGTAGGAGCAGAACCCTAATTCCCCAAATCCGTTGATTGAGTCATGGCAGCAATAAGCCTTCGCAAAGGGAATACCCGCCTCCCGCCGGAGGTGAACCGTGTATTGTACGTGCGGAACTTGCCGTTCAACATCACGAGTGAGGAGATGTACGACATATTTGGCAAGTACGAGATACATTTCCTGTCTTGATAATTAACATTGTCATATATGCTTGTTTGCATAATTCCAGTTCACGGATGCATATTGGAGAGCATGTAATATTCTAGAGCTGTGTTGAAACATTAGACTTATTTCTGAAATTGAAGAGACTTTATAGATAGCTGTGAAATTTGAGTTTTTTTCTTTTCTTCTCTGTGTACCAAAGCCTGCAAGGTCTCCTCAAGATATACTGATATGTTGGTAGCCCTAGCTCAAAGATAGTTCTAGAATACATGGCCAGTATAGACCAAAAAATGTTTTCTGTGATGTAAGTGATGCATTGTAAGAGTGCACATACTTTTTCCTGGTGAAATGGATGAACAATATGACCAAGAAAGTGACCGTTGTAAGGAAATGATTGGCATTGTTATCAATTTTTAAAAATCCTGCCTCAGATGAAGCTATCGAAAAATGCCTCTGAGGCTTACATACTTTTACATTCAGAGATACATGTTCAACTTCCAAGATGTTCCAATTTTATATCAAATTTTAGGGGGTGTTTGAAGTAGCTCAAGCTTATTGATAAGTGGTGAAAGCTGCTTAAAGTAGCTTATTTGAAAATCAGTTAGTGTTTGGAAATAAGTGCTGAAAGCAGCTGAAAGTGAAAAATTAGTATTTGAAATATTGCTGATAGAAGTAGCTTATTGTTACTTTTTAGAAAAAATATATATTTTGCCCTTAGCTTTATTAAATAATTATAATTTATAATAAATAAATAAAATTCAAAAATGGTTCTTATTCTATATTTATTTTTTGCTTTATAATTTTAATCTAATATTATAAAATATTAAATTAATATAAATACTATATAATACTATAATTGATAGAGAGAGAGGAAGAGACACGGCTAGTTTGTTGAAAAAAAATGAATTCTAATAAATATTAGGGTTAGAGATATTTTGAAATTAAATAAAGTTTTTAAGGGTAATTTGGTTTGAAAAAATCATAAGCAATAAGCTGAAACTGAAAGTTGGGGAGAGCCGCTTCAGCTGCTTCTCTATTTTTGACTCAATTTTAGAGAATCTCAGCTTTAAGCTGGGCGTCCCAAACACCTCTGCACCAGCTTAAAGCTAAAAGTAGCTTTCAATAAGCTGTTCCAAACACCCACTTAGTATTTGAATTTATACATGCGTTTTTAGATTATTAAAATATTGATTGTTATCGTACTTGGTCACTACAGCACATCTATTGAATGTTTGTAGTTATCTAAACCCTTATTTCCAGATTCATGTTAGTCACTGGAAGGAACAGAAGAAGACTCAGGCATTTCCCTCCAAATTTTATCACTTTTTTATATAGAAAACGCTACCAATATATATGGATATATATTTGTACATATAGGCAATCATATTAGTAGCTCTCTGATCTCCACAACAGTTTGCCTTCCCTCCATGTAGAAATTTGTGGGTTAGATATTTATGTTTATTTCATAGGTGTAGTAATCTTCCCCTTGAAGTTAGCCTTTGGTGACTAGTTACCAAAGTTACCACTTCTTCTTTTTCTGGTATTTACTCCCATATCTGGATTCCCTTTCTTCATCATGGCAACAAATTCATCATAGTTGATCCGGCCATCCTACACATTTTTGAAGAGATTCATCTCTCAATTAGTGAATATGTTCGTATATTTTTTAAGTGAAATGTTTAAGGGGATCAAGACTACTGATTGATGAATTGTTCGAAAGAATGATTAGTGTACATGCTACTAAATTAGGAATTCTTACATTATCAGAGTCGACTTCGGAGATGATTTCTTTAATGTCCTTGTCACTACCCATGCCATATTCTTTAAGAGCTTGCTCCAGTTCTTCTATTGAAATGTACCTGATGGGAAGAAAACATTTTTAATCACAGGTGACATAAACTTATCAGTGTAAAAACATAATGTTAGAGTTTAATCACCCGCTATTGTCTTTGTCGAAGTACTGGAATGCTGTGTATAGATGCTCTTCTCTATCCATTCTGTTCATGTGCATTGTTGCTGTAATGAATTCTTCATAGTCTATTGTGCCATTCCCATCAGCATCAGCAGCTTCCATCAACTGTTGGACTTCGGATTCAGTTAGCTTTGTTCCGGAGTTGGAAAGTCCTTTCTTTAGCTCTTCTAATGTTATTGTTCCACTGTTATCTGTGTCCATGCCTTTGAACATTTGTTTCAGCCCCATGATTTCTTCCTCGGACAAGCAGCCAGCAATAACCTTATCAAGAAATTTGATGATCAGTCAGGTACTAATTTTTCCTTACTGCTGCTTGTTAATCTCTCAATAGATAGTAATGCTCATCTAATTACACTCACCCGCAGTGCAACTTTCTTGAACTTATTCATAGCTCTGAACTGTTTCAGCCTATTGAACACTGCGTTGTCAAGTGGCGTATCTGGTGCTTCTCCGTCCTCCTTGATCCATGGATGATCTGTAAACACAGAGCGGTCATCTTTCAACCCTGTAACACGTTCAAGAAACGACTATGTAGGAAAGGGGGGCATCATACTCAGCACTTGGGATGCTGTGAGCCTCTGTTTGGGGTCTGAATAGAGCATCTTCCTAACTAGCTCCTTTGCTCCGCTTGAAATGGAAGGCCATGGGTCAGAGGTGAAATCAACCTGTCCTCGTAGAATCGCATTGAATATGCCAGTCTCCGATTCTGCAGGTAAATTTGGATCAGTCTTCTTGGAAATAATGCAAGAATTAGTTTTTAGAAGTGAAGTAATACCTGCCCAAAATGGTGGAACCCCAGAAAGAAGAATATAGAGCATGACCCCTATACTCCAAATGTCTGCTTCTGGCCCATATTTTCTCTTCAACACCTCTGGAGCAATGTAATAAGCACTTCCTACTATGTCTTTAAATTGTTCTCCTGCCAAAAGTAACCAAGGTTAAATTGTGGGTTTGTTTCAATGCTGTTCAAGATTCTTGCAAAGGAGATCAGCAAAACCTTCTTTGTAGAAGACGGAGAGGCCGAAATCAGTGGCTTTGAGCGGTGAATCCTCGTCCTTATTCAAGAGTAAGAAGTTCTCTGGCTTAAGATCTCTATGAATAACTCCCATTGAATGGCAGGTATGAACAATTTGCACGATGGTCCTCATTAAGGAGGCGGCGGCGCGCTCAGTGTAATGCCCCCGGGCAATAATCCGGTCGAAGAGCTCGCCACCAGCGCATAGCTCCATGACCAAATAGACATTATGCTTGTCCTCGTACGCCCCCTTCAACTCGACGACGTTGGGCTGTCCGGTGAGATGGTGCATGATCTGCACCTCTCGCCGGACGTCCTCAATGTCCTCCTTGTTGGCCAGCTTCCGCTTGGCGATCGTCTTGCATGCAAACAGCTCTCCCGTCTGCTTGTGCGTGCAGAGATGCGTCACGCCGAACTGCCCCCGCCCGAGCTCCTTCCCCATGGTGTAGTGGTTCTTCATGTCCTCCATCGGCCGCCTGAGGACCGGTCCCATTTGGACCGGCTTTGTGGAGGCGTTCGGAGGAGGGGTCATTGGAGTGGCGGCAGGAGCAGCTTCGGTGGCCTCCTTGTGGGTGGTGGCCGTTTCCGGCGGGGTATCGTCGCTCTGGGAGCAGCAGTTACCCATTATTGATGGGATGAGTTTGGTGTTAGATGAGAGAGGGAAGGGGGAGCTGGAGGGGGCGCCCTGGAGAAGAGCAGAGGGAGGGAGGGAGAAACTTTGGAGGGAGTTTCTTGAGGTGGTTTGTCAAGAGGGGAGAGAGAAATATGCATGGATGCAAAGTAATGAAGGGATAGAGAGAGAGGAGAGAGAGATTATGGAAGTCACTGCATTGGAGAGATTCTAGGGGAGACGAAATTAGCTTTTTCTAAATTTACTCTTATATATATTTCAACACTTCCATTTCCAGTGAGAAGTTTATCTCACACGCATTGTTGTGAGATTATGCTCGTTGGTTACAAGATAATTGAGAATGCATGTGTTAACTGCTGACCATGGTTCATAGTCTGAACCATGATCGTCAGCTTTCGTAAACATATTTAACAAGGTCGGCAACCGTTCTACGGTTAAAGCCCCGATAAAGTAATAATTCTGAGATCGAGAAAAAATATTCATTTAACGAGGTTATTACTTTATCGAACATTATTTTAGTGCATTGACCCATATCGAGACCGGAAAAAAATATTATCTTAGCGAAATTATTACTTTATCTATCGAGGTTTAACTGTAGTTTCAGTTTTTTTTTTAAAAATAATTATAGCTCGAAATTTGAAATGATTGCACAAGATTAATCGACCATTAACTATAGAATCGCGGATTGAATTGCGGTATGGCAGTTCATTGTTTTTAAATTGTCAAACTTAATTATAATTGAATAAAACTTAAAAATAAAAAATAAAACAAAAATCTATCGGAATCACGAACCATTTTTTAATTTGCCTCAAGTTTTTATTTTTACCATCTCTTTGCCAAGTAAGAAATGCGAAAAAACAATGAAGAAAGAGAAACGGGATAAAGGTTTGAGATTTGAGTGACCGTATAATCTTGTATTCACTCGAGAAATGCAACTAAGATCTTAATTTTGATTTTTTATTACTCCTTCATTTCATAGATTTAGTTTACTTTCTTTTCGGCGTAATTTTTAAGAATAGTTGTTAAATGTGTGTAGAATTGTATAAAGTTATAGGTTTCCTTAAAAAAATATTTGTAATAATTTACTAAAATTGGAAATTGAACTATTTCAATAAGACAGTCCGAAAATGTATATCGAATTAAATCAATGGAACGGAGAGGGTATTTTAAGTTTAATATATATATTTTGGTCGAGAAAAAATGTTAAATCTTTGAAGTTAGTTCATTCTAGTAGTTATGATTAAACTTTTCATATAAGTATCAATATTTTTTTAAAGTTGGTCCCTCAAGTAGTTAGCAATAAATTCTACAATTAATTGTCATTTAATCTTTTTAGAGTTAATGATTATACATAAATATACTAACCCCACACATCGAACAATACTTTCAATATAAAAAGTTAAAAGGTATAGTATGGCAAAAGTAAAAAAAATATAAATTGATAAAAGAATAACAGGAATTAAAGAAAAAAGGCAACCTAAATAGGGATGTATTAAAAAGGAGAAAGAAACAAAAATTTGAACAAGCACAGAGAAAGCAAATTTAATTAATGTTATAAACTTGTATTAGTCGGCCATTGGCTAGCGGCATTTCATATTCTCCATTTGATTGAGTAAATTTACAATAGTAGGTACGCATTGATTGAGTAAATTTACAATAGTAGGTACGCATCTTATTGCACAATAAATAGAAATTAGGTAGTATTGTACATCCCATAGGATGATGTAGCAGCGAAGGTGGGTGATCTGGGACTGAAAGATCTAGGATTTAAATCCTATTGAAAATTATATGTGTGTCTGTCATTTTAGGGTGGTTTAACTATCTTGTGTGGTTTGTAGGCTTTTGTATAGGAACGAAGTTTACCATGTGTGCATTAAAGGCAGCAGCTGCAGGTATAAAAAGAAGATTGTACATTCTCTTTGACTGTCATCGTTTTTGGCATTATCTGCCCCTCTAACCTAAAAATTCCCTCATTCAAAATAACTTCACAAAAATTACCTCAAAAATTTATCTGAATGATCTAATAGTAGTCTGTTATAATATCATCAATATTTAAGTATGTCATACATACAGTAACTAATTTATGATAATTTGGCTCTGTTATGTGATTCATTTTATCGAGGATGATTGAAAATCCTTCTTACATAAAAAAAATCTTATTGTATTAAATATCGAACTTTTGTAATCTTGATTTTTGATTGGATTCATAATTGGGGATTATGATGAGAAAATATCACACTATATTGAATGTCAAGTATTTTTCAAGTATTTTTTTTATGATGAGAAAAATTTACTATTGGTAATTTAAGTAATTGTGAAGAGTCAAAGTTAGTTGAAAAAGTAAGACCGAGATTATAGGGGTAATAAAACTAAAAAAAAGAAGACATAACTGTAGTATTCTTACTCCCCACAACTACATTTAACATTTCCACCGCACCTAATCCACCCTACCACCCCACCACCACAAGCATAAACACAAAACAAAAAACAACAGAGAGAAAGTTGTGAGAGAAAGGCAGCTCTGGTTTGTTGCTGGTAGTGCTTCATCTATCCATTTTTCCCAAAAGTTCGAAAAAGAAAAAAAAAGAAAAAGGAGAAAATTACGGTTTTGGTTGTTTATCAATCTCCATTGTACAGATCTTCACCGATTGTTGTTGCCTGAGTTCGATCCGGGTCGACCCCAGCTGAGATGGTAACTCATCTCTGAAAAGGGGTGGGAAAAGAGGGAAAATGTCGGCCGCTCTTCCTGCATTTGAGCGTCCTCGTATTGGGAACTCGAATACGGTAATGTTTTAGCTTCTATTTCCCAATTGACTTCGAATTTTTTAAATTTTTTGTGTTTTGTGTGAGAGAAAATGAAGAAAGGGGTTTTAATGGTGGGCATGTTGTAGTCAATTTAGTCAAGTAGCTGTTGAGGTAAAGTTGAAACCTTCTGTCGGGTTGAATATTGACCTTTTTTTCCAATTTTTAGTTTGGGTTATGGGTCGTTGCAATTTCTTCTTGTTGACGAGGATGCCGTATGGCATCTTGCTGCGTTATGGGTTATTGCTGTTGTTAACGGGACTTCTTCTTTTTTGTAATTTTAGATATTCAAGAGTGGGCATCTGCTAATATCTTCAAAAGGTTAGTGTTTTATGTTAATTGCCAAATACTCAACCTAGCAACTGGAATGTATTGATGTTAGCTATGGGTGTGCCAAATGCCCGTGTACTTGTGCTGCATTATGTTTTAGTATTAATTGTTCAGTTGCAGGACTCTGGTTTATGAACCAATAGACTATTTGGTTAAATGGATCTAATCTTAATTATTGCGACTATTTGCCCTAGAGCATACAAACTTTGTCACTAGGGATGATGCAGTTGTGGTTTAGTTCGTAGCTTAATTGGATGTACATGGCATTTAGTGCTATTACAAAAATTTCAAATATGCTCCCACACTTAATGAATGAACAAAGCTTTCGATTCTCCCCTTTGCCGACTCAATTTATAAATGCACATTTCTTACTAATTTTGTTGTTTGTGTCATGTATCCCTTAATCGCATAAACTTCTTGCAGGATTAGGGTGGAAGTCTTGGAAGAAGCGTTGGTTTATCCTTACGCGCACTTCTTTGGTTTTCTTCAAGAATGACCCAGTTAGTCCCAATTCCATCTTTCATCTTCTTGTTCATTTGATTGATCTCATTAAGATGTTTATGCACCCTGTTACTATCAAATATACCCATTAGAGCAGTTTTGCACAACTTTGATATGCTCAGACTTCAATTTCATGTTGTTACCTTTGACATCAAATATTCCCTTTCTCTAGAGTGCACTACCGCAGCGTGGTGGTGAAGTAAATTTGACATTGGGTGGCATCGACTTAAATAATTCAGGAAGGTACCAATGAGTTCTCTCTTTCTCTTTGTATATTTTACTTGTCTCCTGCCGTTTTTTAATGTCTTCCTGCATGCAGTGTTGTCGTTAGAGAAGATAAGAAATTGCTAACCGTTCTGTTTCCTGATGGACGTGATGGACGAGCATTTACTCTTAAGGTGCAAAGGAAATCAGACTATCTTTTTCTTGTTACTCTATATAGTGCTTCTAATTGGTTGTTATCCTGTAAATAGCTTGTAACAATAAGCTTTTCTGCTTTTGCTGTTTCCCAAACTTTAGGCCGAGACATCTGAGGACTTGTATGAGTGGAAGACAGCACTTGAACTTGCTCTTGCACAAGCGCCAAATGCTGCTCTTGTGATGGGACAAAATGGGATCTTTAGAAGTGATGCTAGTGATACTTTGGAGGGATCTTTCCATCAATGTTTGTACCTACTTTTAGTTGCCTTGATGCTCTTCTTGAAATACTCTATTGGAGCTTTTTCGAACAATGTTGCTGGTGTTATGGATTATGTTTTGATACAGGGCGAGACAAACGACCAGTGAAGTCATTGGTTGTTGGACGCCCGATTCTGCTTGCATTAGAAGACATCGATGGAGGTCCGTCCTTCCTGGAGAAAGCGCTTCGGTTTCTTGAGAAATATGGTAAGCTTTTTGTTTTTTGACTGCCCGCAGGTCCCCCCGAAATTGTTTTACCTAGAACTCCAGATCTATTTGATTTCAATAACTGAGTTTCATGTTATATTAGCTTCCAGGATACTTGCACTCATAGAATTAAAAAGCGTGTGAGGCTTACGCCTCGAGGCCCGCCTCGGAGCGAGGCGCCGGAAAAAAGATCTGAGGCTTACGCCTCGTTGAATTTGCTTCGCCAGGCCGCCTCAGTCCGTCGAGGCGCGCCTCGAGGCGTACGCCTCGAGTCGACGGCTGAGGCGTTCGAACCATAAATTGGGGCCTATTTTCTTTGACCCATTCTTTAATTTCAACCAAATAATTCAAATTGGCCCAAATTTCATACAATCCATAAGTTTATTTTTCAAAATTTATCAAAATCGATTCAACCATAATTGACTAAAACCCAATTTTCTTCCAAATCAAAACAATTTACCGTGAAACCTCCGCTGCCGCCCAGAAACCACCGCCGCTGCTGCCGCTGAAACGGCCGCCGCAGCGACTTCACGTGAGGTGAGTTGATTTTCTAGTTATGGTGAGTTGATTACACGCCGCTGCGACTTCACAGGAGATTGTAATCGAGTTTCTCTCAGCTAGATACAATACTTGCATTCTCTGTTTTTTTTACTCTTATAACATGTGGCTGTGATATTGTAATCGAGTTTCTCTCAATTAATTATGAGTATTGTAAAATAGAGGTACTTTAAATCTAATTAATAATTTAAACTAACTAATAATTTAAACTTTTTTGTATTATAGTATATTGCTAATTTAATGTTTTAATGATGATGAAGATTGATGATGTTTAATTTGTGATGTTGAGATTTAAGAACTTATAACTCTTTGTGTTGGTGTGAATTGGTTTTTTTGTTGGTTTAAACTTAGAAGAAACTTGATTTTATGCGTTTATGTGTTTTTGTGGTGTTATATGTTTATTAGGGGAAAAAATAGAATTTACGCCTCGATTTTACGCCTCGGTCCGCCTCGAGGCTTACGCCTCGTGACTCGTAAGGAAAACGCCTCGGAACCCATTTACGCTTTTTTGAACTTTGCTTGCACTTACGTAGTTTTCTGCCTATTAATGATTTGAGCTTACACGATAAAAGATTTTGTAGTGTATTTGCTCTTTAGTTTGTGTCCTTTTTGGCCATTTGTCTACTATTATGTGCAGTTTTAATGCAAACAAGTTTTTCTTTTAGTGAATTTTATTTTACTCAACTGTTATACCTAATTGTGGTCTCGTACTCCCTCTGTTTCACTAATCAAGGCTCATTTTCTATTTCGGGGTGTCTCACTAAACAAGTCATATTCTATAAATGGAAAGAAATGAGTGGACCACAACCACTCTAAACAAATGAACCCCACCACTTTATACTTTTAAACCACATTTTCTTTTCCACCCACTTTCTAAATTCCCGTGCACAAAAGCAATGAGACTTGATTAGTGAAACGGAGGGAGTATATTTTTGTAACTTCATGAGTGTCAAAGTGATGCTCCTCAAATCTATTAAACAGCACGCGGAATGCAAAACTGGAATCTGGAAAAGGTCTTATGAGCCATGCTAAGTGAATCCATATTCTAATGTGAAATGTCCATCTTCCCAAAGCAACAATATAATGATAGAGAAGCTTTTCATCCGCTGTCTTCAGTTATATTCTGACTTAACTACTATTGAACAGGAACTAAAGTAGAAGGAATATTGCGGCAGTCTGCAGATGTTGAGGAAGTAGAACGAAGAGTTCAAGAATATGAACAAGGTGTTTCTTAGCTTTATTTGAGTGAATATGCCTGATGATGTTATTCTTCAATTGTTGTTGTGATTGCATTTCCTTTTCTAACAGTTGATCATGGCTCTAGTATAGGTTAAACAATTACATTCTGTTTTCATTTGTAAAGGTTTATAATGATTTCCCTTAAAAATATTTGGTGATTCTTTTCTTCTTCTTTCTGAAAAAATTCTAGAAAAGATGATCACTCCTTGGACTAAGAACTTAAGCCAGAGCTATGGAACCTTTTCGTCACCTTCTCTCTAAACATGCTTTCATAACAACACAACCTTTTCATTTATGATTGTACAGCATGACCAATTTTAAAGTTATTTGACTTTAGGCAAAGCTGAATTTGAGCCTGAGGAGGATGCTCATGTTATTGGCGACTGTGTTAAGGTTTGATTGCTATCGATAATTGGTTTTTTTGTTCTGGTTTATTGAGTGATACTAACGTGAATTACCCCCTTCTTCAGCATGTTCTTCGGGAGCTACCGTCATCACCAGTTCCTGCATCTTGCTGCACTGCATTACTGGAAGCCTATAGTAAGTTTCTGTTTAGATGTTTGTCACAAGTTTCAATCTGTTTTATTTTTCTATTATTTCTAAGGCTTACTGAAACTCTACATAACTTGGTTCTTTGTGGTTTTCTTGAGAAGGAATTGACCAGAAGGAAGCTCGGATTAATGCCATGCGATCTGCTATACAGGAAGCATTTCCCGAACCCAACAGGCGCCTCTTACAGAGGTATCAATTCCTGTTACTGCCCTATTGTATGATGTTGATTGCTTTTGGTTACATTATATGCAAATAGATCAGTGAGATAGTTATGGATAGGTATGTTTCTTAACAGAATTAATAATCAAGTACTTGTTAGCATATAAAGAATCTCCCAAATAAGAAGAGAGCTTCATTGTGTACGTGTTCTTCATAACACATGTCCTTTTTATCTCATTTGTCCCCTATCCATTGTTTTTTAGAGTTCTCAAGATGATGCATTCAATTTCTTCTCATGCTTCCGAGAATCGGATGATGCCGTCAGCAGTCGCTGCTTGTATGGCTCCATTGCTTCTGCGTCCTCTTTTAGCTGGTGAATGTGAATTAGAGGACGACTATGATATTAATGGAGATAGTTCTGCTCAGCTTCTAGCTGCAGCCAATGCTGCTAATAATGCCCAAGCTATTATCACAACACTTCTGGAGGAGTATGACAATATTTTTGATGTAAGTTACCTTGTTAGTTTAGTTACTAAAATAGATAACTCCTGGGATTTTATATTCCTCTATTAGTTTCTAAATTGCATTCTTATATTTAGGCTTGTTGATAAATATGATAAACATTAGGGTATGGGATTTGTGGTAGTGGTTTCTTGTTAATCACAGTTTTCTGCGTGCAGGATGATAGTTTGCACAGATGCTCTATGTCTGTAGACTCTAAAACTGAGAACAGTGGAAGTGAAGATACAAGCGATGATGAAAATCCTGAAATAAAAGTAAATGGTTATCATGATGCTGAGAATGAAGTCGACCATGAAACAGATGTTGATTTCGATCGCAGACACAGTGGGAAGTTAAGTGAAAGCAGTGGCTCAGCTGCTAGTGATCTTTATGACTATAAGGTTTGTCTCCCCCCTGACTTGTGTGTATGGCTATGCATGCGGTCTTAACAACATCAACTTTATATGGTGAACATGCATAGGGCGTATTCTTGATGGGAAAATACTTTCAAAGTCTATCTTTCTCTTTATATGTTTATTTCCACTAATTTAAGAGTGCTGGTTCACTTTCTGGTGATTTCTTTCAGTTATAATTTCCCTCATTCCAACAGTTGGGTCACTCTGGTTAGAATAATGCATTGAAACATATAATCACAGCAATGAAACAACATAATGATGTACTGATTTTATTAATTAATGACAAAAATAAACATAGTGTTTTAAAGTGGAAAGAAGCTAAGAATGGCTTTAAGGTCTTCTCCGTGTATAGCATCAGCAGAGATTGGAGCTGTATCTGCAGATAGTCTCCCTTTGGGGATTCCTCACGCCTATGTAACTAGTTTTATGTTCAAAGAAACTTTTATGCCTCATAAAAAAAAGGAAACTTAAGGATGGCAATGTGAGGAGGTTTAAAAAATTGCTACTAGATGCTACTGCAGTCAATGTGAGGAGGTTTGAAAATTTGCAACTAAATGGTACTGCAGTCAATTAATTCTGCCGATTTGATCCCAATTGAGATATGACTTTACAAGAGAAAGCACATATTTTATTTACGGTGTTTGTTTTTAACTTATTGCTCTTGTAAGTAAAATTTATAGCTAGGTAATCATTATCACCTTTTCTCTATTCATTTCACAAAAAAATTGATGTCCATCTAACTGTAATTATAAATGGGGAAATGGTCAAATACACTGTTGATGTTTCCTCCAAGGTTTAAATTTCTTTAAGTACTTTTGGTTACAAATACACGATCAACACTTCCTCCAAGGTTTAAATAAACCTTTCATATATTTTGAGGTACAATAAACCCTTAATGTCGGTCAATTCTCAACATTTATGCCCCTCTACCTGAGCAAGTACGTTCTGTTAACATACTATGAGCTAAATATTATGGGACTAACTGATACTTATTTACTATCACAAGTATATAAACTTTCTTAGAAAATATATGGACATATAGATAATAATAAAATAATTAGAGGCTATTATCCAATGCATAAGTATTTGTAACTTTAGTCTCTACAGCAATTACATATATTGGAGTTCTACTTGATTAGATAGATTATACTTTAGCAAATTATTATCTTAAACATCTTGTACCAGAAATACTTGTCAAATTATACATATTTTTCCATAACACCAGTTCCAATTTTCTGCTGTATCAATATTTTAGTTTATGTTAGTGCATTCCTACTGATTACTGAAGTTGCCGCTGGTGGTTTTTTATTTTTGCTAATACCAGGCCGTAGGGAATGATGATTCAGATGATGAGACTCCCATGCACAATAATAGTATGGGAAAGAAGTTAGATGCAGCATTGGATGCTAGATCCAGTAGAGGCTCTAAGACTTCAGTTAATGACCAGTTAGACCAACTCAAGGCGCATGGGAATATATCAGATGCTTCTAATGAAAAACCGGGTAATGAGTCTCAGCGATCCGTAGGAGAAATTTTGTCATCTATGAATCAAGAACTACATCAATCTGTTCCTGGACCCGAACTATCAGGTGACAAGATAGTGCCAAGAATTTCCAATAACAATATTGGTAGTGCCAAGAAGTCAACATTTTGGGGAAAGAAAAATGTGAGTTCTTTTACTTCATTTTCCGTATTTACTATCCTTGGTTCCTAATGGTGGTGAATGATAATCATGTTATGTCATATTTTTTATAACCATATACCAAAAGGGAAGATTGTGCTGAGTGCTTGCTAGATGGAGGTTAAGCTTCTCGTGAAGTTAAACTTAACAGTATTATCAAAGTTCAGTATTAAACAGCTAAATTTGCATGAATTAGACTGATGCTAATAGCATATGCACTTGTCAAACTCCCATCTCATATTCTCCTAGGTTTTGTTTAAAAATGATGACAATCTTATTTGATATTTTTCATAAATCATAAGTTATATGAGCCAAAGATGCATTTGGTATCATGATTCTGTTTCTTTTTCTGTTTGTTGGTTCTATCCTGCTGATATGCTCACTAGTATTAGCACTTGCTCTCACACATACATAAGTTAGCTAGAATGAAGTAGGCAAAATTGGTTGATTAGTATGCTTCTCTATGATGATTATTGGGGATTCATATATCATTATATGCTTCTCCCTGAAGATGCAATAATGCATCAGTGCCTCCTGATGTATCTTTTTACTGCAGCATCGATAAATATATTAGAATGTTGTAGTAACACCTGTGCTTCCTCTTGAGAATTGGGAGGAGGCCGGTTGTAGCAATGAAACATCAGTACCTTAATCCATTTCTAGAACAGTTGAATATTTTCTTATGATGAATTTCAGATGATAAATTGTAGCCTAATTATATGGCTGTAGATACTCATTCCCCAGAAGAGTAATTTAAATTGTTTGTTAGTGGTGACCACCTTTTTGGGCTGTTTACCCAGTCCAAGAGTGGGGATGTTGCTTCTGTGTTTTCACTTTTTGATGTACTGAGTTATTGACTTTCATACCTGTCAGGATCTTTTGAACAGTATGCATCCTATAGATCTTATCTTTTGGAATAACGAACCTAATTTTTCTGTTCTTGCAGGCAAGAAAAACTCCTTCAACAGAATCAATAGATTCTTCAGGAGAGGAAGAGTATGATCTTTTTCAATCATTTTTAATTCTGCTTTGTGTGGTTTGCAAATTATTTTCTTCAAGGCCCTTAAACTTAGTATTAGCAGTGCAAATTTTCAAGAACTTCACAGATTTGCAATACTTAAAAAAATTGCGTTTCAATAATAGTTATTCTCTACTGCAAGATTTTTTGGTCACTGAGTATTTCTTAAGATGTTGAGGATTTGTATGAATGTTTGAATGAAATATAATATTCCAATATCTATCTTATATTTTTTATGATGAAAATGTGCATATTAACCTGTCTATATCTAAGCCCCAATTTAAGAATCTCCATCTATTTTTCTCCATTTATCATCATTATCAATTATCTACGTCTGATAAAACTGTTCTCCGGTTTGGCTTGACATGTATAAATAAATGCAGTCTGTCTTTTCTATGTTTTGTCCATTAAAATTTTGACAACCTAAGTGCAATTCTTAACACTCCTTTTCCGATGGAAGACATAGTTTCTAACTTATGCATGTCTTTGGAAGTTCCTTTTTGCGACCAAGTTTTAACTCTTCTCTCATGAATACTTACTTTTTATATTAAAAAAAAAGCCTACCCTGAGGGATGAGGGAAGATATTGAACTCTAGATCTACCATTCTCATAGGAGTGAGAAATACCAACTGAGCTACGAGTTTGTGGTTCTCATGAATAAGTTCTTCAATGCACTTTTCTGAATAATCCCCAACATCAAACAATGACTTCATAACTGATTGTTGATACTTTCTTGTCCTTTTGCATTTCTTATTGATAAAGCTCAATGGTGCATTTACAGGCTTTCCATCCAGAGGTTGGAGGTTGCAAAAAATGATCTACGCCACAGAATCGCGAAGGAGGTAACTATTGGATTGTTCAACTGGCTATTTATATTTAGTGGGTAATATTGGATAACGGGATTTGTTATTTTTTCCATCTATATAGGCAAGAGGAAATGCAATTTTGCAAGCTAGCTTGGAGAGAAGGAAGCAAGCTTTGCATGAGCGGCGCTTGGCACTTGAACAAGATGTGAGGGTTTATTCAATCTTCTTCTTCTCTATGTGTGTTCACACACATTTAGTTTCTGGTATTTGGCTTTTGAAAATTGTTAAGACTTGGAGAGGTTGGTTTCACATGATCCGCTAGTTTCATTCATTAACGGTCTTTACAGTACTGATTATGGGTTAATTAAGTCAATGGATGAATGGATAAAAATTCTTTCAGCACTGGTACTTTAGTTGGTCAGTTATCTGACTTTTCTCGTCACATGCAAATTCCTTGTGGCTTAGCTCTTATGGCGGCATGCTTTTCTTGTTGTTTCAATATCTCTTTCTTCATCCTAGTTCGTTCTTTTTACCCCACTTAGTTTTTCCAGTTGTAATTCTAATAGAATTGATGTGCCTTTAGTTGACACTGAAATATGGCATTAGTAACAATCTTCTCTTTCTTTATCCTTTCAGTCTAGTTTGGCATACAGAGTTTGTTATGTTTTTTTTCTTCTTTTTTCTGGTAGGTTGCAAGACTGCAAGAGCAGTTGCAAGCCGAGAGAGATTTACGAGCTGCTCTGGAAGTTGGCCTGAGTATGTCATCTGGGCAATTTTCTGGCTCTCGAGCCATGGATTCTAAGGTCTCTATATATTCTCCTAATTTCTATATTTTAAAAAGTTACTACTGTATATAAATGCTGGCATCTTACATATATGTGCAGACTAGGGCTGAACTTGAGGAGATAGCTCTTGCTGAAGCAGATGTGGCCAGATTGAAGCAGAAAGTTGCTGAACTTCACCATCAATTAAATCAGCAACGCCAGCACCACTATGGTTCTCTTTCTGATGCAAGTGGTAGATATCCACATGCAGTAAATCAAAATTCTCAGCAGTGAGTCATTTTTTCCAATTCATCTGATCATTACTTCGTCCCTACGCCCCTAGGATTATTCTTTTGGTCGTTTCGTATTAGACTAGCTTCTACTATTACAAGGCTAAAGCCAAACAACTACAAAGTTGGCTACTTGGAATTAACCAGAAATTTAAGTTCAAAAATGGTTCAGCGTACAATTTTGCATAACGAGTTTGTTAGAGTCAAAACATTTTAGGAAAGAATCAAACACTTACCCAGTTCTGTTGTATAGTTTCTGATGTAGCTTAATACTACATGCAGGAAATATTTCCAGCAAGATTTTGATACAACACTTGCTGTGTGTAACCATGAAAGAAGACAAAGGACAGAGGTGGTTGTTTTCTTTTGTTTTTATTTATTAATATAGTTGGCGTATCACATCTCTCTCTTTTTCTCTGGCTGGGGAGTTCCGAGATTTTCATTTTCTTTGTACTGGTTCATCTTGATAACTAATCTAAACTGCAAATGGCGCAGGAGTCGATGGGAGCAGACATGAGGAATATTAAAGGCCAACTATTGACACATAATAGCAATGGCAGGTTGCCTTCCCGTAAGCAGTTAATTGAATCAACAAGCTTGAGTGATTCTAAAAGTACTGAAGCATCCACAGCCATGGATGATTTTTCTGCTGCAGACTCAGCAGCTTTACCTTCTACTTCTAGGGTGGCTGAGGTAAGACTTCTTACTCATTATTTTGTTCGGTTATGATACAAACAAAAGGTTGAAAAACAACTCAAACTAGTAGGGTGAACAGTGTGTCTTTGAACTATACTTGATATTCTTGTGCTAGCTATGAAGAATACATGAGACTTAAATCCTTTATGAGTGACATAGGTTCTTGCACCTTGAGAACATCAATTGACACTGTTAAAATGTCATTATTACTCAATACTTCTAGAGTCAGCACTGCCAAACAACTTATCCTACTGGCACTTGTTTTGTAAAATATCATGACAAATTGCCTATAATTGATGTGACCATTTTAACTGTAATACTGAAAATGCTTGTTTGGCTACAGGTGATGGATTATCATCGACATCCACCACCAGCATCCTCAGCTTTGGTAGAACTGACAACCCGCCTCGACTTTTTCAAGGAAAGAAGGTCTCAGTTGATGGAGCAACTCCACAACCTGGATTTAAACTATGGATCTACAACACCTCAAGATTTTGCGTATAAACCGCAGTCTCCTCCGTGGCACTAACTACCGGTGCTTCTGTTGTGTGTACGAAAGGAAAACAGTATTCCCCCCTTGTATAGTTTGTGTCGAATCGTATATATTCCATTCACTTCGAGCAGCCTCCATCTAGAGCTGTTCTTGCTTTTCCCTTTTTCTTTTCTTGAAAAATGTATTTTTGGAGTATATGGAGAATGTAATTAATGTGTAAGCTGTGGAGAACTTATCATATCATAAATCTTCTACAGCAGAAGCTGTACTCTGTCTAATAAGCTATTCATAGATCTTGTGCTCATTCTGCGTGAGGATTGGTTAAAACCACGTTGAGTACTTCTAATTTGTACCTTGTTTGTGTTGTTCAGACTTGCTATTTATTGACTGGTATCATCTGGTGCAATCCTGTTGATTTATGTTATTTTCTGATGGCCCCTGCTAACTGTATACTAGCAGAGGTGGCCAAATAGGGTTCCGGTTTTGGAACCGGAAGCACACCGTCGAGCCACGGTTCTGGTTCTAGCCAACCAGTTCCAATGGTTCTACGCAGTTATGATGGTTGCAATGGTTCCAGTTACGGTTATTTTGGCTGGGTCTATATACTGGGAATGCCTGTCCATGTATCCTTGTTTTTCACACTAAACATCAAGAGCTTCAGTCAAACTATCAAGAAAGCAACTCAAGACAAATCGAAAAGGATATTATTATTAGGAATCTGAAACCAGAACTAGTTTATGTGAACAAATTTACAGCATATAAGCAACAGCTAAATCATGGTAGGACAGCGGGAGCAATAGATATGATGCAGCCCGTCGTGTCAAGTCGCAGATCTAGTATCCTTATTTCACAGACATAAGAAATTACATAATTTACAAAGTGGCTCCGCTGAGGTTCTAGGGAATTTTGCAATCAAACCTGCACGCGGCCCAACCTAGCCAGATGCTGCTGATGCTTGGCTGCAGCAGCCTTGTCTGCAGCTTCGCGCTTTAAGGCCCTTTTGGCTCGTCGTCCGACTGCTTCCTTGGATTCTTTTTTCTCTGCACGACGAGATGGGCCAGCACCTGAATCCTGGGGGTTTGGACGATAAACTGGCCTGGCTTCTTGCCTTCCTCCCCTCACATATCCATTGTCGCCCCATCTACGGTTTCCAATGCGGAGACTTGTAGAACTGCCTAAGTAAACATCGTCCAAGTCTTCCTCTTCATCCTCATAATAATAGTATTCTTCTATTTCTTCATACACTGCCTCCTCCCGTTGTTCCACCACGACCAGAGGTTCGAACCATGAAGCCCTTAGAAGAAGGCAGACACTCTCCTCGAACATGTAATCGTGAATGCTGCTCAAAGATAGCTTCATGTAAGATACAGGTTCTAAAGAAACAACGAAGATTAATTCATTACTACTAGTCTATGATCTTGAAGAACATGGATAGTATTTATGATTGAAGTCAGTATGTTATATGGTTCACTGTTTCAGCTGTTATCTAAATTAGATTTGGCATATTCACGCATAATCAGATTGCCAATCAAATTCACTTTTTTCCCTTTCTCTGAATAAAGCTGATAAACATGTCCTTAGATTAATATTAGAAGAGAATAAAAGATGCATTAACATACCTCCCGTCAAGTGCACGATGAACATTAAGGAATTCAAATTGATTTTTACACTGAGGGCATGTTGCTTCCTTCTTGCACGAAGCCCATTTCAAGATGCAGGTCACACTAAACATACAACCAAGAAAGAACCAATGAATAACCATCCCAACCAAGAATCATATACCACTAAAATGTAAGGCTACATCCATCCATCACGCGTTCACAAACTAGGGTGATACAATCCTTAGCTATAGTAGTTATTCACATGCTCAATCAAAACTAAGATCAAAGTTCATTTCTTTCTCCCTGGTTTCTGTTCCAATTCACACTAGCAAAAAAAAGAACAATATATGAACATACGTACTAAAATGTAAAGTGACGTTCATCAATCTAGGGTGTGTTGTAATCATAGATGCACAAGTATTCACGTCCTCAATTGAACTACTATCAACCTTCATTTCTTTCTCCGTATGTTCCAACATCTGGCTATTTTGAAACACCCAAGGATACAATTAATGATCTATGAAGCCCGTAATAAGCAGTACTAAATAAAAGAGATTCAGACAAACCAGTAGGCATGCTCGCAACCTTTTACAAGGGCGGTTTCTTGAAGAACTATTCTGTTCAAACAAATTGCACATAGTCCATGATGATTATTCACGTCAGTACTGTTAGTTTCACAACTAACTGGATTAGTCTCCTTCTCTGCTGCTGCTGTAAAATTTTCCTTCTTGTTCTGGAAATCACAAATTCAATTTAATCAAAAGAAGCATATTTTCGACAAAAAATTAACAAGAATAACTCAACAGCCTGATAATAATTCTCCATTGTTCCAAGAAGACATATATACATGATATCATAAAAAATAAATCTCTGCGCATTTTCCCCACATGTGAAATGAAAAGAACAAACCAATATAGATCTCACCAAGATAAACGAGTCAAATCTAAAACAGATAATGAAAAGGGACAAAATCCACATGACATTTCATAAAAAACACACGAAATTATTCAAAAATCAAGAGAAGAGAAATTCAAAAAAAAAAAATGCAGAGGCAAATATCTCAAAACCTGATCCGTAACTGCGAGATCTTGAACACCATCAATTAACTTCTCATCAACGATCTCGGCAGAAGACATGGCGATCTTTCCTATTCTATATCTTTAAAGCAAAAATCAAAGAAAAAACTATGTACCCACAAAAGAATATGTAAATCCAAGTGCTAAAATCTAAAGATAAAGAATCGGTTAATGTGCAAATTACAAGGAAAAATGAAACTAAATAAAAGGGAAAATAAGAAAAAGGGGTAGAAGATGAGAGATTCTGACGAATAATTCCGATTCCAGAAAGAGGACCGAGAAAACGGAGGAGAGAGAGGGGTGGGGTGTTAAAAACCAAGGAGGTGTGGCGGTGGTATGGATCACGTATATAGGTGGCATATTCCCACCTCGTTTCCATGAACAATGTGAGGACGCTACTCTTTTCTGGCTTGTACTTTTGGGCCTGGCCGTTGTACATCTTTGCATTTAGCTTGGACATTTCTGTGCGGTGGTTGTACATTTTTGTGTTTTGCTTGACCTTCCTATCTCAATATTGGGTCAAATGTTTGGATAACCGCTAACTTTGAATTTCTAAAGCTTACTAGGTCAAATAATATAAATATATTCTTTCCGTTCAATTATTATTATCTCATTTAATTTCGACACGGAGATTAAGAAATTTTATTTAAGTATACATTTTATGAATTTTAATTGTATTAAAAAATGAGTACAATTTTTTATGAGTAGTTGGTGGAAAAAATGAAAATTCATTCAAATTTTTACAAGTTATAATTAAGTGAAGCAATCGATTTTTTTCTGTTTTTTTTCATATAGTATTTTAAAAAATAATCTAAAGTTTCAAAAAAATTAAAATTATAAATTTATGAGTTCGGAGTGGAACGAAAATCGCGTGAGAGATAGATTTTTGGAAGAGAGAGTATAATAATGTGGGGATGAGTAGTAAGTAGGAGGGGGCCACTCTATTTTTGTTTAAAAGTATTTTTTGCTATTTTAGGAAAAATAACAGTAATAGCGGGACAACCCGATTAAGGAAATAAGACAGTAATAGCGGGACAGAGGGAATAATTTTTTATTCAGATTGTGGGCATTTTGAGAAAAAAAAATGTCACATTCTATAAATATTTGTAATGTACTCCCTCATCTCACAATTTTTGTTTGACTTTCCTTTTTTAGCCATTCCACAATTCTTGTTCTACTTCCTAAAGTAGAAATTATCATAAACACTTAGAGGGCTCCGTATCTCTTTTCACAACTGACAACTCTCTTAAAATACCTCGAGCTGTTTCACAATTCGTTCTATTTCCTAAAGTAGAAAATTATCACAAACACTTTGAAGGCATCATATCTATTCTCACAACTGACAACTCTCCTAAAATACATCGAGCCGTTCCACAATTCTTGTTCTATTTCCAAAGTAGAAAATTATCACAAACACTTTGAGGGCTTCATATCTCTTGTCACAACCGACAACTCTTTTAAAATACCACATCCAAAAGAAATAGAACAAGAATTGTGGAACTGAGGGATTATATCTAATAGGATATTATATGACTTTAATCATTATATCTTTAACTATGAATTTATCTCACCACAAAAATACTGTTTCCGCTATCATGAGTACATGGGTGTTGCAAATACTTATTTTAAAGCACTCATCTTTTTATTGAAAGCATAAATAATTTTTTATATTTGGAAAATCTGCTTATAGCGACAATTTTTCTAAAATTAAGTAAATAAACTGTTTAATTAAGCAGTTTTTTAAAGCCTTTATTAATATGCTTTTGGTGCTTAAAGCACTATAATTTTCGAAACTGTCCAATATATTTATTTTATTAATATAATTGATACAAAAAACTCTCTATTTTTGCTTAAAAACAATTATTTCTATGTTAAGCAAAAGCAAATAACAAATGATAACAAACACCCCATACGTAATAATTGGCTACTAGCACAAATTACAAAAACTATGGGGCTTTAGACCAGGAATATCACTGAGCACCCTAAACACCGAATCAACTCAACCATCTTAATATTTAAGTAATTTCTCTCTCCTTCTTATACTTTATTTTTTTTCCAACCAAACTATCTCTACTTTTTACCATTTAGCTCTGACCATCCCAACCATCTCAACTTTTTCATCTTTCCCAATAATGTGACATTGGTGCCAACAATTGGATTTCTACTAACATGACAATAAGAAGATATTAGTATCATATTTTCTATCTCTTCCCAACCTTGAGAACTATTTGAAGTGTTGAACGATTTTTCATGAGTATTTTCAAAGAGGTTGGAGGGTTGTTTTGGTTGGAATTTTGTGAAAATTGCGAATTCAAATGAAATATAAGTGATGCTAGTTCATTGGAATTTTGGGTGATTTTTCATGATGATTTTCAAAGAGGTTGAAGGGGTATTTTGGTTGGGATTTTGTGAAAATTGTGAATTCAAATAAGACATCGGTGATGCTAATTTATTGGAATTTTGGAATTTTTCGTAGCTATGATAGTAATATTGAGAGTATGGAAAATTTTGGGAATTGAAAAAGTTGTTATCAGATGGATCCATGATAATTAAAAGAGAGATGAAAATTTGTAGTAAATAATAGAATGAGAAAAAATGAGAGAATTTTAAGATGTGAATAAGTATAGCAATATTAGCTTTATTTATAAAAAATGAAAAATCATAATTTTGGTATAATTTTTTATAATCTATATTATTAATATTATAATTTTTCTCTATATAAACAAAAATATCGAGAGCCAATGGGGTGGCGCCAAGTAACAAAATCTCATTGGCGAAGCATGTTGTGACCACCAGTTACATTTCGACTCTCTTCCCACCCAAGTCACTCCTTCTCTACTCTCCTCATTTGTATAAAGATTTTATTTTAACATACTTAAATGCATTTGCCAATCCAACCACCCCTTTTTCTTAGGCGATAGTCTTATTTCCCCTAATTTTCTCGGGCCAAATAAACCCTAATTGAATTTAATTTCCGGAAAATTCACCTCCGCGCAAGGTGGGGAACACTTCTCCTTCTCTCACTCTAGGGTTCTCAATGCCAATGTTTCAACAACGCCATCGTCTCCCTCCGTTTCTGCAGCATTTACCTCCTCCGATATGCTAAACTTTCTTTGAATTCCTCTCCTCCTATCTCTCTCTAAGACCTATTTTCAACTTCATTGTATACTATAATGTAGATTGAAAACGCACCCTAATATTTACCTTAATTTTACAAGATTAAAACACTATGCATACAAATACTCTTTTCATATACAATGATTAAGATTTACAATCATCACAAAAACATACAAATTGAAATTTATGTCCAAAAAAAAAAAGAACCATACAATATCTTTTAATATGACAAAAAACTATACTGAGTTGCTTGTAAAAAAAAGGGTAAAAAGTGTTGAACAGTGGTAAATATGAATTAATTAAAAAATTAAAAATGTTTCACTAAAAGTGAGAACAAGATTGCAAAGTTTTCGGAAGAAATAAGCTTTTAATGCTTGTCCACCAAGTTGCGTAGGCATATATGAATATGATGGCAGACAACATTCAAACTCTTAACCTTTTTCACCTGACCTCCATCAAAAGTTATACCACCCTATTTCAACTCTCACCCAACACTTTACTAAATCACGGAATGTGTCTCATACGTAGTCAATCGATGAGCTTAGATCTTCCACTTGTTTAGCATACATTTCATCAATCCCGAGGTTAATTAACTCTTAAGTTAACGTTCGAACACTTAACTACTATCTCCACGCCAACGGACCGAAATTTGCTTAGTGCACATACCAAAACTTTAATCGAATAAACAATTATATATATATATATATCTATATATATATAATTGTTTATAGTACACGTTTATAGTACTTCAATTTTCATATTATGTTTCGATAACATAATTTGTTTCATCAACATACAAACCAACAAGTGTAAAAGAGATCAATGATATCACATAAGGTTGTGTACCAAGATTCAAATTACAAACCCTAAAACCCTAATCAAGAAACAACGTAACAAAGAAGAATCTGGCTATTGGCAACGATTATAGCTTAACATGTTGTAATAATAATTAACTCCTGAAATCAGAAAGTAGTTCCAGTCCAATGATGGGATTAACGTCGTAACAGTCCATGTAAATAAATAAGGTGTATCTAGATATGGATGAGTTATGACAGATAAATGATCTGATGAATTTAAAACAAGAAAACTAATTACATCGTACTATGGGCAAGACAACATAAGTAAATATAATTAAGAGAGAAAGTTTTACCCCGAGTAAAATTAAGACAATTAATGCTCAAGACCCTTTACTTTCTAGAGCTATGAACAGCCTCAGAGAAAGAGAGAGAGAGAGAGAGAGAGAGAGAGAGAGAGAGAGAGAGAGAGTAATTCTCAGTATATGCACACACAAGAATGAATAGTAAAGAAAGATCCATAGAAGCGGCCATGCAAGATAATAAAACAGAAAGTCGATTCATAACCACCACCACATATATATAAATAAATATGTAAAATCTTAATCCAAGCATTGAATTCATCTCTACATGTGCTCAAGGATGAAAAGTCTAAGGAACAGTCCTACATGTCACATGCATGTATTAAGATCCCCTAAATTCAACATTTCACATGTGACCTTCCTTCCATATACATATACATGTGTGTGTGTGTGTGTGTGTGTGTAAAGACAAGAAGTCGAAGTGAAAAGATTGTAGATAAGGATGTGTGGCATCCAGCAAGTGTTTCCAAATCACAAGACACACAAAACTAAGGCCATATTATCAAATTTAAGACATCTAAAAGCAGACAGCACATGTTAAGAAACCGGAAAGCTAACTAATTAATGCTGCATTAATTAAGAAAAGAACAAGTCTTTCAAATAACTAGACATTAAAAAGGAGTTCATCAGCACAATACTAATCTCTCTCTCTCTCTCTCTCCTCTCTCTCTCATACACAATCATCAAGCAGCAAAAAAGAGGGCCGAAAGTGAAGCAATTTACCACCCTTGCTTTGTTCAACAATTGATGATGTCGACTTGCAAATAACTGAGGTTTGTAGCTTTAAACAAGTATAAAAACAATAATTGCAATCCCCCTGTCTAAATCCATCAAACATGGCTATTACTATACACCTAATTAACTCAGTTAACCCACATAAGATAATGGATTAACACATGCACATTAGTAATCATGGGCATGATTTAGATCCAAAAGTACATACTTCCGGCGAAGATAATCATCAAAATCATACATAATTAACACTAAAAGAAGTGGATTAATTTATTAATTACAACATTATAAGCCATATGTTTGGTTGGAGACATGAACTCTCAGAACTCAAATTATTACACAAGTTACTGTAACAAAGAAAATGGATCTTTTTCAGAAAATAGTGATACTAGATCCTAACATTGTTAATTAAAAAGGACAAATATTAATTCTCTAGATGCCATTTGATTACTAACATTAATGGTAGAACATATATAGTAATTAGAGGAGAAAATCAGTTCATTGGGTTACCATAAGCTGATGATCCACCTAGCAAACCACCACCAGATGCACCGTATATATCGGAAGTGTCAAGAACTGGTGGTGATGATGATGAAGCCCCATTTCTTCCTCCGCCGCCGCCGAGATTTAATTCGGAAAGATTTGGAAGCCCATCTCTTCCTTCTACTCCTTGATCGTATAGAAAGCCTTTGAAGACATGCCCGCCTATTCTCACCACCGCTTGATACGCGTACTCATCCTCGCCGTCGTCAACGGCGGTGACCCTCACACACTTGAACACAGCCGGAGCTCGGACTTGGCCCGGTAATGAATTTTTGAAACTTGCATCTGAAAAATGAAGAATTAAGTAATGTTGATCGGAATTAGGTTGAGAAATGTGATCAAGATTGTACCTTGATGGCTAGAAGTGGTGTCGAAGCTTCTAGCGGGAGTAGTGTTGGAGGTGGAGGTATGGGAGGCGGTTGTGGTCTGCGACGCGCCGCCGAGTCGGGGTTTTTTGGTACCGGAGGTGGACTGGGAGGAGCCCGCGGTGGCGCCCATGTGCTGCCTCTCGCGGCGGCGCGCAGCCGGGACCCAAGTGCTTTTGACGTGGGTGGCGCAGTCGTAGGCCCTACTCTTGCAGCAAGTTCTACATCTTCGGTGTGGGCAATCTTTCTTCGCTTGGTTCCCGCAGTCTTGACACGTGGCGGTGCCGGCGGAGGAGGACGTTCCGATTCCGAAGCCTTCGCTTTGGAGAAGATTCGTGTGTTCGAGAGTCATAGGTTTGAGCAAGTAAGCTGAAGAATTCTGTCCCTGCTGATGATGCTGCCACAGCTGCATCCCTCCGCCGCCGCCACCGCGGCTGCGTGAGTTGTTCATCAAATCCTCATCCGCCGCCGCACCACCGCCAATACCCGGCAAAGGTGCAGCCGTGAGAAGAGGGATAACCCCAACGCCGATGGCGTTGGACGCGTTGAGCGAATGAGGGTCGAAATTGATCGTGGCGGCGGCGGCGGCTTCCGAGTGGTGGTGCTGGAAAGAAGAAGCCGGCGCTACGAAGAAGAACTCCGGCGGAAGGCCGCAATTGATGTGCGGGCGAGTCGGAGGAGCCGCGGAAGGCCATATTCCGGCGGCGGGCGCAGTGTTTGTGGTGGCGGCGGCGGAGGCCGCATTGAAACCTAGAGAGAGGTCTCCGGCCGAGGCGGAAGACGAAGCCACCCAATCCGCGAAGGCGCCGGAATCGGACGGCAGCCGGCGAGCAGTAGCCACAGCTGCAGATTAATTGATTATTCCGAATTTCTCACATAAATACATAGAAATTGAATTAGATAGGGCAGTAACGTCTCTATCAGGAGCAGAAGTAGCAGTGTCTTTTTCTTTCTAAATCTTGAAAAATCTAAGAGGGGGTCGTTATTGCGAGAGGGGGGATAAAGAAGAAAGAGAGTGGGGTCTCTGAAATTCTTTTGAGCAGAAGCGAAGATTTTGAGACAGTTATGGCTGATGGCTGGAGAGAGAGAGAGAGAGAAATTACTGATGCTTCTTTCTGAGCACCTTCTACACCATATGCTGCTGCTGCTGCTGCTGCTGCTGTCTCTTTGCCTTCTCTTTTATGTAAAAGTTTTATCTGCTCAAACGCTTCCCATGCCAGAGAGAGAGAGATGGGAAAAAGGGCTAAATTGAAAGGAGAGAGACCCCCACATCATACATCACACATACTACTACAAAAGAAAGACTAATAGATTGATGAGCGTATTTGTTGTGGTGTTGTTGGTGAAGAACTTTTCTCTCCATCATCAAACTCTCTCTCTCTCTCTCCCTCTCCCTCTCCCTCTCCTCAGAAAGTGATTCTTGAGCTTACCTCGACCTCTCGCTCGAGTGGATTGCTGTTTGTGATTATTGGAGAGAGAAGGCCCCACTACCTAAACAAAGCAAAAGTGTTGTGTGTGTATGAGAGAGAGAAAGATGAGGACTGTATAGTTTTGTAGGTTCTATAAGCCGAGAGAGAGAGAGAGATGACTGTCTAGTTTTGTAGGTTCTATAAGAACTAAGAGTAACTCCAATTATAGCTCCTTAAGCTTTTAGGAGTTGGAGAAAAATACTCCTAACCATGGAGTAACTTCACATGACAAAACCAAACTATATATGCTTCTCTCTCCTCCCAATTCTAAAATATAAAAGGTTGCTCAATGTCCCCTTGAAATGGCATAGCGGTGAAGGTGGGTGACCCGGAACCGATAGGTTCTGTGTGGTTTGCAGACTATTGCACAGGAGCGAGGTTTATCCTGTGCGCATCAAAGATAGCGGTAACAGTGAAGGTGAGTAAATTGGGATCCATGGATCATGACTTTAAATTAGTATGCTGTAGGCTTCGTCATAAAAAAAATAAAAATAAAAAGGAATATAAATTCTCACAACCACCACCTCTTCTATCTCATCATCCTAACTCGAATATATTCTCTTGCACGACTACCATATTATTTACACTCAAATTAAAGAGCTTCAATTCCGTAGCATGTAATCGAGGAAAATCGTTGTCGCTACCAAGAAGCCGCCATCACACGTTAAATCCAATAGTTGTGTACCACCACCGCCCATGCTCTGCAAAGAGTTGACTACTATCCGCAGTGGCCAGCCTTTCTTTCTTTTTCTCTCTCAAACAAACAAGAACTAGAGGGAGAGGAGAGAGAAGTGAAAAGATTTGCAAGTTTAATCCCCAGAAGTCGAGGGAGTGTGATGTTAATCTGGTGTCTGGTAACAATCATCGCTGAATTATTGTCACTGCTACCAACAAAGGCTTAAAACATGTCCGTACAAAGAAAGATGCAATCCCAATTGCTCCATATGTGTTCGCACATCCTATTTAGGGGTGTCTAAATGGAATTGGTATTCGGAATATATCGAATCCCGTCCCGAAAAATTTGGTATTAGTATACTGAAATATCGTTTTTTGGGATTCGGTATCAGTATAGGTATTTCATTTCACAGTTAATCGGGATTTTGGATATACCGATACCGATATCGGTATATATCGAAATACCAATTTAAAAAAAAAACAACAACAATATTTTATAACTTATTAGGTCTGCGTCCGTCTGAAACTTAATTGGAAAGAATGAAAGGTGAAAGTTGAAACAAACACCCGCACCCGTTGTCCGCTGACCCGCCGTCTCGCTTCTTCTTCGTCGGCCGTCGCAGCCGGCGCGCCATCGGCCGTCGCCTCCGCCCCTGCAGCCCGCCAGCGCCACCGGCAGCACATTAGGTACGTAATAGCTTGCCCACTTCCTAATTTTCTTGTCTTCCAACTTTGGGTTTTATTCTCTACGCCAAATGTTTGATTTTTTGGTTAAATTGATCCCTAATTCGAGCTTCTGAGTTTCGACCTCCTAATTGATATAGAATTAAATCAAAGATGACATCTTCTTTTCCCCTCTTATTATTTTTTGAACTTTATCAATTAAATTGATCCCTAATTGGCTCATGTTCGATCGAAACCATGCAGAAGCAATTTAATTTTGGATTTTTTTTTAATTACGAGATTTTCGGGATTACCGAATCCCAATACTGAAATCCAATCCCGAATCCCGAAATACCGAATCCCGAATCGGTGTTGGTATCGGTATGGAATATTTGTTGTTTTCGGGATCGGGATCCCGAAATTCGGTATCGGGATTCCCGATCTCGTACCGATTGACACCCCTAATCCTATTTATAATATCCTAAATCTTTTGTCTGATATTAGGATAAAAGTTTTATTACATATATAGAAGTAAATCCTAGTGACCGTAATTCTTTTGTGGGCCTCTATAATTTGTCTAAATTATAGTCCCATGTTTGATTGGAGTACAATCCTCAATGTATGCCATCTAAAATTATAATCCTGTGTGATCGGAAATGTAATGGGAGACAACCTTAATGGGATATAACAAACCTATAGTAGGAGAGATTATGTCTATGACTCTAGGGTTTATATCTTAAATTTATTGTTATGTCACACCACTAGATTGATAGTACTAGTATTAATAAGTGAAAATAAAAAGTAGGATTGCATGTGATCCCATAATTATAAGTTTAAACAAGAATTGATGTGAATAAAGTATGCGTGTATATTTGCACAATTGCACTAGAAACAAAATATTAAATTTATGAAAGAAATAGGGAAAGAAAGAGTGGCGTGATCCAAGGCAACATGATGTATAAAAAACAAGGAAATGATAGTGAAATTGGAAAAAGTATTATCCAACCAAAACAAGTTGCAGGGAAAATTATGATTAAAAATGGTATATAATTTAATTATTTTTGGAGAGAAAGTGTTTAAGGACAAGTGTCTCTTCCCCAAATACTCCTTTTTTTTGCGGCCCCCTTCGCCCTTCGGTGCACATCCTCTAACACAGCTTAAGAGTCCTATTTGATGAACCACTAATCGTAATTAGACATGTGTTTTCCACATTTCAAGTTTAATTTGAAATACTTTAATAATGAAAAGATTATTGAACTATTATTGAAGAAATATTTTAATATTTATTAAAATATTTTAATAATGAAAATATTTACCGTAATTGCATATCAATGGTTAAACTTGAAATATTATTGAAATATTAACCATTCTACATTAATATTAATATTAATATTAAATTCCATTCTATATTAATATTATTATATTTTACCTTTTTGCTTTCACAACTGTGATTGCATATTATGATTAAATTTGAGAAGTAGAAGACACATGTCTAATTATGATTAGTAGTCCACCAAACGGACCAGAGGATGTGCACCGTTCGCCCCTCCCTATATGTACGTATCCGCCGAGGGATCATCCGTCCCATTTTTGGGCGGACCACTCAGTGACCCACCAATCACGCGGTGTCACGCGTGTATTGGTGGACCATGTTTTTACCAGTAAAGTATTTGTTTGTTGGTAAAAACACACGTGGCACCGTGTGATTGGTGGGCCACTGAAAAGTCCTCACAAAATGGGGCAGAATATCCGGATTGGTACGTATCTCTCTCCACGTTCTCTCTCATTCCTTTACAAAAGCATCAAATTATTGAACCCGCCACACACTGCACACACATATAATATAAATATATACACGAATATGTGCGTGCATGTTTGTTTATTTTCAGAAAAAATTATAGATTTTTATGCTTTATGTATTGCATATGGACGAATTTTGGATTGCAAAACAGAGCGGAGCAGGGGTCAGATTTGAAATTTCGAGATAAAATGTAGAATTTCGAAAGAGGCTACACCAATATGATTAATGAATATATGGCATTTTTTTTAAAATTTTTGTATTTGAAATTGTGGCACACTTTAAATATAACATATAAAACTTAAATTGACTTTGTATATGATCGGACCATGATCGAACCATGTCCAATGTGTTCGACCGGTCGGATCATGATCGGACCCTCCGATCGGACCGTGATAGGACCATCCCATAGATTGACTTTATTAAAAAAGTAGGAGTATTTTAATCTTTTGAGATATACGGTGTAATTAAATATAAGAATGGAGTAAAAATGTATTTGACTTTACACAAGTGGGCATTTGGATACTTAATTATATGATGTATTTGAAATGTTTGTCACGTGGGAGGCAGCTTCCATGTTGGTTCTGAAAACATAAACAATCACCGATTAATTAAAGTTAAGATGAAATCTAAGCAGACTGGAGACATGATTAGTCTCTCTTCTCTCTCTAGGTGCTTAATTAATAAAAATAGTGGTAGAAATTAATGTAGTTTTGTGAGGCTAGTGGTCGTGTCTGCAAAGTCGTACGGCTGTTTTGGACACTTCTTTTTCCTATTCCCTCATTACGAGGACTCTCTCGAGCCCACCGCCTTGACCATTCTGTTCCTAAGCAGGCACGTTACTTGCAAATGGTCAAACTGCGAATACCCCTTTTCGTTTTTGTCCCAAAAAAAAAAAAACAACTCTATTAGTTATAAATTACTCCTATTTATAAATATAAATACAGAGTGATGTTTTGTTGGAAAAATCTACGACTCTTGTGGGAAAGTCCCAAGTCAAGACCACGAGTGGGAGCAGAGACGGATTTAGGATTACGAGCAAGGGGACGAAATTTGAAAATTTGAGGGGGACGAAATATAAAAACTTTCGAAAATCACACATAAAAAATCGAATTTCAAAAAAAATCTGCCAGGCGCCTCCCTTGATCCGCCCCTCGGTGGGAGCATTGTTTGGAAGGAAATCTTATGACGCGTAATTGTAATTGTCATCGCAATTCGAATTTGTGAGATATAAAATACTCCCTTAGTCCCATTTACATTGGTCCATTGTTTTTCCTAAGACGGAATTAAGAAAATAGAGTAGGATAAAATAAGAGAGAGAAAATGAGTGAGATGGTGAAAGAGTAAATGATAAAACAATTAAAAAAATAATAAAATATGAGAGAATATAATATTTTATTTTTCTTTTTAGGGATCAATCAATATAAATGAGACATATCAAAATGGAAAATGGACCAATACAAATAGGACGGTTGTTTTATGTATTGAATTACGTAAATATAGGAGTATCTCTTTTTGATAAATGCTATTAAGTATTTTCATTCTTGCGGGTTGTAATTATTCGTGGGTACAATTCGATCCACAATAAATATCGTGTCCAAGTAGAGAGTAGGTTTGTTCACATCAAATTTCTATGGCAGCCGAGTAGGATTGGAAATGAGTGAAGAACAGCATAAGTAATCGCTCAGCATCCTCTGTCCCAACATTCGGTGCGCCCATTCGGTGGCCACCAATCACGCCCGCCACGCGCGTTGGTGCGACCACCCTTTTATAACTAAAATAGTTTTTATTCTTAACATGGTCCACCAATGACGTGCGCGCCGCGTGATTGGTGGGCCACCGAATGGGATACGAATTTTTGGGCCAGATGATCCGGATTGATAAGTAATGGATTATCAAACTGACCCAAAATGATCATCAAGCTGCTGGGCCGACTTGGCATTGAAAAATAAAATAAAAATAATCACGGATTGTGTACTACTTCTGCCCACTAATTTATTTTGATAAATTGACATAAAGGATCTCTAAATGTTTAATTTTTGGCTAAATTGATCTTCAATTTAAATTTATTAATCAAATTGGCCTACAAAAGATTAGAATTTGGTTAAATGGTTCTTTCATCACTCAACAATTAGTTAATAACAACTTAAAAAAATTATTAAAATAAATAAGAGTAGTTTCGAAATAAATTTTTTGGCGAACTAATTCAGCGTGGACTAAATTTTTAAGGCAAACCAATTATGTCATTATTTTTACTCAAATTTATAATTCTTAAGACTAATTTATCCTATTTCGGCCCAATTCTGCCATTATTTTACTTCATTTTTTCTCTTGGTTGATTATTTATGTTTTTTAATTAAATTTTCTTGGGGGGAAATTAGTTCAAAACATTTATAAATTTTGTTGAATTTGTTCTCAATAAGATTTGAGGTTATTTTTTTCTTAAATATATTTTTACCCTAGTTAATTTATAATAATTTTGGGGTAAAAATATTGGCAAATTGGTCTATAGTAAAAATCTTTCGTAAAAATATTGGCCGAATTAACTCAGTAAAAGTTCGAGGTAAAAATATTGGTCGAATTGAAATTAGGGTAAAAATATTCAAAAGAACTTATTCTGAAACTAACCTTCTCATATTTTAATTTATATATTTAAATTTTATTGTCTAACAATTAACTAGCGATAAAATTGTTAAAAAGACCAATTTGCCCAAATTCTAAACTTTTATGAAAAAATTGGCTAAGAAACTTAAATTGGGGCTAATTTGACCAATCAAACGTTCAAAGACCATTTTGACTAATTTGCCATTTATTTTTATAAATTTATGACCTATAATTTTTAAAATAATTATGTGGTATAATAGTAGATTGTTTTGTGCTAAAATAAAATGATGTGTTCAATTCGTGATTGGATCATTTATTATTTTTGTCATTTAATTAAAGTTACTAAACTTAATTTATAAAATATAAAAATGTAATGACCTATTGACGGGATTGGGTTACATATAAATCGAAAGGTTCAATTTTAAATCAATCTCAATTTCAATCTCAATCTCAATTGAATTCAATTGAAATTTCATTAAATTGAGGGCCAAATGTATTATTATTATTTTTTTATTTTTTCTATACATCACATGATTCACATCACATATATATTAAAAACTCAATTCAAATCTAGTTGCAATCCAATCTAATTATTTTTTTCAAAAATTGATTTAAAATGAATTTCTTTAAAACTCTTTAATGAATGCTTTCCTTTTAAATTATTCAAAATAATTTATTATTATTTATATAAAAATCAAATGTTCTAATTTTAAATTAATTTTATTTTTTATTAAATTTAGGGGTAAATATATTATCTTTTTTATTATTTTATGAATGCACAAGTACATCTATAAAAAAACTCAATTCAATTAGAGTCAATCTCAGTCCAAATTCATATCATTTTACAAAATCCAAATCAATTTCAATTCAATTTATATTCATTAGTAATTAATAGTATATTTAAGTAATAATTCTATCTAATTTATTTATTATCTATTATTTTATATACCGTTATTTCAAAGATTATATTTGTATATTTTATATGATTCTCAATTTCTTTTAATATATATTTCATTAGTGAAAAAGAGAGTTTCATTGGTAATAATAATTTAAAAAAAGGAATTGAGTTACGCAATTAAAATGATATATTTTCATTTCTTCAATTTTCAAAATAATTCTTTATGCACCTTTAAACCAAATCAAATAAACAATTCCAACTATTTAAAAAATAATCCACAATGGGCATATATTTAGCTAATTATGAATTATTTATCATTCAAACATTAATTAGCCTAATCTACAACTAATTATAAATTATTAACCATATATAAATATAATTTAAAATAACATTTTCGGAAACAACATAAATGAATTCAAATCAAACTTCAAGTACAAAATCACAAATCATGTTAAACTAATTATCCACAAGAAATAATTAATTTATGTAATGATAATTTAAGAGATTATTTATATATATTTAGCCATTTATAGATTTAATTATTTAGCTTTCTTAATTTTTTTTTTAATAGGAGAGCGGTGGCTCGACTGACCGATTGGTGGTAAAGTAAGGTGAGCAGTTGAAGCATGTTCAGTTTTTAATTTGTGTTCCTTTTTTGCCTCTACCGCTCATCCCTTCTCCTTTCTTTCTCCTATCGGGGTACATCTATGATGTGCACGTAAAATATTAGTTCTTAATGGGAGGGAATGCATCTGAGATAGGCAAGTAATATAGTGTTCTAGACTTTGTATTAATTGATTATGAAACTGTTACTAATTGCTACCTTTTTTCATTTGTGAAGTAATTTGCTGACATCAAATTGGTTTGCTAAGTGATGTTGGTAATTCTCATATAAATAACATACTCTCAAACGAGTTCTGATTCTTTCTAACACTTGTCTTCACAAATCAATCCAATTTATATATACTAGAATATAATTTTGTGTGTGTAAAGTCTGTAGGCTCAAAAGATCTCTTATGGTGTAAAAATCTAAGATTACATCAAATGCTTTGATTATTGTAGAAGAAATTTTTGGCCCATTATTACCGTTATTGGCCATGCTTCTTCACTTGGAAAGAGACCCTGACAGATGTGTGGAAGCTTGACTTTATCTATCTATAATTTCACTTATGAATTAGTGTTTTTCGGTTCCATTTTATCTACTTTTAAGCTTCGCTTCATTATGTGCCTTTCTTTTGTAATATACTACTGATCTTTCTACGTTAATTAAATATTTTTAGTTTTGTTGGATTGCCCATAATTGTAGATCTGCAAATTTAATTTTTCTCCTCATAATATGGCTTTTTGCTTTGGTGATTTGTGATCAAGCTTCCATTTGTAGTTTGAGTATTTACAACTTTCATTGCCACATATTAATATTTTAGTATTGAAGCTTACAATTAGAGATCTTAAGCGAAGCAAATCTTTTTATTATTTAATATATTAGTCTCTTGTTTTTTTCATGTTGTTTTACTTCTTTTTGGTCCATGTTTTAAACTTCTTTTGAGTATAAAACAAAAGCTCCCTCTATTGTAGCACATATAATGAATATATTCAGTATATAAAGTGAGTTTTCCTTGCATGGGAATGAGATTATGTTGATTTTATCATTATAAGATTTCTGATAACATGTAAGCAATTTTAAGAGCCACCGTCACCTACAACATCTAGATATTGATCTTGAAGTGGGTTTCAAATGTCTTTTTTTGCCAGTGCATTTTGTTTGTTCTCATGGTTTTTTTGTGTTTTAAATTCAATATCTTAAATGAGTTGATAGTGGACGTTGCGGGATTGCTCACATTCATATTAGATATGGATAAGTTACATTGAGATGATAGATAAAAGAAACTACATGTGAATGAGAAATCGAATTACGACGGTATGGTGAAGAAAATCGCTTCAAGTGTGTGGTGCGGCTTTGAATTGTGCATAAGGTAGTTCTAGCTTTGAACAAACTCAAGAAAATGGATATTAGAGAATGTTATATCATTTGTTAGTATGATAATATTGAAATATTTTAAGAAAATTGAAATCATATTTTTGGAGAATACAACTATGTACCATGCATAGATATATTCTTAAACTGTGATTTGTGCATGCATATTCTTCTAGCTTTTATTTGTAACTTTTATCATGAATTCGTGATGTAGACATCTGTTCAAAAACTACAACAACATGAGATAGATTGGTATTTGTCATGAAATTGAATTAGATTAACATATTTGAATTGTTATTTCATGTTATATTTATTAACGAGGGTGTAATGTCTATGATATAATATATTTACATATTAACAACGTTGACGTTAATTCGTTATGAAATTGTAATATTTTCCGTGCGTAGCCCAGGTGTTATTTTAGTTTTAGATAAAACAAACAATTTTTATAAGATTTAACAATTAAAAGGTTTGGAAATCACATTTGTGTGGACAAATTAAAAACTTAAAATAAAAACAAAGTTGAATGATTTAAAAATAGTTCTTGCCTTACCACTATTTTAAAAATGGACGTTGAGATGAACTTGAACTAATCATTCCACCATATATTACATGCTTTTATAAAATTATTCTATAAATTCTAGAAAGTTTTAATCAGTTTAGATTTGTGTAGCGCTTGTATAAACATCTAGAACATGATAATTCTGACATTCTCCGGTCTCTACTACTCAATTTGGTAACTTCCTCGTCGTATCCATCTTGCACACTTCGAATACGTATCCAAATTCATCAATAATCGAGTCTCTCAATATATGAAGCTCAAGCATCCCTCGAGCAAATCTGGACCTTACTCTCAATACTTGATGCATCTTCGAGTTTATCTAAGAGAGTAAGTCTTCCACCATTCTCACATCATACTACCAAAAGAAAAAGAAAACCTTCTATAATTCCATTTCTATGATCAGCTGAAAATCAGGAGTTTAGAGCCCTTGACTAATAATCCAACTGGTCATCATACATTTTTCTAGAACTGGTAACAATCAATAATAACAGACCAGTTCAATTAACATCCAATTGGTCTAAAGAAAATCAATTATATTTTAAAGTTGGTTATATAAACTGGGACTTCCAGTTCTTTTCATCAATTCAGATTGGACCAGCAACAAACTGATATAATTCAGTTTTATAAACATTGATCAAGAGTAAGATGGTCGAAGTAGCAAGAATTTCCCAAATATAAACCAATTATTCAACTATAAAGTGACTAAGATGAGGTCTAGGCAAATAAAATGGACTCACCTTGATTACTAGATCAAAATGCATCCTAATGATACTATGCACAATTGTTGTTGGCGATCAGAATTTGGTAATGGCCATCAAAATGTTCTATTCCCATATACACATCAAAACTTATCATCGGGCATGAAACCCCTCTTCAGCATCTCATCATGAATGTGAAAGGCTTCCTTCAAATTTTCCTGTGAGACATAACCATTTATTAAAGATGTATACGTAGAACGATCAGGATGAATGCCTTTCTCAATCATCTTTCCATATACTGCACAGGCTTCTTGCATTCTACCAAGTCTACAGAACTGATCCAGAAGAACATTATAGGTAATCAGATCCGGTAAAAGACTTTCTTTCTCCATCTGCTTCACCAAGTCAAAAGCTATATCGACATTCTCATCTTTCATGAATCCGTGTATGAGAGTGTTGTAAGTAAAAGAGTCGGGGGCAAGTCCTCTTGACTTCATTGTTTTAAGGAACTGAAATGCCTTTTCTGGATTCCCATGCCTGCAATAGCCCTTAATAAGAGAGTTGCAGATAACTGTGTTGGGTTCAATACCTTTATCAATCATCTCGTTCCACAATCTAAATGCTTCAGGGACATAACCGCGTTCACAGAATCCATTAATTAAAGTACCATATGTGATATAGTTGGGATGTATCTTTTTAGTAATCATGTCATCTCTCAACTCCATAGCTCTTTCCATTTCACCCGCCTTGCAAAACCCATCAATCAAAGTATTGTACGTAATCACATCCGGCTTCAGATTCCTTTGAAGCATTGAACCAAACAAGCTCAATGCTTTATCCACATTCCCTATCTTGCAATATCCATCAATTAGAGTTGTGTAAGTGCAAAAATCCGGAAACACACCCCTCTCGACCATCTCGTTGAAAAGTGCATCTGCTTCAGAAAGCATCTTTTCTCTGCATAAGCCACTCAAAATTGTATTGAAAGTCACCACATCCATTTGGCAACCCAGCTTCACCATTTCATCACGCACCTTCATAGCATCAGATACTGAACCGTGTTTACAGAACCCACGAATCAGAATAGTATAAACAATTTTGTCAGGTATCAGGCCTTTGGACTGCATATCCTTATAATATGCTATCATCCTATGGAGATCCCCTGTTCTTGAGAAGAAACTAATCATTGAGCTGTAACTAACCACATCAGGGACAACACCGTGATGCAACATTTCACGAAGAAGGCTCTCAGCTTCTGCCATATCATTTCTCCTTGAACACTCCACTAGAAATGAGTTATAAGTGGCAGTATCAGGATGCAGCCCCTTCTGCATCACCTCATGTAAAACATTCTTTGCCCTCTCATAATGCCCATTTTTACACAAACCATTGATAATTGAATTATAAGTCAAAAGACTCGGTTCCAAACCCTTATCCCCCATCAGCCTCATAACCTCAAAACCTTTCTCAACATTCCCTTCGCGACAATAAGCACTGATCAAAGTATTATAAGTAACAATATCCGGAAAGATCCCTCTTTTTCCATTTCCACTAGAAACTCCTTAGCTTCCTCAATCTTACAATCCTTACACAACACATTAACCATGATGTTGAGTGTGTATGCATTCAAATCCGTTCTATCTTTTACTACTTTTTCATAAACCTCCCACGCCAAATCAACCCACCCAATCTTACCAAGCCCACCAAGAAGGCTATTACACGCATTAATCGAAACCCAAACATTCTTGAATTGCAACTTATAGAACACCTCAACCGCCTCCCTAAACTTCCTAGCTTGTACAAAGGTCCTAATCAACAAATCGAAGACATTAGAGCTTGAGCCACATTTCTTATAAGTCCCTACCATTGAATCAACAATCTCATCTCTACAAGCCCCACTCCTCCTAATCATCCTTAGAATCAAAGCCTGTGCATCAGACACCCTTTTACTCCTCATCAGCACATGTATAGCAGCGCTCCATGACAATGATGAATGCTTAAAGTTCGGGCAATTTATTGCAACAGAATCAATAAATTTCTGACCCATGTGCAAATCATGACGAAGTTCGTAAAGAACTTGCTCATATGCTGATGGGTTTAGCTGATAAAGTAAATGGGTGTTGATCGACTGACCTCTCCTTAGAGCCCACAAAATCTTCTCGAGCAAAAAAGAATCCGAAGATAGGTTTTGCTGAGAACTGGAAGTGTAGCTAGCTGGGGCGTGAGTGCAAAAATTGAGTCTTGGTACTGTGAATTTCTTGCGGCGGAATAAAGACCGCATCGTCGCCATTGACGAGCGGAGAGAGGCGGAGGGGGTGACTGGTGTCGAGTTTTACGGGCAACACATCACAAGATTGAAATCGGATTTTTATAAGTGAATTTATGCGAAGATAGTCGTCGTTCTCGTATGGTTTGCAGACATGCCCATTTTCAAATCGAAACCGGCTAAAATCGAGTTTTAAACTAAAATCGAAACCGATATAAATCTGAACCGATGCAAACCGAAACAGTCTTGAACTGTAAATCGTCGGTTTACGGTTCAATTTTGGTTTATTCTTTTTCAAACCGTGAAACCGCCAGTTTAATCTGGTGAAACCGACGATTTCACCTATTAAAATTATCAAAGATCAGATATCGAATGAATTACATAAATGAGTTTTAAACTAAAAACATTATTGATGATCTAAATCTTCTAATTTTTACTTATATTTAAAACAAACTATTCATTTAAATACAAAAATCCTATCAATTTTGATATTTTAAAGTTGCATACAAAAGAATAAAACATTATTATGTATTTAGTATAATTGCAAATGGATACTTACGTTCCCAAAAAATATATATATATGAAATAAAAGTTGTTCAAATTTTATCACTAAAATATATAGAATATCAAATATTATTTATAATTACTATATGACAAAGAATAAAAAGCAATGATATAAAATGTATTTCTAAAACGATGATGATAATGAAGAATCAACAATGAGATTGTATTTAATAATATTTAATTGTTCTTTCATGAGATTGTACAATTTTATTTATAATTTATTATTGACTTGATTCGAAATCGAAAAAGATATAATTTTTTTTAAAAAAATTAATTCAGTAATTAAAAAAATAAAATTTATGAAAATCGTGAAACCGATAAATCGGAACCGGAATTGGAACCGACGGTTTCAAACCAAAATCGAAACCGAAATCGGAAATGGATATGTGTATTTAGTGGGTGTTTGCAATTCCTTATCATAAGTATTTTTTATTTATTTTTGCTTAAATACACAACCGAAGTAGTATTTTGGATTATATTTGTAAGATCTGACGTGGCGTAATGTTATTGGAAAATACGCATTGAGGTACGTGGCTCCGTAAATTTTCTATTTATCGAAATCTGTCGCTCCTTATTTCCACCGCGTGAAAAAAAAGAAAGGAAAACTTAAACCCTTTCTGTGTGTGTTTGGAATTTACACACACTGAAGGTGTCCGATCTGTACGTTTCGAAATTGAAGATTGTGCCAGTCCAGAGAAGAACAAACCCCACCATCATTTCTCTTGTTGAAGGTCTGTACCCTATTATATCTTGATTTTGTTATTATATGTTCATATACATGGTTGTGCTTTCTTGCGGATAATATGGTTTCTTATTCGAATTCTTGTAACAGATCTCATAGCTTATTCTGGGATATGGTTCTTCTAGTTCTCTAAATGATCTTGAGATTTATCTCCTAATTGTTTAGGGAATTTATGTTTTAACGCTGGATAAAGGTTAAGTAAATTGAATTGCATGATGAAAAGGTTGAATTGTTTTTTTCAAATTGAGGTTATGTGTGATTGGCAATCTTGAAGGATCTTGGATATATGCCAAGTGACATATATGTTGATTTTTGTCTTTTGGCATTATATCTAATGCGAGTCATATGCTGTATTCTTTCTGGTAAGTTCAGGGACTGTCCAAGATTTCTGAAGATTTAGAATGAAGAACCATGAGCGTCTTGCTAATTTGGCCCTGGCAGGTATGGTTTCTTCTGTTAATCTGTTTCATTGAGTTTATGTGGTCTCAGGATATTGAAAGTTGTGTCTTTATTCGACTTTTGTACTACCAAATCGAAGATGAGATTTTTATTATTAAATTTTAGGGCAGAATCAGACAGGTAAAGACAGTAGGCGAGCATAGAATTATGAACTGTATTAGGATGATGTTACTGGATTTTCATAGATATATCTGGGAGAATCAGTTGTTGATATATATCATTAGTTACACAATATTTGCACTAGGAGTTGATGTAATGACTAGGCAAAATATTAAGATGCATTTAATGAATGTAAATCCTTCCTCTTAGTTTCAGAGAATGTTGTATTTACCTTAATTTTTCAGACTGGTTATGCCTCCAGGCACTATTTTTTTTTTTTTCAGTTTTGAAGAATGTATTTTCGAAGTATGGAGTTCAAACTAGACTTACTAGTTCATAATATTTATCTCTGCTCTTGGAATATTCTCATCAAGTGGTATTGTTACAGGTTTGACCCTTGCCCCACTTGTTGTGAAGGTGGACCCAAACTTAAATGTCATTTTGACAGCTTGTCTAACTGTTTATGTGGGATGCTATCGCTCGGTTAAGCCGACTCCACCAACAGTAAGCTTAATTTTCTACCTAGCTGGTAAAAGCTTGTACCCTTAGGAATATATTTCAACCTTTTCTTGGTCTTACCATTAAATATTTCAGGAGACTATGTCCAGCGAACATGCCATGCGGTTTCCATTGGTTGGGAGCGCCATGTTGCTGTCACTCTTTTTACTTTTCAAATTTCTATCAAAAGACTTGGTTAATGCTGTATTAACGTGCTACTTTTTTGTACTTGGGATTGCTGCACTGGGGTAAGTTTTTCCATATGGCCTATATTCTTTCTATATCTTATTTAGTTTGTCATTTTTGTGGTTTATTTGGTATTTGCTAGAATATTTTCTTAATCTTCCTTACCTTGTGTCAACCTTGTAGGGCTACATTGCTACCTGCAATTAAAAGATTCCTGCCTGAACCATGGAATGATAATGTCACAACAATACGTTTTCCATATTTCCGGTGTATGTATTCATCTGTACCTCTAAATTCTGCATACCTTTTTTTTTGGACCATCTATAGCAATACTATATTACATAAATAGGATGCTTCTGACCTTGTATTCCTTACTTTATTGATCTTGTTTCGATTTTCTTTTGGGATGACATCATGGCAGTCTATGCGTTCATTTGATAATTGTGGATCTTCCACTCCAAGATAATAAATATGTTTTACTTGGTTTAGAGTTGATGAGAATTTAGTTATCCAATTACGAACTAATGATATATACTTTGCGTTGTCTCATTACTATGTCAATTCAGAGGATAGTTTTTTGAAGACTTGATCAGGGCTTTTGATCTGCAAAATGAAGAATGTGACTAGATTCAATTAGATTTCCGTTTGAACACCATCTCTGCTAGGGTATTTTCCCAACTTTTTTCTGTAATAGAAAAGCTTTGAACGGTTTGGCCTTCAGATTCATGTGATTTAGGTTCCTTCTCAATTGTCTTTTGAATCCTTCTGTTCAGTCTGCTCAACATTGCGTTGCTTGTAATGTGCAGACTGTTTCTTATTCAGATATTTTTTGTGCAGCTTTGGAGATTGAGTTTACAAAATCACAGTTAGTTGCGGCAATTCCTGGAACCTTCTTTTGCATGTGGTATGCTAAACAGAAGCATTGGCTAGCTAACAATATCTTGGGTCTTGCTTTCTCCATTCAGGTTATAACAGAATAGTTATTATTTTATATTCATGCATCCAACTCCTACACGATTGTGTGCATGTATGGAACTAAGCTAGTACATTGAAATTGAGAGCTCTTGAATCATTACATTTACATCTTGTAGGTCACGGGAATAACTTTTTAACCAGTTTTGCAATTATTTTGTCTATACAATAATTTCAGGGAATTGAAATGCTTTCACTTGGCTCATTCAATACTGGTGCCATTCTATTGGTAAGAAATGGAATTCTTGATGATATGATTCTCACTTAATTAACTATTGTTTTGTCTAGTTCGTTCTTTACATAATGCATATATTCTGCCAATAACAGGCTGGGCTTTTTGTGTATGACATATTCTGGGTCTTTTTTACCCCGGTCATGGTTAGCGTTGCCAAATCTTTTGATGCTCCAATTAAGGTGTATACTTCAGCTCTATAAAGTGTCTTACCTGGCATGACTTTGATTATCTAATGCATAATTTATCTAATATAATCATGCTTTGCTTATTGCAGCTTTTGTTCCCTACAGCAGACGCTGCACGTCCATACTCGATGTTAGGACTTGGTGATATAGTTATTCCTGGTATGAACTTCAAATGTTGTTTTCAGGTTTAATAATTTGGTAAAAGTTTTCGTTCTGTGCTTCTTTGCATGATTTATGACGGACTACACATTAGTAGCTGAATCAATTTTTTTAATTTTGGTTGTGTACTTTCCAGGAATTTTTGTAGCATTAGCTCTAAGATTTGATGTATCTAGAGGGAAGGAAAGCCAATATTTCAAGAGTGCTTTTCTAGGATATACAGCTGGTCTGGTCGCCACAATCATTGTAATGAACTGGTTTCAAGCTGCACAGGTGAGTAATCTGTTCAAAGAGATTGGATTTACCTAAATAGATCCTCATTTCGATACATTTATGTCTTGATATCCTGATCTTTCCGAATTTTCCCTTCTTACCATTTTTCCAGCCTGCGCTCTTGTATATTGTGCCTGGTGTCATTGGATTCCTGGCTGCACACTGCTTATGGAATGGTGAAGTCAAACCTGTAAGTGAATTATTCTTTTCTTTATCTCGTTATGATAATGTAAATTCTCTATCCCGTGCTACTGTGTATATATATATGTCTATGTTCTCCCTACATGCTACAGATGGCTATACTCATAAACTGATCATTTCGATCAAGTTAGAACTCTTGTGTTTTCGTTTCTGTCTGAACTCTTGAGTTTTCCTTTTCAACTTGATTCGTGGCTTTCAGAACTGGAATCATCCAATTCTCTGTGTCGTTAATCGAGTTCCTTAACTGTATTCTCATTTATAATCTTTGAGTTCTATTGACTTGATTACTTGACTGGTATACAAATCTTTCATTCTCATGGTTTATTTTGATGCAGTTGTTGGCATTTGATGAATCAAAATCAAGCAAGTCTGAAGAGGCTGATGCAGACTCCAACAAGAAAGCAGACTGAGATAGGGTGGAACTAACTCGAACACCACAGAATGTTGTACCTGATTTTGTCATTAGCTAAAACTTATTACCCCTCCCCCCCACCCCAGCCAATTTAAGATTTCTTTCTGAATGTGAATCGACAATCATATTCTAATGAGACATTTTCAGATATTATCAATATTTGGTTTGGGAATACAACAAGTTGCTTATTTTTTCCAAAAGAAGTAGTTGTGCTTTCTGTTTTGATACATAATTTATATTATTAAAAAACAATTTATCACATTCCCACAGCATGATTCTACAAGTCATTAGGAAGTAGCAAAGAGGCTTTAAATGACAATATATTGGAGAATCAACATTTCTATATTCATTTATAATCCTCATACAAGATATGAAGTACATGAATGTAGAATTAGTCTCACCATCTATGAAAGATTGCACTTCAGTTGTTCCTGTTTCACATGATACTACTCTACCTACAAAGGAAGCATGGATAGGCCTTAAAAGGAAGATTGTAGTTTTCATTATCTTTTCTAAGTTTCAGATACCAATTTATGAATGCCAACTTTGTGTAGATTAGCTCCCCCCAAGACATATATATATCTGCCTCAGTCACAGGAAGTAGTAGATTTTTATAAAAAGATAAGACTACGCTTTTATAGGTTTTCCTTGTGTACTGAGGTTGGAGGGTGACAAATGTGCAATCCAATGGTTAGAAACTTAGAATGGATGATGAAATGCAGATTAATTTGGAGAAGAAGATTTGGATTGTGATTTAAGTCCCTCTGCAGGTAGCAAGGCATCAATCAAGATGATGAAGTTGTGTAGGGAAACGAAGCTGCATTGAACAAGAGTTGAACCGAATACAAAGCCAGCAGAGTTGGAAAGTAGCAATTTTTACAGTATGGGCATAAATATTTGAGAGAATCAGATTCTTGAAGGAATCAAAGGAGTGGTGTTTTGTAAGTAAGCCGAAGCAGCAGCAACCCCACTTCCGAGCTTCACCGGATAGCCCACATCCTTGAGCACCATCTCCACCCCAGCAAGACACCCCAGCAGTTGCAGCTGCACCACCAAAACACAAGAATGTCAAATCAAGTTAATAGGATAGTGTTGAAGTTGAAATTGCAGACCTCATTAAGGTTGCCAAGATGGCCTATTCTGAAAACCTTCCCAGCAACCTTGTTGAGTCCAAGGCCTAAGCTCAAGTTGTAGCGCTTCCACGCCCTACGCACGATCTCAGCACTGTCGATGTATCCTGGGACGACCACAGCGGTGACTGTGTCACTGAACCATTCCTCCTTCTGAGTGCAGTTCTTCAACCCCCACGCCTCCACCGCCACTCTGCATTTTTGTCATGGTTTAGATAAAGAGATGGTGTATGGTGCAGTTATATTGAAAAAACAAGTCTACCTACCTAGTGGCGGTGGCAAGGCGAGTGTGCCTTGCAATCACATTATCAAGTCCTTCCTCAAAGATGAGGTCCAGAGCTGCTCTTAGGCCATACAGCAGCTGAATGGAAGGGGTGTAAGGCCAATAAGTCCCAAGCTTGTAGAACTTCAAGTAGTCCTTCCAGTCGAAGAAAACCCGGACTGACTTGGCAGTCTTGGAGGCCTCAAGAGCCTTGGGGCTTGCACAGACAATCCCAATTCCAGTTGGAAGAGAAAGCGCTTTCTGTGAGCCGGTGAGAGCCACGTCTACTCCCCACTCGTCCATGTGGAAGTCCAGCGCACAGATGGAGGATACTCCATCAACTAGGAAGAGTGCAGGGTGCTGATAATGATCTGTTACACAAAGTTGGTTTGTAAATTCAATAGTTTTAACCATAGCCTTCCTGGATTAGTTATTGGAAAGATGTAGAGTTTGTTACCTAGTATCTTTCTAACAGTGGCTAGGTTGTTGGTAACTCCAGTTGCTGTCTCATTGTGGACAATGCAAATGGCCTTAATGGTGTGTGCTTTGTCCTCTGCTATTTTTGACGCCAGAACTTCAAGATTAGCTCCTTGGCCCCAATCACTTTCAACAACATCAACATTGAAGTTGAGGCGTTGCTGCTGATCAATCCACAGCAGACTGAACTGCCCAATCAGGAAGGAGACAATCCTATCACCAGGTGACAGTGTGTTTGTTAATGCACTTTCCCATGCACCAGTCCCTGTCCAAAATCAACCACTCCAATCATCAGAGAGAGAGAGAGAGAGAGAGAGAGAGAGAGAGAGATGGGAGCCAAGAAAATTGATCAAAACAACTTATAGAGTAATTTATGAACTTTCACTGAACATCAACCTATCAATATACAGGAAGAGGTTGTATGGATGAGCACCTGTAGTTGGAAAGAGAAAAGGAGTTCCAGAGGTAGTCTTGAAGATCTTTTTGACATCCTCAAGCAAGATTTTAGTGAGTGCTGGGATAGCTGGAGCGCGGTAGTCCTCGTTGTTTCTGTTCATGGCACGGATGACCTGTTCCGGGATATTCACAGGCCCCGGAACAAAGAGGTGGTTCCTTCCCGGTCCATTAACGTAATCCATCTTCTCCACTCACAGGAAATCACCAACTCTCCCAGAATTCCCCCCTGCAGATTAACAAGAATCAGTACTTTGATTCAAATACTTAAAAGATACTAACACCAGCAACTTCTTCTTGAACTCATATTTAAAATCTTGTTTGCAGGACTCCTTCAATCAAGAAAGTTCACAACAGTATCTGGTGGTGAAAATGATCAGTAATGGTATCATCTACTTACAGACTCATATGCATAATTATGCCAAGTTTTTCATTGATTTTCCTTCATGGTCTTGTAATCGCAAACACGATATCCTTCATCTCAGATAGTGATTCATCTTCTATTCTTAATTGTTAGTAAGCATCATGTACAAAACAGAGGAATCTGACTGCTCTACAGAATTCTATTAAAAAAAATAAACACGGACTTCATGCATGCATGGTAAGATCAAGAACCCTTTACATCAAAAGAAGAAAGAGTTGAAAAATCTGATAAAAGACCAAGTCTTACCTGTGGGGAAGCAGGAAATCGGCAGGGAGAAGACCAAAAATGAGGAAAGACAGATGGAGGATGACGAGCAAAGTGAGGGTGTAGAAAATTTTATAAGAGGCGGGAGACCAATCACGGCTACATGTGGGTCCCAACTTCGGACCTCTTACGTTGCAGATAAGAGGTACACAATACAGATGTCAATCCTGCGGCTAAGGAGGACGCACATCACCACAAAATATACAAAAAACTCAGCTTCTTCTTATAAATAATATAGCTTGTCTTTATTGCACTCATACCCTCGTTTTCTTGTTATATTACTATATAGAAGCTTATGGAACTTGGTTCTACAACAATTCAACCCACTTGACAACTTTTGTTTTGTGCAGTGAGAGTTTGGAGTTGAAACAATTTGGATCTCTAATGTCACCCTGTCCTCAAAGTAAGAAATAAATAGACTGAGATTAACATTATATGAATAAAATGTTTTATACTAATACTAAAACATATAAATACATCAAAAGTAAGAGGTCCACATGTGTAAATAATTCAAAAAATAAAAAAAGAAGCAATAGGGAGATATACATGAGTAATTACACAAGCACCATAGAAAAAGTTGAAAAGATTGAGGTCCAAAACGCTATTTGAAGGATAACGTGATAAAGGACTTCCAACCACACCATTTTCTATGGAAACTAAAGCCACACAACCAAGGTATTTCTTGTTTTTATCTCTCTCTCTCTCTCTCTCTCTCTCTCAAGATTCTTTTTGTTTATATCTCCTCATCTCAGCTCATATTAATACGCAAACAGTATTTACTGTTAATACATATAAAAGTCATGATGCACTAATAAATCATATATACCACTTAGAATTTATGTCATCAAGTGTGATATCTACGAGACTGTAGTCCCAATAGCTTTCTAGTCATGCTACCATAACTCAACCGACACTTGGGCACAAAAGCATAACTGCTTAAATCTTCCTGAATAAACAGCATGATTCAACCCAAATCGAATTACATTAGGCTGTTATGCATCAAGAACAGGCAATATACTTTCGAGAGAGAGAGAGAGAGAGAGAGCAGCTAAATAAAAGGGAGCACTGGGAATTGCATTTATAACTTTTCCAAGTCCAAAGTGCAAAATTGTGTCATTTACATTTCATAAAGCCATATACATCTTTCTGGCTCGTGTATCACAAAGGATATTCGGACATACTTTCAACTATCCTCTATATACCTAAAGAGATTTCTCAAACTAAATTAACTTATTAAGGGAAGGAAACCAAAAAATAATTTGTTTCAGAGGATGGAGTATCTACGCAAACTTTCATGTCGGCCCCTCCCATCATTCGGAGTTTTCTTCAACACCTGCTTCAACAGATGCAGCCTCTGGTATATAAAGCAGCAGAGCTTCAGACCAACAATAACACTGAAGAAATCAACAGTGGAAAAATTGGCAAAGTTACGATGTCTGAGCCTCAAATGTCGTGCAGCTACTTTATACCAGACGAGAAACCCGGGTCTTGACGGTTGCATCCTGTAAGGCCGCCCATTACTGAATTGTCTTTCGGATGGTGGCGGTCCGAGAATCCCAGAATTGCTGGGTTCAGGTTGCCAGGTCCCATTGTTTGAAGGTCTTTGGTGCGGATGCTGAATCTGAGAAGAAGAATCAGCTTCTGCTCTTTTTCTCCGCTTCCAAGCTTCAAATTTCCCCACATCAAGATCCCTATGCATAAATCCTGCTGTTTGATTCCCAGAACCATTCATATGGGATGGTCCTACCCCACCGTGCTCCAGTTTAAGTTTAGAATAAATTTGCTGAAGCCTCTCACCGGACAAGTTAGAAAATGTAGATACATAATTCCACAATCTTGTAGTCATCCCTACAAAAATGAAGTATAAATATAAACTACTAGACCAAACAGAAAGGTTAGATATATAAATGTCCGGCCATCCTTCCATTAGATTCTCTCTACCTAAGTGGCACGTGTCGAAACAGAAAAAAATGTAGGCTATATATAAATAAGAACACATACTTTCTTGCCTATAAGACTCCTGTTCGTACTCTGAAACAATTTGGTCAATCCTCCGACCAATAAGTTGCAAATAGTTCCGAATTTTGGAAAGCACCTGTTAATGTTAGCAAATTAAACAGAGTACAAATCTAGACAAAAGAACAGAAACGTGATAGCTGATACTTAATTCTACCTTTTCTTTTGGCAGATCTGCACTAGTAGACTGCAGTTTTTGAAGACGTTTAAGTGTCTTTTCCTCATCTACCATGACATCTTCACACCACTCCCTCCACTTTACTTCCTTGAACTGCTCGTATACTTCCTCATTACCAGACATCTCACCTTCCTCTTTGACTAAAGGCTGCTCCATCTTCTGGGATTTTGGAGCTCTTTTATTCATTTGAGCAGTCACTCTAGCAGGACTCAGTTTCCCTTGCCTTCCCTTTGCGCCCGAAAAAGTCTCTTTCTGTTTTTTTGCATTCTTACGGCCAACTTTCACATTAGAACTCTTTCCACTAACAGCTACCACTTCCTGTTATACAATGCAGACAACAAATTGAAACAAGCTGATAGATTTGACGATTTCAAGAAAAAACTGGGAAATCATAATCCAGGTGAAACTGAGTTCAACACACCCCTTCCCCAACAATAACTAAAAGAAACAAAACAAATAATTCGTAAAAAGATTAAAACTAGAAGCGCACACACAAAAATATAAAAAATAAAGAGCAGGCTTTTTCCCCCCTATTTCCATTTCACTGTTTAAAATTCTCTAGAGTTCGAACCACTAAAATAATCAGTTATAACACGAACAGATATCCATATTCAAGATGGAGCATTAATATTGCTTGCATTTCAGCACTCTGAAAATCACATCTGGAAACTGTCTCAAGGTTTTTGCTTCTTCAACCCCTTATCATGTCGATCCAATATTCTATCTTTCATAGAAGAGGGCAGTATCCGTTCTATAAATTTTTGTTCAATTATGAAACAGAAGAAAGGAGATTCACTACCAATGCAAGTGGTAGTTTACAGGTGTATGCATACAACTAACCATTTCCAAGAGTTGTGATGCTCGCTCTTTCAGTTGCGGGGCTCGGGGTAAGAAAGTTTCATGATGTTGAAGTTCCACAGGAGCAATCTTTTTAGTAAGACCAAGTCTCTCATCCAATCTAATCTTCTCCCAGTTGCCAAATCCATGATAGTAAACTCCAAGCAGCAGCTTTGCATCATCCTCTGATGGTACCAAGACGAGTCAGGTATGCATATAATAAGATAAGCACAATAATACTTGTCCCAAACATGAGACCATGCCCATCCATCCAGAATGGAAAAACTATTTTGCAGGAGATGGAAACACCGAAACAGAAGAAAAAGGGTTCACACAACAGCAAATACCAAATTACTTACTTTGGTTCCAGCCACAGCCTTTGGACCACGTGGATGGTTTGAGATAGGCTAGAGCTCTGAATTGAGACAGAGGATCTTCATATCGGTTGATCCGCTTTGCAAGCAGCTGAAGTTCTTCAACTCGCCCCAAGAATTCATCGGCCTTGACAGGTACACCAAAGAAATCCAAAAGTGGACCCTAAAGGTATAATATATCATGTTTCAGTACAAAATTCCCAGCACAATAGACATACACCAAGGACATTTTCAAGAAATGAACAGACCTTTGGGTCCAGAGTCTCTCCTTCAATTGCTTCTCTACAACCGTCAATTAAAACGTCATAGAGCTCAATTTGAGCTTCAGTTGGAGCAGCTTCAACAGTTCCACCAACTTCTGCAGCTATCAAGCTTATCTGACTATCATTTCCAAACTTCTTGACCTAATTTAGTTCCCATATCAGATGTGGAAAGTAAGAGTGAGAAGGAGAAAAACTTAACACTGATAAACTTAAGATAATCCCAGAACCAAAACCACTTCCAAGATACTATTTGAAATGTGCAGCAATTTTTTTTTCTTTTTCCCATTAGATAGAAAATAGAAATGGTAAAACATCTTAAGACAGAGTTTTAAAGTCCATGAATCTTGCATTAAATTTTGATTGTATACTTTTTATTTGATTATCTAAGAGAATAAGTGGTTTCTTGAACCCTTTAGCCACGTAGAGAGTAGAGATGGTTGTGATTCTGAAAGACCTCCACTTGAAGGAGGAAAGTTTACTTGAGTTTCTGGAGTTGGCTCTAGACAATCTTTTTTTCAGATTCTCTTTTTCAAAACAATTAAAGAACTCCCCAAGACAACCAACCAATCTAGCCCAACCAAACAGAATTACCAAGGTAATGTAGAAGAAGCATAGTTTATTTGCTTCAATTGCGACCAATGCATTTACAAAGATGTCTAATTAACTTCGTTGATTTCGACGTCAAACGATGCATATTGTCCAGAGACGTTCATTTTACTTCATAAGTATGAATGCAAGAACATGAATGACCATATAAGCTACAATAACACTTTAGTAATGCTAAAAGTTAGGGGCAGGAATCACAAAGAAAGAACAAAAAACTTGGAGGATGCAAGTATTAAACACAGCATATAGTTTCTTATGTATCTCATGTGAGCATATCAAGTCTATAACCTTAAACATTGTATCAAAAAAATAAAATAAAAGCAGCTTTACCGCACGAAAAAATCGAGTTGCATCTCTTTTAGGTAAGTTCCCATAAGACCATCCTCTCACTTGGGCTGTAGCACCTTCAAGCACAGGAAGAGAGTAAGCAGAATCTGCCTTTCTCCGCTTTGACATTCTTTCCTGATTTTCAACTCCTTTCTTTTTCCTCTTATTAGACCCCCTTTCGAATGGCATAGCCTCCGCATAACTTTTGATATTTCGTGCTGCTCGAGGAGCTACAGCATCCTGCCGGCAGAAGGACACCAAATAAACTTATGGTAAAACACATTTTCAAGAGATAGCTTGCAGCCGGGGGTGGTGGGGTGGGGGTTAGGGTAAAATGCATACTTCAGTTTGCACAATAGCTTTTGGCTTTATCATCCGGCTCCAGAAAGTTCCATCATCTTCAGCACTACCGAAATTGGCTACCTGCAAATTGTGTGAAAAAAATACTTCAGCTCATGAAGGCAACATCTTTACAAATTGAATACCACAAGCATCAAATAGTGAAACCATCAATGCAAAATAATTGAGTTCAGAAAAGGTGCCATCATAAAGGGTGATGATAAAGTCTCACAGACAATTCATTATGCACTGTAATAAGAAAATGGAAAGAAATACCTATTAACAAGAAGAGTTGCAGCATGCTAACCTTAAAGGCACTCAAGAGCTCATGACCCTCCTCTCCTTCAGTTGCTTTGTCTTCAACCTTCTCTGCCCTTTCGAGAATCTCATCAATATCCATACCAAGAAGCCTTTTCTTGCTTTCCTCCTCATTTTTGTCTTCTTTAAAGAGCTCTTCGGCCCCAAACCTCAAAATTGCTGAAAGCTCATTCTACATGCCAAAAAGAAGGTAGAAAACCCATAAAAAACAATAGCAGAATCTTCAGACCTATCAAAGTAGTTCGCTTCATTAACTTACTTTATCAAAGTTACTTCCTTTTTTTGCTTCTTTTTTCTCCAGTTTGCCCTCTGCATTCAGTTTTTGAATGACCAAATGATCCAGAACCTAAGTAGATAACTTCAAGAAGTGAGAACTCAGATAAATTCAAATCAGGTGTACAAAAAAAAGGTTTATGTGGAACACAAACATGCAACAACCAAATTGCATAGTTAAGAAGTAAATCAAATGCTCGCAATACTAATCATGAAAAGGAAACATATAAAAAAATGCACTCCTGCAGTATAGCATACCATCTTCTTTTTAGCTCGCTCCAAAATATCTTCCTCAACACTCTTGCTAGTAACAAACCGGTAAATGTTAACTACTTCTTGCTGTCCAATTCTATGAGCTCTACTCATCGCCTTTACATAAAAAGAACAGCAGACAATGTAAGGCAATATACACACTTTAAGCACCAGTAACCCAAAGACATGATAGAATGTGCCATAAGAATCATTTGCCATGAACCTGTAAGTCATTTTGTGGATTCCAATCGGAGTCAAATATGATGACGGTGTCCGCAGTTGCGAGATTAATACCCAAGCCACCAGCACGAGTGGAAAGAAGAAAACAGAAGTCCTCACTCCCAGGAGCATTAAAATGTTCCATTGCCTGCTGGCGTAACTCAGCCTTCGTACTACCATCAAGTCTTTGGAATTGGAAGCCTTTGAGAGAGAGATACTCAGCTAGTAAATCCAACATCCTAACCATCTGCCAACATATATAAGAATGGTTGGTTCCTTCTGACTAAATATGAAGTAAGAAAACTACAGTGCTTTCAACAAAGTCTTAATTTCGATGAAGGTTATACAAGAATATGAGATTATCGTGAAATCAAAGTAAGCTACATTGCAGAAGATATAAATCTAAAAAAATACAAAGAAATATCAGTTCATAAAGTAGTAAATTCTTGGTCATGGCCACATGACTCGCTTTCTAGTGCACCAGGGCAATTTTACATAAAAAAAACCCTATGTAGAGCACATGCTTATGATAAATGCCATTACAGAAACTTTAAATGTGTATGCTTTTCCATCTTATAACATGGTATTGTCTAGATATAAGTAAAAGGGGAAGAATGCATGCCCTCGAGATGTGGTGTGGAACATGAATATATATCCTAAAGAATGTATACTAGCCAAAGTTGCTTACCGTGGCAACTACCAAATTACTATTCAATTACCCCCAGCCGAGGGCAAGGAGCAGAAATAAAAATAAATACAATGATAAGTAGAATATCGCAAACCTGAGAAAATATCAATACGCGGTGGTTGGTCTCACGCAATCTAGTAAGCAGCTTATCGAGTATCACCAGCTTTCCGCTACTCAAAATAATACGTTCGAGTTTTGAGCTTCCAAGGATATTTGTATCCCCACCATAACCATGGTCTGCACTCTCAAACAAAAATGGGTGGTTGCAGCATTTTTTCAACTCCACCACTATATTCAAAAGTGAGACCTGCGTATTTTTTCAGAATTACAGCAGTGAGCTTACACGCAAGTGCAACAGTCTACCTAGAAAACTTCAGATGAGCAATGGGTACACACCTGATTTCCTCGGACGCCTTTATTCAAATCTTGGAAGTTACGCTCCAATATCCACTTATAATACCTAATAATAGATGTCATTCGAAACAAAAACAAATTAAGGAACTATTTGAAACCAACCAAGCAAATGTTTCTCAACTAAATTAAAAAAACTCACTGTTTTTGAAGTGGAGACATCTCAACCCTGAGGATGCGTTCAATCTTAGGAGGCAAAGACTTCTCCACATCTTTTATAACTCTTCTGAGAATGTGAGGTCTCAATTCCATGTGAAGATTTGTAAGCTACACAAAGTTGTAATATATTTATGGTGAACCAAATAAAGAACTGGTGAACACGAAAAAAATATAGAAAAAAAGAGATACCTCTGTCTCATTGAAGGAACTAAGATTCTTGTACTTCTGAACAAAGTCATCTTTACTCCTAAACTTATCAGGATCAAGGAAATGAAGCAAAGCCCTGCGATCATCCACTAAATAATTAGACATCAGACAACATCTACCGCCCAAAACGATAACAAGAAACATGTGAGCATACTGAGAACAAATTCCCATTGCAGAAATTTGCACGGGGAGCCAACAAGAACATACTTCAAAAATAAAATATATAAAAAATTTCACCTTAATGAGAAAATATGTAAGAAGCAAGAAACAGAAAAGGAATTGAAGGTGATCGGCCAAGATGTACAAGGATGTTTCAGTTGAATCAATTAAATGGTTGTGAAAATTTTGTTCTCAGAATTCCATGAGGAATCATTTCCTGAGCTGAAGGAGGGTAAAGTCTGCTAAATTTAAAAAGTCCGTAGAAATAAATGCACAATATTACTCAAAAGCATAAATTCATGAAAGTAAGAAAAAAAATATCACCATAGCTCTTCGACACTGTTTTGCAGGGGAGTGCCCGTAATTAACAACTTGTTCTTTGTGCTAAATTCCTGAAAGCGTAAAGAAACTAATAAGAATCCAGCAAATCTAAGTGTATGAAAAAGCAGTAAATCTGACTGGGACAAAAAAAAATAATCGTACCGACAATGTTGTATATAAAGAGGCCTCGCTGTTCTTTAACCTATGTGCTTCATCAACCATCAGGTAGTTCCACTTAATTTTTGATATAACAGCCTTATCCTTCAACAATACTTCATAAGTAGTCAGAAGAGCGTCAAATTTAGTACTCCTGCCTGTTTTTTTATCATTGTAAAACTCATACTGCTGGCAGACCTACAAGTGAATGGAAAATACTATCAAATAATAAAAATATCAAACTAACATGGAGGTGAGGACTCACCAAACAACCTCATAAGTAATTTGTTAAAAGTTATTAGTTTAAAAGTACTATTCTACCAGATCTCGTGTCCAAAGGACAAAAACCTCTGGTGATATAAGGTAACTACAAGCACATTGTCTTCCAATAAAAACACAAAAGCTAAGAGCATGTATCTGATTCAGTCATAATGGAACCCTTTGCGGGGCATGGATTCATAGATGATTACGAGCACATTGTCCGCATAAAATGCCAGAGAGGAGATAATTTATCCGATTCAGATATAATGGAACCCTCGAAGAGGCATGAATGTGGACCATGGATTAAATGGGGATGTACCATGACCTGGTACATAAAGTACTGGTGATCCAAATCTGATGTTTTTAAAATAGTATTCCATGTCAAGCACACATCTTCAGCATTCTCAAGGGGCATAAATATAATTAGTGAAATTCCATATGTATGGTCCAAAGAGTGAGAAATCCAACATAAAACTAAAGTGTATCAGAAGAAAACGCATATATGAACCCACCTCACGACTAGCACGAGTTCCAACATATATAATAACATTCATATCAGGCAACCACTTTCTGAACTCTTTCGCCCAATTCGACAAGGTAGATAGAGGAACAACAACAAGAAATGGTCCTTGAATTTCCTGAGAATTCTGCAGAAATGGTTATGAATCAGCAGTACAGTGATAACATTGGAAACTCTTTAAAGATGACAAGCAACATTAAGTACCTGCAAGAAACCAAGCATTGAAACTGACTGAACAGTTTTTCCCAGACCCATTTCATCAGCTAAAATCACATTGGTATCATTTCTCCAGCTGCGCTGCAAAAGAGCCACTGATCAGCACTGATTTGCATGAGAAAACCAATAGAAATGTTAAAGAAGACAACTTTGTTCACAACAAATCCAACAAGAACCAACTGCGCACCTGTTAACAAGAAAGTTCAGACCTTCAAGCTGATAGTCTCGAAGATTGCCCCCTTTCAGCCAATCAGGCTGCTCATCAAGCTTCCTGAGGCTTCCTGAGAGAATGAAGATATCATTTTATTACACTGAAACATGGGATATAATCCTCATTTCAACTTGTAAGAGCTAACTACAATGCATAATAAGCTAGAATAAACAATTATTCTTCACTGCTTATGACTTTATATTGTTCATGTTAGAAAATGCAGATGATTCAAATACTATCACTATGAGATTACTGGCCTTTAATTTTCTTGCGCTGGAACTCAACAGTCTTCCCTTGAACCATTGCTGCAGCCTCTCGAGACTGTAATCAAGAAAATGTCATGGTGATGAAAAACTAACACACATAACATTAAACTAAAACATCAATTGGCAATCTTAGTTCTTATGGTCCAAAAGGCAACAAAAGTTGATCATGATAGCCCAGGTAGAATCAGAACATGAATGCATCCAAAGATAGTAACTAAAACTTGTGAAAGAAAAAATAAATCAATCATCATTCTCTAATGAACAATAATTCCTTCTCAACAATCTCATTTGGGCTGCCATCATTTCCTACTTCAATATAAGCATTTTCCCTTGCACATTCCACATTTCCATTTGAGGTTTAGTTGTAGAATACATCCCAATAACCTCAAATAACGAAAGAGTGTACCTCCTCTATCAGAGTGCATCCTAATGTTCAGTTCTTGAAATCATCACTGTATCATGTAGCCCATTAGGCAACTCTTCCCACTAGCGGCAACTATTTTAGCTAGGAAATTAAACAGAGCTAAACTGCTGCCCATCTAAAAATATTGAACTTAAATTAATATAACCTACGATCTTACCGGCTGCTCTTAGAAATAAAAATAAAGATGCTAATTATGATTGAGCACACAAAATTAATCCAATTGTTCTAGTTGAGTTATTTACTCTACTGCATTGAGTATGATACACTCAAATTGATGCTGATAAACAAACAAGAGTAATATAAATGTTAGACAGGATACAAGAAAAAGAACAGATAGGATACACCCTACCTATTAAAGTACAACTTATTTCTATGCAAAATCCAAATAGTTTCACCAAAATCCAAATTGTTTCACTATCATCCAAAATATTCCAAGAAAAAGCATATCATACAGCCAATCATTTTCCATTTTCATCTGTAGTACATCATTTTATTCTGGTAATTTTTGCTTCTTACACTTCCATTCTCTTTTCGACTTTCTCCCTCCACTCTAATATGAAAGAGCAAAAGTTTATGAAATTAAAAGTACAAAGAACAGACATGCAGAGTTGAGAAATAGAAGCACCGAAGGTATTAAAACATTCATTTTTCTAAGCCATAAAGGCCAGCTTGTTGCTTCATGAATTAATCAGGCTACAATTGTGTGATACCACAAAGAAAGGACCAGAACTCCAACGAGCCATCAACCTAACATATATATATAATTAGACTGTCACTTCAATACAGAAAACTAAATTTCAGGGAGTATTAACAGAAACGTTTGACCGAAAAAAAACTTGGAGAATAGTTTATGCATGGCAAATTGGATGATATTTTGAAACCAGTAAATGCAATGAAGACCATCAAATATTCACTGGCTTAAAAATTGATACCTTGTACTCATCGATAGCATCTTGAGCAGACGAAATATCTATGTCCTTCTCCCTACAAGACAAAACAGAAATAGAACTTATACTTAAAAAAAATGAAATTAACCACTCTCAACAAATTATATTCTGCTTCCAACCTAATGTTATACACCATGAGAAGATATAGTAAACAAAATATCAGCAGCTCACCATATGTGACAACAAAATAATAGAAACCAAAACATGCTTATATAAATATATTCTCATTACCAAGTAGCTTCAGCATAAGACAGTCCCCGCCACTTGACCAAATATTCTGAAACAACATCACCCGAGCTATCTTTAACGATCCGCTCTGCTATCACTCTCTCAACCTGACTGTTTAGTTTGATAATATCCAGGTCCATCTCCTTGCTGACATCATTTACCTCAATCTAGTCCAAATGTGGTGAAGTGAAAGTAAGAGGATAGGTAAGAGAAGCCATAAACAAATAAGAGAACCAAAGCGGGAGGGACTACAGTTTCATTCTGAGAACACCAAAAACAGACAACATAGACGCACCTACCCCCTTATCATATTTAAGTTCATTTGCATTTTACACATATGGATGAAAATTAAAAGGGCAATTCTTGTGTTAGATTCAGTTCTACAAACTCCACATTTGACATCAATAGTTACAATGATAATTGATAATAAAGAACAGTAACAACTAAATCTATCCAACAATGTGAGGACGACTGAGTGATAATGGAAACTAAGTAGATATATATCATCTCACTTAAGAAACAGATTAAGCATAAGTTCCAAGCAACTATCAAGCTTAAAGTCAAAATACAGATTCTTTTCTCCAGAAAAAGAGACAAGTTCAAAAAGAGATGATAAATATAGATAATAAATAAACAACTTATCGCCCCAGAGATCAACATAAAACAAAAGACATTCCCTCTAGGATACATTTATTACATGATTACATCAATAAAAGTGCAACGATATCCAAAGCGATTTTCAGGTGAAACATAATACTAATAATAATACTCCCTCCGTCTGTCTCTGATTCCATTTTGGGTTGTCCCATAGAAAGTGTCCTCTTTCCTATTTTGACAAATTATTACACAATTTATTTGAGGGACCCACAACTTTACACACAACTAACAACACTCCTTAAAGAAGACACTTTCTATGGGATACAGGGAGTAACAATAATAATAATGACAACAATAATATTAATAATTGCACACACGCATCTAACAACTAAAAGATTACTCTTGCAATATTTTAAAGGGAAAATATTTAGTAGCAAATTGACAACTTAATCACCAAATAACAAATTTCAATGTATCCCAGAACATCAACCTAAAAATTTTGCAAGATGCCAAGCAGTTCTATTTACCACTGCCACATTATACTAGCCGGACCCAGGTCGCTCAACCTCGTTTTTAGCTCTGGGATCGCCTCTAAGGTCACAAGTTAGCTAAACCAGCTAACCTTGCTTGCATTTAACAGCCAACTTATTATTCATATATACTGCCTTTCAATCACTGTGAACAACTTTAAGATAACGATAACATACTATTTTGAGAAACAGGAGTGACACCTTCCACATATGCACACAATACGAGCTATAATAATAATAAAAAATACACCACACAATTAATCTTCAGATTACCTCCTCCCGAGATACCATCTTCCGGTACTTCACATCCTCCATCACCTTTTTGGTATAATTCAGCACCTTCTTGAAACCACTGAGCTGAAAATCACAGAGTATCAATTTAATTCTGCCGTTATAGAAAAATGGAAGTAATCGTACTGATCTCTATTATTACACTACAACATCTATCGTCCAGTGATAAGCAAACTGATACTCTGTCTCTAGCAATTGAAGTTCGTAGAACTTACATTCTGCAATTCGTAAAATGATTTCCATTGACAATGTAAATGTGACTGGCCTTTCCATTTTATCAGAAATTCCATGTCATTCCAATCTGGATCTGATTCAAACAAATTGCTCAACAGAACAGGATCAGTTGATTTATTATTCCTTAAAGCTTCTTCAGCTGTGCCCCTTGGTTGATGCCATAACACCTTCTCAATAGCCTCTCCATCCTCTTCTTCAACTTCTTCCTTCTTGAGAAAAATATAATCAAATAATTCAAGATCAAGAAGAGCTTGATATAATACATAGAAGCACATATTAATTGAGCGAGAATTCTTGTACAACATAAATAAATGAGAAATGACGCATAAATAGTGACAATGAAATTGTTAAAATAAACAGCGCCAATGAACTGCAAATACACATTGACAAATCAGAATAACTTGAAAGGTGTGGATATAACTGATAATGCATGATATGCTCATTCAACATAAGCGGCAGAATTTAAGTAGCTGAAATTTAAACCATGAATAAAGTTATAAATCATATAGAAGAAAATCCATGGAATTGGTGAAAACAACAATCGCGACTACATGTCAAAGCAGGAGCAATAATCCAATGAAACAACAGACAAACCTTTTGGTTCTTTTTCTTGATGTCATCAAGATCTTCACTTCCATCACTCTCAACATATGACACTTTCCGCACTGAACGCCCTGTTCGTGGTTCATTTTTCCTATTAGAAAGACTAACAGGAGCAGATCGTCCAGCATTCTTTCTGTGCGCTTGTGCACCTCTCCTTGTACTTCTAAAGTCCTCACTACCATTTTCAGAGTCATAATCAGAAGATTCTTCGTCATCTTCCTCAAAAGAAGCTCGACCTTTCTTTCTCCGGGTGGATGACACGATTGGTTTAATTTCTCTGGTAGATTTCAAACAACGACCACTTTTACTTGATTGTTTTTCCCTACTTTTCTTAAAGTAGGAATCATCTTCATCTGAGACTTCCAAATCATCCTCGTCAACATTATCATCCTCCTCAGATTCTTCAGCATCCCAACCTTCACCATTATCCTGTACAATAAGCATGTAACATAAGTTTGAGGACCTAATCAGGTTCACATAAAGGTGTTCCTTAGTGCATGAAAAAACACATCGAAACCAGCTTATAGGAGCATACAATTCTGATACAGATTACAAGCCAAACAAGCTACCAAATCTTAACTAACACGTGAGTGTATTAGGGGGAGGGGGGGGACCTTGGTTTGTCTTTCCCTTCTTGTTGCCCCATAATCAGGATCAAAGTCAGCATCATCAGGATCTTCTTCTGCAACCATAAATAAGGTCAATGCTGAGATGAGATGAGATTGCAGAACAAGGGCAAGATGCCATGATTCATTATGCATGATGAAAATTGTGGTCAAACGATACGGATAAAACACCACTTACCATCTTCGTCATCATCATCATCTTCATAATCTAGATCTTCATCACTGCACTTGTTGGTTTTCGATCCCTTTGATTTCCTTGAAATACCTCGGGAAGCAGAGGGTCGTGAATGAGGCTTTGAACTATATCCACTAGAGTGATTCACTGTTCTATAATGATTCAGAGACTCGTTTGGTGGATCATCACCATCCTGCTCATAGTACTCATCAGACAACATCTCATCAGCAGCAACAGCATGATGTCCTTTCCCAGTCATATCGGCATGTGTCATGTCATCATTTTCAAACTCCATTCTATCCTCTACTCCATCAGACTCCTCCACTTCAGACCCTTTATACTCTGACCCACTCTTTGACTCCTCCCCGGATTCTGATGGTTCATGGGACGTCCTCGCTGGCTGGTAGTCCTTCCAAAAGGTTGAACCCCACGTCCCTCCCTTAGATGTTCTCCTAATAGGAGGCTGGTCATCTTCTATTCTGAGATTATTTCTAGTATCTTCTCCAGTATTGTTATTAGGTGTAGGATCTGCCTTTTCTTCATTATTGATCATAGAATTCTCCTCAAGCCCACTGGTATTAATGGCCAGCTGATGAAAATGATTTCTTTCATTCAATGCAATCTGTTTCACTGCTTCATCCGAAGAATTTCTAGAATATGCCATGTTCTATTCTTCACATTGAATTAGTTATGGAGTTCCAATATAAGAAAGCCCAAGTGAAGGCAGACGTACAGTTAAAACCAGCTCCCTCCAAAAGTCTCTGCCACAAGCATACACAACACAAGTAAGTTGGCTAGTAAAATAAGTAAATGCCAACTAGATTTACAAATACACACTTCAGACTTCTAAAATTGATTTCTGATAAGGTTATACGACGGGCGAATTAGTTTGAGGAAGTGAATAAATTTTACAAGAAAATATATGGATCGGTAACTTAGCACTCAAAATCCATACAGTAAACACGACGAAATCTCCAATTTTTTCTTAAGCAGCAGTATTTCTAGAAAACCCTAAATCTACATTGAACAAAACCCTAATCAAACTGAAAATTTGCTAGCTGGTTCAACAGAAGCTGATTGTTCAGGTACTTTGTCTCAGGAAACAAACCTTTGTGCACAGACAGAAGAAAACCGGAGGGAAAATCACACAATTGGGTCAAGGGTATTTTCGTAAATCCAGTTGATAGGGTAGGCCAAAACCCCCGATTCACCGGTTGCGGCTATCACACAGAAGCCGGCGGCGGCGGGAAATATAGGTTTCAAAAACGCTACCGTTCGTGGGGGCTTTCTGTGCACAATATTCAGGAGGAATCGAAAACCGTTTAGATTTTATCCCGCAGGGCGAAGCGGGTTCGAGGGAGAGCAAAATCGACGAATCGAAAACCTCGATTGGATTAATCTACCAGTGTTGTTGTCCGATTATGCACAGAAGAGGAAAGAAAAACGAAAAGGAAAAAAAGAAAATAGAGAGAGAAAGGGTGCGCCTATACGCGTGTGTATTTGGGAGCTTTTATTTTTAGAGAGAGAGAGAGATAATCAGAGAAAAAAATTTCTATTTGCGAGAGGTTATTTTTTCCCAAGGCGCAAGTGTGATAGTACATATAAATACGGATGGGGTGGTTAAAAAGTAGGGAAAATTTGTCATCTTGGGGTATTCTTGTCATTTCGTATAGTTGTCCCATTCTTCAAGCACAGAGTACCACACGAGTAGTATAAACTAGTATTCTCAAACTCGGTTCGGAAATTGACTCAATAAACTTGAATTTGTAGTTCAACCGGTTGATGGATCCGAATAACATCATAATTATTTAATAATTATATTTTATAAATAAATTGAGTAATTAGTTTTTGATAATTTGAATATTTGAAATTCTATATATTATTTTCATTTCAAAAGATATATATTATGGATTATAAAGTATTACATAAATAATTTCTAAATCAATTAAACAATTCCATTATTTTAGAACTAAATAATAAAAAAGGCATAACGTTTTTTAACAAATTTATCTTGCCTTTTGAAATAACCGATTAAAGAAACACACTATTTAATATTTTAGGGTTCTTAGTAGAATCAATTTCTCTCGCTTGCGCCGCTTCTTGTTCATCTGCCTCTTCTTTCTTCGTTCTTTGCCCGTTTCATTCTCTGATTCTCCCAGAACTCTGACATGCTACAACTGTAACTTACACCGCTGACTCTTCTTGAATCGATCTTCCCAAAAAAGAGTTTGCAGGCTACTGCACAAGGAGCGCGTTTACCCAATACGCACTGAAAATAGCGGCTGCGATTGCATGAATAAAAAAAATAAAAATGAGACTCAATATATATTGAACTGGTCGAACCGGTCGGTTCGGTCCGGTTTTCAAAACAGAGGTATAAACCGTATATTATGTACTTGCAATTTATTAACGCACTAGAGTCGTTATCCTCCTCTAAAAATCGCGTTTCATCTGTCTATATTCGGACAAGTCCCATTCCGACTTCTCCGTAACAAATGCTCCGTACGAATTCTATGACCATCTTCCCTAAACAAGAAAGTTGAGATTCCTTTGAGCTTGGTGGAATGGTATCTAGCCCCAACCATCTTTCCCCATTCAGAATGATCTCAACTGTCAAGAATCCTCCATTACAACCTACGAGCGCGACTCCCATCAACTTCACCAACAGAAGATGCTTTACTATTAGCAATGGGATAAGGCCCTCAATGGCTGCTGATGCTACTTCTTCTCTCACTTACCAAAAGTTTGTTCATTTTGCTCTACAACAAACCACAAAGCACACCCACTTAGCCCCTTCTACATTACAGGTAAGAAACACACCATTTCCTTACAGAATTATGTTTTTGTGTTGTCAGAATGTACTCTTTTCTGTTCGAAGTTTTTTTTCGTGTACTTGGGTTTCTGATTTTTTTTTGTCTTTTTTCCTTTTCAATTTGAACCTTTGAACTAAGATGTCGGTGGTTCTTAATGCTTTGAAGCTTCTGGAGTTTTTAGATAGGTAGGTAGGTGCTTAGGTTGCCAAAATCAAGGAGGTATGTGAGTGCTTCGAAGATTTCAATGAATTTCTGTGTATTTACTAAAATTTTGTATCTTCTGCAGGAGAAATTTGGTTGCTTGACGGCCGTGGATGGGAAAACAGAGCTCCAAATGGAGTCTTTTGAATCACCAAAGATTAGGCTACTCCGGAGCTTGTTTGTAGAAGGGAGTGATGGAATGCAGGTTAGTTGTTAACCTATAAGCATAAGCTCTCTCAAGAACTGCACTGATTTATCTGGATCATTATATAATTGAACAAACCAACTTTTCTACCGTCTGTGATGGATAATTAGAACCTCTGCATCTTCCAAATCTAACCAAATCAAAGAGCTCGAAAGATGAACTATAGGAATGGATAGAGATTGGGAATGGAGAGTGTAAATTAGTTTGTATTTATGCTATTTGTGTTATTGAAACCAACAGTTTGCTGTAAAGAAAACAAATTTGTTAGCCTAATTTGAAATTATGTAAACAAGTTGAATCTTTTTTTTTAAAGCTTTATCTTGCATCCGTAGTGGTAAGCGGCACTATCTTACTGCCATGTACGACCTTATCGTAATAACTTTTGTTCGTATGCACTGTATTCAGGTCTTGGATTTTGCTATCTTTCCCAGGGCAGAGTTTGATCTTCCAATTTTTTGTGCCAACTTCTTTACCACTCCAGCCATCAACATAGTTGTATTGTACGCTGCCTTCTTTCCCTTCTAATTGATAAACAAATTGTTTATTTTCTCATGTGTATAGCGGCAACAACAAGCTATTGATTCATGTTTTTGAAATAAGTAACTATGAAGTATAAAATGGTTTCTTGGCATGCTCAAAATGGTGCACCATAATTTCTGTACAAACATGTGAAAAAGTATTCTTGAATTGTTATCACACATAACTCATGTCGAGTGTTGTACGATACTTCAGAGACATCATTTATTTGTTTTGATGCCCAATTCCAGGGACCTCAATCCATTGCATGACATCATCATTCAGCGTGATTACAAGAAAAAGTATTACGAACACTTGATTCCTCTTGGACTTAAGTATGGAGAGGTGAGCGATGCTTTACTACCCGGTCACAATGTATCTGTTAAGATCTCTAATTCATATGGCTGCCATCTAAAATGACATACAGTGATTTTGACACGGATTTCATGCAGCATTTACCATGGGGAGGAAAGATTACAGCTGAATCTATGAAGTTTTTCTCGCCAATTGTAATATGGACCAAGTTTCCTCCTGATGAGCAGAAGCACCATGTTTTATATTCTGCTTTCAAGGATTATCTTAAGGTAGATATAGATCCGGATGGCACTCTGGACAAAGTAAATTCATTGTCGTTGCTGACTTATGCATGATAAAGATTTTATGTTTCATATATGCTAAAAAGTATTTTCATTGTTCTTTTGAGTGTGATGTGTGTCTTGCTGAATTTAAAGTGAAATTGGAAACTTAAAACCTGCCTTTTCACTTTTTGTTTTGTCTGTCATGTTTTCGCCTTACAGTCATGGCTTGAACTGATGGACCAGGCATCAGTGGAAACTGATGTTTCTCGGATTATGGTCAATCTTGAAGCACAACACAAGTATCTCACTTGGAGAGCTGAAAAGGTAGGTGAAGTTTTCTCTGTTCTGTTACTTCCAACTTGATCAACGGCCATTACTAGAATTTCTTATTGACAATGATAAATGTGGCTCTAATTATGCCGGGGAAGTATGGATCATATGGTTCTCTATATCTCTTTATCATGTTTAAAATCTATGCTACATATCTGTTGGCGAACTCAGAACACTGCAGACGAAGCCTTTTTTACCTTTCGAAAGTTTCTGATCAGAACTCTCGTGTACAGGATCCCGGCCATCAAGTTCTGAGAAAATTAGTTGGAGAGACTAAAGCGAAGGTACAAATATCTTATGTCTAAGCATCAAATTGTCTGTTAGATTCATTTGAGGATTGGTGGTCTGAATTATCCCTTGTGATCATTTTGTAGGAAATAATTAAGAGTTTTCTCTTCCACGGTGCTGATGAACTGGGTAGCAAAACATTCACAGATTACTTCCCCGAGTACAAATGTGACGACGGCACTGTAAATCAGAAGCGGAGTATGATTGGAAAATCATTTGAAAGGCGTCCGTGGGATACAAGGGGTGAATTCATTGGTGACAGTTTAAGGTAGAGAGTAGAGAGCATGTTGTATTTTATCCTACTTTTGTCTTTCTTTATATTCAGACCTTTTCTTCTTTCCTCCCTATGTATATCACCTCGAATTCTTCTTTTCATGTATGGTAACTGTTTAGGTCTCATGTATAATCGAAGCATTTGTTTCTGTTGCTCAGTCTTTCTGGAAATGATCGTGCGATCAGTAGAGAGCAAGAACTTTGTACTAAAAACAACTTGAACTAAAGTTGAAAAAGATTATTTTTTATTTTATTTTATAAATTTGATTTGTGGTATATAAGTGGTAACTATAATCGTGGAATGAGGTATCTCGTGGGACGTATCTATATACAATCACGTGTTATCCCATGTATGTATTGGTATTTTTTTTTTTAATTCCTCTTTTTCTTCAAGGATGCAGATAGAGCTGCCAGCAAGCATCAATCTGAAGGTTGGTGAGGGCAGACAGGAGGCCTCTTGTGCAGACACTTGTGGCAGTTGAACCCAATGATGCTTTCTACTATATCTTCTCTCACATCCAAAGCATCTCCATGGAACCAAACTGCAGATAATTGTCTCACAACAATATTAGTGAACCATAACAAAAGTATTCTAGATTTAAAGTCAAGTAGCTATATATACATATGATCATACCTCCACAAGCTTCACAAGCTATATAGTTGAGGCCAGGTTCGTGCTCCAATTCTCCACAGAGATTGCAAAGTGGTTCAACATCGGAGGGAGTGTCTTCTCCGCAAAGCAGTAGAAGCATTTTACTCCGGAACTGAATGTGTCTTTTATCATCTCTTTTTTTAGAGATATGCAGACCATTCAGCCAGTAACTACTGTTTACAGTAGCTCTCTTTCGTCTCGGAGTATCTTGCATCCACCACTTCTTTTCTGAGTCACCCCGTTTTCCCCTCCTCTGTCTTCTCGCTTCCTTAGTATGCACAAGTTCGTTATCCCCACATTTGAGGCATGCATATGTAGGTTCGGAACTACTGCTGGATGCGGCACATTCCTTAGCATGAGTTTTGTGGAAATGACCTGATTCGGAAAAAAACAACGAACTATTTGTATCATATGAATCATGAAGTATATATCATAATTGGGATGTTGGTTTCGATTTGGTGCAAATTGAGTAATAAGAAATTTATTTGAGAATTTTTTAGTGCAGAAATTGTGCATTTTTAGTGCAGAAATAGTTCAATTTGTGGACAAAAATTACACACGTTATTGAGAGAGAAGCAATGCCAAATAGTAAGAATTTCAAATGAAGCAAGAGCACCCTACCTTGGCAATACTTACAACTCACTGCCTCCCTGCAGATCAACACAAGTCAGATGATCAAAAAAACTGCAAATTCAATCTGCCAAAATTAGATCCAATATAGTGGAGATAAATGTGTAAAATTGTGGTGTAAAAGTATAAATAAATGGGGTCCACTTATTTAGATTGATTGTGGTCCATTCATTTATTTCCTTATTTGGTATGAGACATAAATAATGGGACAACCAAAAAAGGCAAGTGGAACATAAATAATGAGACGGAGATAGTAGTTTTCTACCAATCCGGATCTTCTGGCCCAAAAATGGTGGACCACTCAGTGGCCCACCAATCATGCGGTGTCACGCGTGCATTTGTGGGTCATGTTAGTAATAAATAAATATTTGAGTTGTAAAAAGGTGGCCCACCAATGCACGCGTGGCGCCGCGTGATTGGTGGGCACCAAGTGGTCCACCATAATTGAGCCAGATGATCTTTTGCCGTTTTCTACCTGATGAGGACATCTTCATTGCAGTGTGCACAGTTAGATCTCTCTAACCGGTCTGCCCTTTCAAAAAGGAATTCGAACCCTTTTTTCTTCAAGGGTTCTACCATTTGGGCACTGCTCTCGGGATGCTCTCTCGGAGCATCCTTTTTGGCTGCACGAACAATCCTCTTCTCTTCGTATGCTTTGAGAAGATGCAGTGGAACATGTTTCTCTCCCACCCAATACTTCTTTCTCCTGCTCGATGGATCTTGAAGAAGGGAACCGTACCTCAAGAGAATATTAGGGACTATCCTTGTTCTACCAAGATCTACAAGATACTTGACTACTTCTCCCTCCCTTCTTCTCCTGCGAACTACTGCATTTTTTAGTACTTCGACAGATTTCTTGGATTCCCTTTTTGTGTTGGCTGGGAGATGGACGTTTTCTATCTCGTTCCACCGGATGTTCGCGTCGAGCTCTCTAACCTGTGCATTTGAGAACATTCATCAACACACACAGAGGATCATATTTGTTTTCCACGTTATAATTTCTAAAATAATTATTAAAAACTTATATTAATTATAATTTCTGTGTATCCAACTACGTACATTTTTAATTAGAATTGTTTTATAAACTATCAAAAATAAATAACTAAGTTGTTTCAATAATACTTTAGAATTACAGTTAATGAAGCTGGTTCATAAATAAAACGAAAAACAAACAAGTGAATACAAATTAACTTAACAATGACAATGGCATAGCTATTTAGAACCATATCTGGATAAAGATAATATATATATATATCATTTGATGATCTGCATATTATTAATAATTAAATTTGTAAAACACGTTTTGGAAAATATTATTTTTAGTGTGACATATGGTGCAATTGGAAATACTTCTAGTGCAACAACTGCACTAATTTAGTGCAAGAGAAGTGCAACTTTTGTGCAAAAATAGTTCAAAGTTCAAATTATATAACTTAGTTTTATCACAAGTTTGATATTGAAAGATAGCCAAAATAAACGGATGGAGATCTTCTGTCCCACCATATGTCCCACTACATGTCTCACTCTCAAGATTGTCTCAGTAACTCCGTACGGAGTTACTCAAGTGGGACATGTAGTGGGACATAGAGTGGGATAGAAGATCCCCGCAGAAATAAACATGGAGCAAGATGATGAAAGACATACTTGGAGAGCAAGGTGGTCCACACTTGTTGAAGCCTCAACAGCTGCTCTCCAGGCAGTAAACTTCATCCTCTTTGCATGGAAATCTCCACCCTCATAGTAATGAACGCCTGCAATCTTCTTGCAACCACCTGCTACGCCTCAAACTGATCAGACCAACATTAATTCAATCAACCATAAATCAATCAAGAACCAAAGCTTCATACCTTGCCGGCCTGCTGTGGAAGCTGAGGAGCGAGGCAAAACCTTCCAGTTGAAGAGCTCCCGCGAAACCCTTCCGCCTCTCCACCACGATAAACTCACTCCAACCGCAGGTTTTGGAGTCGGAGTGATTTGCTGCTTCGAGCACTTGCGAGTATTCCTACTACTTGTAAGCACTGGAGGCTTTGCTGCAGTAGACTCTCTGACAAAATGAAAAGCAGAGCCCTTCGTAGCGGAAGAATCCACATGCTTTGTCCATTCTGCAGAAAAGGCTCGACGATGCAAGCTCAACTCCAGCTGGTTCAATAATTCATAGCTTAATTAGACAAACAATACTAATAGATTGTATAGAAATTTCAAAGTTTGAGATTCCAACTTCCATATTGGAAAATATAAATAGCCGAGGCAGAAACCTCTGTCTAGGCCACAAAGAGGTCACGTTAAAGAGCATCTCTAATAGTTTCCTTTACAATTCAATACCCTTAATTATATATAAATGTATGTTACAAGATAGAGTAATATTACATTTAACTCTTAACAATTAACACATATATTTCTCTCAAGAATGAAATAGTCTATTTTTATACTTTGAATTAATTATATCAATCATTATATAGCATATATTATATTGAAATAGAATAGTTATGTGAAATCATAAAAGTGTGATTTCAACGTCTTTATTTGTTATGAAATAAAACTATTAATTAATTAGAATAGTAATTTAAAGTCGATATAAAAAAAATAACAAACGACGTCGTTTTGTTCCTAGCTAATTGAAAAAAAAAAGGCCTAGACAGATGGCACTGCCTAAGCCATAAATGTAAGCCAATCAAGTTATGTCAAATCTATACTAAAATGTAATAATACAGTGTTTAACTATCAATTTTTTTTCTAAAATAATACATCCTATTTCTATAAAGTTTATTATTGAATAATTATGAAATTATTATACATCACATATTCAAATAAAATATTTCATATTATTTAACTCATATTATTTCATATTTTAATTTCTATGTATGTTATAAAATTAAACAATTAAAAAAAACGCCAAAGGCACTGCCGAGGCCTAGGCCATAAAGAGCCAATCAAGTCACATCTAAGGCCATCCCTTTAAAAAAGGTCTAACAAAGTATACATTTGTTAGACCTTTGTGTACCCCCTACACAAATGTATAGTAAAGATATTTAACTCTATTTCCCTTTAAAATAAAGTATTATATTTATAACTTTTCATATCAAATTAAAAATAAAACATATGTACTCATATATAATATTTTGTATCACTGAATTCTTAAAACAAATAAAAGTCTCAAATTTCAATTTCCATATTTGTTATAAAAATTATACAAGGTATTAAATTAAGATCTAAGTAATTATTCGATAAAAAGGAAAGTATAAACGACGTCGTTTTGGGTATGGGATTTTGAAAATAAATAAATAAAGAAAAGGCCCCTGGCAGTTATCAGTGCGTAGGTCATATATATAAAAAAGTTAGCATGCAATTAAACACAATTTCATACTATTTAATTCTTAACAAGTTAAAGTCTCATATTTTAATTTCTATGTATGTTATAAAAATCAAGTTATTAAATTAGAATATCAACTTAACATCATTGTTCGATATAAAACAATAGAACAAACGACGTTTTTTGCTTTAATATTTTGAAAAAAAAACTAAGAAGGTGTCACTGCCTGGTCATAAAAAGAATCAAGACATCTAAGGCCATCCTCGTACCCCTACACAAATTTATAGTAAACATATTTAACTCTAACAATTATATATATTTCCCTTTAAAATAAAGTATTATATTTATACCTTTTCATATCAAATTAGAATAAAACATATGTACACATATATATATAATATTTTATATCACTGAATTCTTAAAACAAATAAAACTCTCAAATTTCAATTTCGATATTTGTTATAAAAATTAAACAAGGTATTAAATTAAGATCCTAAGTAACTATTCGATAGAAAAAGAAAATATAAACGACGTCGTTTTGGGCATGGAATTGTGAAAAAAATAAATAAAGAAAAGGCCCCAGCAGTTATCACTGCGTAGGTCATATATATAAAAAAGTTAGCATGCAATTAAATACAATTTCATACTATTTAACTCTTAACAAGTTAAAGTCTCATATTTTAATTTCTATATATGTTAAAAAATCAAGTTATTAAATTAAAATATCAACTTAACATTATTGTTCGATATAAAAAGATAGAACAAACGACGTCGTTTTGTTTTAATATTTTGAAAAAAAAAACTAAGAAGGTGGCACTGCCTAGGTCATAAAGAGAATCAAGACATCTAAGGCCATCCTTGTATCCCTACACAAATGTATTGTAAAGATATTGCTCTTACAATTACAATTATCTGTATTTCCGTTTAAATTAAAATATATATATTTTATGTCTTTTCATATCAAATTGGAATATACCTTATGTACTCAAATATAATATATTATATTACTAAATTCTTAAAACAAATAAAAATCTCAAATTTTAATTTCTATATTTGTTATAAAATTAAGTATTAAATTAATTAGGATTCTCCTTAATTATTTGATAGAAAAAGAAAGAACAAACGACGTCGTTTTGATCGAGAAGTTTTGAAAAAAAAAAAAAGAAAAGCCCCCAGGCAGTTATCACTGCATAGGCAATAAAAGCGTTAGTTAGCATGCAATTAGACACATTTCAAAATAGTAAAGAAAGCTCTGTGCAAGGAAATAAATATGCCAACCTGAAGCAGCAATTTCTTCAAGCACGCAACATTCCCAGCTCCCACTGCATCCTTACGCCAACAGTCGGACCGGTGTGGGATCGATAGAGGGGACGATAAGAGGCCCTGCAGACGCCTCTCCATCCACATAACATGGCATATGAGATCAATGAGATGGTTTTTCCTACCATCTCCTGTCTCAATACCCAAAGCTTCACTTGTGAAGTTTTGAGCCCTATTATCCATCATCATCAAGAACAGACAGTCTCTTTCATCTTGAGGGAATCTGCAGCAGAAGCACCACCCACATTTCTCTCTCATATAGTCCAGATTTTGCATGTTGGACCAAGAAAATGTGGCGTGTGCATTGGATGTAATTACCCTCAACTGCCTGGTGATGATTTGGTCTGCTGACCTTATCCCATCTTCATCAGCAGACTTTGATGACAACTCTTTTGAGAGGGATGATAACATACCACCAAACTCATAAGAATTGACATAATTATGTGTCTTATCAGACACATTTTTACTAACAATAGCACCATCTTTTGTGGTGTCCGTGTTCGTGATTGCTGGAGTTAGAGTTGAACTCCACTGCTTTCTTATTACAGTTATTATCTTTCCATAGAGGAAAGATGATGATGATTCCAGCGCTGCAATTACTGCTGGTACATCATTCCCATTGTAGATGGAGAATGAGTATTCATCATTATTACAAGAGTCCGATCTGCAAATAGGTATATATAAAGATCATAAGTTTTTAAATATGGACAATAAAAGTGAAGGATCTGAGGTGGTTTAATGATGGACTTACACTAGCAGATAGTCACAGCTACTGTAGTAGTGTCGACCATGAGGATCAGTTCCAAGCAACTCTGATCCTCGTACTGACTTGCCCAGACTGTAAGAAGAGCCCTCTTTGTCAATAGAACATTCTGGGCAATGCCAGTCACCTTCTGGGAGGAGGGTTTGAACGACTCCCACACATCTGGAATGGAGTGCTGCTGGGCAATTATCACAACATATTAAGTCGCCCTCCATATTACACAGAAAGCACACATCCCCATTCCCATCCTCTACTATGGCATCTTCATCAGCAGCGGTAGAGGTGGAAGCACCATCTCCATCCATCATTGCCTTTTTCCATTTAGAGGAAAAGAAGTTGGTCTTCCATGTTTGATTCTTTTCCATCCAAGCCCTTTTGCTCAGCTCTGATCTGAACGGCTGTGATTCAATCAGATCATCACAAAGATGCTGGAGTACCAGCACTTTTGCTGATGCTGGCATCTTGTAGTAGTCGCTTTGAAACTCCTTGAGTTCATGGAGTTTCAGACCGGGGATGGATTTTGGGATTTGGAATAGAAGATACTCCACCAAGAAGACTGGCCATGTTATCAAATCTAGCAAGTCCCAGTTCAGATGCCTGCAATTACATTCAAACTGGCATTAAGATTCAAGAATACGAAAAAGATGAGCTTTCGAGAGAGTGAAGACTTGATATATATACATTTAATTACCTGAGACATGCACGTGCAGAAATTGAGCCTTCATCAGAGAGGGACTTGAGATGAGGCTTGAGGGCTGAGAGGAGTGAGAAATGGATGGAGTCGAACAACGAAGTAGAGTCGTTGCAGATGAGAGAAGCAGCAAAGACATCTACTCCGAAGGGGCTTAGAAATAAGGAAGTGCTAAAGGATCTCAAAAATGTATAAACGGAAAGGAAATCCAACAAGGGAGCTCCATTGAGATCCAAACTGCATGAAGAAGGAGGCAGCTCGATCTTTGGTGGAAGAACCGAGAAGCTTCCAGAAGCTGAAGAGGCAGTGTTTCCTGCGTATTCTTTAGCCAGTCTCGCCGTGAGAATGCGTATAAGTTCCGTCTCCTGCGTGGCCGATGTAGATGACTCGCCTCTCTTCCTCCTTGCAGGGCCCCTTCTTGTTGCACCTCCGTAGGTTCTAGATCTTCTTTCTTCTAGAACCTTCTTCCCCTTACTGGCTTCCATTGCCGGAGCGGCAATGTTTGCGCCATGCTCTTCAACTCCATCCTCCTTTAATTCGACGTTCAAGTCGAAGGATTTCTGTTTTTTCAGACTCCTGGAGGTCTCATCCTCTTCTTCAATGGCTACGAGATTTAAGTCGATTATTTTTGTTTTTGCAGAGGAGTTCCCCTCTAAATCCTCATGCAAAATGTAATTGACTCCTTGGTTTAGATCCAAGCCATGCAGCCCTCCAGAATCCACGGAGCGACCAGCATCGTCGTTCAAATCGTTATCCGGAGGGTTATTCAGGTCAAATCCAGCACCTCCGGCGGCAGTGCTGGTTCCCTCCGCCGCCGCAAGGAGCAGCAAAACATCGTCCAACCCCATTTCCTGGGAATCTCCATCTTCATAGACGACTTTAAACAGAGCGGTGGATGGAAAATGCGCCTCCACCACACCAAAACAGGCGGCACAGCCTAGGACCTCCTTGCTCACCTTTCTTCCGACGTACTCCATTTGCTCAGTTTGTGAATTAGAAACTCAAAAACCGTCAAAGAAATGAAAATGAAGTGACGAACTTCACTGAAATTCGCAAAAAGCTTTTGAGTGTGCAGAGAGTAGAGAGAGAAAGTGAGAGAGATGATTTGGAAGAGGTGAAACGTATGAGTTCTTTCTCTCTGAAATGCAGACTTGAAAGTTTGGTGTGCAGAGTGTAAGAATACATGTAGATGCTATATAGTATATGAAGCTGGGGTTTCTACGTGTTCAAAAGATGGCAATGTACACCACTCGATGCACGAGGTACTACACTTAATTCTTGACTGGAAACCTAGTACTAACCTGACAGATATGAAACATCTGTATGTCTTGTTTGGAAATTTTCTCTTTCTCGGTTTAGAGTACAATCATTGCTGCGAGGAGTACAAAGATGGAACTGGCGCCTAGCTCTGGTTACTTGCCAAACAGGGAATTAAAAATGTTCTACAGTTAGGTCTGGGATGGATTTTTTATGGGTGCTGACGTGGATTGCTACGATGCAATATTATTACAACATTTTCTTTTTTCTTTTCCTAATTAATACTAATTTTTTGCTGAGTGTGAATGATAGTTAATGTACCAGAATAAAGGGAAACAACATTGACTAAAACAAATGCAAAAAGTGTTGTCTTAAATTTTCATACCTGGACTGCCTGGAGTTTTTTTTTTTTTTTTTTTTTTTTGATTCATGGAACCCTGCATCTTCGCTATCTTGTGGCACAAGGTAAACCACGCTCCTTGTGCAGTAGCCTGCAAACCACACAGGAGGGTTCAACCACCCTTAATGTGACAGGGTGACAGGCAACACCTAGCGGTCTTGGTGGGAATTGAACCCAGGACCTATCGGTCCCGAGCCACCCACCTCGACCACTAGGCCATCCCATGGGGACAACTAGGACCCACCTCGACCACTAGGACCGAGCCACCCACCTCGACCACTAGGACCGAGCCTGGAGTTTATTTTTGAATGGGTTGTTGGGGGATTCAGAATTTAAGATTTGGGGGGCGAAAGTACAATTTGAAGAAGTAAAATGATAATTTTTTAAGAGAAATATGTAAAACTTTGTTTTATTTTATTTTCACGCACATCTTGTCTATCCGCGTTGTATTTTTGGATCTTTTCACCTGATTTTCTTACTTTTGATTTGTCTTTTATCATTTATACATATATTTTGAAAAATACATACAATATATTATGGGTTCATGTGAAAATTCCATGGTGGGATAAGGATGTAGTTAATGCATTTCAGTTATGTCTTCTACCCCTTTAAAAATAAAGTGTTTAATTAATATTATAAAAATATACAAAATGGAAAATTAGATGTTAGGACGTGATAAAACTGAGATTACATTAGATACGCATACACCAATTGAAAGTACAAGATTTAAAAATATATATACATATATATCGGAGAACCTATTGAACTAAACATTATATAAGATCTAATAATATACTATCATTTCCATGACTTTATGAACTAGCAATTAGTAAAAAAATTCAGAATAACACATTTTTAGATTATTAATTCTCTCACTTTTAGATGTCTTAGAAAGTTTCAAAAATCCCAAACTTTAGACAACCTTATCTCTAACTATCCGAAAACATGAAATCTTCACATAAATGCTGCATCTATCTCATTTAGAATATCAAAAATTATTATTTATAAATAGTGCCAAAAATGAAAAATAAATAAAAGGTCAACTGTTAGCTGGAAAACTCCAAAAGTTTCAACTCTGTGAGTTCAAGAATCTCCGGGGAGGGAAAAAAATCGGAAAACTTTATTGAATGCTATTTGCCTTTATTTTGGTACTCATAAATATTGCTCATAGAATATCAGGAAGAAAAAAATTGAAAATTGCGAGGCCACCATTTTTAAATTGAAAATTACATTTCAATAAATAAGAATATAGTTAAGTAGTTATCAGTATGATAATTCATTCAGTAAAATCATATAATGTGACCAATATATATACATGGTTTAACCGCCTTTATTATGCATGCAATTGATGTATAATACATTCATTTCTTAAAGGTAAATTGACCTGGTGAAACTGGTTCTAAATCTTTTTTAGCTAATGAATTCTCAAATATTTTACTATTAGTTGAATTTATCATTTGTCCATTAATCTGGTAGTCAAACGCTCGTTAACAATTTTTTTGAAAAAATTAATAAAAACTGAAATAGCCCATTTTAATTGGGCATTTAAGTTCTTCAACAAATTGCAGCCAGCATGGTCTTAAACCTGATAAAGTGATGTCTGATTGACACTACAAAAAATAAATTATTCCATGCTGTTGTATTTTAGCCAAGCTAAGGAGGGTTATACTGTAGATGTTAAGGATATTCAGGCTACATGTTATTTTCTGGTTTTTCACTTTGTCAAAGAAAAGTTCGAGTAATGGGCCTAATGCCAGCGGTATTTTTTACATTTGCCAAACGACGGAATTCTAACGAAAGTGAAAAAACCACTTTGTTTAAACCAAATGGTATAAAACTACCATGAGTTTAATTTTTACAAGAAATACAATATTACATTGGGTTTGTCTTTTTTGGATGAATACTCGTGTGCTTAATAATATTAGACGAAATATCCTATGATGTTAAAGTGTTAAACAATGTTACACGAAATACACTATGTTCGAAATATCCAATTTCTTCGAAATTTGTTAAAAAAAAGCGGAAAAACGTTTTTTTTTTTGCACAAGGTATTTTATGTAGGATTAAGAATACATGGTATTTGGTGGAAAATAAATAAAAACAAAATTACAAGGATAATTTTACGCAACTTCATTTGAATATAGTAATTTCTACAGTTTTCTTGATACTGACCGCTCGAAAGGTAGGTATGGCATCGATATTTTCTGGGTGCTGGCGTGGATTACTACTACGCAATATTATCACAACATTCTCTTTTTTCTTATACTCCCTCCGTCCTACCATTCTTGTTCCATTTCTTTTGGACACAATATTTTAAGAGAGTTATTAGTTGTTTGTAGAGATGTGAGTCTCTCAAATAAAACACTTGTAATAATTGACTATTTTGGGAAATGAAATAATAATGTTATGACTGCTATAAAAGGAAAGTGAGACAAGAATGGTAATACGTAGGGAGTAAATAGTTTTTTACTCTCATTCCCAAATCTATATGCCTACTTTCCTTTTTCGTCTGTCCCAAATCTATATGTCTATTAACAATTTTTTTGTATCTAACTAAATCTTTCACCAACTTTAATAGATCTAATTAATATGATAATATAGAAAAAAAACTATTTTATCTAACTTTTATAATGGTAAACACAATTATAACATTAACTTTTTAGTAATATACTTTAGTTTATTCAAATTTCAATAACAATATTCATCTAACTTTCATATCATTAAATCTTTTCTTAATTTATGTGAAAAAAACAAATGAAATAAGGACGGAGGGAGTAGTATTTTAATGAGTGTAAATGGTAATTAATGTACGAGAATAAAAGGAAATAAGTATAACATTGACTAAAGCAAATGGAAAATGTTGTCTTAAATTTACATACTGGATTTTATTTTGTATGAGTGGTTGATGAATCTAGAATTTATGATTTGAAGGCTGAAAGTGTAATTTTAGAAGGCAAAATGATAATTTTTAGAAAAATATGAGTAGTATGTGTTATTTTCAGAATTTGGAGGGTGTCGTTACCCATGCTCGCCCACTATATCTGCGTTGTATTTTTGGCTCTTTTCACTTAGTTTCTTACTTTTTGATTTGTCTTTTTATCATCTATATATATTTTGAAAAATAAATAATAAATACAATAAATTAGGGGTTCATAGAAAATCATATCCCATGTTGGGATAAGGATGTAGTTAATACATTTCAGTTATGTTTTCTACCCTTAGAAATAAAGCATAATCTTATAAAGACATACACAAAATGGAAAAATAACTTGGTGAAAAATTTGAGATTTTGTATTCATACACGAATTAAATGTACAAGGTTTAAACACTACAAGAGAAGCTACTCAACTGAACACTATAAGTGTGAAGATATAAAAATGTCATTTCCTAGACTTTATGAACTAATTAGTAGAAAGATTTCAGAATTAATAATTTAATATTCGTTATATTAATAATCTCTTTATGATAATATTTTTCATCGGTGCCGCGTTGGGTCAATGTAAAAAATCATCAAATTCGATAAGATAATAAGATAATAATTTTTTGAAAATTTCAATGTAAATATATGGTTACATTAATATCATAAATTAATAATCATTTAAAATTACCAATAATACTAAGACAATTTTGTAAAATATGAATATAATGTTGCTTGTTTTTTTCTTAACACTTGAATCTAATTGATTCTCATCTCTAAATTTTCTAATTGCATATAAAAAATTAGTATTATTTTCTCGAACTGCACCATAAAATTGGAAAGAGTCCTAGACGCAATAAGTTTTGTGGTATTATTGCCTATTACCCATTTTTGTATAACAAAAATAAAAAATACCAAATCCTTATATTTACTACACAAAATACTCAACTTTACTTACATTACTCTTACTTTTTCAAAAAGTTGACTGACACCAATCATTTTCAGGTGTTTTACTGAATTCGAGACGAATTAATTGAACAAACAAACAAAAAAACACATGAATTCGAAACGAATAATTTCGAGACTTAAATTCCGCTCATTCCCGCTCACTTAAATTCAAATCCCGCTCGAAAATAAGGCTGCGAACACCCGAATCCCGCTCGAACGAGAAGCGAATCCCGCTCGAGCACAGGTGGAATCCTGCTCGGGGGACTCCAAATCCCGCTCGATAGAATCCCCCTGGCAGAATCCCGCTCCACCTCGCTGCCGTCGTACGTCCCGCTCCACCTCGCCGCGCCACGTCGCCGAATCCCGCTCGGACGACTGCAAATCCCGCTCGGCGAGCGGGATTCTCCTCGAGCGGGACGTCTCCTACTTCTAATCCCGCTCGTCTCCTCCTCTCTTCCCATTCACCTCTGAAACTTTCTCTCCTCTCCGTTGCCGAATCCCGCTCGAGAATACAATTTCGTAGTTGAATTCGACTCCAAAACACAAGAATGGCCTACCAGGTTAGTCCCGCTCTAATTCTATAGTCCCGCTCGAATTTTATCCGTTAATTTGGCGCGAATCTTAATTATTTAATGTTCATGTTTTTTTTAGAATTTTTCGAATTTGGAAATGAATTTTGTTTAATTAGTTGAATTTTATAGAATTATTCGAATTTGGACATGAATAATAGTGTTTAATTCGTTAAATTTTCTGAGATTATTCGAATTTGAGCATTAATTATGTTGAATTGGAGCATGATTTTATGATTTTCGTAGCATGAATTTTTCTGAATTTTTGGAGTATGATTTTATGATTTTCGGAGCACGAATGGGTGATTTCCGATCGAAAAAATATCGGAAATACCGCTTGGCCGAACGAATCCCGCTTGGCTGAATCGGAATCCCGCTCACCGAGCGGGATTCTGGTTCGGCCGAGCGGGATTCGTTCGGCCGAACGAGAATTTTTTTTTTAAACTGTAATATTGTATCGGTGCAGCCCGTTTTTAAACGAATTGATCTTCTCGATGCGACTTCGAGGATAGACATAGAGTTCTACCCAAAGATTTTTGATATAATTAATTTTTTTTAGAGTGTTGGAGGACGGTTCTTTAGTAAACGAATTTAGGAATGGGGTTTTTGGTAGCTTTTTGGATTGGAGGGTAGGTAGGAATGCAGTAAGGGCCCTCCATATGTTAATGTGTCATGAGATTGAAGCGGCCGGAGATGATTCGGCTATTTGGTTTTCCGTGTCCGGGACGACTACCCGTTTTTCTTGCTTTGATTATGCCCTTGTTACGGGTTTAAAGTTTGGATCCAACAATTTTGATCCGCATGTTCAGCAAGATCCCCGTTCCTCGACTGTGTACAAACAGTTAAATGATTGTACACCAATAACGGGCAGAGATTTGTTGTCAAAGTTTGAGAATGGTGATTTGGGATTGGACGAGTTGGGCTATTTGAAGGTGGCTCATGTTCTAGCCTTAATTTACTTTTTTCTCGGTTATAGCGACACGGAATTAGTCGACACGTGGATTTGGGTACTAGTGGATGATCTACGTGCATTTGACCGATTCCCGTGGGGCTCGTACACTTATGGTGCGCTGAAGCACTATTGTAGTTTTGTTCCGAGAACGGCGGAACATGCGTCCAAGAAATATCATTTATATTGACCCGTTTGAGCACTCCAGGTGTGTTTAATGATTTTATTAATTTAATTATTAGAATTATTCATATATATAATGTACTAATCAATATTGATTTTCATTCATTGTAGATTTGATCATACGAGGTTATTCTAGATATAGGAGCGATTTGTGCAGAGAGGTTGTCTACAACCGAATTTTCTCGTTGGAAGAATTGGTTCTTCGGTGGAGGACAACCAAAGAAGCTTAACAGTTTCTGACATCGTCAGGTAAAAATATTAAATTTAAAGTTGATTTTGTTTAATGTAGTCTAATAATAATTTTATTTAATGTAATTGCAGTTTGTTGTCCGAGATGGTCTCACACCATCCGATGCGGAGACACAAACTTATTATTGACAGAGTGTCATTAGGGAAGATCGAATCCATGTGTCCTATATTGCGGCTGAGAATCCATTACATCCCACGATCATAGGGGACCATGGGGTACGAGAGCTATACAGATTCGGACAGCAGACACAGCGTCCGACCAGTTCTAGAGGAACCGGACAGAGGCAACGCCGTTCCACTGAAGGTGGTAAACGGGTCCGAACGAAGATTGGAGAGAGGGAGCCCGATCAACACCATATCTTCACCGTCGAAGACGTCCGTAAAGTCATTAGGGAGGAACACCAAAACTTGCAGCGGAACTTACGGCAGGAAATAGGTCACGACGTGAAGGTACTATTTCGGTCGATGTTTGGTCGATCTAAGAGCCGAGGATTGGCTACTACGTCCTCTCACGCGGGTGGTAACCGTACACCACACGGTCTTGTTAGGAGTAAATCGGTGTCGATGAGACACCGTCGTGACCGAGATGAAGATATGGGAGATCACTCTCCCCGGGTTGAGGAGGAGAGAGCCACCTCGGTGTACCGCCCCGTGATTGAGGAGGAGATAGCCGCCCCGGTGTACCGGCCCAAGGTTATGGATCTGGATGACGAATCGGATAATGAGGCAGAGCAACCGATCATTCCACCGATGCAGGGTCGACACAGCGTATACGAGCGTGGATGTTAAGCTTCGGGGTCGGTGAGGAGCATGTTTGACTATGTCGACCCTGTTTATGGAGATTGTCCGCCTCGTCAGAGCTGGTCTTACGGTGCACAACACATGCACCCACTTCCTTTCGACGGTGGAAATTGACGTCAGTATTATGCTCCTGTTCAGGAGCAGCCTTCAGCACACCGCCCCGAGGTTGGTGCATCGTCTGCGAACCCGGTACTGGTCGAGCCAACCGGGTCAGACGATCATAATTGGCTCGATGAGTTTTCTGTTGATATAGTTTATCAGGTACCGTATAATATTTAATTTTTATTTAATTTACTTTATTAATTATAGCATTTTTTAATAAATAACATTTAATTTTAGGCTTTGATGACTCCCCAAGCTAATCCGTTTGGTGCCCCAATGATGACCGCTCCCATAATAGCTGAAAATTATCGGCAGCACCGTTTATCTGGACTATGGTGTTTCACGATTGCTGCGAATTATCCTATCCCCCCCGATTTATTCGACGGCCTCGAGAGTCCAACTAAGGAGTTAGAGCAACAAACCATGGATTTATACATGGGAGCACTGAGGAAGATGAAGAGCCTCGGGGGTATCGAAGTGTTGGCTACTCCCCACTATCATCAGACCGTGATAGTTGATTCGGTTTTCTTCGTAAATAATAATTCAATATTTGTATTATGCTTATTAAATAATTACTGATATTTTTTTCATTTATTTAACAGAACATTCTCTGCTCGAATTGGAAGAATTGCGTTCCGGATCCGGATTCTGATATGCACAACGTGGACTTCAACTATGCGCATTTCTCGAACCGGAATCCCGCTCACCGAGCGGGATTCGTAATTTTTTTTAATTGTTATATTGTATTGGTGCAACCCGTTTTTCAAAGAATTGATCTTCTCGATGCGAATTTTTTCAAAGACGGTACTATAGATTTTTGATATAATTACGAATTAACATAATACAAATTAATATAATTACGAATTCATTGATTACTTTGACAATTACAAACTACGATATACTAAAATGCTTCCGACTCCGGTGAGTCCGAAACATCCGTTCCCGGACACTTCCTCCTAGTATGCCCAACCACACCACATATGCTGCATTTTTTCGGACCGCGTGTTCTCCCACTAGATTTACTTGCTTCGGCTCCTGAGGGTCGTCTACTATTCTTCGGTCTCCCTGCCTGACGCGTAATTAATGGCGGCAACACGACCATTGAGGCCACATCTTCCGGCACCCGCCAATTATGCATGGGGGCTACCGGATATAGTGTTCCGACATAAATCATCCTCCAATTCTCAGTCTTGTATGCATCCGACACGAAATCTAGTAGATTTAGTCCGGCAACCCTATAGATAAAAAATATGTTAATACACAAGTCTGGAGCAACCCTATAGACGGAAAAACTATTATACCTGATAGCAGCACAAGTATGCGAACACGGGATCTCATCGAGTTGCCACTCACGACATTCATAAGCGTTTCTGCTGATTTGAACTCTCCATTGATACGTTCTGTCGTGAACCTTGAATTTGTCTCCGTTCACTGACACAACAGTGAAACGATGTGAACAGTCCTCCGACGGAGCTAACTTTAGCTCTGCAGCAATTGTAAGCGGATTATCTCGTGCCATGGCTTTTGCTCGACGTTGGTCACACCACTGTTCCACCATGTGACCTATTGCCTCGATCATAGAGCATATCGGCAGACGTCGTGCTGTGAGCAGTCTCGAGTTGATGGATTCAGCTATGTTAGAGGTGAGCTGACTGTACCGGCGAACGGGAAACTTTGATCTAGACCACTTTTTCGGTCCGACATCCATTAACTTCTCGTATGCCTCAGGATAGGCTTGACGAATCCCTTCCATCGCAAGATAGAAATCATACATCGTATGAGCATAGGCAACATCATGATATATCTTGATAGTCTGACCATATCGTGTAAGCTTATTCTGAAGATGATAGTAACAAGTGTCATGGGTCGCCTTCGGATAAACGGCCTCTACCGCGTTAGCTATGCTCCGTGTTGATCGGATATGATTATTAAATTGGTTGGCATCGTAAATGCTTCTCTCGAGTCCGGGACATGAACCACGTCCAAGAGTAATCGTTCTCAATTGGACCCACACCAAAGGCTAGTGGAAATATTTGGTCGTTGTCGTCTATCGTAGCTGCCACAAATAACACTCCTTTATTCCTTCCTTTCAAGTGAGTCGCGTCGACCACAATTAGATCTTGGAGGTTAAATACCCACGGGACACGAGAAATATTAAAAGCAACGAATAATTGTTGGAAACGATCTTCTGAATCGACTTCGAGATCAGTCATTGTACCTGGATTCGTTGTTTTCAGCACGTAGAGGTAACTAGGAAGCATCTTGAACGAATCTGAGTGCCCGCCATAAATCATCGCCACAGCACAATTACGGGATCATAGAGTGACACTATAGCTTGCTTGAAAGCCGAATTCACTCTGGATAGCTACCATAATTTCTTTCGGTTTTAGGACAAATTTTTGACAGCGCATTCGCCGAGCAACATAAGCAGCGAGCGCCTTTGCACGAATCCTTCTTGGACCATTCTGTGAAAAATCTCGATTACATGTGTGTTCGGCATGCAAGCAGTTTACAATCCACAACACATCTCTGCGAAACGACGCCTTGTTCCATGTGCCGAAGTGCAACAACAGCAAACAAATCCGCCTTCTCCCAAAATGTCGCACCTTCACGGAGTGGATAGTCTACAATGTGATCCAGATCTCGAACCATAGGTGAATCCGATGCATCGAGAGGAACGAGTGGAAGTAAACCGTCATTTACTTCTTCGGTGCCACCATATATTATTTCGTTGCTTGGAAGGGCACGGTTGTCCGGCATGAGCATAGATATCCGTTGATTCACACCACCTTCACGTCGGATCCATGCCGCAAAGTCGCCAAACGTGCATTGATTTAATGCACCAGACACCTCATCGTATTCTTCTTCGGATGAACTATCCAAAATATTTTCTTCATCACTGTCGGATACAACATGGGTATCCTCTTCGCTAAAAAAGGTTTCATGTTCGCAAAAATTCTCAGCCCGATTGCTACCACCCGCTTGATCTTCAAAATTGAACCTTGAACCAAATTGTTCAACAACATCGGGTGTATGATAAGATTGAGCATTAGAGTGCTCGAGAAATAAAGTCGGCTCAATTTGTGTAGTACAAAGACGAATTAGGTCAATATCGGTCGCGAGAATGGACCTAAGCGTGATACCATGACGAGAAACGTAGGTGTAATAAATTTCATAATTTGACGAAAGTGAAAAGGGATTAAGATTGTATTGAATGAAATGTCATAAAATTGGGATACAAACACTGTTCCCAGGAATGCAGACAACTCTAACTTCACCGCCAATATACTCGGACAAATTGTTAAATTGCCCGTTAAAATAAACAATAGTATTATGCCAACTATCCATTTTTTTTTGATGAAACGAGGAAGCAAAATTCTACAGAAATAATTTGTAGTTGAAAATGAAATGAAAGAGGAGTGAGTGTGTTCGATTTTGGACTTCAATCACGGTATAAATAGATAAAATCACGATTTTGGAACGAGCGGGACTAGAAACGGCCGCGCGCGATTCAGTGAGCGGGATTTTGCACGAGCTGCCAAGTAAAAAAAGTGGAGCGGGATCCTGCGAGCGGGACTGTGGGTAGCCGGGCGGGATCCCGCGAGCGGGACTGGGGCACGCTCGAGCGGGATCCCGCGAGCAGTCACGGGCGGCCGAGCGGGATCCCGCCCGCAGGATTCCACGTCACGAGCGGGATTCCACGTGGCAACGCGGGAATCGACTCGTCCTGCCACGTAGCCGAACGGATTCCACGTGGCCGAGCGGGATTTGGTCAGTACGTGAGCGGGATTCTGCGTTAATCTTTTGCACACGAAACGAAGCAAAATAACGGTTTTGCAGGCTGACAAGTCTGAAAAGTGGGGATATTTAAGTAAAGTTGGGTATTTTGTGTATCAATTATAAGCTTTGGGTAAAATTGCATTTTTTATTTTCGATCTGGGTATTTAATTTTCCTTGTGCGCAATTGATTCCAAAGGAATTGTATTAAATTTAGTGTTTCTTAGCATTCATTGTCAATGAATGTTATAACTAAATCATTTTAATTATTTTTTAAATGAATAAATTTATTATTTTTTAATAAAATTAATATAATTTATTGTTTCTAAATAGTAAATATTAAAATAATATTAAATATGATATAAGATAATCTTACACTCTTCTTATATTCATATAATTAAAATTTGATTCAATTAATTTGAAAACTCTCTATAAAATAATAAAATCTCATGGTCCCGATATTATTAATTTAGAGATATTTAAATATTAGATGTCTTGAGAGTTTCATAAGTCCCAAATATTAGACATCCGAGCTATGCACTCAAACTACATCTATCTTTAGCTATCCCAAAACTTGGAATCTTCACATAAATGTTGCATCTATCCCATCTGTAATATTCAAAATTATTTTTAAAAAAGTGCCATAAATAAATCAATAAAGGTCATCTCTAAGGAGGGAGGAAAAATCCAAAAGATTCAACTTAGTCAAATCAAGAATTTCCGGAGAGGAAAAAAGAAATGGAAAACTCTATTGAATGCTATTTACCTTTCATTTTGCTACTCATAAAAAAATATTGTAAAAAAATACTTAACAAAATATAGTCATAAAAAAATATATTTCTCATTCTGCTATCCCTTTTGCACATAGATTGCGATACATAAATGATTATTTTATTTTTGGAACAAACACGATAACTCTTTCAACCTATTCAAAATGTGTGGTTTTCTTTAATCTATTAACTTAAAAAGCGCTACACATCCTCTGTTCCAATTTTGGGAGTTTCATTACATGATCCACCAATTATATGGTGTCATATGTATATTAATGAGTCATTTATGTAATATTATATCAATTATTTTATTTTAAAAATATACATGGCACCACCTAATTGATGGGCCATGTAGTGGGATTTAGAAAATGGGTCAAAAGATGCGCCCGGAAGCTTTGCTACTGAGTGTGCCTCGACTTCAACCCAAAATTTCATCAAAATTAGGGACAAAACGAAAGAAAGATTTTTATATTATAGTACTTGATTTTAAATTATATATCTTTCACTCGAAATCTAATCTTCTATTTTTTATATTTTTTCAATGATTTTAAAGGGTAGAAGACATAACTGAAATCATTAATCATACATATTTTCAGAATATATAAAATTGCAAAAAAGGACAAACCAAAAGGTGAGAAAAATCAGGTGAAAAGAGCCTAAAATACAACCACGTACCCTAAAACTCAAATAAACCCCAGTTATCAAAATTTAATACAACATCTTCCATTTTTTTAGGCAATGTTATTTTCCCTTTATTCTGGTACATTAATTGTTCTAATAATAAAAATATTTAAGAAAAACAAATAGAAAAGGTTGTAATAATATTGCCACGTCAGCACCCGTCAAAATCTATTGGATACCTAACTGTCGAACTTTATGAAAATGTTTGTACTCTAAATCTAGAAAATGAAAATTGGCCAAACAAGGCATGCAGATGATTCATATCTGTCAGGTTTGTATAGTAGGTTTCCAGTCTGAAAATATGTAGTACCTCGCGCTTGGGGTGGTGTACATTGCAACATTTCGAACACGTAGAAACCCCAGGGGCTTATATAGCATCTACATGTGTTCTTACACTCACACACCCCAAATTTTGATGTCTGCATTTCAGAGAGAGAAAATCATACGCTTCACCGCTTCCGTATCGCTTTCTCTCACTACTCTCAAACAGTCAAAAGCTTTCTACGAATTTCACTGAAATTTGTCACTTATATTCATTTCTTTCAGGGTTTTTGAGTTTCTATCTACAAACCGAAAAAAAATGGAGTAAGTCGGAAGGAAGGTGATGAAGGAGGTCCGAGGGTGCGCCGCTTGTTTTGGCGTGGTGGAGGCCAATTTCCTGCCACCGGTTTGTTCAAAGTCGTCTATAAAGACGGAGATTCCCAGGAAATGGGGTTGTCTGATGTGTCGCGACTCCTTGCGGCGGCGGAGGGAACTAGCACTGCCGTCGGAGGTGCTGGATTTGACATGAATACCCCTGCATGCATCGATTTGAACGACGATGCTGGTCAGGGTGGTGGGTTTGGAGGGCTGTATGGCTTGGATCTAAATGAAGGAGTCAATTACATTTTGCATGAGGGTTTGGAGGGAAATTCCGGAGCAAAAAGAAAATTAATTGACTTGAATGTGGAAGCCATTGATGAGGACATTGAGACCTCGAGGATTCCGAAAAGAATAAAATCCTTCTACTTGAACGTCGAATTAAAGGAGGATGGAGTTGCAGAACAAGCAAGAAATACTGCTCCGGCTATGGAAGCCGGTTCTAGGGGGAAGAAGGTTCTAGAACAAAAAAGATCTAGAACCCACGGAGGTGCAACGAGAAAGGGCCCTGCAGGGAGGAAGAGAGGCGAGTCATCTTCATCGGCCACGTCGGAGACGGAACTGATACGCATTCTCACGGCGAGACTGGCTAAAGAATATTACGCAGGAAACACTGCCTCTTCAGCTTCTGGAAGCTTCTCGGTTCTTCCACCAAAGGTCGAGCTGCCTCCTTCTTCATGCAGTCTGGATCTCAATGGAGCTCCCTTGTTGGATTTCCTTTCTATATTTACATTTTTGAGATCTTTTAGCACTTCCTTATTTCTAAGCCCCTTTAGAGTAGATGTCTTTGCTGCTTCTCTCATCTGCAACGACTCTACTTCGTTGTTCGACTCCATCCATTTCTCACTCCTCTCAGCCCTCAAGCCTCATCTCAAGTCCCTCTCTGATGAAGGCTCAATTTCTACGCGTGCATGTCTCAGGTACGTAAATGTATATATCCATTAGTCTTATCTGTTACTTCAAAACATCATATTTTGATTTGTAGTCTTGAATCTTAATGCAATCTTGAATCTCATTGCAGGCATCTAAACTGGGACTTGCTAGATTTGATAACATGGCCAGTTTTCGTGGTTGAGTATCTCCTATTCCACAGCCCCAAATCCATCCCCGGTCTGAAACTTCATGAATTCAAGGAGTTTCAAACTGACTACTACAAGATGCCAGCATCAGCACAAGTTCTGGTACTCCAGCATCTTTGTGATGATCTGATCGAATCACAGCCGTTCAGATCAGAGCTGAGCAAAAGGGCTTGGATGGAAAAGAATCAAACATGGAAGACCAACTTCTTTTCCTCTAAATGGAAAAAGGCAATGATGGATGGAGATGGTGCTTCCACCTCTACCGCTGCTGATGAAGATGCCATAGTAGAGGATGGGAATGGGGATGTGTGCTTTCTGTGTAATATGGAGGGCGAATTAATATGTTGTGATAGTTGCCCAGCAGCATTCCATATTCCAGATGTGTGGGAGTCGTTCAAACCCTCCTCCCAGAAGGTGACTGGCATTGCCCAGAATGTTCTATTGACAAAGAGGGCTCTTCTTACAGTCTGGGCAAGTCAGTACGAGGATCAGAGTTGCTTGGAACTGATCCTCATGGTCGACACTACTACAGTAGCTGTGACTATCTGCTAGTGTAAGTCCATCATTAAACCACCTCAGATCCTTCACTTTTATTGTCCATATTTAAAAACTTATGATCTTTATATATACCTATTTGCAGATCGGACTCTTGTAATAATGATGAATACTCATTCTCCATCTACAATGGGAATGATGTACCAGCAGTAATTGCAGCGCTGGAATCATCATCATCTTTCCTCTATGGAAAGATAATAACTGCAATAAGAAAGCAGTGGAGTTCAACTCTAACTCCAGCAATCACGAACACGGACACCACAAAAGATGGTGCTATTGTTAGTAAAAATGTGTCTGATAAGAAACATAATTATGTCAGTTCTTATGAGTTTGGTGGCATGTTATCATCCCTCTCAAAAGAATTGTCATCAAAGTCTGCTGATGAAGATGGGACAAGGTCAGCAGACCAAATCATCACCAGGCAGTTGAGGGTAATTACATCCAATGCACACGCCACATTTTCTTGGTCCAACATGCAAAATCTGGACTACATGAGAGAGAAATGTGGGTGGTGCTTCTGCTGCAGATTCCCTCAAGATGAAAGAGACTGTCTGTTCTTGATGATGATGGATAATAGGGCTCAAAACTTCACAAGTGAATCTTTGGGTATTGAGACAGGAGATGGTAGGAAAAACCATCTCATTGATCTCATATGCCATGTTATGTGGATGGAGAGGCTTCTGCAGGGCCTCTTATCGTCCCCTCTATCGATCCCACACCGGTCCGACTGCTGGCGTAAGGATGCAGTGGGAGCTGGGAATGTTGCATGCTTGAAGAAATTGCTGCTTCAGGTTGGCATAATTATTTCCTTGTACAGAGCTTTCTTTACTGTTTTGAAATGTGTCTAATTGCATGCTAACTCTTTTGTTGCCTATGCAGTGATAACTGCCTGGGGACTTTTCTTTATTTATTATTTTTCAAAATCACATGCCCAAAACGATGTCGTTTATACTTTCTTTTTCTATCAAATAATTACTTAGATATTAATTTAATACCTTGTTTAATTTTTATAACAAATTTGAAAATTGAAATTTGAGACTTTTATTTGTTTTAAGAATTCAGTGATACAAAATATTATGTATGAGTACATATGTTTTATTCTAATTTGATATGAAAAGGTATAAATATAATACTTTATTTTAAAGGGAAATATAGATAATTGTTAAATATCTTTACTATACATTTGTGTAGGGGGTACGAGGATGGCCTTAGATGTGATTTGAACCGATTGCATTTGAATTTGCAATAGCATCCGGCGGAAAATATGAATTTTTTATTTATTTTATGAATTGTATAGATTTTATTTACTTTTTAGATAATATACTAATATAATTAAGTGTTAACAAAAAAATGCTTATCCACATCCACATGGATGATTATGTGGGAAATCAATGATTAGTTGGTAAAAAATACGTTAGTTTGGAAATTATTTTTAAAAGAATATTATTATGGGAAAAAATTAAATTTGGAGAGTTTTATTTTGACAATTTACTCATAGATACACTAAATTCCTTAGATTTGAAAAATAGAAGAATCTTGGAGACAAATTTCAAAATTTTCTTATCATCATAATCTACCAAGATTTATAAAATCAAGTGGTGTAAAACTACTTGATTTTAAATACATCCATTTTTATAGTAAGAAAAAACAAACCCACGTAAAATATACTTAGAAATTGTGGGAGGATATTATTTTATATACACTGAATGGTGTTCCTCTAATTTCTAATTTCAAATCAATAAATACCATTAGATAAATGGGTATCCTAGCTTGATTCTTGCTATATAAAATCAGGAAACTCAGCACAAAATATCCAATTAGAAAAACTTTAATTAGTAGAGGAAGGATTACATAATATTGATCATCAAGATGGGGAAAATGGTGATGGTGAGTTTGATGGTGTTGCTTGTGGTTAGCGCTTTTGTTTCGACTTCGGCGGTCCCCGAGAAATTTATAGGGAAGTCGACGATAGAATATGGTAATGCCGGACCACAAGACAAGCCACCCAGACCTGAACACCGACATAAGAGAGGCTGCGATATCGAACACCGATGCCGCCATGACTAGGAAAAAGAAGGGGCTAAAAATTAAAGGATATATAATGTGTGCATTAATATATAATTAATTAATGCTTTATTTCGTGGTCGAATCCACGAGAGTTTATTATTATTATTATTATTATTATTATTATTATTTATTTATTTATTTATTATTATTATTATTATTATTATTATTATTATTATTATTATTATTATTATTATTATTATTATTATTATTATTATTATTAATGTGTTTATATATTTATAGTTAGGAAGGGGGAGAGATTTTTATGAGCTGTTTGAGTACTTTTAGGTCATTGGATTGAGCATAATATGTAATCAAACAAGCTTAGCGTGTGACAACTATGAATGTCTCCAAAACTTTAGTTGGACAATTCTTCGTACAGGTTCCATGCAATCTGCTCAACCCAAAGATTCACTTATTGTATTGAATTTTGTAACAATTAATATAATCATTGACGACTCGAGTTCTCATCCTCGTCTTCAATAGCTTCAAGATTTGAAGTCAATTATTTTTCTTTTTGGTCTCATGCAAAATATAATTGACTCCTTCATTCAGATACAAGCCATGCAAACCTCAAAAATATAAACAAAAAAAATTAAAATGGTTAATATCAATATGTATCCCAAATGTCATTATAGTTATTATTTAATCGGATTAAATTTATAAATAGTTAGAATATACTATATTCTCTCATACTAATACAGTAAATTTTCATACAGTAATATTCTCGGGACTGGAAAAAAATACTACTATAAGAAGATTATTACTAAATAGAGGTTTAAATATAATTTTTTAAGTATATTAAAAGCAACTTATTTAACACTTAAAATTTGTTTATTCAGGTTTCAAAACACGAATTTAAAAGATTTATAAGTGGTTGAACTCAGAAGAACAAATGTATATACGTTAATCTGCATGCCTTAAATTTAAAGATTCATTCATTCTGCATAAAAGTAATGTAAAAATCTATATGTACATTAACGTGTCCTTTCCTTTTCTAAAAAACATGGATTAATATAAGGTGATGGTACTGAAGAGTTACTACGAACACACAAGTAAGATGCAATATTAACCTAAAAACTTATATTATTTTCAAAAACAATTTTAGTTAAGTATTTCGTATATTATCATAAGTTTTTATTAAATAGTTACATAGTTCTGGATATTTTATGAATATATATAAAATTTAATGCATTTTATTACTATGTTAATTTATTAAGGATATACCTAGAAAAAACATATAATATTTCAATTAGAGTTTATTAATATTTATAATTGGCCCCGAGTTAGAACTACTATATTTTATTACAATGTGAAGTATTAATATAAGGAGGGAGTTTGGAAATATTTTTAGTACAAAATCTGCACGAATTTAGTGCAAAAAAGTGCGCAATTTCTGCACAGAATAGTTCAAATTCAAGTAGAAGCTAGGCTTTCAATCATTGAAATTCTCATTCTCTTCTTCAATGGATTAAAGATTTAAGTCAATTTCTTTAGTTCCATCCAACCCTTCATTTGAATTTTGAACTATAACTCTGACTCTCCTACATTAATTCCAAGCCTTAATGCAAAATATTCAAGCCTTAACTCCATACTCGTCCTTAAATTTTCGATGTTCAAGTCGAAGTATCTTAAAGACTCCTGTAGTTCTCATCCCTCCAATAACTCATGCAAAATGTAACTGACTAGTTCATTTAGATCTAAGCCATGCAGCCCTCCAACCCCACCATCACGACCACCGCCCTCGTTGGTATTCAAGTCAAACCCAGCACCTCCAAGGACGGCAGTGCTTGTTCCCTCCCCTGACACAAGGAGGAGCCGCGAAACATCGCCCAACCACATTTCCTGGGAATCTCCATCTTCATGGACGACTTTAAACTGACCGGTGGCTGAAAATAGCGGCACAGCCTGGGGTCTCCTTCATCACCTTTCTTCCGACATACTCCATTGCTCAGTTTGTGAATTAGAAACCTCAAAATCTCTTAAAGAAATGAAATTCAAGTGACGAAATACACTAAAACTCAAGGAAAATGGGTCTCCATATCACAACATGCGGCGTAGCTTCATAACTTTAGGCATCAAAGGTGCAAGAACTTTGTATGAGAAACAACTCGAACTTTGAGAAAAATAATTCTTTTTTCATAAATTTGACGTGGTACATAAGTTCTACACTATAATCGTGGAATATAGGATCTCGTGGGACGTGTCTATATACAATCACGTGTTATTCCGTCTGTATATTGGTTAAAAAAATGAAATAATGAATGCCTCTTTGTCTTCAAGGTTGCAGATGAGCTGCCAAGCATCAATCTGAAGGCTGGTGGTGAGGGCAGACAGGAGGGCTCTTGTGAAGACAATTGTGGCAGTTGAACCCAATGATGCTTTCTATTATATCTTCTTTTACATCCAAAGCATCACCATGGAACCAAACTGCAAGCTCAACACAATGATAAGTAAACCATAAGAAAGACATTTAAGATTTTAAATAAAGTAAGTAGCAATACGCTTACGGCTTACCTCCACAAACTTCACAAGCTATATAGTTGAGGCCATGTGCGCGTTCCGGTTCTCCGCAGAGACTGCACAGTGGTTCAACATCAGAGGGAGTGTCTTCGCCGGAAAGCAAAAGAAGCATTTTTCTCGGAGTGTCTTGCATCCACCACTTCTTTTCTGGGTCGCTTCATTTTCCCCTCCTCTGTCTTCTCACTTTCTTAGTATGAACTAGTTCCTGATCCCCACAGTCAAGACATGCATATGTAGGTTCGGAACTACTGCTGGATGCAACACATTCCTGATTCAAGAATCTAAGTGACTTGTCCAGAAAAATAATTCAGATTAACGAAAATATATACTTTTTTTCAACATGAACCACGAATAATATATCACATGGAGCAACATGGCTCGATTCGGTGCAGATTGAGTAAAAAGAAAATATTTTTTAGTGAAAAATTTTGATATTTTTTAGTGCAGAAACTGTAAGGTTTAGTGCATAAATAGTGCAATTTATGCATAAAAAGATTACACACTATTAAGAGAAAAGAAGTACCAAATAGGAATAAATTCAAGTGAACAAATGGCATCATACCTTGGCAATACTTGCAGCTCAACAATAGTAGTTTCATATCTGATGAGGACATTTTCATTGCAGTATGCAAAGTTAGATCTCTCTAACCGCTCTGCCCTTTCAAAAAGGTATTCGAACCCTTTTTTCTTCAAGGGTTCTACCATTTGGGCACTGCTCTCGGGATGCTCTCTCGAAGCATCTTTTTTGGCTGCGCGAACAACTTTCTTCTCTTCATACGCTTTGAGAAGATTCAGTGGAACATGTCTCTCTCCACCCAATACTTCTTTCTCCTGCATGATGGATCTTGGAGAAGGGATCCATACCTCAAGAGAATGTCAGGGACTACCCTTGTTCTGCTAAGATCTACAAGATACTTGACTACTTCTCCCTCCTGTCTTCTCCTGCAAATTATTGCATTTTTTAATGCTTCCACAGATTTTTTGGATTCCCTTTTTGTCTTGGCTGGGAGATTAATGTTTTCTATCTCGTTCCACTGGATGTTCGCGTCTAGGTCTCTAACTTGTGCATTTGAGAGGATTCATCAACACACTTCTACATATACTAGATCATTTTATTTCTAGGTTATAATGTTTAGATTAATTATTAAATACTTATATTAATTAAATGTATAAAACAAGTTTAGAAGTCGGATATCCAATTCGCATCACAGTGCTCTTCAAGTACCTGAGGATATCTAGAGTAGTGCAGCCCAAAGTTAATAGTGTATTCAAATACCTCAGAACTCTTACAAGAGATTTCCAATGCTTTCTACTCGGATTACTAGTATAGCGACTCAGTTTGTTCACCGGACAAGCTAGATCGGGCCTCGTACAATTCGTGATGTACATAAGACAACCAATGACTCTAGCATAATTCTCTTGAGCAATAGGATCACCCCTATTCTTGCTCAAGAGAACATTAACTTCCAGAGGAGTCTTTGCCGGCGCACAATCAAAGACATTAAACCTCTTAAGTACTTTCTCAATATAATGAGATTGAGACAAAACAATTCCTTTGAGAGTTCTTTGAATCTTCACTCCAAGAATAACGTCAGTAACTCCCATATCTTTCATATCGAAAGTTCTCTTAAGCATACGCTTGGTGTTGAATATTTTGTCCCATAATTAGCATGTCATCTACGTAAAGACAAACAATTACAAACCCATTCTTCGTGTTCTTTATGTAAACACACTTGTCACATTCATTTATCTTAAAATCGTTCGACAACATAGCCTTGTTGAATTTCAAGTGCCATTGTAATGGAGCTTGTTTCAACCCATATAGGGATTTCACCAACTTACATACCTTTCACTCTTGGTCAGGTACTATAAACCCTTCAGGTTGTTCCATATAAATTTCCTCTTCTAAATCTCCATTTAGAAAGACGGTTTTCACATCCATTTGGTGAATCTCAAGACTGTACAGAGCAACAATCGCGAGAAGCACACGGATTGAAGTAATTCTCGTTACAGGCGAATAAGTATAGAAGAAATCATATCCTTCAATTTGCTTAAAACCTTTAACCACTAAACGAGCTTTATATTTATCAATTGATCCATCTGCCTTTTACTTGCTTTTTAGGATCCATTTACATCCTAAGGGCTTGCAACCTTCGGGTAGGTCTGCTAAAACCCAAGTGTGATTTTGCATGATGGAATCAATTTTGACTTTGGACGGCTTCTTGCCAAAGTGGGCCATCGGGTCTAAAAAGAGCTTCTTTTATAGACCGCGGTTCGTCATCCAAAAGAAAAAACTACATAATCAGGATCGAAGTCCTTAGCAACTCTTGCTCTAGTGCTACGTCTTGGTTCTAAAGTTTCAAGATCGGCAGCTTGCCTTTTACGCGTAGCGGGTTCTACCCCCACATTTCTAGAACTACTAGCCATTTCTCTCACTTCACCACTAGAGCTCGACTCAACTTTATCATCATTTTTACATGGATAGATATGTTCAAAGAATATAGCATTCCTTGACTCAATAGTAGTTCCAACATTCATATCGGGCACGTCCGACTTATGAATAACAAACCGATATGCACTACTATTCAGTGCATATCCTATAAAGATACAATCGACGGTCTTAGGTCCGATGTAACTTGCTTAGGCAAAGACACTTCTACCTTAGCCAAACACCCCCACCCCTTGAGGTATTTATAGGAAGGTTTTCTTCCTTTCCATAACTTGTAAGGAGTAACATCCATACCTTTTAAAGGTATTTTGTTTAGTAAGTATTTAGCCGTAAAAACGGCTTCCCCCCATATGTTCTGGGGTAATCCAGAACTTATTAACAATGCGTTCATCATCTCTTTTAAAGTTCGATTTTTCCTTTCAGCTACACCATTTGATTGAGGCGAATAGGGGGCGGTGGTTTGATGAATAATACCACTTGTCTTACACAACTCTTCAAACGGAGCTACATACTCTCCACCTCTATCACTTCGTACCATTTTGATTTTACAATCAAGTTGGTTTTCGACTTCTGCTTTGAAGTTAGTAAAAGCTTCAATCGCCTCATATTTACTCCTTAAAAGATAAAGAGTACAATACTTAGTGCAGTCATCAATAAAAGTAATAAAATACTTTTTCCCACCTCTAGTTTGTACAAACTTTAAGTCATATACATTAGTGTGAATTAGCTCTAGAGGCTTGGTATTTCTTTCTACAGAATGAAATGGTGACTTAGTCAATTTTGCTTCAACGCAAACTTCACACTTGGTTTTGTCAAACTCATTTACTTTAAGTAAATCGAGATTAACTAATCTTTTCATTTAGATTAACATGTCATAATCTAGAATGTCATAAATCAGAACACTCAGTCAAGTAGGAGGAAGTAGCTTCATTTTTATTATTCTTGCCCTCACGGGGCTCTTAGTGCAAAGCCATGACAGACAACTTGAAAAGACCCTCAGACAGGTAACATTTTCCTAGGAACATACCAAATTTTGACAAGATAAATTTGTCAGACTCAAAAACTAGTCTAAAACCTCTCTTGACTAGTACAGAGTCGGACACTAGATTCTTCCAGATGTCGGGGACATGCAGCACCTCTCAAAGAGTCAAGTTCTTGTCGGAGCTTAACCTTAGCACCACAGTACCATAGTCAACTACCTCAGATGAGGCTTGATTTCCCATATTAAGCTTCCTCCCTTGGAAACTCTTGTACTTGGTGAAACAGCTACGATCACCACAAACATGTGCCGTGGCAGCAGTATCAATATACCACTTCCCTTCATTCTCCACGACATTTGTCTCTTCAATGACGACGGCCGCAAGGTCGGCTTCTGTGAGGTCCACCTCCAACATGTTGGTCTGTTGAGCCCTCTTCTTCTTCGGCTTACGGCAGTCTTTCGACATGTGGCCGGACTTGCCACAGTTGTAGCAATTCCCTTCAAACTTGCGGGGTTGAACCTTGCCCTTCCCTTTGGGGTTGCTGTTTGGACGCCCTCTCTTGACAGTGTTGGAGTTGCCACCTTTCTCTGCGAGGTTGACTCTTGGTTCCACGGGTGCTTTGCCCTTCCCATCTCGAGTCCTCATATCGGTCTCGATGCGGAGCTCGACAACAAGGTCTTCAAGCGTCATTTCCTTTCGCTTGTGCTTCAAATAGCTCTTGGAGTCCTTCCTGTTGGGATTTTGTATACTGGAAGCACTTTTATGCTTGTATACAATGTGTTTTTGTCCTTACCACTGTTTTATTCTCCTATCTGATAAATATGTATATTTGCACATGTTATCCTTTATCTTGTATAAAAGTTAGATTTGTGTGGTGTGTCGGGTATCACAGAAGACAACACAAATTGGTTGAACTGACAAGATATAAACAGTTGACACAGCTGAGACAACTTAAGGATGAAGTTGTCGGTTTAAGCTGCAGTTTAGATAAGAAGTGGCTTGTCTTAGCTGCTTGTCTTTACTGGTACACTTAAGGTGGTGTATTGACGGATCACAGTGAGATGTGTTTTCCTAACTGACATTAGTGGAAAACCAAGATCTCGGTGACTTAGCTAGTCTTAAGCTTGGTAAGACTTCAGCTGAGTGCATTTGGCTATCTATCACTTTGACCTACTATGGTGAACGTCCAATGAGCGACCGGATCTACGTATCTTGGGTGTTAGTAGTTATTTGTGGCTCGAGCCGGTTGTTCCGTATCTTGCATCCGTATCCTAGTAAAATGGGTTGATAATATCCCCTGAGGAACTCGAAAGGATTAGCACACTAAACCCGGCCGGTTGATTAAGTTCAGGTGTGTTAATAAGGTCGAGTGGTACTACTCAGGAATACAAGATGTTAATTAATTTAAGCAATAAGAAGCTTAATTAATTAACGGATATTTCTATCTTAAATACGGAGATCGATTAAGTCTAAAATACAAGCCCTTGCTCAAATTGGGATAAAGGGGTAAGTCAAAGACGGATTCTCTAGTGGAATGAATGCGTGTTAATTAATTAATTTTGCTCTGGGCTGAGCATGGATATTTAATTAATTGGAGGCCCGACTTTATTTCTTGTATTGGATCCCCGATCCGGCCCAATTAGTTGCCTAGTAATTTATTATCTCCCGTAATTCATTATTAATGGATTAATGTATTTTACATTATTTAATAATGTTATTTATCCGGAATTAATTGGCTGGGCCAATTAATTGATAAATATTAGTAGCCCAATAAATTAATTAATTATATTATGGGCTGATTTAATATAAGCCCATTGGATTATAATTAAATTAATGGGCTACAAATATATTAATATTATATAGGTTTTTGAAGCCTATATATATTAGTATTACGTTCGAAACTCACACAATTTCATTCATAAAAATCGAGATTAACGTGAGGGACGAGAGAGAGTTATAAATTTATTTTCTTCGGATCTCGACCACCCGGAGGGAGAAAAGGCCGGGACACGGATCAGAAGATCTGACACAGGAGCAACAATCGGAGCCGCGACAACACACCAGGAGGAAGGTAGCCTTACTGTAAACCCTATTATTCCTTCAATTGGTATCAGAGCCTGGTTTAGGCTCTGATTGTTGTTTAATCGTTTTTTATTTCGTCGTTATCGGGCTTATTTCGTGTTTGGGGCGGCCTGCGAGCCACTGTTTTGACCCCGTTGTAACGCTTTTCTCGTGAGAAAATCCACGAGTAGTTGATAGGATCAATGTGCTATGTGATTGTATTTTAATTGTACTGTAATTGGTCCGATTGGCACGAAAATCGAGGCGCGACGGCGCGGAAGGACGAAACCCTAAAAGCTGGCAGAACACGACCGTCACCTTGCGAGGGCGCGTGGGAGTGCGTGCCACGTTAGATTTCCGATCCGTTCGGATAGTTTTGTTCTTCGTCTCGTGAGCTTCGTCTGGATAGGTCGCACGGCTCATTCCGATTTCTGGTTTGTCTGGAACAGCGTCTGGAAGAAGAAGTGGTCGTGCTGTCCAGAAAAGCCCCAATTGCAGCGAAAACCCTAGCTCGGCTAGGGTTCCGCCGCATCTTTCGGCGGCGATTCCCGGCGTATCCAACGTCGGATCGACTATCGGATTGAACCTATGGAATCCTCGTCTAGAGAGCTTCGCGTCGATAGGTCGCAAGGGATCATCCGATCCCAGATGCGACTGGAATCGACGTCTAAAGTTCGCTGCTCACTATAAATCTTTCCGAAAAAAAAAAAAAATAAATTCGAAATTGAAGGAAATTGATGGACAATTTCGGCCGGAATCCGATCATGGTGGTCGAAAATTGTCCAAGAATCGTTTCCCCTAAATCAATTGATCGAATCGCGGCTCGGAAAGGGGTGAATTCGGGCGGCGTAGTCGGCGGCGGCGGGGGCGAGATTTATCGCGCAGAAACTGTCGCGGTGACGGCGCCAGGCGGCTGTTCTTCACAGCCCAGACGTCTGTGAGACCTCTGGAAGGCTTGGGGACGACCGAAGAGGCGGCGGGAGGCGGCGGCCGCCGCGGCGCAGCGAGCGCAGAACGCGCAGCCGCGGCGCTCCCGGCCCGCGATTCCGGCGATGCCGCTGGCCGGAGAAGAGCGGCAAGGCCGCGGCAGACCCACCCTGGGCCGACGGCGCGCAGCGCCGCGGCCGCGGCGGCGGCGGCGGCGGCGGCGGCGTTTTCTTGTTAATGAAGAAGACGCTGACGTGGCTGCCACGCCAGCCCTGTCTGCTGATGTGGCGCGACGTGGCGCTGACTGGCCTGCCAGCGTGCATGCCACGTGTCTGCCACATGGCAGGCCCCTGACGACGACAGTTCGATGCAGTTTTCGACGCAGTTTCCAGATTCGAAGATTTTCAAGATTTCGAATATCTGTATTTTGATCGGGCAATGTAATAGTTAGGGATTACGTGTTTTAAAGCCCGATAACGATTTTAAATTCCTATTTGCGTATTTATTTTTAATTATGCTTTAGCATGCAATTATATGATTAATTGCGCTTAGAAAAGCATGTAAATAGGATTTATGTCTTTATTAAAGCATGTTTTATTTTTCGCGAGCACGTTTTATTATGTGCGTTTAGAAATTGCATGCTTTAGGAATTATGTGTGATTGCATGATTCGTTACAAACCTTTTGAACAAAAAGACTAAGCAACTTTAAAATTAAATGTTTAATTAGATTCCATTAATTTGGATATTAAACACTTAATCGGACCTCCATTAATTGGACTCTACACGAAAGTAGTAAGATTATGTAAGTAAACGTCCACCTGCGTGGCTTGCTTGCATTTTTGAGCTACCAGTTTTGTGAGATGAGTTTTCCAAAATAATATTTGATTATTATTGAGTAGTGGGAGCGAAGCCGTAAACGTCCACCTGCGTGGCTTGCATGCCTAGTAAACACGAGTACTCTAGAAGATAATAATTAAATAGGATGGCTAATTAGATCAAATTGAATGCGGCATGGTTCGAGTAAGTATGTCAATTTCAAGGATTTGATTCTATTTGGTCAAATTAATGGTCAATGCTTAGATGTCACCGCAGGTACAATTCACTTCCCTCGAAGTCCCTTCCCGCGTTTTAATAGTGACATGGTCCAGTATATCGAACTATTAATTTCATTCGTCTTAAGAACCTTGACGTGGATTGGAATTAAAGAGCTAGGTAAATAGCTTGGTTTAGGGTTACGCTAGTAAACGTCCACCTGTGTGGCTTGCTAGTGGAATTCCTAGAGCGGTTCGAGGTTTTTAACATCATTGGTTTTTCAAAAGGTTACAATGATTGTTAATTACGAATTATGTGCAAATATTAATTTTATACATGCTTTTAATTTATATTTTTTTCAGATATGTCTGTTCGAAAAACTTTAATTTCGAGTTCCTAAACAGTCTCACCAACCAAACCCTAAAAGGGTTTACAATTTTAAATAATTTTACAAAGTGGAAGAGATATCTTACCTTCCCAATAAATGCTCTGCAAAGGTTCTATAAGAACTTCTTTTTTTAGGACCGCTATGTCTAAGAACGAGTTTACTATGAGTATGTTACTCAAATCTTTGGTAGCGGTCAAAGAGGTTATAGAAAAGGGCAAGAGTGCTCAAGTCTTGAATATCCCTAGTAGTTCAAGGAATCATCTGAAATGCGGAAACCTGAAAAATAACAGAAAGGGTGGACATTTCAAGAAGAGCAGTGGGAGTAAGAAGACGGTCCTTACCGGCGACATGCAAATGTCAAAGGAGAAAGGAAGGTTCTTCAAGAATGGTAAGAAAGGACACTGGAAGAATTATAATCCAGATGTCAAGGCAAAACAGAAAGAGACGCAAGTCGCTCTTGTAACTGAAACTGTTCTGGTTTCCTCTTCTACCCATGAATGGGTAGTGGATTCGGGGGCAACTGTTCATGTTTGTTACACCTTGCAAGGTTTCTTGCAGAAAAGGTAATTGAGCAATGGCGAGGTGGTAGTCTCAATGGGCAATGGATTGAAAGTTCCTGCAATTGCCATTGGAGATTTAAATCTATCTTTTGATAGTTCTGTTTTAGTACTTAAAGATGTCTAATATGTGCCTGAGTTTAGACGAAACATTATTTCTGTTTCAAAACTCTATAAAATGGATGGTTATAAATCAAGTCTTGATAGTGAAGTTTCTATCATGAAAGACGATGATTTCATCTGTGGTGGGCTATTAAACGGATCTTTATATACTATTACTTGTAATCCGCGTAGTTCTGTTAATATTGCTTCCTCATCATCAAATCCTAAGAAGAGGAAAGAGTCTTCTAAGGTAAACCAAACTTATCTATGGCACTTAATACTAGGTCACATCAATCTTAACAGGACTCAGAGGTTGGTGGAATATGGATCAGTGGAGTCTCTCCAAGAATGAACCGTTTCCAACTTGTGAAACCTGTTTGGAAGGAAAGATGATGACTAGGCCTTTTAAGGCAAAGGGTTATAGAGCCACAGAAGTATTAAGTTTGATACATTCTGACTTGTGTGGGCCTATGTCTACACAAGCTCGTGGAGGGTATGAGTACTTCGTCACATTTACTGACGATTACTCGAGGTATGGATATGTTTACCTTCTTCACCACAAGTCGGATTGCTTTGAAACCTTTAAGGAATTCAAGGCAGAAGTGGAGAGGAAGTTAGGTAAAGAAATCAAAACACTACGATCTAATCGTGGTGGGGAATACCTGTCCAACGAGTTCAAGGACTACTTGACAGAATGTGGGATTACATCCCGTACCGACAAAGACGGCACGCCTCGGCCAGAATGGTGTGTTAGAGAGAAGGAACCGAAGTCTCTTAGAGATGGTTCGGTCGATGATGAGTTATGCAACTTTGCTAGTTTTCTTTTGGGGATATGCCCCAGAGACCGCAACATACTTGCTCGAATCGTGTGTCTTCCAAGTCGGTACAAAAGATCCCTTTCGAGTTGTGGAGCGGGCACAAACCCAGTATGCACCACTTAAGGATTTGGGGTTATCCTGCTTATAGGCAGGCCGACAAATTGGAATCACGTTCAGAAGTGATGTTGTTCATAGGGCATCCTAAGGAAACGAAAGGTGGATACTTTTATGATCCTAAAGAACTGAAGATCGTTGTTAGCCCTAACGCTCGGTTCTTAGAAGAGGATTACATTAGTAACCAAAAATCTCGAGTCGACATCATCCTTGAGGAATTACAAGGTGGTTGGGTTCCACTTGAACGGCCCGGTTGTGCAAGATAGTACTCCACGAGTAACCGCACAATCCGTTAACACAGCCTCCCGACATCGTTCGACGTAGTGGGAGGGTGATATTTACACCTGATCGGTATATGTTCACTATGGAGACGTTTAATTATCTCCTGGCAGATGAACAAGATACAGTGGATCCCTGGACTTACAACGAAGCAGTGGGAGATGTAGATGCACCATGGACTTAGAATTTGAGTCCATAACTGATATGGATGTATACGAGATCACTGAACTACCTAAGGGCTTCAATGCTATTGGTAGTAAGTGGGTATACAAGAGAAAGAGAGAGCACCGAATGAAGAGATCATGGCGTTTAAGGCCAGACTAGTGGCGAAGGGTTTTACCCAGAAAGAAGGTATCGATTATGAAGAGACCTTCTCGCCTATAGCAATGATCAAGTCCATTCGGATTCTCCTTGCCATATCAGCTCACATGAACTTAGATATCTGGCAAATGTATGTCAAAACCGCATTCCTAAACGGTCACCTTGAAAAAAGGTAGGGACATCTACATGAAACAGCCAGATGGTTATGTGAAGGAGGGCGAAGAGCATCTAATTTGGAAGCTTAAGAAGTCTATTCATGGACTTAAGCAAGATTTCCGGTTATGGCACCAGCGTTTTTGACGAAGTAGTCAAATCCTATGGATTTGTATCCTGTCCTAACGAGGTGTGTGTAACGTATTTGTGTTAACGGATCAGTGGTGTTTCTTGCATTTTACGTAGATGACATCCTTCGCATTAGCAATAATGTTGAAGTGTTATCAGACGTAAAGACGTAGTTATCCGAGCAGTTTCAAATGAAGGACTTAGATGAAGCTGCTTACATCCTTGGGATCAATGTTATTCGAGATCGCCAGAAGAAGGATGTTAAGCTTGTCACAAGTGTCCTACATTGACACTGTTATTGCTCGTTTTAGCATGCAAAATGCCAAGATAGGTTCAGTACCTTTCAGACATGGCATTTTTCTTTCCAAGAATCAGTGCCCTAAAAACGCCTGAAGAGATAGAAAGTATGAGGCTAGTACCATATGCTTCCGCTGCCGGTAGCCTCATGTATGCGATGCTTTGTACAAGAGCAGATATCTCATATGTCGTAGGCATGGTCTCAAGATATCGGCCTAACCCACGGAAAGGAATACTTGGATGCGGTCAAGTATATTCTCAAGTACCTTAAACGGACTAGAGATTATATGCTTGTTTACCAGTCAGACAGTCTAGTGTCTTTGGGTTATACAGAATCGGATTTCTAGGCTGACAGAGACGAGTAGAAGTCTACCTCGGGTTATGTGTTTACCTTGGGAGGTGGAGCCATTTCATGGAGGAGTGCAAAGCAGAAATGCATTGCAGACTCAACCATGGAAGCAGAGTATGTGGTCGCTTGAAGCTTCAAAAGAGCGGTTTGGCTCAAGAATTTCCTCCAAGATCTTTATATTGTTCAGAATTTGCCTAAGACGATCACGATTTATTGTGATAATGCGGGTGCAGTAACAAATTCTAAGGAACCTAGATCTCACAAGGCGTCTAAACACATAGACAGGATGTACCATATTATACGAGTATTCGTAAATCGAGGTGACCTGGTGATTGACAAAATTGGAACTGAAGTCAACCTAGCTAATCCTTTCACGAAGAGCTTACCACTCCCGGCTTACGAGAAGCATGTTCGTGGCTTTGGGATGGTAGAGATGCCCCACTTAGGACTACAGAAACTTTTGTATAAGTGGGAGAAGATGTCGTGATAGATAGGATAGATAGCTAAGATATAGTTGGGTACTAGTTTGTACCTAGATAGTTGAGATATAGACACATTGTATACTAAAAGTTTACTTTAGTATAAGTGGGAGAATTGTTGGGATTTTGTATACTGGAAGCACTTTTATGCTTGTATACAATGTGTTTTTGTCCTTACCACTGTTTTATTCTCCTATCGATAAATATGTATATTTGCACATGTTATCCTTTATCTTGTATAAAAGTTAGATTTGTGTGGTGTGTCGGGTATCACAGAAGACAACACAAATTGGTTGAACTGACAAGATATAAACAGATTGACAACTGGTGAGACAACTTAAGGATGAAGTTGTCGGTTTAAGCTGCAGTTTAGATAAGAAGTGGCTTGTCTTAGCTGCTTGTCTTTACTGGTACACTTAAGGTGGTGTATTGACGGATCACAGTGAGATGTGTTTTCCTAACTGACATTAGTGGAAAACCAAGATCTCGGTGACTTAGCTAGTCTTAAGCTTGGTAAGACTTCAGCTGAGTGCATTTGGCTATCTATCACTTTGACCTACTATGGTGAACGTCCAATGAGCGACCGGATCTACGTATCTTGGGTGTTAGTAGTTATTTGTGGCTCAGGCTGGTTGTCTGTATCTTGCATCCGTATCCTAGTAAAATGGGTTGATAATATCCCCTGAGGAACTCGAAAGGATTAGCACACTAAACCCGGCCGGTTGATTAAGTTCAGGTGTGTTAATAAGGTCGAGTGGTACTACTCAGGAATACAAGATGTTAATTAATTTAAGCAGTCAGTAAGCTTAATTAATTAACGGATATTTCTATCTTAAATACGGAGATCGATTAAGTCTAAAATACAAGCCCTTGCTCAAATTGGGATAAAGGGGTAAGTCAGCACGGATTCTCTAGTGGAATGAATCTGTGTTAATTAATTAATTTTGCTCTGGGCTGAGCATGGATATTTAATTAATTGGAGGCCCAGCTTTATTTCTTGTATTGGATCCCTGATCTGGCCCAATTAGTTGCCTAGTAATTTATTATCTCCCAGAATTCATTATTAATGGATTAATGTATTTTACATTATTTAATAATGTTATTTATCTGGAATTAATTGGCTGGGCCAATTAATTGATAAATATTAGTAGCCCAATAAATTAATTAATTATATTATGGGCTGATTTAATATAAGCCCATTGGATTATAATTAAATTAATGGGCTACAAATATATTAATATTATATAGGTTTTTGAAGCCTATATATATTAGTATTCTGTTCAGAAACTCACACAATTTCATTCATAAAAATCGAGATTAACGTGAGGGACGAGAGAGAGTTATAAATTTATTTTCTTCGAGATCTCGACCACCCCGTAGGGAGAAAAGGCCGGGACACAGATCAGAAGATCTGACACAGGAGCAACAATCGGAGCCGCGACAACACACCAGGAGGAAGGTAGCCTTACTGTAAACCCTATTATTCCTTCACTTCCAACTCGGGGGAAGCTTCTCAATCACGGTTGCCACAATAAAAGCATCTGACAAAAGCATTCCTTCGGCGTGGACGTCATGGACAATGAGTTGAAACTCTTGCAGTTGCTCCATGACTGGTCGAGAGTCCACCATTTTGTAGTCCAAAAACTTGGCGACTACAAACTTCTTGGTTTCTGCATCGTCAGTACAGTATTTTCTTTCAAGTGCCTCCCAAATTGCCTTGGAGGTCTTTACATTTGCATACACACTGTATAGACTATCATCTAGTCCACTAAGCAAGAAGTTTTTACAGAAGTAATCTGAAGTTAGCCAATTTTCATAGGCTATGCGGACTTCTACATTCTCCTCGTTTTCACTTGGAGGGCCGGGTGTATTCTCCATCAGCACGGTCGTGAACCCTAATGTTGTCAAGTAGAACAACATCTTTGTTGCCATCTTTTGAAGTCGGCTCCACCAAACTTCGCCGGCTTCTCGACATCGGGAACACTCTAGACGAGTGTAGAGGTGTCGTCAGGGTCGGGTTCAAACCCCCCACCACACCAAGGTGGTTCACACTCCCAAATGGAACATTGTTCTGCAAAGCAGAAGACATAACAGTGAAGTTAAATACCGAGTTAGTGGCATTGGTACGGTTAAGTAGAAATGTAAGTTCCGTCGAGTCGACGATGGCCTCTATCCGCTAGACGAAATACGCTCCGGTAGTGCTCTCGGTTTTATCATATCGCTCCCAAAGATGAAACGATGAATGTCTCGAAGATTGCAGCACCGCAAGATCGTCGAGCTCCAGCGAACTGGACAAGAACGAGGACAGAAGCTGCTAGACAACTAGAGCTAAGATGAATAATGTTGATGTAGGTGTGATTGGAATGAAATGCAACTGACCTATTAATAGGCTGCTTCCCCAGGTGAAAGGTTGCTGGAATAACTCCTGCCAATTAAGGCAGGTGGACGTGGGGAAGGAAAGTGGACACTTAGACAGTCTCATTCTAGAGAATTTCAGAAGGAGATGATCTGGTACAGCAGGAGCACTGCACCACGAGCTGGATCAAACCACCAATTTCGAGCTGGGCCAGTCCACACAAATCCCACCAAGCCCAACTGCCAAGGCTCAACGGACAAGCCCACGGAACACCCAAAGGACCAATGGGTATGTGCAATAATCCTCAACAAAACACATAGTAAATATTTTAAATTATAGAAAGTTATACGTTGCAAATTCTAGTATATGGTATAGGCTCAAGATCTAGGATGTAAGCTCATGTTGTGTACCTTGGATGAGCGACAAGGAGTGTAGATGGCGCTGCAAATCCTAGAACACCGATGTAGTGACACACTTTCCGGATGTTAAAGGCGTAACTGACTAATGCATTAATAAAAGAAAATATTTTACCAAATTACTCAAACATTTTACAAAGATACAACTTTTTAAACTAATTAATGAATCAAGTGATATATATACCACCATCTATCTGCTCACCTTAAATAAATTCTAATCTCAGACGATTGTGGCTAAAACTAAATGGAGAATTTTTGGTACTAATCTGCACAATCGAACAATAAGAACAAGTAAGTTAGTATTTGAACTAATAAATTGTGTTCTCTCTCTCTTCTCTCTCTCCTCTCTCTCTCTGCCATTAGTACTGGCATGGGAAACTCACAAGTCCCTCTCTAAGAGAAACTTTATACATGAAAAAAGGCAAAGAAACATTAGCAGTGAGCAGCAGCAGACACATATGGAATGGAAGGTGAGCGGAAAGTAGAGGAGAAAAACCCATCACTAAGAGCATCTCCGCATCTCCAAGGGAGATGCTATTGTGGCGTTAAACGCCTTTTGGAGATGCTATTGTGGCGTTAAACGCCTTTATGCAGTATTGAAATTCTCCAAGAGGACACTTCAATTTACTCCATTCCAACGTTGGCAGGTTTTCCTACTGCAACACTACCGTGTTACTGTTCACACGGTAGTGTTGCAATTTTTTTTTTTGATTAATATATTCAACTTTATATATTCATATATTTAAGATAATTAGTATTTTTATATATTCATATATTTAAGATAATTAGTATTTTTATTTGTTTTAAGAATATTAATTATTATGTTACACTAAAAAAATACAATAATATAAAAAGACGAAAAAGTTTAACATAAATTGAAGATGCGATAATATTAAAATTACACTTGCATAAAAATACGACAACACTAAATTAAGGAGACAAAGCGATCTAGTAAGCTCCAAAACCGCTATCCGAGCCTCCAAAGTCGCTTCCGGATCCTCCGAAGTCACTTCCAGATCCTCCAAGATCTGGAAAATCACCTCCAAGGCTTGACTGTACTTCTCTTTTCATAATTATTTTTTCTTGTTCATTCTTGAAGTAATTTCGCCGAATAGGATCAGAAATGTTGTCGGTGTCTATCATTAAAATCTTATTATCTGATTCCCACCTTTGAAAAGCAAGAGCTCTATTCTTTGCTTCAATCTTCTGCATTTGTAATAGCATAAGATTCTCTCTTCTTGTGGATGAGTTCTCCATTAATTCTCCAATTCTCTTATTTCCTTGTTCGATTGCTTTCAAAACACCCGACATATCTTCATGATTTTTCCTTTTATTTTTTGTTTTTTTAACACCATCTGGACGTTGTGATGGTCCAGAACCACTACCACTACCATCACTTAAATTGATACTAAATGAGGAAGGCAACCCATCAGGTGAGATAGGAGATTCCGGTGGAGTGTCTGATTGGAAGGAAGACCTTTGTTTTCGAGAACTTTGTGGATTACAATCAAACTTTGCAAAATCTTTCATAATAGGCCACACATGCTCGAAAGACAAAACGGCACATCTGAAACATGTCGTTATCAATCTTATTTTGCACGTTATAAGAAAATGAAAGACAAAACGACACATCTTGCTCTTCGTGATGCATTAATTGATCATATGTGGGAGGAGTATTCAAATTCTGAAAATTATGATATGTAATATTAGTTTTTCTATTATATCATGTAATTGTTGGATTTGTGCTTTTAAAAGTGTTGTGTATTCTTAGTTTTATTATTGTGGAAATAAATTAATTGTTTTATATTTATTTAAATATATTTTTACTTATTTAATTTTTATTTAAAATTTTATTTAGTGAGATTAATATAAAAATAAATATATTTAAATATATATAATATTATATAATTAATCAAATATTAATAAACATATTAAATTAATAAATAAAAGAATCAAAATAGAATATTCCATTGTAGAGTTAAATGTAGAGTTGACGATTGGAGATGAATTCGAAAAAACTGTACATTCAACTCTACAATAGTGTGGAGATAACTCTACAATAGAGTTGCTCTTTGGAGTTGCTCTAACATCTCTCTCTGTCCTCTCTATCTAAATAAAAAACGGCGCAGTATTATTCAAAACTGCTACTTTTTACAGATTACTTTATATTTGAATTTTTTATTAACAAATTTTTTATTTTACAAATTCTTTTTATTATTTTAAATTTATTATGTGGCTATTATATATTTAATTTAAAACTTATTGAGTGGTTATACATTTTTATTAATAAAATAATTATTTTTAGATTTAACGTACGACTTTTGAATTTTAAAAAATATACTCACTCCGTCCCATCCGACTTGGCTTCTTTCATTTTTTTGTTTGTCCCACTTGACTTGGCTTCAACTTAAAATAATACTTTAATAAAATCAAATGAGTCCCACCACTTTATATTACACGCAACTACCCACTATTCTTAATAATCGTGCCCAAATAAAAGAAGCCAAGTCGGGCGGGATGGAGGGAGTAGATTTTTTTTAACTTGTATCGTTGATATTACATTTATAGAATAAAACATTTTAGAAACTATTATTATGGTTGAAAATTGATGCTTCATTAACAAATAAACGTTTGAAACTTTCAAAGGTTATATTTCCTTTTATACATGATAATATATAGATTGAGAATTAATTTTTTAAGAGTATTATTTTGGGAATAATTTTCTTGAAAGTAATAATTTGAGAATTATTTTTTGGAAATGTATTATTTCGGAAATTTGCTCGTTTTTGTAAGGATGAAGCCTAGTGATCAAGATCATTAACTAGTTAATATATTATTTTTAATGATCAGTTTATATAGTTCTTAATTATAATCTATAAGCTCTTATTCCCAACTCTCTTTCTTTTTTGACAATATTTTGTTTTAAATTATTAATTAAGTTATAAATTAATTTTAATTATTTATCTTGTTTCGAGTTCTAGCATTCTAGAAGAATCGTCAGATAGCTTTTTACTTTAATTTCATTTAAAAAATTAAAATATTTTTGCTCGTGATAGATATATCCATCACCATACAACAATAATACGAAGAATGTTTCTTCATTTATTGACTACATGTTTTATATAGTGATGGATACATCCGTCGCAACTTTCATTTAAAAAAAAGGTTGTTTCTTTTTATGGTGACAGATATATCCATCACTATGCAACATAAGTAGTATATGTTTTAACGGGTGACAAATTCATTTGCCACTAATTATTATGGGTCAAATAATTAATTAATATTTTAAGTAGTGACGAATATGTCCATCATTACATTTAAGGACTAATATTCCGTCATAAATCCGTCACTATTTCATTCATTAAATTTTCACGAAATGGGGACCCGTGCTAACACCCGTCACTATATCCGTCACTATATTTATGATTTGTTGTAGTGACGGATAAATTCCGTCACGAGGAAAAAAATAAAAAAAATAAAATTATTTTGGTGACGGAATATGTCCGTCATTAACATTAGTAACTAATATTCCCGTAACTAATCCGTCACTATATCTTAGTTAAAAAATCCGTCATTAATCCGTCATAAATTGGTGACCCATATTACATTCCGTCACTATGTCCGTCACTAATTTAATGATTTGTTTAAAAGAATTCTTTTGCTTTCCAGCGAAGACGCTCCCTTTGATGTTGAACCACTGTGCAGTCTCTGCGGAAAACTGGAACGCGCACATGGCCTCAACTATATAGCTTGTGAAGTTTGTGGAGGTAAGCCGTATGGGTATTGCTACTTACTTTATTTAAAATCTTAAATGTCTTTCTTATCATTGGCGGAACTAGAAGGGGGTCGGGAGGGTCGACCGACCCCCGGCCAACGGAACTTCGGCTAGATAATGTATAGGATTCATATTGCTTATATATAATTTTAGTGAAAAATATAGTTAACTATTTGTTTGTAGTGCAGTTGGTTAATGATTTTATTTTTTTTAAGAGAGGTCTCATGTTCGAAACCCAATGCACTCATTTGATTTCTATTTTTAGACTTTTAAATTATTTATTTTCTAGTTTTCTTTAGTTTTATTACAAGTATAATTAATTCAATATATATGCATAACTCTCTCGCATGTTATAAATATTTCTCTCTCTCTCTTTTTTCTACTAGTTATATAAGTATATTTCTCATAACAAATACAAGAAATAATATATATTATATCTTTTATATCATGTTTGTGTTCAAACAATTTAAAACTATATTTAGCAACTCTCGATTTTTTTCTCTGCCTTCGGCCACCGTTGTTCCTCTATTTCGACCCCCAACTTTATAGCTCTAGTTCCGCCACTATTTCTTATGGTTTACTTATCATTGTGTTGAGCTTGCAGTTTGGTTCCATGGTGATGTTTTGGATGTAAAAGAAGAAATAATAGAAAGCATCATTGGGTTCAACTGCCACAATTGTCTGCACAAGAGCCCTCCTGTCTGCCCTCACCACCAGCCTTCAGATTGAATCTTGGCAGCTCATCTGCAACCTTGAAGACAAAGAGGCATTCATTATTTCATTTTTTAACCAATATACAGACGGAATAACACGTGATTGTATATAGACACGTCCCACGAGATCCTATATTCCACGATTATAGTGTAGAACTTATGTACCACGTCAAATTTATGAAAAAAGAATTATTTTTCTCAAAGTTCGAGTTGTTTCTCATACAACCTTTCATGCCTAAAGTTATGAGGGTACGCCGCATGTTGTGATATGGAGACCCATTTTCCTTGAGTTTTAGTGTATTTCGTCACTTGAATTTCATTTCTTTAAGAGATTTTGAGGTTTCTAATTCACAAATTGAGCAATGGAGTATGTCGGAAGAAAGGTGATGAAGGAGACTCGAGGCTGTGCCGCTATTTTCAGCCACCGGTCAGTTTAAAGTCGTCCACGAAGATGGAGATTCCCAGGAAATGGGGTTGGGCGATGTTTCGCGGCTCCTCCTTGTGTCAGGGGAGGGAACAAGCACTGCCGTCCTTGGAGGTGCTGGGTTTGACTTGAATACCAACGATGGCGGTGGTCGTGATGGTGGGGTTGGAGGGCTGCATGGCTTAGATCTAAATGAAGTAGTCAGTTACATTTTGCATGAGTTATTGGAGGGAAACTCCGGTGCAAAAAGAAAAATAATTGATTTGAATCTCGAAGACGTTGATGAAGAGGATGAGAACTACAGGAGTCTTTAAGATCCTTCGACTTGAACGTCGAAATTTTAAGGACTGAGTATGGAGTTAAGGCTTGAATATTTAGGCTTGGAATTAATGTAGGAGAGTCAGTTATAGTTCGAAATTCAAATGAGGGATTGGATGGAACTAAAGAAATTGACTTAAATCTTTAATCCATTGAAGAAGAGGATGAGAATTTTAATAATAATAATAATAATAATAATAATAATACACTCTCGTGGATTCGACCACGAAATAAAGCATTAATTAATTATATATTAATGCACACATTATATATCCTTTAATTTTTAGCCCCTTCTTTTTCCTCGTCCTGGCGGCATTGTATTTCGATAATGCAGCCTCGCTTATATCGGTTTGCAGGTCCGGGTGGCTTGTCTTGTGGTCGGGCATTATCATATTCCAGCGTCGGGTTCCCTATAAATTTCTCGGGGTCCGCCGACATCGAAACAAAAGCGCTAACCACAAGCAACACCATCAAACTCACCATCACCATTTCCCCATCTTGATTGATCCTTCTAATAGGATCAATTAAAGTTTTTCTAATTGGATATTTTGTGCTGAGTTTCCTGATTTTATATAGCAAGAATCAAGCTGGGAATACCCATTTATCTAATGGTATTTATTGATTTGAAATTAGAAATTAGAGGAACACCATTCAGTGTATATAAAATAATATCCTCCCACAATTTCTAAGTATATTTTACTTGGGTTTGTTTTTTTCTTACTATAAAAATGGATGTATTTAAAATCAAGTAGTTTTACACCACTTGATTTTATAAATCTTGGTAGATTATGATGTAGAGAGAGTTGTAATTTTGCACTAGCCTTATTAATTGGGTTAAAAGCAAACACCAATATCAAGCTCAGTTGATAAGAAAATTTTGATCAAAATCTATGATACTTAAATTTGTCTCCAAGATTCTTCTATTTTGCAAATCTAAGGAATTTAGTGTATTTATGAGTAAATTGTCAAAATAAAACTCTCCAAATTTAATTTTTTTCATAATAATATTCTTTTAAAAATAATTTCCAAACTAACGTATTTTTTACCAACTAATCATTGATTTCCCACAAATCATCCATGTGGATGTGGATAAGCATTTTTTGTTAACACTTAGTTAATTATATTAGTATATTATCTAAAAAGTAAATAAAATCTATACAATTCATAAAATAAATAAAAAAATCACATTTTCCGCCGGATGCTATTGCAAATTCAAATGCAATCTACAATACGTGTATTTTTCTCATTTTTTATAATTTAAGTATATTAATATTTTATTCAAAAGTAAAAGATATATTATTCATGAAATAAATAAATAAAACATAGCAGTTTCCATTTTATGCCATTAAAAACTAAAAATGAAATCTAGCTATAATATAATTTTATATTATAAAAAGATAGTTAAATGTAAAATTTATAATAGAAACTGCTATTCTAATTCATGATTTTCTATTTTTCTATATTCTTGAGTTTTAAAACTTTTGCATTCTAAACAAAATTTTAATATAATTTAATTAAATGAAATGAAAATATAGAAGCTTTTCCATGTAGCAATTATTTGGGAAAGTAGTGAATAGGTGGAAAAAAATAGGTTAGTTTGGGAATTACTTTTAGGATAGCTAGTGTTACTTTGGGAATTGTTCTTTTTAGAAGGTTATTTTGACTCTATATTGATAAAAATTCAGCTGGGATGCTCGTTTTTGGATTAGAATTAGTTGGTCTATAGTTGAATTGCTCGCAAGCTTCTTCAACCAAATCTGCATATAATTAGGCATTTGATTAATGCTTGAAAAAATTTAATTAATATTGCATGTTTCTATAAAACCATTTTTTTATTTCGTAAGGAGGATTCTCTTTTCGTGGAGATCTTCAAAGTTGTCACGTGTGAACACTTGCTATTTACATATCCTTTGAATACTTGTTGTCCCTTTCTTGTTGCCTTTATAATGTTTCTCGACTAAGTCGTGTGAACACTTGCTATGCGCATATTCTTTGAATACTTGTTGTCCCTTAATTTTTTTTGTATTATATGCATTATTACCTTCAGATAATAACCTTCCTATAATAGTATTTTTTTCCGGTCCCTAAAATATTACTGTATGAAATTTTACTCTATTAGTATGAGGGAATATTGTATATTCTAACTATTTATAAATTTAATCCGACTAAATGATAACTATAATGACATTTGGGATACATATTGATATTAACAATTTTAATTTTTTTTGTTATATTTTTGAGGTTTGCATGGCTTGTATCTGAATGAAGGAGTCAATTATATTATGCATGAGACCAAAAAGAAAAATAATTGACTTTAAATCTTGAAGCTATTGAAGACGAGGATGAGAACTCGAGTCGTCAATGATTATATTAATTGTTACAAAATTCAATACAATAAGTGAATCATTGGGTTGAGCAGATTGCATGGAACCTGTACGAAGAATTGTCCAACTAAAGTTTTGGAGACATTCATAGTTGTCACACGCTAAGCTTGTTTGATTACATATTATGCTCAATCCAATGACCTAAAAGTACTCAAACAGCTCATAAAAATCTCTCCCCCTTCCTAACTATAAATACATAAACACATTATTAATAATAATAATAATAATAATAATAATAATAATAATAATAATAATAATAATAATAATAATAATAATAATAATAATAATAACTCTCGTGGATTCGACCACGAAATAAAGCAATAATTAATTATATATTAATGCACACATTATATATCCTTTAATTTTTAGCCCCTTCTTTTTCCTAGTCTTGGCGGCATCGGTGTTCGATATCGCAGCCTCTCTTATGTCGGTGTTCAGGTCTGGGTGGCTTGTCTTGTGGTCCGGCATTACCATATTCTATCGTCGACTTCCCTATAAATTACTCGGGGACCGCCGAAGTCGAAACAAAAGCGCTAACCACAAGCAACACCATCAAACTCACCATCACCATTTTCCCCATCTTGATGATCAATATTATGTAATCCTTCCTCTACTAATTAAAGTTTTTCTAATTGGATATTTTGTGCTGAGTTTCCTGATTTTATATAGCAAGAATCAAGCTAGGATACCCATTTATCTAATGGTATTTATTGATTTGAAATTAGAAATTAGAGGAACACCATTCAGTGTAAATAAAATAATATCCTCCCACAATTTCTAAGTATATTTTACGTGGGTTTGTTTTTTCTTACTATAAAAATGGATGTATTTAAAATCAAGTAGTTTTACACCACTTGATTTTATAAATCTTGGTAGATTATGATGTAGAGAGAGTTGTAATTTTGCACTAGCCTTATTAATTGGGTTAAAAGCAAGCACCGCTATCAAGCTCAGTTGATAAGAAAATTTTGATCAAAATCTATGATACTTAAATTTGTCTCCAAGATTCTTCTATTTTGCAAATCTAAGGAATTTAGTGTATCTATGAGTAAATTGTCAAAATAAAACTCTCCAAATTTAATTTTTTTCCCATAATAATATTCTTTTAAAAATAATTTCCAAACTAACGTATGTTTTACCAACTAATCATTGATTTCCCACATAATCATCCATGTGGATGTGCATAAGCATTTTTTTGTTAACACTTAATTATATTAGTATATTATCTAAAAAGTAAATAAAATCTATACAATTCATAAAATAAATAAAAAAATCACATTTTCCGCCGGATACTATTGCAAATTCAAATGCAATCTACAATACGTGTATTTTAAATTTATCATTTTTTTTACAGATTAAATATTTTAATATTTTATTCAATAGTAAAAGATTTATAATTCATGAAATAAATAAGTAAAACATAGCAGTTTCCATTTGATGCCATTAAAAATTAAAAATGAAATCTAGCTATAATATAATTTTATATTATAAAAAAATAGTTAAATGTAAAATATAATAGAAACTGCTATTCTAATTTATGATTTTCTATTTTTCTATATTCTTGAGTTTTAAAACTTGTGTTAAACAGTTTTTGCTTTTATTGTCTTTTAATTCTTTTTCTTCCTTTTCTTTTAATTTGTAAACTAACCCCGGTTAGTTTTTCAAGATAAATATCCTTTCAATTCCCAAATCTCCCATTTTCTCTCCCGCTCAAATTCAAGATTTTTGGGCACTTTCTTTCTTAAAGAACACTTGCTCTTCGTCTCTATTCTCCTCTTTTCAATTTATGATTCTCCTCTTCTCTCTATCTTTTTTTTTTTTCTACAGATCTGTGTTCTCAATTAACATACTTTGAGTTGTAGCTGTGAGGTGAAGGAAAAAATGAAAAAATTGTTGTATCTATGGCGACCCTTCGCCAGGTTCTCTTAGTCGCCGGTCGCCGCCTCCGCTCTAGCCATCGCTCGTAGACTCTGCTCCAACTGTCATTCATCGTCTCCTGCGGTAAGTTTTATCTTCTATTATTGTATGAGCTCTCTTATCTCCAACATTTATCTGTATTTTCATGGGTGTCATTCAAAGGAATGAATGTTTTTTTTTCCTCAGGGCTCCTACTACTTTTACTATTCTTTTTTTTTTAATGATTTTTGAAGAGTTTTAGACCAAAGGTGGAAAGATCTTGTGGAGAAAAGGAAAAGGCCCTTTTTAAGGAAAATATGTTGAATCAAATGCAGCAGTGGTGGAGGAGATGATGAAGATATGAGATTCGAGGAATGGTTTAGTTATTGATTGCTTCTGTTGTGAATTTGAGGTTTAAGATATTTCTGGAATTTATGAAGCAAATTATCTTCACAATTTGTATTAAATTCTTTCGGATTGTTCTTGCACTTTTGTTTATTTGTTTATCTTCAAATTTTCCTTCACTTTAATTGATCCAATTTCTTACTTAATATAGGTTATTACTTACGATTAGTGCTATACACAAATTCCAATTTAATAGGTTATTGCTTATGCAATAAATCATATATTCACAATCAACTAATGCACCAATAAGCGATAAGTAACTAATTATTTCAAGAATAACTAATGATTTCAATAGAAAGCTACTGCTTTCAAATCTCATCATCGCCAATTCTTAAATCTTAAGACTGGAATCAGTTCACATCAGACAAAATGGCATTTACTAAACATAAACATAAAGGTTTATTCTTGTATATATTAAGCTATATAACAAGAACATTTACCAAACATTAAATACAAGAATCTACCACGTGAAGCCATGAACCACATAATACAAATCTTTGTTGGAGATCATTTTCAAAAGTCTTCAAAAGTTTTCAAAACACTAGAAGAAACAAAATATGAGTATTCAAAAGTTGCTTAACAACATCAACTTAGGTGGTGTTTGCAGTAGCTTATCGATAAGTGCTGAAAGTTGTTGGAAGCTGCTGAAAGTGGTTGAAAGCAGCTGAAAGCTGTTGATTTTGATAATTTGTAAGTGTTTGCAAAAAGTGCTGAAAGTCAAAAATTAATATTCGAAAATATTAATAAAGTGGTATCTTATAAAATGAAAATGTTATTTCTTTCACTTATTAAACAAATTTAGAATTTTTATGCAAATAAAATTTAAAATTTATTTCCACTCATATAAAATAGTATTTTAATAAAAAATGTTAAAATAAAAATTAGAAAAAAAATTAAGTAAAATTAATATTATTAATTAAAATCAAGAATAAAAAAGATTATAAATTATACTTAAACAAAAATTTACTTATTCTTTGTTAAATGACAAATAAAAATTATACATATAAATAAGCAATATCGATCATTAATTAAAAAATATAGTTATAAAATTATAATATAATGTATTAATTAAAAATGTTAAAAATTATAAAAGTTATAAGCTATCAGCTTCAGCTGCCCAATACCAGCTTACGAAAATTCTCTATCTTGGACCCAGATAGCTTTCAGCAGCTCTATAAGCTGGATTTCCCAAACATTGAATTCATTTCCCGAGACCGCTTACAGCTATAAGCTGATTTAGATAAGCTGTTGCAAACACCCCCTTAATGTCTGCTTTCGAAAACAATATCAAATGTAAAATAGTTATCATGGTAGCAATGCAAAAATTTATACTACCTCGTCCGGATCAAATTTATCTTCTGTCTCTCCCTAAAATTGAAAATAAAAAAGTTAGAATAATTAAAATAAAATTAACATCTCAAACAAAACCAAAAGGTTTAAAGCGAATAACTTAAATTTACCAAAAGGATTAGTAGCTAGATTCATATTCCCGGCAATATCATAAGCCATTAAATTTGCTGGAATGGAGTATTGATTAAATCACGGATGTTGATTGGCAGCAGGTTGAGAGATCGATATACCCTCTTGAAAGACATTATGGAATTGTTGCATATTGGCAACAGGTTCAGAGTTCGATAAAACCACGGAACCCGGCTTTTGCCTTTTATTCTTCAAGCCTTTTAAAGAATAATTTATTTTGTATTAACAAAATAATGGAATAACAACTAAAATATGTACTTAAATTTATGCTTACTTGTAACAGTCTTCTTTTTTGCTTGCGGCTTTTGTCCTCCCAATGGCGTTTGTGGATGACTCCTCTTCACTTAATAACTAGAGGTTCACGCATAATAGTAGTCTATCACGTATTTTCTCCTGATTGGTAGCCAAAATATTTTGTGCACTCACATTCTCAAGTAGAGTGCTGATTTCTTTTTTAGCCTTTTCAAGATGCTTTGTCAAGATGTCTCTCGCCTCAGAATGTGATTTCCCTTGCATTGCAAGATCACGTACCATGCTTGTTGCACGACTTAAAAATGTCATCTCACACAAACAATTATCATCTCCTCGAAAATCACTTCTCTTACTACCACTAATACTTCCAGTGTACACTTCATTTTTTGTTGCTTTTGTCCATCGCCTTTTCATGTACATTTTAGGTATACAATGTACATTTGCATGAATCAGGACTTTTAGAGCATGGTTGCACAATATTCCAACGGTCTCAAAGTTATGGCAACTACACTTTATCTGAACTGTCTTAGGATCATACTCAACCATCCTATTTCGACAATTGCTTCCACCATAGGGTTTCACTTTAAAGAGCAGAAATGGAGCCACAGAAGAAATATGTTTCGGTGTCTCTAAGCCCATTGTGTCATATAGTTCCTTCTCAAACTATTTATATATGTTGACTGTGTAAACCTCAACAACATGCTTTAATAAAGGATGATGTGAAACCAAAAGTGCAGGTTTGTTATGGCGACCTAGTGCATCTTTTTCCTTTTCACTCACGCGCCAACTCTCTTGAAGCTTTTCGTACGCAAGGACACATTCAAGAATAGATGCATTTTTGTTTATTATGTTCTTCTTCAGAGCTAAGTTTGTACCTTCACTTCTGAATGTAGCCAAGAGTCCACCACTAAATATGTTATTGCTAAAAGCAGTAGCCCACCTTTCCCGCAATTTATACATTGTAGAAAACCAACTTCGTTCACCAATGTTATACTTATCCATCATTTCTTTCCAAGTTGACTCAAATTCTTCCTTATACTCACAGAAAGTCATACACTTACTCCACATATGCCAAAAGCTTGAGTCACTATTTTAGCTTCCAACATGTGAGGGGGCATTTTGGTTAATATGTCAATGGCACAACCGATGAATAAGAGACAGAAATTCTTTATCAACTACATTCATCATAGCTTGGCATTGATCTGTGAATATAGTTGCAGGTTCTTTATTACCCATAAACTCTAAGAATGTCTTGAACAACCACCTGAAAGTACTCTCTGTTTCATCCGACAACAAAGCAAATACAAACAAGACATTCTCGTGATATTGATTAATACCAACAAAAAGAGCACATATCATATCATACTTGTTTGTCTTATATGTAGTATCGATGGAAATCACATCGTCAAGGCACCCATAATCAATCAGACAACGAGAATCTCTGGAGAAAAAATTCATTAACCTGTTGTCATCATCAACCACAACATTCCAATAAAAATATGTCTCTTCGTTAGCTTTCTTTCTGAAATGTTGCATCAACTCAAAGGAATCTCCATTTTCAATTTTTGTCTTCCTATTTGCACGATAGATGCAGTTATATGTATCTCTTGCAATAAATCCTACATTTTCTTTGCTCTATGTTGCATCTTCAAACACATTCATAACTTGAGAGATAGATATTCCAGATTTTACTATTGACATCAATGTCATTGATTGTCTATCAAACCACGAGTCGATCTTAGTAGATATGTTAGGTCTTGAGGAAACATCGGATGGGTATGTTCTTGTACAAAAATAGCCACCTTCCATTATTTATCCTTCTTTTGGGTAATATTAAGTCTTGTCGTACAACCGCATTTGCCACTCGTTTTGGTATAACCAGCTACTTTTAAACGTTTTTCATCCTTTTGCCTTCACAATTGCAATAGAAGAACTTTCCTTGAAGTAGCCTGCAACCATCCTTAAAGTAAACGTTTTTCCCTTTTCTCACGCCGAAACCTAGTAGGATTGCATATTTGCAATATAATGCATATGCAATATGTTCATTCTCCACGACTTGACTAACCGCCAACATATTTTTCAATTTTTCTTTATCAATATTACTAGACTCCACATGATTCATAGCTTGTATCTCCTCATTAATTGTCATAAGTGGTTCTTTAAGTTGTTGTTCATCATCATAAATTGTTGGTGATACTCTGTAAAAATGAGAAACATAAATTCCCTTATTCCATAACCAAAATCTATTCATAAACAGAATACTGCATGATTTTCTTTATTACATAATTCGGTTAACTGCACTTGAAGAATACTTGTTTTAGAATTTTGCTTCATGCACAAAATTATTAATCATAATACATGAGAAAGTGATAGATAAATTATGTTATATCATCAATTTTAATTTTATCTTATCTAGAAAAAGTAAAAAAGCCCTAGTACAATTTCTTATTTTTAATAACAGCAAAGTTGAAAGTTATGTTAAAGTATCATCCTTTCCAGAAGTTTCATCTCCCAAAATCTTAAAATTCACACCAATATATAAACTACATTTCAACAAAATCATAAAACAAACCGCTGACATTATTGGGAGAAAGAAAACCAAAAAAATCATAAGAAGAGTAATAAAAAAAAGGAAAAAAGAATAAGAGCAAGAAAACAAACCAGAAAACAAAACTCTTCTTGAAGAACACCATGGAGAAGGTAATTTTTTGGAGGGGAAAGCTATGTGTGTGAGTTCATTATGGAAAGCACAATAAAATTGTTATGTGGAAGAGGGAGGATCATGGGCCTGCCAAATCTTGGGTGAAAACATTCGACATTAGTACCAACCAGGGTCTAGAATTCATTCTAGGCGTGAATTACAGTTTGGCACACTTATATTCTAACATCAATGGTCCGATTATGTTGAAGGCATCAATTCAAAACAATGAGGCGTCGTTATTTTTATGTGAATATGATAAAACCATACAAATTAACAATCATTTTCGGAATTTTCGCGATTGTTTTCTTCATATTGAAAACCTTGTTTCACCGAATAAGTGATGAATGGAAGAACTCGGCTTTCCAGTTGACACTTGACACTTTGTTTTCTTTTTCTTCATTTTAGGCCTTTGTCTTCCCACTTCGTTTCCAAGTTTCAAGTTTCATTGATTTTAGGGTTAGGGTTATGGTAGAGTTATGGGCCTTTGGGGCCTTTGTTTTTTCTTGGAATTAATATTCTTTCTTATTTCTTATGCTTGCTGATTTTTTTATAGCCTGTATGTTTAATGTGACTTTGAAAGATAAAATATTTGTAGTTTGTTGATGAATAAAATGTCACAACGATGAAATTAATCGGTACTCGTGATTTTCCTTTTAACACAACGGAAGAAATTCTAGTAGAAAATCTTATAATCATTTATCGTGCTAGCTATAATATTTTTGGAGACTTCATAGTACTCACAAGCTAAGCTTAATTAGTAATCAAACAGCTTATAAGAAGATGTGTTGGCCCAGTGAATTACAGCAAGTGAATAATTGGGTCGAGCAGATTGCATGAAACTTGTTCGAAGAATTGTCCTACTAAGGTTTTAAAAATATATTCCACCTCCTAGAAAATGTTTGCACTTAATATTACTATGTAAAATTAAAATGCAATGTGATCGTTTTATGCAACACAACTCGTGAACTTGTACGTCATCTCTTAGTATAACGTGAATTCATACATTTCTTTATCAACGCTTGAAACAAATTATAATTTCAGAAATATATTATATTTTAAAATAAGTCGTATTAATTTTATAAGAAAATAGTGTCTCTGAGCCTTCTGCGAAGGATTCTTGTGTGTTCAGCTATGTTGCACGGACACTTCAAAAAAGTTACGTTGTATCTTGTGTCGGACACGTGTCAAACACGGACACGCGCCCAACACGTGTCGGACACGGGGAAAACGAGTCTAATAAAATTTTAAAAAAAAAATTTTGGACACTTCCCGGACACGGGAATTTATGTGTCCGACTCTTCCGGACACAGACACGACAAAATAAATATCATTATATGATGTATATCGTTACGCCCAATTCCAAAAGTTTGTTTCCCAAATCCCTAATTCTCTCGTCTCTCTCGTCCGTACCATAGCAGCAGAGCAGCTCTCGTCTCCCTCTCCGCCGTCCTCAAAATCTCACCCTTGATGAGTCGGAACTGGAAAAGAATTTGTTGGATAAAAAGTACCTACACCGATTCATAGAACTTGAAAGATTAGACTTTTTATTTAGATTATTATGACTTATTATGACTTTTAAGACTAATGTTTATTGTTGTTATCTACTTATCTTAGTATTTCGTATTTTTATGCTATGATTATGACTTATGTGTTTTGAGTTGATCATTTGAACAATGTGTTTAATATTGAAAAGCTTGACTTTGATCATTTTTAAATTTATATATATTAATAATTTAATATTATTTATATCAGTGCTCATGTCGTGTGCTAATTTTTTCAAAAAATGTCGTGTCTCATATCCGTGCAACCTTGGTGTTCAGGTGGAAATCTATCTATATTTATGGAACCCTTATACGCAAACTTATGACGCTCTTTATACGCTAGAACTAATAATGCTTTATCTCCATCGAGATCCAGTAGCAAACAAATTAGCAAATCTTCAATTATATTTTTCAAATCGTTTCCATATCGAAAAAAGTTATAGTAGGTAGTTATAAAATAGTTACATTTAAAAATAATAACTTTATTAAACAAATATTTATTTTTCCAATTCCAATATTATTATTTGAAAGAGGTTTAACGGTAAAACTAACGAAATGATTTTTTCATAATTACTTAAAAATAATATAATAAATAGATGTTTCATAACAAAAAATAAGCTGTATTTTATCAATTATCTTTTCAAGAGTATTAGTTAGTTTTTGAATTTACTCATAAACACCTAAGCGACCCGGACCCCTATTATATTTTAAAAATAGAAGCACGAGACTAGGCACAACTACCATGGGCGGCGGCAAGCCGAGAAACAACGATCTCTACATTCCTCCTGAAATCGCGGAGGTAATACTGCTGAATCTTCCCATTAAATCGTTGCTTCGCTTGTCTTTCGTTTCAAAATTGTTGAATTCGATTATATTGGAGTTATGGTTCGTCAAGAAATATCGTGGCGGTGAAATCCTTATAGGACGCAGGCGTAAGTTTTATAGGGATGTTTCCACTATCACTTCCTCCTATATTATTAGACAATCCGACCCTCGGCGCGACGACTCTCATCTGGCCGACGGATGGGAACCCATGTGTCCGTGCCTTCTGCGACGAATTGTTATGTGTTGAGGTCGGTACCTCTCTATTCCTGTGGAACCCTTCGATACGTTCGTATCGGAAACTCCCAGATCCAACTTTGTGGGGAAAGGGAAGTGGTTTATTTATATATGAATTAGGGTATGACGCTGTCACAGATGACTACAAGGTGTTGAAAATTAGGTGGCACTTCCAGAGTATTCATACTCTCCTTCTACCCCATGCATAACTGCTTCGAGGGGAAAGTTATGCATCTCCCTTGATTATACTGAGCTTAGTAGATTAGTTATGTGGACAAGGGAGAATGCGAAATCATGGACCAAAACATTCGACATTAGTTTTGATTTTGGTCCCATTCAAGCCGTGATGGAGCATTACACTTTGAAATACTCGTATTCTTATGAGGACGGTCGGATTCTAATCAAGGCATTAGATGCATCTATGGCATTGATACTCAGTTTATGAAGGTGATAAAACTCTACCAATAAACAATAGTTTTCAGAATAATAAGGATTGTTTTCTCTATGTTGAAAAGCTTGTTTGTGGTGAATGAAAGAATGGGGCTTTGCACTTGACATTTCATTTTCTTTCTTTTTTTCCATTTGGGCCTTAGTTGTCTTCCAATTTCATTTGAAATAATAATAAAAAAAAATTTAATTTAGAGCACCCTTCCTTAATTAGGTTTTTTTTTCTCTCTCCTTGAAAAACTGTTTCTTGATTTATAAAATTATATGTTTAATAGGTAGTCGTGATTTTTCTTTCTAGTTCGGCCATTGACTAGGGACAAACTTTGATTTTTGCTGAAAATTCGTTGATGTTTCTCTAATTGTAGAGAGAAGATATGGACAACATAATGTTAAAAATTCAAAATAATGCCGTAATTCATCTCTTATTCAGAAACTGGTTCATAAATTTCATAACCATTTTATTGGGTAGTTGTTAAATTGAATGTTAACTGAAAATCAATACTGTAAGTATTTAGTTTTTCTAATGTTAGATGTTATTCAAGTCATGGTATTATTTCTCAGTTATTTATTTCACTAAATGATGGAGTTGCTGCATTTTTTACCTTTTAAGTAACGACGTTAATTATATATTTAAATTAACTCTCATATTAATAATAATGATGAATTAATCAATGTCCTGCATTGATTAGTGTAGTATACAAGTAAGTATATCGAACTTGTGATAAAATTAAGTCACATATAGTCGAACTATTATTGTACAGAAACTGCACTTCGTTTGCACTAAATTAGTGTAGTTTTTGCACCAAAAGTGTTTTGCAACTACAACGATTTGCACTAAATGGCACACACTAAAATAAGTACTTATTTGGGAAAAAAAAATATTGTGTTTATAAATTTAATTATCAAATATGTAGATTAAATGATGTATAGAAATAATATTTTTCTCTATTTATATTATCAATTCACAATTATTTTGTGTTAGTGAAATTACTTTTTTTTGTGATAGTTTATTCAAATCTTTCTAGTTAAAATCAATATAAGCGTGTACATACATATAATTTAATATTACATCAAAGAAAGAAATATGAGACTTTGCTTGTATGTGAGAAGTTTGGTTTTCAAATTAATGCGCAAGTAAGAGAGCTTGACGCGAAAATCCAGTGGAACGAGATAGAGAATGTTAATCTCCCAGCAAAGACAAAAAGAGAATCCAAGAAATCTGTCGAAGCATTAAAAAATGCAGTAGTTCGCATGAGAATACAGGAGGGAGAAACTATCAAGTATCTTGTAGATCTTGACAGAACAAAGATAGTCCCTGATATTCTCTTGAGGTATGGTTCCCTTCTTCAAGATCCATCGAGCAGGAGAAAGAAGTATTGGGTGGGAGAGAGACATGCTCCACTGCATCTTCTCAAAGCGTATGAAGAGAAGAGGGTCGTTCGCGCAGCCAAAAAGGATGCTTTGAGAGAGCATTCTGAGAGCGGTGCAGAAATAGTTGAACGCTTGAAGAAAAAGGGGTTTGTATTACTTATCATCTTACTTGTGTTGATTTGCAGGGAGACAGTGAGCTGCAAGTATTGCCAAGTATCATGCTCTTACTTCAGTTGAATTTCCTAGGACATGCTCTCTCTTAAATCTTAATAGTGTGTAGTGTTTTAGTACAAAAATTGCACTAATTATGCAATAAATAGGCACATTTTCTGCACTAAAAAAATCCAATTTTATAACATGTGTTTGAACAATTTCATGGGACACAATATGTCAACGCTTATGAGTTTGTAGCATTGGAGTCATCATCTTTCCTCTATCGAAAGGTAATAACTGCAATCAGCAAAAGTGCTGATACTCCAGCATGTTTGTGATGATCTGATCGAATCACAGATGTTCAGATCAGAGCTGAGCAAAAGGGCTTGGATGGAAGAGAATCAAACATGGAAGACCAACTTCTTTTCCTCAAAATGGAACAAGGCTATGATGGATGGAGATGGTGCTTCCACCTCTACCGCTGCTGATGAAGATGCCATAGTAGAGGATGGGAATGGGGATGTGTGCTTTCTGTGTGAGATGGAGGGCGAATTAATATGCTGTGATAGTTGCCCAGCAGCATTCCATTCCAGATGTGTGGGAGTCGTTCAAACCCTCCTCCCAGAAGGTGACTGGCATTGCCCAGAATGTTCTATTGACAAAGAGGGCTCTTCTTACAGTCTGGGCAAGTCAGTACGAGGATCATAGTTGCTTGGAACTGATCCTCATGGTCGACACTACTACAGTAGCTGTGACTATCTGCTAGTGTAAGTCCATCATTAAACCACCTCAGATCCTTCACTTTTATTGTCCATATTTAAAAACTTATGATCTTTATATATACCTATTTGCAGATCGGACTCTTGTAATAATGATGAATAATCATTCTCCATCTTCAATGGAAATATAATAACTGCTACTAGAAAGCAGTACTGGAGTTTAACTCCTACTCCAACATTCACCAACAATGGTGCTGTTAGTGAAAATGTGTCTGATAAGGCACATAATTATGTCAACTCTTATGAGTTTGGTGGTATGCTATCATCCCTCTCAAAAGAGTTGTCATCAAAGTCTGCTGATGAAGATGGCACGAGGTCAGCAGACCAAATCACCACCAGGCAGTTGAGGGTAATTACATCCAATACACACGCCACATTTTCTTGGTCCAACATGCAAAATCTGGAGCACTACAGGAGAGAGAAATGTGGGTGGTGCTTCTGCTGCAGAGTCCCTCAATATGAGATACTGCCTGTTCTTGATGAATAATAGCGCTCAACCAGCTCAAAGTTTAAAAGTCGAGTTTTAGACTCTTAGTGCACAGTTTCTGCACTAAAAAAATCCAAATTAATTTATTCCATTAAAAATAATTTTCTTATTATTCAATATATATGCACCAAAATGATACCATCTTGCTAAATGTGATATACAAATATGATGCATATGATACAAACTGCAATTTATGACTTTGCATACTTTATTTTGTGGCAAATCACTTGATTCTTGAATTAATGTACAGGTTCTTTCCACAAAACCCATGCTAAGGAATATGCTACATCCAATGCATATTGGCTTTAACTGTCACAATTGTCTGCACAAGAGGCCTCCTGTCTGCCCTCACCGGCAACTTCAGTTTGATGCTTATATACTGGTAACTCTATCCACAACTTTGAAAACAAAGAGTAATTTATAATTTCATTTTTTTACCAATATATAGAGGGGTAACTCGTGTGATTCAATACGCCCCGATTATATATAGTGTACCACTCATGTACCACATCAAGTTTATAAAAAAGAAATAATTTGTTTCAACTTTAGTTCAAGTTGTTTCTCATAAAAAGTTCCTGCACCTTTCATGTGCATAAAGGTATGAGGCTACGCCGTATGTTTTTATATGGTGGAGGCACATTTTCCTTGAATTTTTTGTGTAGTTCGTCACTTAAATTTCATTTCTTAATTTGGGAGTTTTTGAAGTTTCTAATTCACAAACTGAGCAATGGAGTACATCGGAAGAAAGGTGATGAAGGATCGCCTGTTTTGGTGTGGTGGAGGCGCATTTTCCACCCACCGGTCTGTTTAAAGTCGTCTACGAAGATGGAGATTCCCAAGAAATGGTGTTGGCTGATGTTTAGCACGACTCCTTGCGGCGGCGGAGAGAACCATCACTGCCGTCGGAGGTGCTGGATTTGACTTGAATACCCTGTGCAGTGCAGGCATCAATTTGAACGATGATGGTGGTCGCGGTGGTGGGTTTGGAGGGCTAGCTGCATGGGTTGGATCTGAACGAAGGAGTCAATTACATTTTGCATGAGGGTTTGGAGGTAAACTCCGTTGCAAAAAGAAAACTACAGTTAAACATCGATAAAGTAATAATCTCGTTAAGATAATAATTTCTTTCGGTTCTGATATGGGTCAATGCACTAAAATAATGTTCGATAAAGTAATAACCTCGCTAAATGAATATTTTTTTCGGTCTCAAGGTTATTACTTTATCGATGTTTATCTATAATTGACTTGAATTTGGAAGCCAATAATGAGAATGTTGAGATCTCTTGGAGTCCGAAAAAACAGAAATCCTTCAGACTTGAATCGAATTAAAGGAGGATAGAGTTGAGACTTTAATTGTGCATTAAGGCCTTTAATGTAGTAATCAAATATAGTTTGAATGAGGGAGTTGGATGGAACAAAAAGAAATTGACTTAAATCTCTTAATCCTTTAAAAGATTGAAAGCCTTGTACTTGAATGTAGAATTCAAGGAGTATGAATTTGAACTATTTTTGTACAGAAATTGCACTTTTTTGCACTAATTTTGTGCAGTTTTTGTACCAAAAAAAATATATTAGTATAAAAGAATACTATTATAGCTGTTTATAAATTAGTATAAGAGAAAATATTATACCAGTTTAATAAATTTAATCTGATTAAATGATAACTATAACAATATTTGCGATATATATTGATATTAACAATTCCAAATTTATTTTCTTATGTGTTTTGGATGCATGGCTTGGGCATGAATGAAGGAGTCAAATATATTTTGCATAAGACCGAGAATAAAATTAATTGACTTTAATGTGGAAGCCATTAATGAGGATGTTGAGACCTCGAGAAGACTGAAATCCTTCGACTTGAGCGTCGAATTAAAGGAGGATGGAATATTGCTCCGGTGATGGAGGTCAGTAAGGGCAAGAAGGTTCTAGAAGAAACAAGATCTAGATTCTACGGTCATCAATATCGGTCAGGCCTTCTTAAGGCGAGACTGACGCAAGAATATGCAGAAAATATCGTCTCAGGTAAATTAATCTAGCAAATTAACTTAAATGGTTCCCAAACTAGAGATTTTTGGTCGAATTGATTTCCAGTTTAAATTTTTTTGGCTAAATTGGTTCTGAAAAGTTTAGATTTTGATTGTACTTTCAGTTAATTTTTCACTCAATCAACGATTAATTGAGCAATTTTAAAAAATATATTAAAATATGATTATGGTACTTTCGGAATAAAATCTCAGATGACCAATTCTGTCAAAATATTTTTACATAAAAAAAATAGTACTCCCTCCGTTCCACTCCATTAGTCCAGTATTTCTATTTGGACTGTTCCACTCCATTAGTCCAATTTCTTTTTTTAACTTAGAATAACACTTTTAGGCCCCGTTTGGTTGGAGTCAAGGAATGGAATCAGGAATGAAAGTAAAGGTATCATTCCATTCCACGTGTTTGATTCGTAATAAACCGAAAAGGAATGAAACATCATCCTCCTCTCCAACCCCCTCAATTGATACTTTCTCAAACCCTTAAAATTGGGGGTTTGAGATTTGATTCTTCTCCTCTCTCTCTCTCGTTTTCTTCTCCCTCACTCTCTTTTTCTTCTCTCTTCTCTTCCAACTCTTCAGCGCCGCCTCCACACTCCACACCACCGTCTTCGCCGCCGCCTTCTCGCCGCCTTCGTCTCTTCTCCGCTCCGTCTTCTTTTCCTCACTGCTGCTCGCCTTCGATCTGTTGTTAGATTGCCCCAATTCTTCTTCGTTTTGGAAAAGAAGGGTCTAGTTTTTTGAGGTAATTTTTGTCTTACCGTTTTTGCTATCTGTGTTCAGCGGGTTATATTTTTTTTAGCTTTCTCCGACTGATATTTGTTTAATTATTGTATTAAGTCTTGAGCTCAGTTTTAGGTTATTTAGGGATGTTTATGTCTCTGTCTCTCTTGGTGGGGTTTCTGTTATCTTGATTTTGTTGCAAAATTTTGAGTTGGGTTCTTTGAATTGGGATGCTTGAAGTCTTTGATGGATGTATGGAATTTTTTTTCGACACTAATTTGAGGTGTTCGGATTATTGAAGGAGAAGTTGTCTTTTCTTTGGAGTAATTTGTTGATTTTGCAAGGCTTTGAGTTGGTTTCATTTTGTTTCTTTCTTGTGAGCTGGTTTTCTGTTTCTTTCTGTTTCTTTCTTGTGAGCTGGTTTTCTGCATTCTGTAATTCTGTATTCTGTGAACTGGCTTCATTCTGTTTCTTTCTTGGATTTTGTCATTTTCATGGATTGTGTTCGATTCCCCCATGTTTGAGGAAGGGGTTTTCTGCATTTCCATTTTTATTATTTAGATGCATTCACAAAGTGGGAGAGGAAAAAACAAACGTTTTTTGAGAAAGGATGAGGAAGAAACTTTACTTAATTGTCAAATGGAACTAAGTGTAGACCCATGTTGGAAGGGAGAAGGAGGTTTTAAGAATGGTTTCACAAAAAAGATTGAACATATGATGAATGTGGTCCATCCTGGTTGTGGGTTGCTAGCAGACCCTCATATTGAATCTAAAGTGAAATGGTTTAGAAAAAAGTATGTTGTAGTTAATGAGATGTTGAGCAAAACATCTGGTTTTCAATGGAATGATGAGAAAAAGATAGTGCAGTGTGAAAGACAGGCATATGACGACTTCTGCAAAATAATTCTTCCATTAATTATTTGTAACATTTTGCTTTAATTGCTAATATTAATTCTGATTTTGTAGACACACCCCAAAGCACGCGGATTGTGGAATGTGTCTTTTCCTTTTCTCGACAAGTTAGAGCTTATTGTTGGTGTTGATAGAGCTAATGGGAAGAGGTGCGAGCTCCCAATTCCGTGAATAATATGGAAAAAGAAAGTATCAACCTTGGTGATGATGATGATGGTGATGAATTTAGTGTTGAGGGTGCTTCAACGAATAATGAAGTTGAACAAGATCGACGTCCTAGCAAGAAACAAAAGACACAATTCAATTCAAGTGGGAAAGGGAAATCAAGGATAGGATCAAGCACACACTCGGAGGACCTCGATCATCTTAACCGCATGACTTCTGATTTTGCAGGTTTTATGAACCGCATTAGTGGTCATCTGGGAAGCATGGCAGCAACCATGAGTAACAACTACGAACTTGAGCTTAAGGCAGCTGACGAAGTGCGAGCTTCTCGACGGGGTTTGGCGAAGGAGATGGATGCTATTCTCGGATTGACTAGAGCTCAAGGATTTAGAGCAGCAAATTTGATCGGAGAAAGGCCAAGTATGATGGATATTTTCTATTCCCTTGATTCGGTCGAGTCAAAGAAGGAATATGTCCTTGAGCTTCTCAAGTTTGATTAGATTATGTCGGATTATGTATGACTGATTTATGTTTATGTTTATGTATGACTGATTACTATGGTTTTTATTTAAATTTATATAAGACATTATCATTTTATGTTCAATTATATTTTTTTATGTTTAAATTTTATTTTTTTTGTTTCAAAATGTTATAATATATAATAGAATATGATATTTTGTGTACAAATTTATTTAATAAATTTATTAAGTTGATTCCATTCCTTTAGTCAAACCAAACAGGTTTTGGAATCAAGTTCATTCCTGCTGCAACCAAACAACTGTTTTCATGAATCATTCCTTCATTCCATACCTCCAGGAATGATTCTTGATTCCGATTCCATTCATTTTTGTCAACCAAACGGGGCCTTATATGTTCTAGTGGACCCCACTACTTTATACTATTTTACACACAATAAACAACTTTCTTTATCTCCGTGCCGAAAAAAAAGTGGACTAATGGAGTGGAACGAATGGAGTATTTTCTTATTGCTCTGGTGATGGAGGTCGGTAAGGGCAAGAAGGTTCTAGAAGAAACAAGATCTAGATTCTACTGTCATCAATATCGGCCAGGCCTTCTTCTTAAGGCGAGACGCAAGAATATGCAGAAAATTTTGTATCATGTAAACTAATCTAGCAAATTAACTTAAATGAATCCCGAATTTGAGATTTTTGGTTTAATTGATTCCCAATTTAAATTTTTTGACCAAATTGGTTCCGAAAAGTTTAGATTTTGGTCAAATTAGTCTTTTTCGTTGATTTTTCACTCAATCAACAGTTAATTGAGCAATTTTAAAAAATATATTAAAATATGATTATGGTACTTTCAGAATAAAATTTCGGATTATATAAAAAAATAGTATTTACCCCCTCACAAATTTGGGAACCATTTATTCCAATTTGCCCTTCATCTCAAGAAGGTTCAACCGTTCAAGTTGAGGCGTAAACATTCGGTGGGGGATCTTCTGGCCCAAATTATGATGACTACTACATGGTCCACCAATAGGTGGTATCATGTATGTTTTTAAAATCAAATAAATAATATAATATTGGCAACATGGCCCACGAACATATGTATTGCAACATTTAATTGGTGAATGATGTAATGATCATTTTAATTTTGGCCAAAAGATCCCCGGCTTTAGCACTTGGGAGGAAATATTTGGTACTCCCTTCGTCCCGCTATTACCGGCTCACTTTCCTAATTAAGACGTCCCACTAAAAGTGGCTCATTTCAAATTTAGTAAATATTAATACACTCTCTCTTATTTTATCATCTTATCTCTCCTATTTATCATTTACTTTATTATAATCTCATTTATCTTATATCTCTTACTTTATCATTTTACTCTCATTATCTCACTCATCTTCTCTTTCCTACTCTTTCCTAATTTATCAACTACTTTTCTCATACTTTATCATCTACTTTCTTAATAACTGTGCCAAAAAAAATGAGCCGCTAATAACGGGAGGGAGGGAGTATAAATTAAATAGGGTCCTATATTTCTATTTCAATAATGTTTTCACTATAGCTCAGTGCATAAATTGGATGTTTAGTACTAGATTTGATATGTACAGTTCATGCACTAAACATCCATTTTTGCCGTTAAATTGAATAAGTTTCGTAGTATTCAAGCAGCACCAAATAGATATTCTTGATTCATATTGTACAAAACAATTTATTTTCTAGTTTCACATCTTCTCTCTTGTGGGACATATTGAGTTTGTTCTTGAATCTTCATAAAATAGTGCCGAGCCTATTTTTGGAGAATTTTAGTGCTACTAAATAACCGATGAGAATTTTAATTATTTTTTGTTGTTCCAATATTAATTCTAAAGAATAAATATAATAATATATATTAATTCTCAAAATGATTACGACTCTATTTGGATTCATTAAATATTGGGGCTTTGGCAACAGTAGCCAAATAGTATAAATCGAAAAACAATTATAGCCATCCACTTAAACAAAACACAAATATAAATTTATTTTTGTCCTTTATACTACTTATGGCCGATGGGGCCGATGGAAAGGGCCGATGAAAAGCCATCGGCCTCCGAAAAAAAAAAAAAAAAAAAAAAAAATGGAGCCATCGGCCCCGAATGCGAAAATCAATTCAGGGCCGAAAATCATACTTCATATTCAGGGCCGAAAATCATACTTCATATTCAGGGCCGATGGCTCCATGAATTGATTTTCGCATTTAACAAAGAATGAATTGATTTAAAAATAGAAATAAAGGAGGGTAGATGACCCTCAAGAAGAAAGAAAAAAATGGAGGAAAAAATGTCAGCCTTGGTGAAAAAGAAATAATAAAAAAAATATGAAGGGCCGATGGACCCATCTGCCCCCATCGGCCTCCCATCTACCCGCATGCAATAAAAGCAATAAAATGCTTACTTTTGTGTTTTATTTAAGTTTTCGGCCATATTTGTATTTTTTTTTTCTGTTTTGGTCAAAAGAGAGTATTACCACTTAAATATTCATGTAAATCTGGACCCCACATTTTGGATATAACAAAAGAAAAAGGGCCCCACAATGGAACTATCACGTGGCGCCCTAGAATTCATTTTTATTTTTCTTATTTATTTATCAACTAAAAGGGCAAAAAAGGACAAAACTTGTCATCTTCCTTCATGAATGAATACATATATAGCAATCACTAAACTCACAACTCATTATTTTTATTATCACACAACACCATTAAACTAACTCTCTCTCTCTCTCTCTCTCTCTCTCTCTCTCTCTCATCAGCAAATATTCTTAGGAAAAAGCATGGAAAACTATAAACAAACCTTCTCCTTAGCAGATATCGATCCAAACTCTGACTTCATAACCCATTTCTCTGCAAATGCAATAAACCCCATTTATCAACACCCGATGACAGACACCCAATACCTACCCGAATCCTCCGGTTACTCGGAAGCCTTCCCCGGATCAATACTAATGCATCATCAAGACGCCGCCGCCTCCACTCTTCCGCCGCCCCACACCAAGAGGAAAACAATGGACATCACCAGCTCTGCTAACTCTTCGCCCCAAGTCTCTGATAATGGAACTAGAACCAAGAACTCTGTAAGCTTTTGTTGTTGAAATTAATCTTGAATTTTATATTTAGTGTTTTGCTGATGATTTGATTGGTGTTTGTGCTGATATATAGAGTGTAGGAAGAGGGAAGAGAGTGAAAGGGGAGAAGGAGGGAGAAGTTGTCCATGTCAGAGCCAAGAGAGGCCAAGCTACTGACAGCCACAGTTTAGCAGAGAGAGTTAGGAGAGAGAAGATTAATGAGAGATTGAGATGCTTGCAAGACATTGTACCAGGATGCTATAAGGTCAGTTGAATTTGATTTCTATATGGATGTGTGTAGAGAGAGATTAATTATTACTTACATGGGTATTAATTAAATGAACAGACAATGGGAATGGCAGTGATGCTGGATGAGATCATAAACTATGTCCAGTCCTTGCAGAATCAAGTAGAGGTTAGTTAGTTATTACCAGAATTCATGAACCAGCAATCTTAATACTTGTCTGAAATGATCAAGATTTGATGAAATTAGTTTTCTCTCTCTTGAACTGCAGTTTCTATCCATGAAGCTCACGGCGGCGAGCACGTTTTACGACTTCAACTCCGAGGTGGAAGCTTTGGAGACACTGCAGAGAGCAAAGGCGTTTGAGGCAGCAAAGATACAGAATGGAGTCAGTTCTGGACTTTCTGCTGCTCAGTTTGCTCCATTAGGCTTCAACTTTGAATATTGTCCCCAATTTCCACAAAACAAATGAAAAAAATATATATATATTCCCAAATTTAATTTTATCTTCTTTGAATCTAACTTGTGGGGGGGATAAAATCATTTTTGGCCCATTATATTGGCGCCTGATTCATTTTGATCCGTTATTTTGATTGAGTATAATTTTAGTCCGTTGATTTGGTAAATTGTCCATTTTTAGTCCGTTTTATAAAATTGGCCAAATTTGTCCAATTTTGGTCCGCCGAGTTAATAAAAAAAATTAAAAAATAGATTTTTAATATTAGAATATATTTGTAATATCAATTTTCATCTTTTTTTATATTATAAATATCCAGTTTTAACCCATTGTGTAAAAAAAAAGGATTGATTATTATTTATTTATTTATTATTTTAGATTTTTTTTTAATTATCCGGGTCTATCTTAGAGCCGGATTTTCTAAAATTATTTGACAAACAACATAAGCAAAATAGAAAATTCAGCACGGAGATAGACCCGAATAATTAAGAAAATCTTAAAAATACATATTAAGAAAAATAATCAACCTCATTTTTGGATTTTTTTAAACTTAGTACTCCCTCCGTCCCATTGAGCTGTGCTCATTTCTTTTTTGCACGTAGATTAAGGAGAGTTGTTAGATGTGAGTGAAGTGGTGAGTCCCATAAAAAGAGAGTGAGTAATTGTGTGTAAAAATTTGCTTTTTTTGGAACAGGAACAGATGAGTGGGACAAACTAAAAAGGAAAACGAGCACAGCTCGTTGGGACAGAGGGAGTAGGTTAAAGTTGAACATTTAGAGATGAAAATTGATATTACAAAAATATTATAATATTAAAAATAAGATTTTAAGTTTTTTTTTATTTACCTAGCGAACCAAAATTGGACAAATTTAGCCAATTTTGTGAAACGGACTAAAAATGGACAATTTGCCAAATTAACGGACTAAAATTGAACTCGACCAAAATAATAGATCAAAGTTAATCGGGCGCCAAGATAACGGGCTAAAAATGATTTTTTTTCCAACTTGTGGCAATAAAGGCTGGATATGGCAGAAGAAAACGAGGAGTCAACAAGAAATATACTCAAGTTGTACCCTTTCACACACATGATGATTTAATTGAATTTTTTATAATCAAGTGTACAAATTTACGGCGATCTTATTTTTATTTTTTTTTAATTTGTATGACGAGGGTGACACATGCATGTGTAAAAATCTCATTTATAACTATTAGAATTATTATATGATATATCATGAAGTATATAAATTTGTCCTAATGAATCGAAATAATAATCAATTTTGATTATTAATACGAAAATTCGATTGACTGAGACTAAATAAAAAAATAGCGACAATTAATTAATTAGCACATGTTCTAACAGTAATTAGCACTACATATAGTTGACACCACTTGTAAGTTGTGGCATGTATGGCAAATGACATATATATATGTGTGGTTTTTCGTTCAATCTCAGTGGCTCAAATTTCCTAAATCAATCAATAATCCAGATGGGTTCATCTTTATGAATATACATGATTGATTTTTTTAATAGGAATTTAATTATCTCTATTACTGTCACTTAATTATTTTGGTGGCATATGGAGAAGTTGTTGTGCTTTTATTTTCAATTTCATGTTTTGGGTCATTTTCTTGAGTGTGATGGCTTGTCCATCCCCGTTATTCAGACAATTCTATTAATATCTGGGAAGAAGTAGGGCCATCAACATGTCGACGGCAACAATGTACTCCCTCCGTCCCAATATTTATGTCCCGGAGATTAAAACGATTGTGGAAATGTATAAAGTTGCAGGATCGGATGATTGTGGACCACTAATTTATATTAACTTTAGAATGAGACATAAGTAGTGGGACAAACAAATGTTGCAAGTGAGACATAAATAATGGGACGGGGGGAGTATTAATTATCGACTAATCTTCTTCCCAATGACGGTAATACAAAAATTAGATAATTTTTGTTTTTATTATCTTATATTTTATAATATGATTCAATAAATGACATGAGGTAGCTATGAATAATTCACAGGCACTCAATCTCATGGATGTTGCCTATTCATGATATGAATGATTGAAAAGGGCTTTAATAAAAAATGGAATTAGGAAATGTGATCTATATTTGTATGTCGGAGAGAGAAAGGGACAGAAGAGAGAGGAGAGAGACAGAGAGAGGAATGAAGTAGATGCATTGAACCCGAGAGAGGACAGCTTAGAGTGGGGCATAGGTTGCCTTAAAGAGGCTGAAGTATGTGGGGATCTCCAAATTGTGTAAATGATAAGGGCTTTTTTAAACTCAAATTGACTCCCTTTTGACCCAATTCATGCATAAGGAGGAGGAACTATATGCCTCACCCTCACCCAACCCCCAACAAAATGGATAGAATTACATTCCTAATATGGATTAAGGGCCACACAATAATTTATGTGTGCATGTCACATTTCAATAAAATAATAATAACAATAATGTGCATTTGAGATTCATGAACCCTAAATCTTGAGCAATATTACCTAAATATGTGTGTTTTGTGATGGGACTTGGTAGTTAGTATTATGGGCAAGTTCAAGAATCCAATGTACTCTGTCTGCTTTAAAGCATGGTGGAAGTAGTACATTTTACAAGATTATCCATTACTTCAATTCTCACAGAATAATACCCACACCAAATCTTTTCAGATGCCCTTCAAAATTCTGCTTCAATTAGAGATACCAAAATCTGTTTGGTCATGGGATGATATTGTTATCTTGTGGCCAATCATCAAACCTCATACTCATGCCAAAGCTGCTTCCAACCATTATATGATACACATGGTTGCATCTTTTAGATAATGTATCTAATATTCACACAGAGCATTTACAAATTTGAGAGAGAACCTGGTGATTAACGATTGAGACCTGAGGAGGAGGAAACTGATGCCAGAGTCTTTCAATTGTCAATTGCTAGGTTTTTGCTTCCGCGAAGGAGGCATATCCTGAAAAATACTGTAACAGAAATACTGAGTTAGTCACAATTTTAACAATAGCTTTGAGTGCCAAATTGAAAGACTTTCAGATTGTAAATAAAAATATATATTTTCATGAAACTAATGGTAGTGTTGAGACTTGGTAGATAAAATTCTCCCTAGTTCCAAAACACAATTCCAAACCTCGCGATTTTCCAAAATACCCTCAAGAATCATGTGGTATGCTCAAATCAACTAACTGCAGCCTATCATAGGCATCAAACTATAACAGGATATAATCTTCTGTTTTTCTTTGTTGAAATTATGTTCGTTACAATGGTTCAATACAATCTTGATAACCCACCGTCTACCACTACCTATGTTCCTGAATTTGTTTTTTGATAGTACAGAACTTACATTAGTTCAACTTCAGACTTCCTCACATCATGAATTCTAATTTCTAATAGCAAATTCCATTCTGTACTATATATAAAGTAGCATGGAGCGGTTTTTTATAACTAATCTTCATTCAAATTATTTTCATGTTTGGAATGATCTCCACTAAAATGAAGAGTATTATCAAGTTTTTTGTCATAAAATAAGCCAGCAAAGCCACGTCATGAGAACTGAAAGCAAAGAAGAAAGTATAATGAGAGACCTCAAGATATCAAAGTACATGCTAATCACAACCTAATAAATTTCTGGTTTGTTGAGAAATTAATCAACACAAGTCAGACAATGATATTATTATGGCATTCATCACCTACCTTTCGGTCATTCTCTTCCTCCGATCAGAACATATATATGGGCGTAAATCTTCAATGGTCATTCTCGCAAAACTACCACTAAGGTTTTGTTTACACAAGTTGCTTTCAAAGTCAGAAGACATGGGTACATCTTTTAGCTTTCCTTTCAAATGTTCCATAAAGATGAAACCTGAATATTAAAGCAATTCATTGAACAAAATTAGCAACACGTAAGCGAAAAATAACTGAACTGAACCAGTATAAAAATTGAGACTTTGCAACTACTGTAATAAAAATGGCACAGAAGGAAAAGCACTAATGCAAAAGCTCTTGAACTAGCTCTTGAGGACCATATAACCTTGTATAGAGAAAATCAGCTCGCTCTTTTGTATGTGAAAGTCGAAGACACCATTTTCCTACAACATTACATAGCACTCAAGTCCTTTTTCAACAGCCACTAACCCTTAAGGTTTTCCAACAAAACTTGCTATCTAAGATTCAGTCACCGGAAGAAACCTACAACATTGAATATTATACTAATTCTATGTATCCAACAATCCAACAATTTACCAGTAAACACAAAACATGCTATCAAACAAATTAGACTTCTGAATAAAGCATAACAAAATCTCCAGATTGCTTCTATACCAAACAAATTATCCTTTGAAAACAAGGAAACGAAAATTATCCAAAGAATCATATAATGTTAAGCAATATTATACCAAAGGTTCGTAGCATACGCAAGTCGAATTTTTCCGCCAAAGCTTCATGGCCAATCTTCTCGGCCCGCGTCCTTACCAAAATCTTTAAGCTCATTAAGAGATCCTAGTGAAGAAAACAATATCATTAATACAACAGAAAGTCTTGCGAAAACAAAATATTTCCGGATAAGAAAAGATTTCATAAAAAAGATAGCCGTACAAGTTCTGAGTCGGTTAAAGAGCAGAGCCAACGGACATCATCAATGTCATTGTTGCCCAGCTCTGCATCCATTCCGGCACGGTGGAGGCGGCAGAGTTTTCTAGGGGCTAGGGTTTCTCCGAGTCGGGTTTATTAATTTAGAATTTGACTCAAAGGTCCATTGGGCTTTTAAGGCCCAGTAGACTTCTGATATGAATATGAATTCATTTCAGCACTCAAAGGCCAACAGCGGCACGAAACCCACCGCGAATTTCTCGGCACACTTCTTCGTCTGCAGTTCTTCTTCAATGGCAACTGACAACAAGAACAACAAGAAAAGAAAGAATTATCTTCCCCACAATGTAATTTTTCCAATTTCTCTCTGTCTCTCTCCAGTATGTGGGTGTGTATATTGAAAAATCTCGACTAATTGCTTTTTTTACATTATGCAGAAGCCAGTTAGAAAGGGTGCTTATCCATTATGTGCGGGAGTTGAGGGTTTCTTTATAACGTGTGATGGTGGGAGGGAGCACCAGGCATCTAATGAAGCTATCAACGTTATTGAATCTGTATGTATGTTCTTTATAAATAATTTGTCTTTGGATGAGTACTTTTTTTTTTTTTTTTATGACGAGGAACCCGCAGCTGCTACCTTTGGTGCGTACCTCGCTCCTGTGCAATAGCCTGTAAACCACACCGGACAGTTAAACCACCCTTAATGTGACAGGGTGACAGACACGCGTTTCGGATTTGTTTGGATGAGTACTTTGATTCAATTGATATAGGTTTATAGCCGTTTTTAGGTTTTAGATATTTTAACTGGTAATTTCATTTATTGATGTCTATTTATTGTTAACAAAGGAGGTTTTTAGTACACCGAAAATCTTTAGAACTTTCATTGTCTTAGTTTTTTTGTTTTTTGCACTCGTTTCTAATTTTTACTGATAAAGTATACTACCTCCGTCCCACAATTCTTGTTCTACTTTCCTTTTCGGGCTGTCCCATAATTCTGGTTCCATTTCATAAATTAGATAATCACACTTTATTTGATGGCCCCATATCTCTACAGACAACTAATAACTCCCATAAAATACTTCGCCCAAAAGAAATTGAACAAGAATTGTGGTGTGTATTGGCCTTCTCTCAAAAAGAGTTCCAGGTGCTTAGTTTCAAAGTAATGTATGGCTCGTTTTAGTTATGGAGCAAGACCTGTGCCTGATGACGTCGTTGATAGTTAGTTGTGCATGTGATGTTCTGGTAAATCTTTTGTTCACGTTACATATTGCAAAGCATACTTGAATCAAGGCATTGTGGTCATATGCTTTAAATTTGTGAACTTGGTTTCTTAAAACTTGAACTGTTGAGAGAATTTGAATGATTTCCAATCACTAGCCAAAATTGGAAAGCGACGCCTTATGGATTCCCGTCACTTGGAAGCAAGAGTCAATGAGAAAGTAGGTGTTTGTAGGTTGTACATTTTGTGTGGTCTATTGTGGTAGATTGAGATCATGAGGTGTTCATCGTTGACAGAGCTATGATGCTGCATTTTTTTATTATTATTATTGTTTCTTCTTTCTTATTCTCTTTAGAGTGCGAAAACAGTGAATTCAATGTTAAATTTCAATATACTTGTTTGAAACAGTTCTTGGAAGAGCTATTAGAAGATGCAGACTCAAAAGTTGAACCAGCAGAACTACCAAAGAAGCCTACAAACAAAATCATAAAATTTGCAGACTCTGATTCTTCCGGCAGTGACAATGATGAAGATTCCAATAAAGGTGAAGCACGAGATAAACACGATCTAGAGACAGGGGAGGACAAAGACAAAAATGCTGTTGCATCAGGTGCTGATGGTAATGGTCTTGAAACTAAGAATGATGTGGCTCTTGAGGCTCAAACTCATACGGAGAAAGAGAAACCTGAGAATCAAGTTACCAAAGAAGCTGAAGCTTCGGAGCCTCCAGCAAAGAAACAACGCTCAGATGCAGATGCCCCAAAGGTTGGAAGCTTGCCCAAGAAGGTGGAGGAGAAATCTATTGATAGGTTAATTGAAGCTGAGCTAGCAGAACTGGGAGATAAGAGCAAGGTGAGTCCATAAGTGTGCTACTTTTTATCTGCTTGCACCTCGTATAAGCTGGTTCGTATCTTGTGCTATATTGGTACAAAAATCTTTCGACTTATCATATGATATCTCTACTAGTAACACACTGTTCATGCATTTTTCTGCATGTTAAGATACTTACTTATCTGCATTCCTGAATTATGCTTTATATTTTTCTCCCCTTATTTTCATGTATATCAGTGCTGTTTAGGTAATAAATTTATCTCTTTATCTGAGCAGAGGCGGTTTAGTAAACTTGAAACCGGTTGTAATGGTGTTATCTTTATACAAATGCGTAAGAGGGAGGGAGATCCAGGCCCAAAACATATTGTACAGCATATGATGACTTCTCTTGCTAAAACCAAGAAACATGTATCGAGGTTAATTTTTTACAATTTATTTTGCCAATATCTCAATAATTGTCCAGCGTATATGAATAGCCGGCTGAGTGCATGATGTGCTTCACCAGGTTTCTCTTAAGATTGCTTCCAGTTGAAGTATCATGCTACACGTCAGAGGACGAAATCAGACGAGCCATCAAACCTGTGATTGAGAAGTATTTTCCTGCAGAAACTGATAAACCGCGTAAGGTAAATATGCTGTTCTCTTATTTAAGCTGTGATTTATTAGTATGGGTTGAAGGAAACCTCTTGACCATGAGGCAATAATTGATACAAAAAAGACAATATGATTCTAACTCTTGTTTTGATTATTTTGTTTTAGTTTTCCGTTCTGTATGATGCTCGTGCCAACACTGGCGTCGATCGAACCAAAATTATTGATGCAGTCGCGAAATGTGTTCCATCTGTTCACAAAGTGGATCTAGCCAACCCTGATATTAGCATAATGGTCCAAATTGCGAAGGTATAAGAAACTCAACTTGTAAAACAATCTCTGACTGAATTTCTTTATTTTAGCCAGCACGACTAGTTTAAAAGTACTATCCCTCATGAGATTTTGGCGTTTCAGACTGTCTGCTTAATCGGAGTTGTGGAGAAGTATAAGGAATTAGCCAAGTACAACTTAAGGCAGCTCACCAGCCCACCAGAGCAGCAGTAAGATCCATGTTTCTAATATATGAATGTTTTGAATCTACAGTTCTACTTTTTCTTCTTTTGTTATTGTCTACTGCAATCTTTTATGTGTAACTGGTTGAAATAATTGCTGCATTATATATCGACTTAGTAACTCTATTCATATTCAAGTACTTGATCACCAACCCACATTTATCAGTCAATTTGCTTGGAATCATTCATTTCCATGAAATCAATGCTTCTCTGCTTTACACAATAAGTTCAAAACTAAAACTCAAGATTCTTAAGCTTACGCAGCGGGCTTTTGTAGTTTCTCCAGCATCTTCCTGTACTCTGCAGAAATTAAGAAAAAGGACTAATAAGCAATTATATCATAAATTATGTGAGCTTTTGCTTATCAAATAACACTTTCTTTCAGCATTTGATGACTGATTAGGACTATAGCTGCTGAGTTAGAGCGGTTAAGTCTAGAAGATCATTCATTTTGCATATTGAAGACATTTGAACTTAGCAACGACAGGTCTAGTTGTTCCGTAATAGTTTTGATTAGTTTTAGAATAGTTTAGGTATCTTGAAGACAGCAAAGAAGCTACAAGTCTTAGCTATGTATAATGAGATGTTAGAGGAATTACTATAAGTCACCTTGTTGGTTGCTCCAAAGAAATGCTGCCTCGATGTTACTTTAATCAATGCTAGTCTCTTACAGTTGTATCAGAGTCTACATTGCACAAGTTATTGTATGTGCCCAAAGACTGATTCAGAATGTATCCAAGAGGATTTGAAATGTTCACAAGATGATCAATTTAAAATAATGAAATGATCCTACATTCTTGTGATGTAGCAAAGTAGGTTTCACTGACTCCTCCATTGATGGACGCTTAAATTGAGTTGGTCCGGGAGAGCAGCGGACCAGGAAGTTGAATCGGGCAAAGGCCCTGTCAAAGCCAGATAGTTATCTCCGGCTATCTTTGGCAACTTCTTCCAGTTAACCTGATAAACCACAGTCACAAGCAATCCTTTTGCAAGACCATCAAGAATACAAATGCAACTTACTTGTCCTGGAAACGCTTTGAATAGGGCCCTAATCGTAGCATTTGGTCTACAAGATGAACCTGAACCAGAAACTGCATCTTCACCAGCACCATAAATCGGCCATTCGGCATCAATTTATCGTAGAGTTCTAACCAAGTAGCAGCCTTAAGAAAACATAAAGATTGAATGCATCTATCTCATGTTAGACATCATCCAAAGCTTGTCATATAAAACTGAGTAGATGGATTAGAATAACAAGAGTTAAGACTACTGTAAAGCTCTTCAACTGGTCAAATGAATAGTACCAGTTCTAACTGTGGCAAAACTGTTCCCTCTGCAAACAGATCAACTATGATACCTGCAATTTGCATAACATGTATATAAGCTACCATCATATCCTCACCTGTAACTATGCATATAAATTTCACCTGCATATCCTCCAGAAATAGTTGCTAATGGAGAGAAAGCATCGCCAATGTGAATATTAAGTACTCCGCCCTCCACATTGTACTTCTCGAGCTCACCTAATCCAAAATAGTCTCTTGATTTGTCTATCAACTAGCAGACACAATAGGACTGTAAGAAAATCGCCTACTATAAACAAACGATATCGAATATTTTTCAGCATAATGTTTTACAATTCGATCTATATCCCAGCCTTCCAGCTGCAATGAGGGTCACAAATCAAGCATTAAGTGTGCAGCTGTTCCTCCACCTGAAAATATTATGCAGGTTGTTCTCCAAGATATCAAATCGAGCTTCAATGAAACTTCGTAACCTACTATTCCAGAAACCATCAAAACCATGTACAAAAGATTCACCTTTAAATAAAAGAGAGCAAAAACAAAATGGTATTACCAAGCCAAAGATAGCAACAGGACCCCGAGGAACCAGAGGTGGCAATGCAGCAAACTCATCCTGAACAAATTGTACCCAGCAAGAACCAGTCTATTTGCTCGACTTGTTAAGCATACTATGCACAGTATCTGCAGCATGACAGTAATGAAAAACCACATTCTTCATCATTAATGACTAGGAGAAACTGAGAGGGGAATAAGTTAGACGTACGAGTGGAGTCGAGAAGCAGAAGCCTTGATTTTGGAGAGTCGACGATTACAACATTGTTGTAATTGGTTTGGACGGCAATCAGCACTATGAAGTCTTCTTCCTCGTCGTCGTCTTCATGTGTCTCTGCCGCCGGCTGCAACATGGATTTCGCCTCTTTACTAAACCTGCATAATTTGTTGCTGCTGCGAGCAGCAAATGCAATAATGGCGGGTGGATGTGAATAGGAGGAAGGATAACAACAAACGGCTGGCTGCGGCGGAGACCGTCGCAATTGCGATGAGCAGAAAATCATGTGGTGGTGTGAACGACTGGTAACGATTTCTCTGCAGCCCTAATTGCTTGTTTAGATCCTAATTCAAATTTAGTTTACGAAATGTTCTTACGGTAAGTTCATCAAATCTTGCATTACATCACATCTGAGTAATTTACAGTTCTGAGTTTCAAACTATTCCTCAAGTCTTCACTTCGATCGGATTGTAATTTTCAATTTTTCAATACGTCGAAAACGAACATGTCTTTTCGCGACGTCGCGCCGAGGTGGCGGCGTTGGTGTTCACTACCTCTCTCTATCTCTCTCTCTCTCTCATACACACACATCAAAATCGAGAAGGAGCATAATGTTCACTAAAAATTATCCAAAACTTTTCTGAATTTCCTGAACTGAGGAGAAGAATGATAATTGAATATACGTACAGAATTTGAAATTTGATCGGCAAAGTAGTACAGTTACATCGGAGTCCTCCATTGATCGACGCTTAAAATCAGTTCGTCGGGGAGAGCATCGGACCAGGAACGCAAATCCGGCAAAGACCCGGTCAAAGCCAGATAGTTTTCTCCTGCACTCTTTGCCAACTTCTTCCAATTCACCTGCACAACATCAAACCAAGTAGTAAGCAATCATAGCTGGTGTAAAAGTACATAATTGGTACATCGAATGAAAACCTACTTGTCCGGGAAACGCTTCACATAGGGCCCTAATTGTAGCATTTGGTTCACAAGAACCAGAAGCATTATCTTCACCGGCACCGCAGTTCACCATAAAGCGACCGCCGGGCATCAGTTTATCATAGAGTTGTAACCAAGTAGCAGCCTATAACAACAACAGGAGGGAAACACAAACCTCAAATATATGCAAATGCAAATGCAAGTAGAAATCTCATTCCTATTTGAACGGCATAACATTTTGGACTTGTTTGATACTCCTTTTACACTTGACTGCGATGAGATTTGATTGGCATAAGGTGCAAGTTTTCATGAACTAATCATGCCAAGGTTTAGACCAAAATCTCTTGCCATATAAAACCGAAATCGAAGGATTAGACGACTGAAAAACTCATGAGCAGATCAAAATGAGCTGCATAGGACTCTTAATATTAAGCATAGAACTATAACAATCTGTTAGTACCAAAAAAAAGAAAGAAAGAAGAAGATGGAATGAATAGTACCTGTTGTAGCTGTGGCAAAACCTTCCCCTCTGCAAACAAATCAACTATGATTCCTGCAATTTGCATAACATATATATAAGCTACCATCATTTAATCAAGACAAAGCAATATTCTAATAGAACTGGATGCACATATATTTCACACCTGCATATCCTCCAGAAATAATAGCTTCTGGAGAGAAAACATCACCGATGTGAATATTAAGCACTCCGCCGTCCTTATTGTGCTCCTCGAGCTCACGGAGTCCAAAATAGTCTCTTGCTTTATCTATTAACTAGCAGAGAGAACAGGATTATATGAGAATGCCATGCTATAAACAATATCAAATATTTTGCTGCGCAAGTTCTTCACTGGAGAAAGTTGGCAAATGCTTCTATAACTTTACTACCTCAAGAATTGAAAATATAACAAATCTCAAGGAAATAGGACTCTTACAATTTGATCTATATCCCAGCCATGGAGCTGCAATGAGGGCCACAAATCAAGCATCAAATGAGCAGCTGTTCCTCCACCCTGAAAAAATATCTCAGTTTCGGCTTGCAAATCAACCTTGTATTCCACAAAACTATACACAAAAGATTCACCGAGCAAAGAAAGTGGTATTACCAAGCCAAAGATTGCAACTGGACCCGGAGGAACAAGAGGTGGCAATGCAGCAAATTCATCCTGTACAACTAGGAATTAATTGTGGGTGAAATCCAGTATCCATTGATGACTTAATATGAACACTAAACTCTGACATACCCAATAGGAACCCGTCCATTTGCTTGACTTGTTAAGCATACTATGCACACTGTCTGAAGCAGGACAACAATGAAAAACACACCTCCATTATCATCAATTAATAGGAGGAATTGAGAGAGAATAAGTTAGACGTACGAGTGGAGTCGAGAAGCAGAAGCCTTGACTTGGGAGTGTCGACGATTATAACATGGTTGTAATTGGTTTGGACGGCCGTCAGCACTTGAAAATCCTCTTCCTCGTCAACTTCTGCAGGCTGCGAGACAGCTTTCAATTTTTTGCTAAATCTGCATTTCTTCTTGCTACTGCGGCGAGCAGCAAATGCTATTATAGCAGTTGTCGAATCGCGATAGTATCTGGTGGCCGCGAGTGGATATGAATTGGCGGAGGAAGGATAACAGCAAACGAGCGGCGGCGACGGAGGCCATCGCAATTGTGATGAGCAGACAATCATGTGGTGAAATTGTACGGAACGGTAACGATAAGTTTTTGCAACTCAATTCGTTAAAAAAATATTTCTACAAAATTGTGACGGCCATTCCAACTTACATCTCGAATTTCAAATTATTACTCACGAGCCTATTATGAAATATCTCGGTCCTCTCGGATATCATGTTTGACACGATACGTTCAAGAATATTTTGTAATGTTTGTGCTCTTTTAAATGTAATTTACAGTATTTTCAATCAAAAACAAAAGAAAATATATAATTTTGAATTGAATTAGATTCAGCACAATTCATTGAACATGACCTAATGGTAGCCAAATGTCACATGATAAAATCAAATGGCTATAGGTAGAGAATAATAGAACACTATAGTAAATCAAATCCACCAAAACAACCAAATGTAAGTTCTCACATAAACCAATTGCGTTTACGGCCGTTCAAAATCCCAAACTGTAGGTTCTCTTTGAGTTTCCTATACCTAAATTCCACGCCCAACATTTCAATATAGCTCTCTGCTCATCTCTTGGTGTTTCTCCGATTTACTAGCTATGGGTCATCGACGTCACCAGATTGTATGCTCAGGCAACATAATAGAGTACATGTACAAGAAACCTGGAAACATAACATCTACAATTGTTTGTAGAAGAGAACATATGCCTGGTCGTGCAGCACCTTGCTGTTAGAGATGGGTGTTACTGAGGCGTCATCATAACGCAGCCATGTCCCATTGGGATGGCGTGCATCTGCAGTGTAGTGTCCCTTTGAAGGGTCCCTTCCATGATGAGTGATCGTAGCAACCAGCTCGTACATTCTAGCCTACGTCAATAAACTATCCGTTAGCATCATCAAGAAAGCTCATTCTGTTCAATCACCAACAATATGTTTAACAAGCTGGTGCTTAGTGAAACTATGGATCAAGAAAATTCATTAGGGCAACACCCATTAGTTTATGGTGTTTTAATGGCTCTGTTATTATCAAATGTCATTAGGCATATTTGAAAAATCTTCAAAGAATCTCAATTCTCAACTAATGAACAGTTATTCCTAACAGAAATGATAAACAGATGATGTGAGTACTTATGGAACTCTACAAATGTTCCTTGGTAAAAAAATTATGCTTCAGGTTTAAAGCATAAACTATAATATGGATAAAGTTAAAAAATAGCATCGTTAGATTGTCATGTAACAGAGAATATCAAATGAGGAGCAAATATTACCTCAGAGGTTGGGGAGGCAAGCAAGTCTCGGCCAACAAGCAGCTCCAAAGGAAAATGCACAGTTTTGTGCAATTTGGTGCTTCCTTGGCTTCCATAGCTAAACCGCATCAAATGCAAAACCATTATTTCAGAAAGCTCCAGAATCTTGACAGATTTGCTGGCAGCGACCACCGCAGCCTGAGGATCATAGTCAAATTGGGATGAAAAAGATCTGCAACGCGTTTCTCATCAAAAAGCCTACATTAATTAATAAGATATACCTTTCCAGCTGCTGATATTGTATATCCTTCGAGTGTTTCTGGTGCAGAAAAGAATCTAAGTGCGTCTTCTACTGTACAGATAGGGTCAGGACTAATATTAAGGTGGAGCAGGAGAAATGGCTGTATGGTAGCTGAGGCCTTGTTACCTGTTACATTACAATATTAGTGATGAAACTATAAACTAGAAATGAGTACAGGGTGGATGAGAATGAGAGTCATAGTTCCACTTAGAAACTATGTCAGTACCCAAGAAGCAGTCTTTTGATCCTACATTTCAAAACACAGTAACAGCCCATTTAAAATGCATTTCAAGAGCACGGCCGTTGTTTGAAATGATTACATGACTATTTACCTACAAATAGAAGCCTGGCTTCTGTAGGTTCAAAGGGGTTGAATTTTTATTTATTTTCTAAACCAAACCATAGTTCTCCTCGGTTTCTATAGTTTCAATAATGGGGTTCACAATAGTTGATGTATTGCTGACTCATCCAGCCCAGCAATTGGTTAAAGTAGCAACAATGCCTGATAACTGATTCTTTTTTTTTTCTTTTTCTTTTTTGGGCGGAAATGCATAATAATCAAGAAGAAAGAGAAACTGGAAATGATTAATAATAACATGTTTGATTTAAATAGTATGCAGTTTTATGGAGTTAGGGGTCCTCACTGACCTCTTGCCTTCACCACACTTCTTAATTGACCACCAAAAATGGAACTCAGCTTTGAGGGTAGAAAACTCTGAGTTCTTGTTATTGCAGTTCTATTCTTCGAACCAACTGTTTCCCAATTGTCATCCTCACTTTCATCATCAGTTGAAGAGACCAAAGATGCAGTTTTTCCATTTCCATTCGGAACTCGCCCATCAAGTTTAAGTAATTCATCATGCATCTGATGCATGACAAAACTTAGAAACTCCTGGGCATCTTCTTGTCTGAAAGTCAAGCAGCATCCAATCATCAAAAGAAATTTTTTTTTATCGCATTTAAAAGCATTGGTAGATTGGAATTAACTCGAGAGCCACAAGTGCAATCAATAAATTAAGTTCAAGCTTGGCTCGATATAAACAATTCGAGCTTCAGCTTGAGGATACTCAGTCTTGCTCAAATAATCCCTAATTAAAAGTACCCTATGTTCGTCGTAGTACAGGTCAAGTAGAAACTGCAGAATGAGAGACTACAAAGGACAGCATAAGAATAAAATAGAGAACAGAAGCAGGATGTACAAACCTAGGCCTGCCTGACAAATTATCAGGAATATCAGGAGTGAAACTCTTCAATATGGAGTCAAACATGATAGGCCGAAATGGTATTCCAGATTGAACAGCAGTATTCTCATTCCTTTTTCCAACTGAGTCAGTGAGCATGTCGAAGTCAGAAATGAAATCAACAAATGCACGCAATGTTGGATAACCAATCTACAATATGCAAAAGAAATGGAACTCTTGTGAGTTGGATTACAAGATAAATTACTTTAATATGCAATAGAAGTTGGTTCAGCTCGCAACCTCTGGTACATCACGATTTTTAAGCTCAAGCAACAGCTCCAGAAAGGGAGAACATGATAGTAGAGCCTGCAGAGTCGCATTGAGGAAGCAAAGGTTCCCCAAGTTGACTAAACCCCGAGGAAAAAAATCCCTACGAACAGAATTTGGCCAATTCGAATCCCTGTAGGTGCTCCCTTTGGTCACTACTTGCTGAACACCATTTCCAGAATGATCTAAAACAACATTCTTTAAGGAAGATAATTCACTCGCTCCATGGATACCTTGCAGCTCCCTGGTTGAATTTTTCGATAACTTGTGTAAACTATTACAACTTACTGATGCATGTCCATCTATGATGACTGGATTCAGTTCTTTCAAACCACCACCAGGATAGATGCTACTGGAGTAACCATTTTGCTCCACCGCAGCAGTTTCTGAGACTGATGTGCTTCCACTACTGCTAGGGAGCATGAAAGCATTTGATGCACAGCTGGGAGTTGAGAGCTCAAATCCATTAGGTGAATGAAGCTCGGTCACTTTTTTACTGAAAAAGCCTACAGATCGTAAAGTCTCCAAATCCAAAGAACCAAATATTATCTCTCTGTCATTCTTTTGTGGCTGGCATTGCATGGATCTGATCTCTTCTTCAGTAAATGACCCAAAAACCAACACCTGAAACAGAAAAATATGTAAAGACATCGGTGTGCAAGAAAGAACATACTGATGTCCTGTCACTAATGTACTATTCATATCCACCATTCAAGAATGCACCTTTTAAATACAGGGAGGTTCTCAGACAAAATAAGTCTAAACACAAAATATTTCATATTCGAGTATCATATGTGCGGACCAATCTGTCGCTTACTGTCTACCCAAATTTTCATTTAGAATGACAAGAAAAAACTGTCCAACATAATCAACAGTAAACAAACTCAAAACAGCCACTCAGACAATTAGTCCATCTTAAAAATGATAAAACCAACACATCCATCATACTGCCTAAAAGCACATATGCGATAATGAAAAGGCTTGTCATGCATATGATATGATAAAAGAATTCCTTTCTGGTGCATTCAGTTTTCTCTCACAACAATATGGTACAATGCATAAACAGTATAAAGTGAATTGACAGTTGGACTAGTAGCACATCTGGTGATGTGGCACAGTTCCCCCCTCTCTCTCACCTTCCTCCTTTTAGATTTTAAAACCTTTTTCTGAAGTATGCACTGCAGAACCCGTTTATATGATATTCAGTCGAGTTCTATGATATTTTGTAACCTATTAGAAGTGAATTAAGGATATTAACTAATGAGAAAGGTGCAAAAGAAATTATGCTAATTGGGAAAGTAAATCAAATCACGGATCTCTAAAGCTTGAATATTTTATACAGTAGTATTTTCTGTAATGAACCAAACATATCATTCTTAAGGAGAACTATCGGATTTTCTCTCTCCTAAACCCTAAATATTTCAAAATCGTGAATCCAAGAAAGAATCCGGGAAAAACTAAGCAAGGATGTGTCCAAATCAATTTCAATGGAAACCAACAGATTCTTAGAAAAAATCACTAACTTGCACATTTGAGAAGAAAAAAAAAGCAATGGCCACATTTGCATAAAATCAGTTCGAAGTAATCTTAATCTCTCTTCCGAGTTTCGCAAATGTGCCAACGAAAACATAAAAACCCTAGCTCACAGTAATCTCCATGGTAGCTCAAACTCTTACAAGTTAATCATAGCCGTATTAACTCCAGCTGAACAGTTTCAATTAATACTATTTCCGACGCGCAATCTACTCGGCTATACACAATAGAATTATCATGAAAAACAACGGACCTGATGATCAGTCATATCGAGAAAGGGAGCATCAAGGACCTCATGGAAGAACCCAACAGTTGGTCATCCACGATGAAACAATGCCGTCTGCTCGAAACGATGTCGCATGTCAGAGAAAGGGCGACCGCGACGGAAGTCATTAAAAATTTAAGAGAGATAAAAGAAGGAGCGCAGAGCGCAAAAGGCCCTGTGGGAAAAAGGGTGAAATGTGTGAGAGAGAAAGTGGGTGTACGAATTAGGAAAAAAGGAAATAATACGATTATTTGGGCTGCGACTCTCACTACGAACCGCACCGCCTTCTAGAAAAGTTAAAACCACCCTTAATGGACAGGGTGAGGCCACACATACAGCGTGTCATTGATGAACCCATGACCTATCGGTCCCGGGACACCCACCTTCACCGCTATGTCATCCCATGGGGACTGCAACTCTCACTTTTTGAATTCTATTGCATTGCCCACATTATCTCACGCAATCTTCAACTTCAAACCCTAAAATTTCGAAAAGGTTGTGCAGAGAGAGAGCGAGATGCAAAACTTCATTTTCTTTTTGTTCAATTTTTATCATTTTATTCCGAGTCTAATCAGATTCATATTCACAGATCTTGAAAAAAATCTTAAAATCCGACATTATACATAAGCATGTAATGATCGAATCACAAGTGAATATTTAACCTAAAAATCGATAACACGAATTGTAAATTCCACATTCTAAGTTGCATCTATCGCACATGATTTAGCGTGCGTGTTTAGCCGTCCCGGAAAGTAAACAGATTTGTTATCACTAAAAAAGAATTACAATAGTAAGGCAGAAGTATAAATTCAATTTACAGAAAAACTGAGCCTACACACAAACCCTAAAGATGGAGCCTTTTTGTATTATAAACCAAATGCACACACTCAACCATGTTCCTCTTACTCATACAAGCCACGATCTTTCCGCCTCTTTCTTGAACAAGCTCCCGTTGCACGGACCGCCGGCATGCATACGAAGCAAGAATACAAACCCTATACCAGATGATATACATGGTAGAGCCTCATTTGGACTGCCAATCAAGTTTTGGATCAGTCCATCGGCCCTCACTGTTGAGCAGGTTGAGTTCCGCTCAACATTCTGGGAATTTGGTAAATCAACAAGCAACTGTGCAGCCTTTCAAAGATCATTGACATGAATATCTTCATCTGTTTCCTTTAAGAGTACCAATTATAGTGGTTTCTATCAGGCTCTCTACCTGAGTTTCCATACGACCTCCAAGCATCCTGCCGGTGTCTCCTAGAGCTACTCCTCTCAAATGTGGTGTTTTGAAAATCTGAGAAGTTTTTTGAGGTATTGCTTCCCTTGCGAGCATTTCGCATCTCTTCTTCTAGATCATACCGTGAGCGCTGCAAGTGGAAAGCATCAAGTCATGCATACATCATTTATGTGATCAATGTGGTACTTCAAGCATTCCAAGGAAATTATATGCAGATGATAGCAGAAAACATAAACAAGTCCGCTAATTGAGAGCCACCAAGCTTTACACTATCTGGGGTTGATTATAGTGCTACTATTCTTTTAATTGAATGATGATTATTTACGCAATTCTTTTGAAGATCTAAGCATTAAAACTAAATGTGGAAACTAAATATGTTGTCAGCAGATAGTTGATATAATAAAGATCGATACCTTTGAAGGGTCTGAAAGTACGGCATATGCCTCTCCGATTATTTTGAAGAGTCTGTCTGCATCTTTGTGGACCTCCTTTACTATTTCCTTCCATAGGGGATCATCTGAATTTTCATTTCTTGTCAAAGATTGACCAGCCTGCACCAGTTAATAGTACATTCATTGATCTGTATGGTTTGAATGCATCAAACATGTACACCATATATAAGACCAGAGTAAATATATCAAACCTTGTCGGGGTGATATTTTAATGCAGCTTTGCGATAAGCCTTCTTAATTTCAGATGCAGGAGCAGAAGGTTCAACTCCACTGAGATTCAAGAAGCAATGAGTCACTATATTGAACAAGATGCTTAGATCTTATCATGCTAATGATAAAAGCTGATAAGTGTCTAAATAAAAATGATAACTTACAGAATGAGGTACATATTGAGTGGAATCTCATTTCTTGTATATTCTTCCATTTCTGAGAGCTTCAGCCTAGCTTGTCTGAGCTCATTCACAATATCAACTTTATCAGATTTTCCAGAATGATTTATTTTCTTGTCCACTTCTTCAGTGAGAAGGGATACAAGTTTTTGCAGATCTCCAACCGCTTGCGTATAATCTCTAATCATCTCATAAATTGCAGCTCGCCTAGATATGGCCTGCAAAATTTACATTATGTAATCCCACTAGATTGGAGCAAACTGACAATAGTTAGAAACATTCACAGTGAACTCATATGCGATATACAGCATCAAAATTGAACGTGAAAAATAAAAACAACTGCTGGTATGCTCTGTAAAAAGTAGAGCAACATGTTATAATGTCGCTTCCCCTTAAGTACTGAATTCACTGGTGCCAAATTATTTATTAACACTGTGATTTAGAAGAATTACCAGAATACTTAACAATAAGGATGCAATTGCTAACTGAAACAGCAGGACCTTTTCGCTAGATATGTTATTTCAGCTAAAATTACGACAAAATTCAGTTATGCTCACATATAAAAGTATTCCCATGTAAAATGTGAAAGAAATTCTAGTAACCTATTTTGGGATGTGAATCAAATCAATAAAGACATCTTTCCCTCATATATTATAAATTTGGGGATCAACAAGATATATCAATCAATTCCATTCCCAGATGATAGATTATATCAGTAAAGTTGAGTGGACATAAACAGCGACAGGAAACACTGAAACCATCAGTAATGTTTTGAATGCAAACCTTAAAATAACTTCCATCAAGGGCAATGGCAAGAGAGCAGTCAGCAATGGCATCTAAATGTTGGCCCATTGCTCGATATGCAGCCGCACGGTTACAGAAACAAATAGCTGTGAAAGGGCGTGATTCCACAGAACACGATATAGCGGCAGTATAATGCTCGACCGCTTCCGCATGCTTTCCTGATTTATATGCCTCATTTCCAGCAACCTAAACAGCAAGAAATGAATCGAATGAAAGGAGACTTATAACCGATTCCATATGCATACTGGAAAGAAGAATAAACGGAAGGATCAGCAAGACAGATGGCAGGTAGTTAATGTAACAGCAGGTATGTATAAAATACGTACTTCCGACAAATGAACAATATACCACCATAAAGTTCCTGACGGTAAAATGTGGTCAACAAGCACTTAAAATGCTGAAATGCTGGAGATGTATTATATGGCATGCAAAAATGATGGAAGTCACGAGATGTTAACAGGTGATTGCATGAGCGGATTAAACATTTTTTTGTTGCAAATTAGTCAATTGTAGTTTCTTTCACTTTCTACCCATTTTAACCCTGGTCCCAGTTAATCAAAGACACACATTGATCACAAATAGTTTGGATAGGCTTTTGCCATTCATAAGATGTTCGTACATTAAACTGCTAGTCAGAAAATGTTTTATAGAATTACAATGAACAACTACTCACCTTTCGGTGTAGCAACTCGCGTATAGTTCCAGTCAGTGGAATAATGGATTCCAGGGTCCTACTTCCACTGCCAAGAGCAAAATTGGTAAGAAGAACTATAACCCATCATTAACATGAAGCAATCTTCGTTTATAAAAATTGAAGAAAATACCGTTCCACAAGAGACAATTGTTCCTCTTGCTTCTTCAGAAAAACAAGGGCTTCCTCCAATCTCCCTAAGTAGAAACATGATTTAATGATCAGAGACGAGCACCAGGCCCGGAAAGAAGGGGCCCTCTTCAAATCAGAACCACGAAAGTCCACCATGTGGCTATCAACATCAGGTATCAGAAAGTTGGACTCCACATAATCAAGAAGTTGCTCACAAAACCGAATCAGCTCTTCATAATTCTTTAGCTGTTAGAGGAATACGGACAATACTTCAAAGATAGAGATATTTTATTCATATAAGACAAAACAAGGATATTTAAGTAAATGTACAGTTCTCTAAGATTAATACATACCGCAAGAAGAGCATCCACTTTCATCTGAAGTAATTTTTCAGAATAAGAGCTTATTAGCAAACCCTCAGAAATAATGTTAATAGCACAATCTATGTCACCGGCACTTCTTTGCCCCAAAAGTTCTGCAGTATGGCTCATGCATTCTGCAACTTTCTGAAAGTGAATCGCGCAAATAAAATAAGATCTCTTTATGCATTTTCCTAAATGACTTTTTTCTGATGAAAAAGACCATGACAAGAAAGAGAACAATTACGAGTTTGGAAGGAAACGGCATATGTTAGAAGTTTCTGAAGCTTTACTGACAAAAGATAGCAGGTTGCAGAAATACTTCATTGAAGTGTAAACTTCAAAGAATTAATATAGAAGCAGATTGGGTAGTTAAAAATAATATTTGGGAATTTTGCAGAAAAAGAGTGTTCAGCAAATTCAGCCAAAACTCCAATTATTATCCACTGAACTATTACAAATCAAAGAAATAAAAATGGGAGTTGCAAATCACCCTAGGATATTTCAAAATGATTGTAAGCACAACCGGTACAAGCTATGAATAAACTCCCAATTACTGTTTCACCAAACCGTAATAGTAACAAATTATAGGTTTTAATACCTTTGCCTTCTCAAGACCCTCAGAAGCTTCCACCAAAAGCTTCCTGTCTGCACAGGCATCAGGCCCTGCTTGCAAACACTTCATAAAATGTAGGGTTGCATTGTCAACTTCCCCCAGGGTAAGGTAACAGCTGAGAAGTCAAAACACCGGTTACAAGAGAAATATCGGTTATTGAATCAAAGAATGGTGAAGGCAACTTCAAATGGACCATGCCATCAAGAGAAAATTAAACTATATGACTCTTCTATAAATTAACTGTCCTCATAAGATAGTAGAAAGTAAAGGATTTATCATCCATCAATCATCACAATGCTATGAAATGATTTTACAATAATCCCTAAAGATAAAATAGATAAAAAACAACGATTTCAAAACATTGATGATAGCAGTTCATTTTTAGATACTGAGTTACAAAACATTTGAATCCAAGGAGAAATCTAGAGAAAAATAAATGGACATCCTATGTAAAAACTGTAGTCTCTAGGCAATCACTTCTTGTTATAATTGACACTCATGAATAACACTTTAGGCAATGAGGCAAAACAACATGATTTTGCAGTTTGTATGTCTCATTCATTAAATTTGGCCCGATGAATGACTAATATCAGATCACCATTTATCAATGTTTCAGCCTGGTACCTAAAAAAAAAAAAAACAGGTTTGACTCTTATTCTTGATGTCACAAAGGACAACTAATATAAGATTTTATAATAGCATGGTACCAAACGGTGAAAGCACAGAACTAGGGATTAAGAGTGCTCATTACCTTCCGGCCCGAACCTGCACCTTCAGGAAACTAGGATCTAACTCGGAAGCTCTTCTACAATCTTCAAGAGCTTCCCTCAGTCTTCCAAGTGACATACGTGTTGCTGCCCGATTGCTGTAGCACAACATGAGAGCCCTAAGACTGCTTCTAGATGTCTCATTATGAGAAATACAACTCAGTCCTTGAGTGTAATAGTCCTCCGCTTGTAAGAAGTCCCCCTTTGTATAGGCTTGATTCCCCCTAGCACGAAACAAAAACATAAAAGGTAAGAAATATTCCGTGAAGGTAAAAAAGTGACATTATATAGAAAGCAAGGCAGCATTTAAATTCAATGCTATAGAAGTTTCAGCAAAGATCATACCTTAACCGCCAGTTTTCACATGATTCCTGTGCTGCAATGGTAGCAGCCGTAGCAGAGTTATTTGCTGATAGTTGATTGGCTTGCTCAAGTGTATCAATTTTCTGGTTTACCAGAGTCGATAAATTACCTTTCTGGCCTTGCCCATGTAATGAGTACGAAGACCCAGGTACCTGAAATGAGGGTAGGTGGGCTGGTACATGCAAAACTTTTGCATTTGGAGTGGAGCCGTGTGAATCATGAGAGTGTTTGCTTCGAGTCTTCTTCTTTGGGAAACGCATTGATGCTGAAGACTCACTGAAAGAAGCAGAAGACGCAGCAAAAGTGAAGCCAACTGAGAACATCTCTGCTGAAGCTGCGCTACATTCAAACTGTGTTCCTCCATCACTATCTTGTCTTTGAATTTTAGAACTGGAGCTTCCTTCAGTGTCGGCGGCGGTGAAAAAGGAGTCGGTGCTGTAATCCAACTCATCAGCTGCCGACTTAAAGCTTTCAGTCTCTGCCCCTGATAGTGATACAGCATCTTCTTCAGACATCTCTGCTCTAATACTATCATTCCCAACAGATGTAGATTGTCTATCTTGCCCTTCATTGATTCTTATATCATATTCATTTATGTGCAATTTCTCTGTTGCTGAAACAAGTATTTCATCAGCTATGTCACTCGAAACATTTGTGTATGAGTCAACTGAAGAATTGTTTTCACCCAGACAAAAAGACTCCTCTGATGCCAAAGAATTCTCTCTTGACAATGAACCATTAGCCAATGTTTCTTCGTATGGAGAGATGTCCATAGGTGAATATTGTTCAGAAGACTCGGTATGTTCAGGCAAAATTTCTTGAAAGACAAAGTCATGGTGGAACTTCAGTGGGACCTGTGCAGGTTTCTTGGATTTCCCCTTCTTTTTCTTTAGTGCACTGTCCTTAACCATATCTCGCTTCGTATCTAATTTTCTATTTAGACCAAATAATGAGTGTGCTTTAGGGTCTGGTGTCTTAAACTCCACAGTTTGTGCTGGCATATTGTTCAATCTGCTAGAACTACAGAACTCAACACCTGTGGCCACAGATGGCATCTCAGAGACATTCCCAAGGGGTGTACGATGAATGCCACTGGATGAAAACACAGGTACTGATGCTCTACTTTCTTCATTCTTGGAATTCACATGATTACTACTACTGTCTTTTTCTAATCCAGTACCAAAAGTAAAGCTTGAACCAAATGATCGCAAAATGTTATCCGAAGTCCCATTGTCTAAATTTCTATCCTGTATATTATGCATAGTTTCCGCACCAGAACTAGAGTGTGTTTTAGTTTTAAGGTGGGTAGAACTGTCTCTGGCTGTATTGCTCATATTCAGATCCACCGGCTGATTGGCATCTCCACTGTAGTTAAAACCAAAAGGATTCTTGTCTCCTGAGCTAACATCATCAACCTTCACCTTCATGGATTTGAATACAGAATCTTCAATTTTCAAGTTATTCATCTTGTCTGGAAGAAATACATCAGAGCTACTCTCCGAATACGTGCTATCACTTGTCTTATTCATCTTATTCGGAAGTTCTCCCATGTTTCCACTAGACAATCTACTGAAATGTTGACTTTCAATGCACAGCCTCCTCATGTCCTCTGGCAATTGAGAAATCACACTTTCATCAACACCTCGAAAGCTTTGATCTTCGCCACTAAAATGGATGCTACCACCACTACTACTACTCCTCATGCCTAAGTTCGCATTCATATTACTTGAACGGGCCTTCTCGCTCTCAATTTTCAGTCTCATCATCTCATCCGCCACCTTGTTCGCCTCCGCCGCATTCCCAGCACTCTGGCCACTACTATCCTTCGACCCGAACACAAACCCGTGACCCACATTCTGCTGACTACTACCAAAACCTGGATCATTGCGCGCCGACTCAAAGCCCGGATCTTCCGGCCGAGTACCTAATCCTATTTGCGATGCGGACCGGAACATATTGGGGTGGTGGCCGGACAAGGGTTTCCGGAGCTTAGCCAGCCGAGGCGGTCGCGAAAGCCCGGCGGCAGCCTTCGGTTGACCCAATGACGGTGAACTTAACCCGAAACCCGGATCCATTTGATTCGAAAATCCGGTACAACCAAAAGTGTTATCGTTGATATGATTCGAAGATGAATTGAAATGCGGATATAAAATCTGACCGTTTGGACAGGGCAGCGGCGGTGCTCCGGCGTCAACGATGGCTGGTGACATAAGTCATCTAATCGGACGGCTAGCAATTGAACGGCGAATGGCGGTCGTCCGATTGTTGAAGAAACTGGGCGGAAACGGAAGGAGAAAAAGTGGGTCTAATTTCGTGATTATTTTGGGATCAAAGAGGAGCTTAGAGAAATACCAATTTTTTGGTATAAGCCATGTTTTTTTCCTCTATTCTTTTAATTTTGGGGATAAAATTTATCAGACCAATTACCCTTTTTACAGGAAGTTGGATCTGTTACTTAGAAATGAAGGGAAGATCAAATTAAGCAAGGATTCTCTCTCTTCACTTCACATGAATCATAAGCAGTCTCCAATATGTTTATTTACTATACTAATTCATTCGTCCGGTCCTCCCATTATTGTTTTACTTCTCGAACTTTTCTGAAAATGAAAATAGTTTTTGAATTATAATTATTTTTAAAAAATGGATCCCATCATTTCAACATTCATTCACTTTTTAAATTTTCATATCGAAAAGAAATAAGTTACCAATAATAAAACGGAAAAAGAATTTTTTTTTATCATATTTGTTTAATTTTTTTATGATGAGTATCTTAGGTATAGGTTTGTAGGAGATTTATCAAATAAAAACACTCCTTAAAATAGGAAATAGAAATAAATTTTAATTCATCTAATTAGTTTTTATATTATAATAAAAACATATTATTTTACAATACATTTATAATTTAAAAAATGCGCCTCCATTTTAATATCATATAATTTGTATAGTAATAGTCTTAGTGTTGAAACGTATTCATACATTACACTACATATTATAATATATTCACATAATATCATTCATCAATGAAATTCGATATCAAATTTATTACATCGATGATTTTGATTTATTCTTATTTCATATTATAAATGTTGTTTTTAATTGGACGCTAGGTTTGTGTTAGTTCGATGTAGTCTATGATCAACAAATTATATATGTAACACGTGCACATGATTTTATATTTTGGTTCCAAATATAACTTAATTAATAAATCTTATCTTTATATATATATATATATATATATATATATATATATATAAACCAAATGTTTAAATTGCAAATCAATTAGAAATATCTATTCAATTGGATCTAATTGAGAATTTCATTAAATGAGGAGTAGATTTATTATTTCTCAATTTTACGTATAAATTTAATTTATGAGTAACAATCTAATCTAATTGATTTATTTATTTCTCAAAGTGCTTTACAATTTAATTCTTTGTGAATCTAATTTCACAAATTAATTTCAATTTCAATTTAATTATATCCAATTGAAATTTTCTTTAAATTTAGGGTAAATGTATTCTTATATCCCCCCCCTTCCTCCTCCCCCCCCCATTTTCTTTAAATTTAGGGGTAAATGTATGATTCTTATTATATATATGTATATACAAATATATACAATTAAAATCATAAATCAACTTAAATTTCAATTTGATTGGATATAATATATATTGTGACATAGGTTGGAATATAAATTATTTTATTTATATATTAGGAGATAATTTGTTAACAAGTGATATCTTAGGAAATAATTTGTTAGTTATTTCAAATCATATTAAATTGTTAATAGTAATATTTTAGGAAATAACATTTTAAGATTCAGAAATCATGTTACAACTAATCAATCAATTTCTAATCTGATCATTTATTTAGAAATATTATTTTTTTTAAAGTAATATTTTGAAAATGTCTCTCAATTTACGTCCAATCATGCTAAAATTAATATCTTAAAAAATATAATTAATGAAATCCAAAGCACAACTTTGTAAGATCAATCAATTTCAATTATATTAATTTGTTTAGAATGATTTTTTAAAAGTAATCTTTTGAATATTTGTTCCTCAATTTATGTCTAATGATGTTAAAAGGCTTTAATTATGTGAAATTAAAGTTTTACCAATATTGTCACAAACCGTGTGAGTAATATTCAAGAAGTCTTTATCTAAAATTTCTTATCACGCCATTTGAAACCTCTTTAACATGTATGAAAAAAAAACTAGAATTAGAAAATGCCAATATTTGGTCCATCATTGATGAGTTGGATGAATTCAACGAGTCATTTGCAATGAAACTTCGATTGGTTTGTGCATACGAGATCCCTTCATTCAATAAAAAGATGTATAAAGTATGGAGTGTGTTTTTCACGATGCAAAGATATGTATCATTGAATAGTTGTATCAGTTTAATATTTCAAGTGTAACATATATTGCATTGAACTCATATCAAATGTTTCAGGAGGCGAAAATTGAAGCAACAATACCAAAAAATTTGGTTCGCATGTTCAAACCAAAATTTGAAGAGGGTCAGATATCTGGTGTTAAAAAACTTCAAAGTGGTGCATGATATTAGGACGCACAAGGTTACCAGCAGTGCACATATAGGATATTGATAAATGATAAAACCCGAGTATTGAAACCCTTGCAAAAGGATCTTCCTAACACATTCGTATTGCTTCAAAAGCTTTGATGATGTTCACAAAATAGAAAATCTTATCTTATCTTATATATATATATATATATATATATATATATATATATATATATGTATATATATATATATATATATAAATAAAGTGAATGTGCAATTTCAAAATCAATTCGAATTCAATTTCAATTCAATTGAATTCAATTGTAATTTTCATTTAATTTAGGGGTAAACATATTATTATTATTTTATTAATACAAATATAAGTACATATATATACATATATAGAAACACAATCCAATCAATATAAATTAATATAATTCAATTTCAATCAACTTAATTTATGTACAATTTAAATTGAATTTTCATTTTCAATCCAATTGAAACATTCACAATCAATTGGATATTCAATTGCAATTTTAATATTATTTTTTTTACCACATATAGATATAAATAGTCCAATTTATACTCAAACATATGTTAGCATTTCAATTTTAAAATAATATTTTTAAAAAAACATAAGTGAATTTTAATCAAAATTTCATAGTGTGAAAAATCACTTACACAATTAAATTTGAATCTAATTCAATCTATTTTTTCAAATTCGAATCCAATTTATACTCAATTCAATTTAAATTGTAATTTTAGTCTTTGTAAATTAAGTATAGATTTAATTAATCTATTCTAATTTCAAATCATACATTGCATCCCAACTTTAAAACTAATATTTTTACAATAATTGAATTTAAAATTAAAGCTTTATAGGTGTCGCAAATCATGTTAACTAATTAAATTTCTCACAAATTATTTTCAAGATTATCACTTTATCATTTAGCAAATGTTTCCTATTATTTTATAGAGATATTCAACATTGATTTAAAAATAGTTTGCAATTTAATACAATTTTACATAAAATCGGTCATTTTGCCCTTATAATTTTCAATCCAATTTAATGATATTATTTTTCCTTCTGTCCCTTTTAATTTTTTCCGGTCTTAATTATTTGCTCATATGTTTCCTTTTTTCTTTACCCCAAACCCTATGTAAATTGCAAAATAATGTCAAGATTCTTCTCTCCCTCCACCCTTCCCCTTCATCTTCTATGTCAAATTGCAAAATATCCAATTAAATAGGTTAATGAGTATTATAGATTATCGATTTGTGGATGCATTATTCTGCATAAATCTCCTATAACGACTACTTTTTACGATCTTGGTTTTAGTATTCAAGTTTTTTTAAACATGAGAGATGTTTCATTGTGTACAACGCACGGGAACTCCTACATTCACATGACTTGGGGTAACCGATAAGTTATATCTCTCGAGGTATGCTCAATTATGTTAATTCATAATGGAACTCCTTCATTCACTTTGTTGTACTGCATTTTCATGTTTATTTGTAAATGTAAACAATATGATCGAAAACTTCACTTTGTTGAAAACTTTCCTTATATTTTCATATCATTTTTCAGTTGGATAAACTAATGGAATATATATCATAGAAAGACTTTAAAAAACTATATAATTTTCATGCGTCTAGACCAAATTAATTGCTTAGCTGACTTAATGAACAATATTTGAACTTAACTATCAACTTAATTCTTCTAATGCTAGCAGGAGTTATGTTCTTTGAAGGGAAGATGTCTTGGACAACAATGAAGGTCATTGAACTGCTTTTGTTTTGTTGCAATAAGTTAGTTGAATCATTGCATGTGATTTTGGACCTAAGACATTCACCTTAACGTACTGTAGCCATGTTCGAGACTTCAACAAATGTGTCCGATAATCTAAACTATAGTTGAAAATTTGAGAATTTCATCACAAACTGTAATCAAATTGATAGCCTCAACTTTTCATAGGTGTAATATTTTTTTTTCTTTCCTATATGATTGTACGTGAGAATTTGATGTTAAAATACTCATTTTTTAAATTTTGTTGTTCTTGACCTATTCACTCATACTTAATTTGTGGTCAATATTCTTTTAGTTAATCTTGGTAGAAGTTTTTTATGGGATATAAAGAATCAACTTCCAAGAATTATCACCACATTCGTGTGGGAGAACAATTTTGTATAAATTTACAGCAAAGACAATCAAAACTTGATGTTCAGTATGTATGTGTGATGCCTTTGTTCTATATGCCCAAGATGAGAATAAGCTAAGAGGCTTTCAACAATACAAGAGATGATGTTTGGATCTTGCAAAACGAGCACACAAATGGAATAACAAGTCTTATGTCTTCCGTTCGACCACATTTTCTTAGAGGTGCATGATAAACACATGAAAGAGTTTGAGAAACGAGCGAGCCACATTCTTATGTTTTCGGCTCGACCACATTTTCAAAGATGTCTAGAAGGTAATGCAAATTTTTGATTACGTATGTTAGCGTAACATTTTCGTAATGCCTAGAGCAAAGCATCTATGTTACGCACATAAAAACATTACAATTTCGTTCGTAGCACGGGTGTTGTCCTAGTTATTCTATAAGAAGTTATGATATAAGCACTTAAATTTGATAAGTTAATTAGGTTTGGATGCACACAAACTAATAACTTATATAGGAAAAAAAAATTAAAAATGTGGTTGGTAGGATTTGATATGAGAACTTCATTAAAAGTTCCTTATAAGTTGGTTCATAAAAAGAAGTTAATAGTGACTTATTATTTAGAATAAGTTATTTCGATAGTCTCTCAAACACGCGCAAAATGGCTTATTATTTACAATAAGTTAAAATAAATTGTTTATAAGCTCTTCCAAATGGGACCTTAAAATCATTTTAAGCGCATTTGGAATAACTTATCGAAATAACTTATTCTAAATAATGAGTTGCTTTTAATTTATTTTCATAAGTTAATATTATTAACTTATGGCAACTTATAAGTAACTTTTAAGGAGGTCCCAATATCAAATCCCGGCAATAATATTTTTTTAATTTTATTTTTTTATATATACAAGTTATTATTCAAGATTTAAGTTATTTTGTCATAAGTACTTATAGAATAAGTTCTTTTGTCATAAGCTCTTAATTAAGTTATTTTCCCAAACGTGCAGAACTAAATATGATCCAGTTTCAAAAGCAAGCTTTATCTCCTTGGATTTTAAGTCTTTTAACTAAATCATACAAATGACATTTATTCTGTATTTAATAAATTATCTTCATAATTTTGTCGCTATTGTTAATTCAAGATTTGAAATGAAAATGGAGGTTTAATGAAAGTTTTTTCAAGATAAGAAACGAGAAAATTGTGCAGCCCATCAGAAAAGACTGGACCTTGGGCCCAAATAGAATAATTAGTAGGCTTCGGCCCAGAAAATGATGAAAGGTGGAGCAGTGCAGAGAAGGATAAAAGAGTTCAAAAATATGATTTGATTCTTTAATTAAAATAGCATTAAAAAACTATTCCATCAATTTATTAAAGAGTCAATGTCAGATTTGGTTATTTAGATTATTCAATATAAAGATTTTGATTGTGTCATCTTGATTTGCTTACAAAATATAATTATATATCCAGAAAATATTAAAATGAGAAAACAAATATATATAGTACAAAAATATTTTGATTAAAGAAAATATGGTCTATTAGGAAGTCGATGATACATATAGTAGACCTTTTTAGTCCGAGAAAGGAACAAAAAACTAAGGGTGGCGAAATTTAGAGTTTATAACTTCATGGTTGGTATTCCTCTATATGAGAATATTATGGTACAATATGATTAGCTGATGCTTAATAAAACCTTAAAAGCTACAAACAAGAATTAGGTTCTTGTTAAAAATGACAAGCAGAAGAAGAACCTTAGTACACAAAGCATCACTCTTATAGACCGTTCATTTGGTTTATAATTATACTCTTTTTATTACATTTCTTTATCTTTTTTTTTTCCAAATATTTGCTGTTGATTGTATGCCGTTGAATAATCGTACAACGTACATCTTATTAGAATTATTATTAAACTATTAAACCATATATTACAAACCGTTTAGTAGTGGCCATGATAATGATTTGGTATCAAAAAACTGTGGTCCAACAATATATCAGAGTTAATGAATATGACAAAGTTTTCCCAGTCAAGGATGATACCATCTTGAATGCAAAGTCCCAACTAATCATGTTTATTTTTCATCAAAATACCTCATTTCTTACCATTTCTTGACAGTGTTGAGTTCTGATGCATAAATCCTTTGATCGCTTGTCAAAGATGATTCTTTACTGTGGTTTATTTAGTTTAATAATGTATAGTAGCATACTATATATATATATATACTTCCCTTCATTTTCAAGTCTGAGATAGGCTGCTGGCATTTGTCTCTCAAGCTAGTCAAAGTCAGGAACAAGAGAAAGCAACTGCTGCAGTAAGTGATGGCAGAGGCTAGCGAAGCTCGACACAAAGAACCAGACACCATGGAGAAGGTCTCAGAGAGCAGCTGCAAGGAGAGCAGAGCTGTACTTGAGAAAGTTCCATATTATAAACTCTTTACCTTTGCAGACCCTGCAGATTACGCGCTGATGGTGATTGGTGTGATCACATCCGTGGCGAGTGGACTGTCGTTGCCCCTCATGACTTTCCTGTATGGAGAACTCGCCAACTCTTTCGGACACAACGTGGGAACTCAAAGAGTTGTTCATGAAGTCTCCAAGGTAGCTAATCACGCACTTCTTGAATTTCATGAATGGCCATATCCATGCTAATGCTATGATCATGTATAGGTATCCTTGAACTTCTTTTATCTTGCATTGGGGTCCGGTGTTGCAGCCTTTTCGCGTAAGTATTTGCACGCTTTAGATGATCATTACAGCTAGTACAACAAAAGAACTTCACATAAATCTTGTTGTTGGCAGAGGTGTCATGCTGGATGATCACTGGTGAAAGGCAGGCAGTTAGGATTAGAACTCTGTACCTGAAAGCTGTACTAAGGCAAGATATTGGGTACTTCGATAAAGAGACTAACACGGGAGAGATTATCGATAGGATGTCTAATGACACTGCTGTAATCCAAGATGCAATGGGGGAGAAGGTAAAAGCTTGCTAAAGAAACTCAGAATCAGTCATGGATCTTGATTCTTGATGCATGCTTATCTCGAATCCTCTTTCTTGTTTTTATGGGAAAAAAAAACACAGATTGGGAAGTTTTTACAGCTTGTAGCATCGTTTGTCGGAGGGTTTGTGATAGCTTTTGCAAGAGGATGGCTTCTCACTCTTGTCTTGCTCTCTGCAATTCCCTTGCTTGCTATAGCTGCTGCTTGCATGACTGTTGTTCTTGTCAAACTAACATCCCGGGGACAGACGGCTTACTCAGAGGCAGCTCTTGTGGTTGAGCAAACAATTAGCTCAATAAGAACTGTAAGAAGATTCATCAGACATATAAGTTTGTATCCATCTTGGTTCAGATCATATCTACCACGCGTTCCTAATGCAGGTCGCATCTTTCACTGGGGAGAAGCAAGCTGTTGATAAATACGAAAAAAACTCTGCATAAAGCCTACAAAGCCGGTGTGCAGGAGGGCTTGGCTGCTGGATTAGGCTCCGGATTCTCTATGCTGGTCTTGTTCTGCAGCTATGCATTAGCAGTATGGTTTGGTGCCAAAATGATAATTGAAAAAGGCTATACAGGAGGAGAAGTTCTGAACATAATCATGGCTGTTCTGTTGGGATCATTGTAAGTCATTTTCTTGAAATTTTCCAACAAATATATGACTCGAAACTAACAAAAAGAATGTGATGTTTCTCTCAGTTCTTTAGGCCAGATATCACCATGCTTGAGTGCATTCTCATCTGGTCAAATTGCTGCTTTCAAGATCTTTCAGACAATAAGCAGAATACCAGATATCGATCCTTACAGTACAAATGGACGCGTAATGGAAGACATTAAGGGGGGATGTAGAGCTAAAGGATGTGCATTTCAGCTATCCATCAAGGCCAGATGAGAGGATCTTCTGTGGCTTTTCTCTCAGTGTACCAAGTGGGACTACACTAGCTTTGGTTGGGGGAAGTGGGGCCGGAAAATCAACTGTCATCAACCTTGTTGAGAGGTTTTATGATCCACAAGAAGGTGAAATCTTGATAGATGGGATCAACATCAAAGAGTTTCGGCTGAGGTGGATCAGAGGAAAGATAGGCCTTGTAAGCCAGGAGCCTGTTCTGTTTGCCTCAAGCATTAAAGACAACATAGCTTACGGAAAGGAATGCGCGTCTCTTGAAGAAATCAGAGCTGCAGCACAACATGCTAATGCTGCTAACTTCATAGATAGTCTCCCTCAGGTGAGAGATTTTGTAAACAACATTATATACAAAAGTTAAGAAGGCATGTTGAACCAATTGAGATTGGCTTTTTTTATAGGGGCTTGATACAATGGTGGGTGTGAATGGAACTCAGCTTTCTGGAGGGCAGAAGCAGAGAATAGCCTTAGCTAGAGCCATTCTAAAAGATCCAAGAATTCTTCTTCTTGATGAAGCTACAAGTGCTCTTGATGCAGAATCCGAGAAGACCGTGCAGGAGTCGTTGGGAAGGCTCATGATGAACCGAACCACCATTATTGTTGCTCATCGCCTAACCACAGTCAAGAATGCAGATGCTATTGCTGTCATTCATAAAGGAAAGATTGTAGAAAAAGGTAGAAACTAATCTCCTTTTCATCTTGCTTGAGAGGATTGAACTAAAATTTATGTCTTAAACTGAGCAGGTTCACATTCTGAGCTACTGGAAAATCAAGGAGCATACACTCAACTCATACAAGCTCAAGAACTCGATATGCAGAGCTCCGGGGCTAAGATTAACGCAGATTCTGATAGGCATTCAAGCCGGGGATCATCTAAAAGAGGCAACAGTTTTTCACTCTCAACATCACTAACAAACACAGAGCCACAGAATAGCACATCAGAGAAAAAGGAGAGGCCTAAAGTATCACTCTACCGCCTAGCAATCTTGAATAAGCCAGAGATCCCAGAGCTAGCACTTGGCTCTTTAGCTGCAGTGATGAATGGTGCAATGCTGCCCCTCTTCGGCCTCATACTCTCCGTTATAATCAAGTCCTTCTACGACCCGCCTCATCAACTAAGGAAAGACTCAAGGTTTTGGGCTTGTATGTTTGTTGTCCTTGGTGTGGCATCTCTTCTAGCCATCCCACTCAAGACATACTTCTTTGCTGTGGCCGGATGCAAGCTGATCAAACGCATCCGCTTGATGTGCTTTCACAAAGTGGCCTACATGGATATAAGCTGGTTCGATAGGATTGAAAACTCCAGCAGTGCAGTTGGCTATCGCCTCTCTGCAGACGCCAAGTCCTTGAGATGTCTAGCAGGAGACACACTTGCCTTAATCGTGCAAAACATTGCAACCGCGGTTGTAGGTTTAATCATTGCCTTTGGAGCAAGCTGGAAGCTCTCTCTTATCCTCCTTGTCATGCTGCCTTTTATAGGACTACATGGATATGTTCACATGAAATTCATTACAGGCTTTAGTGCCAACTCCCAGGTTAGATACTTAGATTGATTCATTACACATTTTGTCTGAATGGAGTTTTTCTCAACCAAGTAACATCACTTATGATGCAGAAAATGTACCAAGATGCAACTCAAGTAGGAAGTGATGCTGTTCAAAACATCACAACAGTTGCTTCCTTTTGTGCGGAGGAGAAAGTAATCTATCTCCACAGCCAAAAGTGCGCGCCTCCAGTGAGACTAGGCATGGAGCATGGACTAATAAGTGGAGCAGGCTTTGGAATGGCTGTGTTTTTTCTCTATTCAGTCTATGCAGCTACTTACTATGCTGGAGCTAGGCTTGTTCATGCTGGAGAGATGACATTCGGAGAAGTCTTTCGTGTACATAACTAGTACTTTTGTTTCTGTTCTTGAAACTACAAAACATCCATGTAGTGAACATGATGGATTTTTGTCATGGCAGGTGTTCCTCGGTCTGAACATGACCGCGGTGGCCATATCACAGTCGGGAGCACTTGCTCCCGACTCTGGTAGAGCCAACAGTGGTGCTGCTTCTGTTTTCGAGCTTCTTGATCAGAAATCAAGAACTGATTCTTCAGAAACCTCAGGAATGATTCTTGAGTTGTTGAAGGGTGATATCCAGTTTCACCATGTTGGATTCAAGTATCCCACTAGACCAGATGTTGAGATTTTCAGAGATTTGTGCTTGGAGATTCACTCTGGCAAGGTAGAGTCATTGTATAATCTCACAAACATTCATTACAAGATAAAAGTACTAAAGAGGGCTAATTTGTGTATTCAGACAGTGGCTATTGTTGGTGAGAGTGGGAGTGGGAAGTCAACCATCATCTCTCTATTACAGAGGTTCTATGATCCAGATTGTGGACATATAACAGTAGATGGCGTTCAAATTCAGCAGCTGAATCTGAAGTGGTTGAGGCAGCAGATGGGGGTGGTGAGTCAGGAGCCTGTGTTGTTCAACGACACAATACGAGACAACATCGCCTATGGGAAGGAAGGCAACGCCACAGAAGCAGAAGTTTCATCAGCTGCAGAGTTAGCAAATGCTCACAAATTCATCAGTGCACTACACAAGGTGAATTTTCTTTATAATTTTAGGTGCAAATATGCGATTTTGGAGACAAGATAATAAATTTTTTTTAAAAAGAAAAGCTTACGTGAAATTAAGAATTTTTGGAATTTAGGGGTATACTGATATCCATGCAAACTCGATCAACATGCAGGGATACGACACCGTTGCTGGTGAAAGAGGGAGTCAGTTATCCGGTGGCCAAAAGCAACGGGTTGCGATAGCACGAGCTATAGTGAAGGATCCGAAGATCCTGCTGCTGGATGAAGCCACCAGCGCACTTGATGCCGAGTCTGAGAAAGTGGTTCAAGACGCCTTGGAGCGAGCCATGGTGGACCGGACCACTATAGTGGTGGCTCATCGGCTTTCCACGGTCAAGAACGCAGATGTGATTGTAGTCATTAGAAATGGAGTTGTTGCCGAGAAAGGAAAGCACGAAACTTTGATCGACAGGAAAGATGGCATCTACGCCTCTTTGGTGGCACTTCATCGCACTGCTTCTCTCTAGTCGCCTCCTATTTCCACGGTCAAGAACGCAGATGTAATTCTTGTTTTTCTTCTTTTTTCGTGTTACATTTCGTATTTCACTATTATCACTATAAGCAATATTCATAGCGGTAATATTTGTTATATTTGGGATGACAAAAACATTTTGGGTAAACTACCCAATTTATATAACATCATTGAATGTAGATTTATTCAATTTTTCTTAATCATGACTCCATTAAAACTCTAACCTAAAGACATGTTCAACAAAACCGCTATATGTGAACCTGTCGATTATCGCCTATAATTATTTTAGAATGATTAACCCCTTCTATGTCGTATATAGTAAGCTTAGGGTAATTAGACCATCATGTGTAGTTGCATGTTAGAGTTGCGTGTTACCCTCCTTAATTCTTAGTAAATTTTTTTTAATTTTTTGTTACCTTCTGAAAATGTTAGAACTAAACGAAAATTAAAATTTAAAAAATAAGAAAATAATTCTTCAAGTTATTATTGGCCAAGGAATAGAAGTAGGGGTGTAACGGTTTGGTTCGGTTCGGTTTCTTATGCATTTTAGGAACCGAACCAAACACATAGAAATGGTTCGGTTCGGTTCGGTTCGAAGTGTTTTTAAATATCAGAACCGAACCGAACCGAACCGCTTGTAAATGGTTTGGTTCGGTTCGGTTTACCGGTTCATCTTATTATTTTTTTATTTATTTTTTAAATCCTAAATAATGTAAGAATAATAGTTTATAGGATGTCACTCGTTCCAAACTCATAAGTATAGAGTTGTTACTTATTTCTCTTCCTTTATATAAATTATAATTGATATTAACTTAAATATAATATATAAATCCAATAACATTCTCATATAATAAAGATAAATATTAAATAAAAAAATAAGATATTGGTTCGGTTTGGTTCGAACCGTTAAAAAATTCTTGAAACCGCGAACCGAACCGAATGTAAACGGTTTCTAAAAAATTAAATCGAATCAAATCGCGAAGTCAAACCGAACCACATTTTTCGATTTAATTCAGTTCGATTTGATCGATTTCGTGGTTCGGAGCGGAACCACTTACATCCCTAAATAGAAGGCCAAATGAGAGTGGAGCCACAAAACTTATAATCTCTTCCTCGGAGTTGCGGAAGGGATCCGTACACGTCAGACTGATTCATGGCCTCTATCTATCCGCCCCTTCTCCGGCGCGGCGGCCTCACTCTATTATCCAGATAAACCACCACTTCCGCTACCTGAAACTCCACACATTCATTTGCATTGCCTTTCACGAAAGCCTACCTTTCGCCATTTTCTGATGATTGCAGAATAACAGCTGAAAGAATTTCGACATTTGACGAACAGAAGGATAATGGAATGAGCCGGGATCGGAATTAGAGTCAGAAGCTTCAGCGTGCTGGTAATCGGGGAAGATTTAGGTAGAATTGCGCGTTGTAGGATAGTAATACGGGAAGACTGAAGGAAGAGAACGACGGCGGCCATGGGCGTGGTCGTCACTGCTCATGCTCATCCCTCCGCTGCGCTTCGCCAGCTCCGAGCTCATTCCGTGTTTTTGCCGCCGTCGCCACCTCCTTCTTATCTTAGACTACGCCATCCTAGTCTGTTTTTCGCTCAACGTTTGTTGACTCCCGGTTCTGTCACTAGCAGGTAAATAGTTTCTGATGAATTCTAGGCGGTTAAACTTGATCTTCTTGTTGTTCTCCTAACTAAGAATTTATACACCTTTTATAATTTGAAACTTCTTGATTTGGTTATGTTGAAATACAGATTATGCGCTTAATATGTTTGAATAGAAAGAAAAATACAATATGTTGCATTTAATTGTTACTTGGATGATCACAAACTTTTAGAACGATTGTTCAGAATTATGTTACTCATCAATTGATTTTAGTTGTCTCTACTCTCTTGTCAGCGATGCTTTTCACTGGGGACTTGTTATTTTTACAAGAAAGATGTATTTGTGTCCTACGAAGTTCGTCGAATTTGTCATCTCCAGTTCTAGTTACAGCCTCCATTTTGAACTTATCATGATGGGATCTTTCACCAATCAGCAGTGTATATCACTTGTCATTTTAATTGGAAGGCGACAGAGTTAACTGCTTAATTTTGACGATACTCTTGTTCTGTAAGATATAAATTCTGAGGGAGCTTCTTCAAGGAGAATAAACAACATAAAAAGAAAATTTCACAAAACTTAATTGCTTTTGAGCTGATGATTAATCTTTTACTGTTTTACACATTTTCAAGACAAAATCGTCTTGAGGAAATTACTGGTTTATTTATAGATGTCATTGATTTACAGGCTTGGGGCGTTAAGATTAAGGTGTTCATTGACCAACACTGATGTCTTGGATCCTGTTGTGACTGAGGACGTCTATGAGGATACCTCATGTCTTGATTCAAATTCTTCAATCCCAGTTGTCCATCTAAAATCTGATACATTAGAAACAGATGGACTTGATTTACTAGCTGGTGGCACCTATGTCGACACAATTCTGACAGCATTGCCTGTAAGTTTTATCTGATTCATATTTCTCCATTTCTTGGCATCTTCTCAAGTGTAAAGATAATAACTTCCAGCCTATATTTTTTGTGGGCTATCTTTCTATTTCGGGATTATGTAGGTCTTATCAAAGGAGGAGCAAAATGCAATTGCTGCCACTCCTGCTCATCCAACTGGGCTATGTGGTTAGTGCTCCCCACTTCCCCTATTAAAGATAGAAGTTTTAAGATAAAAAATAAAGAAAACAAGAAAGAATTGAAATGCCTTCATTTGTTTCATCTTTACTTTAACCATGCCATTGCATGATAGCTTGCTCTATACCTGGTTTCTTCATTTTCATTAAATGGGACCATGAGAGTGTTTTCTCACTTTAACCATGCCCTTATCTGATGGCTTGCTCTGTACTTTCATTAGATGTTGCCGTGAGAGTGTTTTCTCATTGATCCACATGTCCTTGTTCATGAATTTACTGTTGCAGAAAATTCTAGCTTTGCTAAGGTTGCATCTCATGGGCGTAGATCTGGCAGTATTTTTAAATTTATTTGTTTGTTTCAGTTACTATGTTCTAATGAATGTTACATATACAATTAGCTTTATACGCTAGCTGCCTGGCTGCGAATTTAGTTGAACAGCTGTGGAGTTTTGCTTGGCCTGCTGCCATTGCATTGATTCATCCTAGTCTTCTTCCTGTGGCTGTGATGGGTTTCTTTGCAAAGGTACCGATTCACATAAATAACAAAGCATTAACATTAGAAGCAACTGGTAACGATACAACATTGTGCATTGCTTTTACAGCTTGCAGTAATTGTTGGAAGCCCTTTGGTAGGGAAGCTAATGGATCATTTTCCAAGAGTACCTGCATATAATTGCTTGACTATTGTCCAGGTACTTTCCATTTGCTTGGCTGGAATAATAGTGCAAAGTAAAACCTTTCACAAAAATTTTAAGCTTTCTTTCTCTCTTTTAGGCAGCTGCTCAGTTGTTGTCTGTTGGAATGATAATCCAAGCCCATACAGTCACACCGGCAGCTGTGTCTTCTGTTCTTGTCCAACCTTGGTTTCCTGTACTTGTTATGGCTTTAGCTGTTGAAAGGCTATCTGGGTTAGCTCTAGGGGTTGCAATGGAGCGTGACTGGGTTGTTTTGGTAACATTTTATCTATATCCTTTTCCATATCAACACTATTTTGTTGCTAATACTCATGCTATGTTTTTATATTGTTTGTTTAATCGACAACAGTTGGCAGGAACAAATAGGCCAATTGCTCTTGCTCAAGCAAATGCAATTATGAGTAGAATTGATCTCCTATGCGAGGTGATGACCTCTTGTATTTCCTGCTTTTGCAATGTCTATTCTTCATGTCTAGAGAGTCATAAATTTTGCTCTTAAATTTTTTTTTTTATAATCTTTCATCACATTTTGGTGCTGATAATCTTCATGATTTACAAATACAGATTGCAGGAGCATCATTATTTGGAATTTTCTTATCAAAATATGAACCGGTGACATGCTTAAAGCTGGCAGCTGGTTTGATGATATGGTCTCTACCTGCTGTGGTAACATGCATTGTTGTAGCCTGGTGCTTAATTTAAAAACTTCCTTTAGTTTCTAACTTTCTTCGGCATGACCTAGGTTTTTCTTACCTGGTTAACTAACAAGCTTTCTGCTGGAGTCCTGGACCGTGCCAAGTGTCCGCAAACTTGTTGCGGCAATTTCTCTGCAGCATCTACACCAGATACTACAAATTTATGTAAATATAACAGTTCCCTTAGCAAAACTAATTAACATCTGTTATGAATTTTTTTCGTGCTATCTTTCATATTTCTACTGTATCTGTGTATGCATGTATGAGCATTTATATATGTTCTTTATGACCTAATGGTAAATTTAGTTACTCAGTGTTGTTTGTGTTGATTATGATTGCTCACTGTTTGAGCTGATGATTCATTTCTTCTGTATAGTGGCCACAAGTATAGAAGCAATCAAGCATGGGTGGTTCGAATACATTCAGCAGCCTGTTTTGCCAGCAAGCCTCGCTTATGTGCTACTCTATTTCAATGCTGTTCTTACTCCTGGAGGCTTGATGACTGCATTTTTAACACAACATGGTATCGTTTTGAATCTTTAAGCTAAACAGTAGACGACAGAGGGGAGGTAAAAGGAGAGATCTAAGAAACTGAAATAGCAATGGAAATAAATTTTTTTAGGCTTTTCGGACACTGTTATCTTCTATATTGAGAAGAAGAAGTTTATAATGGAAGCATTCAACCTTTCTATTGATTTATGACCTTTTTCGGGGAGACAATGAGTGGTGGTATTTAAATACTATAGCCTAGCTAGAGTTATACCAAGTCCTTAGTTGAAGTTACGATTCTTTCAGGTCTAAATCCTACAATTATTGGAGGGTTCACTGGCCTCTGTGCACTTATGGGTGTTGCAGCGACTTTTGTGTCTGCAAAGATGGTTGAGCGACTTGGCATCCTTAAGGTATTAAGGATAGTTGACTGTTATACTTTTAGTTTATCTTTGTTAAAGAGGTTCCACTGTTATTTTATAGACTTTTTGATCTTAATTGATTTCTTATGCTAGGCTGGAGCAGCTGGCCTTATTTTTCATGCTGCACTTCTTACCCTTGCAGTTGCTGTTTATTGGAGTGGATCTCTATCCCACAAAATTCCAGTCCCATTCTTCCTATGTTTGATTGTGAGTACTTTTTGCCATTTCAGCTTTAAACTGCATATTTATATTAAGTTTATGAATCAGTATAACGTTAGCTCTGATTTGGGGTTTCTGTTTGGTAATCTAAATTTGAATCATCATTAGTATTTACGTTATCTTTGTTTGTTTGTTTTTCAAGATATATAAGAATATTATGAGAAGAAGTAAACTTTTGATTATCTCATAGAAAATACAGAATTTTTTACGTAACATAACCAAACATAACTCCTTTTCTCAAATCTGCTCTATTAAAGTATGTTCTCCCGAAAACTCAATACCCAAGTCCCAAAACATATGAGAAGTCTGAACTTTTATCAGAATCAATATTTCTAGCATATCCTTAACTTTACGCACTTGTTTGCAGTGATTTCTATCTGATCAGCCGATTGATTTAAGCTTACAGATAATATAAAGACCAGCTGGAAATGATGTTCTTATATCAATCTCGTGCTAACTTTGAAATTCCATTTATTCTTGTCCCTATTAATTTCCAATTCAACATTTTGCTCTACAGGTTTTGTCTAGATTAGGACACATGTCATATAATGTTGTAGGGGCGCAGATTCTACAAACTGGGATCCCTGCATCTAAAGTTAATCTTATTGGAACAACCGAGGTAGCGGTTGCTAGTCTGTCTGAGTCAGTCATGCTTGGGATCGCAATAATTGCTAATGACGCTTCACATTTTGGCCATCTGGCAATGTTGTCACTTCTATCTGTGGTTGGAGCGGCCTTTTTGTACTGTAGATGGTTGAGGAGTCCAACTGATGCCCAAAAGAGTCTATTTTCTTTCGAGCCATTATAGTTTCAATGTAAGTATTGTTTTCATTATGTGTCTGCCCTTCGGTTGATGGGCATAAGTTCACCATTGATGTACTTGTGTAATGCAGCTGCAGACATGTAAGTCAAATGAAAAGCCCCATAGACGCGATGTGAGGCCCAGGAAGGCAAGGTACATATCTCCTGCAACTTCGATTCGTGCTCTGTTAAGAGTGGCACACCTTAGAGAGATGAATGTCATACTGAGAATCCAGAGATGTTCAAAATGGTTCTTTCCCACATGGAGACTTAGCCGTAAATACATGCTAACACACGTAATGATATGATCATATTCTTTCTGCTGATGGCAAACCCAACTCATTCTCAGCCTATAAATTACTCTGATTTGTATGGAAGTCATTATTTGAATAAATTCTTGCTTGTAGACCATGCGGTAAAAGCAAAGCTTTCCGATAGTGCTAACAAAAAGCTAAAACACAATAGAAATTTAACTCTTGATTAACACGGAACACAGCTGCTCCTTATTATTACAGTACGCAAGACTTAATCGAACACTCATGTTTCCCATTCCCCATAACACTATGAAGAAGTTTAAATGCTTATTTCTTTCACTCTCTCTTCTCTCTCTCTCGATATATATATATATTTGTCTATGTTTGTAAAGTAAATATGGTTTGTTGAAGCTACTAGAGCTGGTATTTAGGAGTCTTATCCGGACGAAACAGTCCAAAATGCTGCTCAGTGGGCTTCCCAGGCTTCTCATTCTCATCAAACATGGCAAACAAGTAAGTCTCCAACGCTCCCCCCTTCTTCGGCGTCCCTCCGCCCACATGCTTAATCAAATTCCGGTAATAAGTCCCCGCATTATTCACATTCTCCGCATCGCCGCCCCCAGCCGACGGCCACCCGCTCTCTGAAACCACCACCCCAACTCCGCGCCCCCCAACCTTCTCCATAGCGTAGTAAACTCCGTCAACCATGGCGTCGAAAAGGTTCTGGTACCCCAAACCGTTGTCTTCATATTCCACTCCCGGATTAGTAAACAATGCGAACTCGAGCTTTGTCTGGCGGGAGGCATCTCCGATGTAAGCGAAGTAAGGGTATATGTTGACGAGCAGAGGAGATTGAGTCTTGGCGAGAAAATCAATAATGGGGGGCATGAAGTTTCTGTCCTTGAAGACGGAGGACGACGGCGGGTAGGTGGTGGCTAAGACGCCGGAATACGACGCCGTCGAAACCTTTATTTGGTTCTGCAATCCGAGCTTGGAGAGGGCGGAGTAAATGTTCTGCATTGCGGGGAGGACTTGAGAGACGAAGACGCGCGCGTCTGTTTCTGGGTCCACTTCGTTGCCGACGGCGATGTATTTTATCTTGACCGCCGGAAAGTATGCGGCGACGTTATTTTGGACCCACTGAGTGGCGTCGGATTGGAGGGACTGCAGCTCGACGTTGGGGACGTCGAGGATGAGTTCGATGTCGGAGCCTCGGAGAGCGGCGAGAGTGTTGCCAAGGGGAGAGTATATTCTCATTCTTTTGATTCCCTTTGATTTGTAGAGATCCACCACTTCTTGCTCCGACGGTAGATTGCCGCCTTTGCGGCCGTTGCAAACTCCGATGGGACCTTGGAACTGACCCACCACGGCGGACATGGCTGCCGAGATGATTAAGAGGTGAAGAAATGTCGGAGACATGGCTTGGAATTGCGATGAGAGAGAATTAAGTTGAGTGCATGGTGGAAAGATAATTGCATGAGTATTTATAAGGACGTAGAATTTGTTGGGTTGGAATAATGGCGGGCAGAGTGAGTTATCTTGTGTAGGTAAAACGATCAACGTTTCTGATGGGTTTGTTTTGGTGTTAATTTCCGTGCATATATGTCATGGAGATACCGGAGTAAATATTAGTGAAATAAAATCTGCAATTTTAAAATGCTAACTCCAATTTCTCAGGGGTGATATATGCAATCTTGAAGTGCAAATCCACTATTTCGGAGATTTAGGGCCGACATAGAAATTTTTTCAAAAATAATAAAAGAAAATTCGAGATTGTACGAGGGGCAAGCCGATCCTCGGATCAGCCAATGTATGTTTTACCGAACACGTGTCTAATTTCAATTGGCGTTTATTGTTTTCATAGTTTGTGATTTTATCCCTAACAAAATTATTCCAATGGGAGATGGAATAATTGAAGAATGAAGTATCTTAATCTTACGTATGTGAACAAGCGACCATTTTAATAATAATTCAGTCACGGCGAGTTTTCCGCAAACGGACTCTACTGTTTGTAGTCGCCGTCAACTAACTAATACAGATGTACTAATACTATGTTTGGACGTATAAGTAGGTTTAGTTTATAGTATTGAATTTTGGTTGTATTCCGACCAAGCTACATGCACGTCGTTTTCGAAGAAAAGTAATCGCCTATTAATGCAGTGAGAGGGGGGGTGGGGGTGGTGGCTAGTGGTTAGTAGCCGCCGGGTCGTCGTCGTCTTCCCTATTGACGACGGCGATGACTGTATTTGGTCATCGGACAATTCTAACATCATTAATTAACGTTGTACTATTACGCGACGTACAAGTCGGTTTAGCGGTGTGTCAAATTGAGATAGACGGGTAGAAGAAAACGAACGCTAAAATACAGTGGAAATCTGAAGTCCTGCCTAACTGGCTTCATTTAGTCAAACTATGTAATTATTTTAAATATTTATTTTATTGTTAGAAAAAGGGATCCAGATATAGAATTAAGGTGACAAATATACATTTATGGATATTCAAATATGCAATTCTGAATAAGATTTCAATAATTTTCTAAAAATGTACGTAGAATCAGTGTGTTTGGGATGATGAATTGACGGCCCTGCACCCTCCTATAATGCAGTCTGATTATTGGACTATACATTTGTTGATTTCTTGTTATCGCAACCGCTATTTGAGATATATATTAGGTAAATTTTATATATGTATAATATTTTGCAACAATAATAGATTATTTATTTACATTAGATGAACTGTGTCAATGAAATTTGTACAAACACAAAATGAGTACCTTAATTTGTAGAAGGACTTTGGTGTACTACATACTTTTGTTTTGTACCACGTCATAAAAATATTAGCATGCGACATTTTTTATTAAAAAGAAGTTACATGTTCCACATGTCACAAAGTGTGATGCACACAATAATACATAAATATGATACACTACAACATTTATTTGTGATTGGTAAATATGTTATTTCTATATTAAAAAAAAAAAACTCCATTCGTCCCATTAATATTGTCATGTTTCTTTTCGGCACGGAAGCTAAGAAAATTGATTTGTATATTTGATGTTTTTAATTTTATTAAGAAATTAATACGGTTTTCGAGGAATGATTGATGGGAAGTAATGAGAATTCATCCAAATTTTATCAAGGCATAATTGAGGCAATTGATTTTTTTATTTTTTCATTTTTTTTTCGGTTCTGAGTTCGTAATGGAAGGGAATCATGTGAAAGAAAAACTTTTGGAGAGAGAGAGTGTATAAGAATGCAAGGTGATTGTGAGTAATGAAGAACACACCTCATTTTTGAATGTAGAGTGTTTTTTGTCATTAATAAGACAATATTTGTGTATAAGGAATCATATTAAAGTAATAATGCCATTAAATGTTTATTAAATTTGCATTTTGTTGTTTTTTACGTTGCCTAACTATTAAAAAATCAACTACTTTCAAGATTATAAAGCACTAAAAAACTTTATATTAAATTAAAAAGGTCTGAACATAAATGGATTATAATCCTAAAATATGAATGAATTTTCAGAATATATTAAAAAAATTAATTTCCAAAATATTATTAACAAATCAATAATTCTCAATCGATTATCACATGGAAAATGAATATATTCAAAATTGTTAAACTCATCTTCTCTAAATAAAATTTCCTTTTCAATAATACTTATTCCTTTTTTAATTTCTTCCCCCAAAAATCTCTAATGCACATCCATTCACAATTTTTATTTGATATTTAGAATAAATCTCGTATTAAATGAAAATATTTCCATAAAAAATAAGTTTATATTTTTATATAATAAAAATGTCAACGTTGCACTGAAAATTTAAAAATAAAAAATTCCTAACGTCACACATAATTTTAAAATTAAAAAATTTACTTTTATTTAAAATAAATTGTTTCTTTTTATAAAAACTGATGACACACATTAAATTTTAACGTAAAATTTATATTTAATAAAAAATATGAGCATCACACATTAGACTAAATTTAAAATATCTATTCTATTTAAAATTTGAAACTTGCAAAAAATTATAATATAAACCTGTTGATCAATATAGCAATGTTTTTTAATCGATTGTCTGAAGTTAACATTTGTATTAAATATAAATTTTAATTTTTAAATCTTCAGTCTGCAATGGATTTTAATTATATCAGAAATATTATTTTAATTAAAAACTAACTTTTAAACCAAATTTATTTAGCAAGTAAGATAGTTTTTTATATTATTGATAGTGTTCAAAATGGAAGCTTGCCTTATAAAAAGATGAATTACTACTATTTTATTTTTACATATGATAGATTGGGTTTTAATTTTTAAGAATATCATATTTGGGATTAAATTTTATTAGGGTAATATTTTGGGAATTAGTACTTTTTTTTTTAATTTTGGAGAATTGTTTTTTTTTTTTTAGAAAAACTAATGATAGCACAAGCAAAGACTTTATTGGAAAAAAAATTTCTATCCTAGACCGGTCTACAAGACCTTGTGGTCTAGGATAGAAGTTGTGTTTTTTATTAATTTTTTTTTTTACAAAATGTGTCATGGTTTTTAACAACCAGTCTACAATTAGGTTAGAAAAATTCGAATTCCTTTGAAAACCTTTTGCGCTCCTCTCCGACCCCCAAATCTAAACCTAGCAAAAATATCTGCGTCAATGGCGAACGTCGAAGCGGAGGCCGTCGATTTCGAGCCGGAGGAGGATGACCTCATGGATGAGGAAATTGCTGATGGCTCCCCCAATCGATCCGCCGTCCCTCGCCTGAAGTCCGCCATCACTGGCGGCGGGTCCTCCTCCGGTCCCAAGAAGACCAAGGGCCGCGGCTTCCGTGACGAGGCTACTGAAGCCGAGCGCGATACTCGCTTGTCGGCCCGATTCGATTCGCTCGACTCCGAAGGTGGCCTTGGCCCCGAACGATGTAAGCATTCAAAACCCTAATTATTTTATGTATATTTTACAAAAAAAAACTGTATAGAAATTTGAGAATGAGTAGTGAATTAGATTGAGCTCCGCTTGGGTTTCTGTATGGCTAGTCTTTACATTGTCTTGCACTTGGTAGTATGGGCTAGAAGTGAGCACTATAAGTACTACTAATTGATTTATGCCTGTCTATGATACTGTTATCTGCTGCAAACTGGAAGTGATGGAGATATTTCGCAATAGATTGCACCATTTTTTCCCACTTCCACTAGTGATTACTTGAATTGAGTCGAGTTCTAACTGTTGCACTTTTGTAGCTATTGAAGGATGGATTGTTCTGGTTACTGGAGTTCATGAAGAGGCTCAAGAAGATGATCTACATAATGTATTTGGTGATTTTGGAGAGATAAAGAATTTACACTTGAATCTTGATCGTCGTACTGGATTTGTCAAGGTATAGAAATTAGTTGTTTTTATTAATGCTTGTTGAGTGACCTGTAATATCTGTATCTGAAATACTTATACTTTGCTCATCAAATTTCTTGTATTGTTCTCTAGGGCTATGCTCTAATTGAATTTGAGAAATTCGAGGAGGCACAGCGGGCTATAAATGAAATGGATGGAACTGAACTTCTTACCCAGACCATAAGTGTCGACTGGGCATTCAGCAAAGGATCATTCAAAAGAAGGAACATGAGGAGGAGGTATGTGTTCTCAAGTTCTCATCTGCGACAGCAATATTAATGCTAAACTAACTCTACGATCTTACTAGCTCCTAGCAGAGTAATTAGCTTTGGAAAAACTGCCATTTTCACTTATTGCCTAAATAGACAGAATTTTTTATATTTGAGTTATGTTGAAAAGAAAATTGAAGTTGGAATGTCAAGGGGATGTAATGATTATGAGATATAGTGGGGGTGTTATATTCAGATTTGGCAAGTTAATGTTATGATACCTAACCTTGAAAAATCTTCCTACATTTTCATTCTCTTAGATGACATTGATAATGTATTCTATGACATCTTGTATGATCTTGTCAAGGAATATAAGAAATGCCAAATGTAAGTTTGACTGCCTTATTCGACTGGAGATTAGAACGACCACATCATATTATATTTGAGGATTAATTGGAGATACAGAACTCTCTAACTTGCCTTAATCTTTTCTTATTGCTACTGTTTTTTGAGATTTATCCATTTTTCTTAATCTATTCTGCAGATCACCACGGCGCCATCGTTCCAGGAGTCCAGGGAGGAGATTCGATCGTGGTGGCTTCTGAAAATTTCTGAGGCTTTGATTTAGAATGGAGATGCTAATGTGAATCTTATTTTAACTTTTTACATTATGTCCCGTTGTTTTTCTTGGGATTTTTCTTCCATCAATTTCTTTCCTGTTATATTTAACGTTGGTGAGGTATCTCTGGATTGCTCTTCCTGGCTTGCTGTCCATCTAGTTTAGTACAACTCTTGTCCAAGATATTCCAATGTGTTTGTAGTAATTCATTATTGTTCTCCATACCTTGTGCTTTTACACTCCCTCCGTTTTGCCATTGTTGTCTTTCTTTTCATACTAGACTGTTTATATTATTATTGTCCTGTTCCGAAAATGAAAACTAATTTGTGGACCACAATTAATTAATTTAAATGAGTGGATTATAATATTATTGTAAAGGTATAAAGTAGTGGTGTAAAATTAAAAAATAGTGGGTCTATTTGTTTAAGTGAATGTTGTTCACTTATTTTCTTTCTATTTTAAATAAAGTAAAATATTTCAGAAAAATAACTTAAGAAAGAAAGCCCATCCGGCTGGGCCGGTAACCGGTCCAACGGAGTAGACATTTTCCCCAATTGCCCGTCTACTGCAAAACCCTACAAAATAATTGCCGAACATTAGCAGAAAAACCCTAGAAGAAGAATTGCAGAAACATTAGCAGAAAACACTAGTACGAAAATCTTCTAGTCCATTGAAGTTCTCTTCGTCTGCCATTTTGTTTGTTTCCATGGAACAGAGGTTGGCCAATACGTGGCGGATGAGCGTCAATGAGAAGAAGTTCATCCAAGCGGCGCTGCTCTCGGACCTCCGAACCGACGGCCGTGGCCCTTTTGATTACCGGAACCTAACTATCCAGTTCGGTAGGTAAGAAATTATTTCCACCGTTTTAGATGTATTTTCTTGAAAATGTCTGAATAAAAAATCTAGGTTCAGAATTAATTTGTTTAATTTGTTGTTTCCTAAGGACCATAGTCGAAAGTCTGTTAGTGAGTCTCTTGTACTGCATTGTTTTATTTGAATGAAGAAGAGATATTTTCTGGGTTTACGAAACAGAATCATCTTGATGGAATTTGGAGAAAGTTTGATTTATGAATTTGGATATGGAAATCATGGGTGAAGAGGTGATAAGATCATAAAAAGGATTTCATCCTAAAATGGCTTGCGGCTTTTCATTAGAAAATACATAACGCTTCGATGTGGTTTTAGCGTTTTAACTTTGTTTTGATATTCACGAGGCGTAAGCCTAAAAGGATTTTAAAACCAGGTTATGCTTCATTTCTCTTTAGTCTTAATTAGATGATGTTCGTGGCTTAGGGAGTTTGGTATTGTGGAACTAAATACAGTTCTAAACTTTATTTTGTGTTTGAACAGTGAAGATGGCTCATCCGAAGTCCAGCTGGGCCAGACTCGTGTGATGGGGTTTGTAACTTCACAGCTAGTGCAACCTTACCGTGACCGCCCTAATGAAGGAACTCTTGCCATATTTACTGAGTTTTCTCCAATGGCAGATCCTTCATTTGAAGTTGGTCGTCCTGGGGAAGCTGCTGTGGAGTTGGGACGCATAGTTGATCGTGGTTTGAGGTAATTTATAACTGAGCATTTGTTTATTAAATCGCGTGAATACTCAATTGTCAGTTTTATTATTATTAAAATAGAAAGCTGTTCACTTGTTTCATGCTGAATCATAAACAATACTTACAGGGAAAGCAGGGCTGTGGACACAGAATCACTTTGTGTTGTTGCAGGTAAATGGGTTTGGTCAGTTCGAATTGATCTTCATATTCTAGACAATGGCGGGTGAGTTGTGCATCTATCTCTCCTATTCTGAATAGATAATCTGCGCGCTCATGTTCTCATATGCATCTCTCTATTCCTTGAAAATAGGAATCTTGTTGATGCTGCGAATATTGCAGCGTTGGCTGCTCTCTTGTCATTCAGAAGGCCAGAGTGCACATTGGGAGGAGAAGATGGCCAGGAAGTTATAATACATTCCCCAGAAGTTCGTTCCTTACAATTTATTGATGTTTCTTCTATGTACCATGTGTGATGCTGTATACCATGTGTTATTTGTACTTTTAGGCCATTGTTAAATATATTTATGTTTGTTCTTCGGTACTTTCCTCACCTTGCTTCACTTACCAGAAAGAGTGGATTTATTGCTGTTTATTTTTCATGAAGCTGCCTTATCCACTAACTTCGATATTGATCTTCAGTTTTTCTTTTGTGGTATCGTGGCAGGTCAGGGAACCATTACCATTAATTGTGCACCATCTCCCTATAGCAATAACATTTGCATTTATAGGTGACGAGAGCACAGTGGTAAGCATATCAAAAACAGTAGGCTTTTGCCCCTGACTTTGCATGTTTCCGATCTAGTATTTCAGTAGTTACATTTCTGACACTACTCCTGCTTGTGACATGTGCTGCTAGGTTATTGACCCATCACACTTCGAAGAAGCTGTTATGGGTGGAAAACTTACTGCTACTTTAAACACAAATGGTGATGTTTGTGCTATTCAAAAAGCTGGTGGAGAAGGTGTGATGCAAAGTGTTGTTATGCAATGCTTGCGGATTGCATCTGTTAAGGCTGCTGATATTACTGAAAAAATTAAGAAAGCTGTCAGTATTCGTGCATGATTCTTTTTTGAGCAGCTGCTTGCACTGATTTACTTGTTTCGGTGGCACACACATATATATGTGTGCGTGTACTTATCATTACACTTAAAAAGCAGAAAACCTGGATTAATGACATGTATTTGCAATTATTTATTGTTTCTGCAGGTCGAATCATATAGTACAAGAAGAGCTTTGAAAAAAATCAAAAGACACCCTGATTCTGTCTATGTTGCTAATATATCCAAAGACATGGAGAAATCCAAACTGAAGACAGAGTGTACAAGTACCATTCAAAGTGACGACATGGAAATTGAGAGCCACTCACCAAAGAAAGATGAAAGTAGTTCGAGACAGAGCAAACCTAAAGCTGTCATTGGTGGCTTGTCTAGTTGGTAAATATTTATTGTAATGATTGACCTAACTCCTAAGTAATGAGTGCGTGCTTCCTGAACTCTTAAGTGAGTGAAATTTCTGTGCCAATTAAAAGCCATTTTTGAGGATCAGCCCATTGGTTTGTGTATGAGTGGGCTAGTTATATCAAATATATGCACTTATGTTTGTTTCAGTTCACTATGAACTGGAATATTATGTATCTAGATTTTCTTTTTTCTTTTCTTTTCTTTTAAATATATGGCTCTATTTCCTTATGTGCGCTGTTTGTGGTAATACTTAATATAGATTGCACACTTAGTGCACATGATGTTGTACTAGTTGACAACTTTTATTTGTTTGTGTGAAAATTATTGAATTAGTTTATACGTAGTTCAGTGTGTAGCTTTTAACAAGGAATTATAAAGATAAACTTCTTCATGATACTTGGTATTGTATTCTTACTTGTAGGGATCCATACTCCAAAGTTGTCAATGCTGATGAATTGAAAGCATCTCTGGCTTCACGAGGTATTCTGATGGTGGTTCTTGCATTTGATGAAAAGAATGATAAACTCTGTTTATTATAATTTTAAGTTCTGAATTTCTATAGTCAATCATTTAAAGATCTTTATCTTGTATATATGTTTTCTTAATAACAGAAATGTAGGTCTTAAATAATCAAGATTTCCTAAGTGCTGAACTTTTTGTGTTTGTTTAGTATAGGAAAATCTTGCTGCTTGTCATCATCGAATGCCTTTTTAAGTATTTTTCTGTAGCTATCCACAAGTCTTGTCTTCTACTTCTTAGTGGCTACACATTATGTGCCAGTGTTTTGAACATGCAAACTATATGACAAATTATTTCATATTTTGCAGCTATAGCAACCCCCGATGACAATATGGATGTAGTACCACCTGAGATTAGACAGGTCAATGTAATAGACCAGTCCCCTAAAGATGCAGATCCATCGCCTTTATTGGCAGCACCTAGTGCTGGAGAACTTACCAACAAAGCCAAAACACTATTGGACGCCGTGAAGCCTAAGCATAAAAGAAAGAAGAAGAATATGTCAAATTTGGATGGAAGTTAAATAGCAGTGTTAGAGACCCTCTCTGCCAATGGTTTTACCCTTGGCTTGGTCTGCAATTCCTTTGGGTAGATGGCACACATCTTATAATATCATCTCATGCTGTCTGAATTCGCAAGCTATGAGGCAGCATCTCTTCAGATACCTGGTCAAGTTCGTGTTTCCCCTGTGGTATGTTGGATTGGGCGAACGAAGTTGTGTTCGGGACGAAGCTGGAGTGTGGAGATCGAGAACTCATCTTGAAACGGGTTTTGTAGTTACCCATTTAGAATGCAGGGCAATTTCATCATAGTACGAGCATTTCACTTGGATGTGTTTTCTCAACTCTACGAAATGTACTCTGTTATTAGTAATCATAGAATGAATTTGTCAATTGATGCTATTGAGATTCTTTTATCATTTCTTCTTTGTTCAAATACGATAATGTTGTTCTTGTTAAAGGTGGCAAATCATTAGAATGCAACTTTGGCAAATTTTTGGGAGTCTATGTACCACATAGATCTTTTTTTGGATCCGCTACTGAAGTGCGCATTGGGTAAACTTCGCTCCTCTGCCTAGTCTGCAAACAAAGTTAATCCCTTGACAAGGAAGGCAGACTACTATCTAAATTATTCTAGATATGATAATCGGACGCTATCGTGTTTGCAGCGACATGAAGAAACAAAAACTTGATTGTCAAGGATTGAGGCCGATGGTGGTTGATGATGGTGAGTTCATCAATGCATAAAACATTCACAATTACCACCACATTCATCAAATTTTTCCTGGTGCAGTTTTTCAAGCTCCACATACCAACTTACACACTAAAGAGTCATTAGATATCATTGCACCTTTAGTAGGGAAAAAAATGAACATATATCAAAATATCCATTTTTTCTTCATCCTACAGAATCATAGTGGCAACGCATAACACGAGTGCATCTGTTTCGGGTTTAATAACCTCAGCAACTCAATATCTTTTCAAATATATGTGTTAGTTATCTGTCAAACAATGTCCTACAAAATAATCTAACTCTACAAAGTCATCTTCAGCTGTCTTTTTAGGCCTTGCTCAATCTACAGCTACTTCATCTTCTGATCAAAGCACAAGGAAAGGTGGAAGGAAGCATATCGTGCTTCCAAGAGGGTGGAGTTTTAAAAACTAGTCGACAGATTAAATCTCAGCCGTGCAAACTATAGCAAGCCATGTTGCAATGAAAACTCAAACTAGAATTTGCATCATGAAAACTATAAAATAAGGGGATGGGTGTAATTTTTACTGTTTGTTCTCAACTCTGCCATCATAATCTTGATATGGAACTTCAATCATAGGCCTCGGGATAGGGTGTCCGTTGAAGTCATCAGGAAATGCCTCAAAATCAGGGCCAAAGTTGAACTTAACAACACAGTTTGGTTGGGATGGGAGAGTGTACATTGAAGCTGCCGGGTAGTATTGACCGCCATAAAGATTTTCGAAAGCAACCCCTTGACATACTCCATTCTTGAAATAACATATCTCACTACCTGCAATCCATAAGAAATATAATCAACATTTTCACATCAAACACAATAAAGTGCAAACACTTTTCAGAACTAGATTACAGCCTAGAAATTAAGATTTCAAAACAATAGGACACATAATGATTATCATAGACACTAGACAAAAAACAATGCGATCTATATCTAACTTATACCTGCCACTTGGTGAAATTATCTCATTCAAGAGAAACAAAACATAACAAGGGCAACAATGTTGCTAAGTTTCCAGTTGAAGAAAAATCGAAGCTGCTAGTACATAATTCGTGCAAAAATGAGTAACTCAACTATGAGTGAGTGTGTTCAACTAGATAAGAGTTACAGGTCACAGTTATTTGTTCAAAAGGCTAGCATGAAAAGTTTCCAAGTAACAGTTATGCATTATATTATAGCAATTAGGTAGGACGTATGCAGGCACTAGCTACCCGTAAAGAGAAGTTCAGTCTCCTAATGGCACCCTTGGCAAGAGAAAAATACAGTAAACAAACACACATACTTTTTTTCTTCTCTAAAACAACAGTAAATAGTGAAAAAAAAAAAAAATTGAATTGGCTTATAGGAAGAGTTGTTTTGATATCTTCTCAGGCAGCATATCATACAGGTCATCTTTAGCTTAGTACCCATACCGTTGACAAACAAAGCATCCACATTTAGAAAGTGTGGAAAACTGGGAAAATCTGAGCTTGTTGGTACATGGATGATAGATGCAATATCCATGGACATCGTCGACTCTCATTTTTAATGAAATAGCAATTAAACAAACAGCTTATTGCTAACAACTAACAAGTGAAAGGTTACTCGGTTAACAACTAATATCTTTTCTCCATCCAGTTACTACTTTATCAACTTCAACAGAGACTTTTGTACAAACTCGAGAATAAACCAAAAACAAATTGACAACCAGCAAAAAACCAAATTCATGTTTATTTTGATCTACAAAGCATATACCAGAAAGAGTTTCTTAGTACCTAGTATACTGTGGAGAAAAAGATCAAGATTATGCACACTTGTTCACTAAAACTGCTGCAGTACTGCACTTACATGGTCTACATGCATACAGATTTTTTCAGTATCTAAGAAACTGAGACTATTTATTAAATTCAACAGACAATTACAGAACTCTCCTTGCACACACACTGGAAAAGGCAGGAACAAGTAATCGTTTTGATCATTCAAGAATCACACTAATAGTTCCAATAATAAGAACTTTTACCACAAACCACAATGTTATACATAAGCACATTCAAAGACACAAATAATTCAGGAGAACCAAGACAACTAAAGCAAAGTAAAAGATAAGTTCAGTCATTGTAGTAAACCTTAGAATACTTATCAAGAACAAAAAAAAAAAAGAATTTTGCAATCAATCACAATCTTAAACAACCTACATTGACAAAGAAATATATTCTCAGAACACTCACCAGGCACAAGTCTTGGAGGATCGGCCTTTGCATCTGGAGCACAAACATAACGCTGGCCTTTATACCAAACCATGCGCGGAGGCTCAGGAGCGTAAGCCCCTCCATTTGGCAAATTGATGTAAAATCCAATCACATCACCTTCTTTATACCCTTCCTCCCCATACTTTTCCCTCAATGCCTTGTGCACTTTACTCCCATCAACATCCCTATATCCATAACTATTCCCATCGTATCCAACCGGCGCCTGCAAGTCTCCCTTATCAGTCGAACACCCCAACCGCGTATGCCCTGTCTCTCCCAATTGCACCATCTTAATCTCAAAGTACCAAGCGCCCTCCGACACTCCACGTGTCGCCCTCACCATTCTGTATCCCTTTATGCTGCCGGCAGTCAACCGGTCATCGCTCAGCTCCACCTTATCCGCCTTGTGCACCTTCGATAGGCAGATTTTTAGGTCGGGACCATCGTCGTTCTTATCGGGAAATCGAGGTATCGGAGTGACCAATACTCGGTCTTCCGCACCGCCGTTCGCTGCGTTCTTGCCGTTGGAGGCGTGCCTAGTTCTTTTCTTCCCCTTCCTGGAGGTATTACTCCATACATCCTTGCTCTTCTTCTTCGATTTCTTCCCCGATACCTGCTTCCCATTCTGGGACGCAGGAGTAATTACGCCGGCAGGGGAGGGCAATTGGGTCAATCCTGATACTAAAAACTCCGGCGTTGGGCGAATTGGGAAACTGTATCTGCTTCTTCGCAGGGGGATCTTCTTCTTCATCGGCATCTACTGGGTCAGTTTGCTCCGCGTCCGGAGCTAGCGGTGTACCGTAGATTGAAGTGTCGTCGGAGGACAACTCCTCGGAAGCGGCGGCTCCAGCCTCATCCTTCATTCCGTTAACGTCGTCGATCGGCCGTTGATTGGACAATGTGTTAGATACTCCGTCAATTACGGTGGTGGGTGATGGAGAAGGGGTTGATGCTGCATTGGTCTCGTCCATTATGAGAGCGTCAAGCTTCTGGGGATGATTTTGGCGCAAATTGCATACGTATATATGGTGACAAGAATTCAGATTCGGACTCGGATATCGAGTCCGATTCGGATTCGCTGAGAGATTTGGGCCTGGGCCTGGAAATAACAGCAAGCTAAAAATTACGGCTATCCTGACCCTTTTTATTTTTATTTTTGTAGGATTAAAGAATACTTAGAATACAATATAATACTCCCTCCATCCCATTATTTGTCCCATATGGACTCGACATGGAGATTAAAACGATTGTGGAAATGTATAAAGTAGTGGTGGACCACTCATTTATGTTGATTTTTGGAATAAAATATAAATAATGGAACAAACAAATGTAGTAAATGAGACATAAATAATGAGACGGAGAGAGTATTTCTATTCAACATTCTTGTCCAGTTCTAATAATATTTTCTAGGCATAAAATTCACAATTTCGAAAAAACTTTTCGCATGTCAAATTTTACACATTCTCTAATTATATAAAAAAAACACAAAAGAAAAGTCGGGACCCACTGGAATTAGCCACCCTGGTATTCACGAGCCACGAAAAAAATAGTCTTGATAAAGAATCAAATCTCATTACAGAGTTTGGAGAAACTGATGAATGAATCAACTTGTCTTGATTATCAATGTCTAAACACCACGCCTATTATTGTTAACTACAGAAAGCAGCAGAAAGTCTCTTCTACCCACTCTCATCCACACTACACACTCTTACAAGTATGGAACCTCACACTTACGCATCATTCTTGAGCCTTTTGGATTCCTATCAAACGAGCATAATCAACCCACCTACAGATACATTCAAGAAACAGAAAATAAGTTAATTGTGTTACGGCAGCAGAACTATGAGTACGCGTAGGAAAGAACGCTTACAGTAATGAACCCAGAAACGTGTTGCCGGTTCTCACAGCAAAGCAAAGAGCACTCAAGAGTACTTTGTGTTTATGAAGTAAGGGCTCTAGCAGGCGTTGTTCGATCACACCAGCCAAAACTTGATATCTGTTGGAGAAGAAGAAAGTTCAAAATATATTTCAAGATCAAGTCATATCATCATATATAATATATCTTGTTTTGAAATTTTACTAAAAGTTCAAGAATGTGAATTTGTTTTGCAGGAAGGATATGTAGGAATCTGAGTCAAATGTAGAATGGATTGTTTGTCGATGCACAAGTAGTGCTTCATCTTGTCCTATTTTTTATATATTATTGTTAACAATGAGAGAATGTTGGGACTTCTAAAACAGAGGATGGTAGAGACAAGTGTATAATGAGTTGCATACCGGAGATTGCTAGATACAGCCATGTAGACACCATAGGCAACACTAGTTGAAAGTATGGGAACATTTTCCAACTCTTCTCCGGCAGAGGTATCAACGGCCTTACGAGCATTAATCAGTGCATTTGTCATAACAGTACCAACCTAGTCATCCAGACAAAGTCAAATTCTGTGTTATCCATAGTAAACTTCCAATTTACAAGAGTTAAAACATAGGCAAACTTATGAGTAACATCTAGGGCTCTAGAAGGATATTTAAAAAGAAATGATGGAGAGAAACTACTAAAGTAGACTGTAGATAGATCTTCTTGTGCTGAGCAGCTTTCAAAAAATCAGAAGATGTAGACCAGTAATGAAGGATTTGATCATCAAGATATCTATAATAAAAATTACCAGAGATGACGTGGTGCCAACAGCAAACAGCTTCGCTCCATTACGCTGCGAGAAAAAAGATTCAACACATGTTAATTACAACTTGATCATTTCATTTCTTTTTGCTTTTCCCCAAAAAAAATGAAAGATGGATATCCTACCACTATAGCACCGAATCTTTGTAACAACGAAAATGAGCTTCCACGTAAAGCAACCTGCATAAGATGTAAACCATGATTTCACCACTCGGTTGATACCTCATGTCATAGTGAAGCAACAAGTGATCTAGTAACGTTACCTGGAAGGCGTTATCTGGACAACCATGAAAGAACTTAGCAAGGCGACCAGCATTAAGCGCAAGAGCAGGTTGAAGAGATACGGTAGGAGCCGGGAGGTAGACAAGCATGAAATCAGCTATTATTGCCATCACCTGAGTCAGAAACAAACTGAAGTTATAAGGACGAGATCTTAAGTATGAAACTACTGTACATTAATTCAGATCATTATCCTCTTCCAAGACAAGTTGTCATCATTATCCCCATAGCCCTAATAAGAAAGTATGCTTGTTCTTTACAAGATATGTTGCTAAAAGGGATTTGACTGGCATAATCTTATAAAACCTACTCTTGCCTAATATACACCTAACTGCAAGTTAGTGTTTCATGTGCCGTAATTACTCAATGTCATGGAAGAACAATACGAAGGTTTAGACTATGAAAGTACCAGTTTCAGTCATGAGACGAGCGCCTAAGATTTCCAAAACCTACTACTATTAATAAAACAAGCAAGACTTGCAACATAGACATAAAGAACCGGCAAGAAAGCCTGATCTATCCCTTTATTCTAAACTAAAGAACTTAATGTCTTAACTAAACAGAAGATAACTATGCAAATAATAAAATGACTAGAGTAGAGATGGCCTGAAAATTGTAGGAATCATGAACAGGCTACATACCACATCAGCAAAAACAATTTCTATCTCCTTGAAAAAATTCTCCCTGCGGCGCTCATATTCTGCAGCAGTCTGGAGAAAAGAAATACAAATGCAAAATGTCAACAGGATCCCAAATAGAAATCCTAAAATAATATGAGATGCTTTTCTATCAGAAAGACACAAAGACCATAGAATGTATATTAGGATAACAATAGACTACTTAAAAGGTCCAAGAGCAGCACCTAAACAAAGAAAACTCTTGGAAAGACAAATTATAATGAAGAATAATATCACTGTCAAAAACACACACCATAAATATCACTCAAACAAGTTGATAAAAGTAATGTTATAAGAAAATCAAACATATTACTCAGTCCATGGACTAATTTTACAGAATGAAGGCATCGGCTATACAAAGAAAATCAACCAAGCATCAATATATTTGACTTGAGTATAAGAGGATAAAATACTGCATTCATTAATTAAGAAGAAGAAAAAAATAAGAACACATGGGGGGATAACATTGTACAAAAAAAAAAAAACTAAAAAAGACAAGGAAATTAAGGAAAAGATAAGATTTTGGTGCAGTTCAAAAACCTTAGTGAATACACCAACGCCGCATTCCATGGCGACTTTGGCCAAGAAGAGATCGTCGGCCAACAACCTCTCCTTAAACCCTCCGAACTTCATCAGCCACGAAATAAAATTCGATTTTTCGAGATCGAGATACCTCAACATAATCGACCCCGGTATTCTGCCTTCTACAATGGCGGCTTTCAAATCCTCAGGCAAGCTCTCAAGATGCCTCCCGGCTTCGGCCAGCGCCATTAAAGCTTCTTCTTTGTTGTTCCTCTTGTTCTTATCGTCGTTCCCTTCATTATCATCACCTCTTCCACCGTGTCCCCCTCCGCCGCCGTTATTACTTCCCTCTCCTCCGGAGCCGCCGCTGCCGGAGAATTTGGGGTTGACTTCGCTGTTGGTGGCGGCAGCATTAGTAGAGAAGGCTACGAATAAGGGGCGGCGGGAACTGTGAGATAGGGATAGTGAGAGAAGGGTGGGTTTTGGAGGGGCGAGGAAGAGAGATGGAGGTGAGAAAAAGGGGGTCCGATTGGTGGTGGGTTGAAGAGAGAGAACGCGTAACGATGATGGGGTGGCACTGAGTGTTGTGGAAATTGGCATTGCCGCGGTTTTGTTGGTTGCACGACTCCTTTCTCTCTCTCTCTCTCTCTACAATTTCTAGCGAGAGGGGTGGTGGCGGCGGCGGCGGTGGCGCAGTTTATTGATGAAGTTTCGGTGAACTATACTGTATTGTTTGAGACTTTAATCAACGCTGTTTTAGGTTGTTGAGTTTTTTTTTTTGTTTTTTTGTTTTCTTCTTAAAGTTGGTGAGATGTAGGGGCTGCAATTCTACAGTGTGGCAAGGTGCACGTGAGCCTCGAATTTAAATACGTATAGTATTAACATAAAAATTGTTGTTCATGTATCTTAATCCGTTTGTCGTATGATAGTAATGCATTATTTGTAATATGTAAATATATTTATTACAATGATTACATTTATTACGATGCATATCTCCATATTAATTACAAGCGGATACTATTAATTACAAGCGGGTACGTTGATCAGATCTTTTCTTTTAAATAATCTATGAATATAATACAATACTATATAATAATAATCAGCATCCAAATGTACCCTATCAAATTTAAATCTTCTAACATAATTTTACTAATATAAATATACTACACCCTCTGTCCCATTTATATTAGCCCCCTTTTCTATTTCAGTATGTCTCATTGATATTGATTCCTTTTCTATTTCGACCCCTCTCATTTATATTGGTCTCTTTCTAAAAAAAGAAAAATAAAATACTATGTTATTTCATATTTTATTATTTATCTCACCTACTTTATCATTCATTCTCTCGGCATCTCACTCATCTTCTCTTTCTTATTTTATCATCTCTCTACTTTCTTAATTCCCGTGCCAGAAAGTCAACGGGCCAATATAAATGGAACAGATGAATTACTATTTATAAATTGTCAAAATTGTGTAAATGTAAATTTTTTAACATGTTGATGTGACCTTACTTTTCTTAAATGCTAATACATCTGTTACGGTGATGATATGTAAACACTGATGATATGATTTAGTAATAGAGAATGGATTATATAGGAAGTGTGATTATATGATTTAGTAATAGAGAATGGATTATATAGGAAGGTGTCTTTCGAGATGGATTACAAATCCACACCCAATATTTTTACAATTATACCGTTTATTAATTGGAATTTGGTGAGCTAAATTAATTCTTGTTTCTCAAATATCTCACGGTAACGACCATCAAATCTACTAAAGCCATTAAGCCAAGAATCATTACCTCAAAAATATTACTCCCTGTACTAAATATATATTCCACTTTCCAAATATTAACAAATCATTACACACAACTTTTTTTATGAGACCCACAACATTTGCACAACTCTATATGCAACTATCAACTTTTATTAAAAATCGTGCAAAAAACAAAATTGACAAGAAAATTGAGATGGAGGGAGTAGAACAGAAACAAGAACAGGGAAAGAGGAAGCAACTAAGAAGAAAAGCATGTTCAGCTTCTCCCATTAGAAGTTATTTCTCTTACATTGCACATGCAGAAAACCAACTCAATCAAGCCTTAACTCAAGAAACCAAACTAGAGAAAGAGAAGAGCCCATATGCAAAGTTTCATATGCCCTCCAACAAAACTCAAAAACATAAAAAAAAAGTTCAAGAAAACTTTGCAGCAGTCACAATGTCGATGCACATCAGCTGTTACCAACCAGTAACAGAGGAGGCAGCCTCAGGAAGATCAATTCGATTCTGCGGTTGTTCACTCAATGCTGCCATTTTGGTTTGAGGCCACATAGTTGCGGATTACTTCCATTGCCAACTGATGAGCACTCTTACCTTGAAGTTTTGCAAGAGCTTCCACTGCTTCGTACGTCTCCTTGTCAGCAAACAGTTTCAAGTTGCATCGGGATGGCCCTTGTGGTATTCCTTCCCATTTGTCCACCAGCTCCAAAAGCTTCTCCTTGCCCTGCCCAAGAATTACAGTTGCTTTTTAGTTTTGGTTCTGTGCTTAATAGTCCTAAAATTTCACAAGATAAGGATTAGTGAGCCTTATTTGAATGAAGTGCATACCATGCGGTTTGTGAAGCTGCCGAGTGATTCTTTGGAGTGGCGCTTGCGTTTCCAGTGATAAAACAAAGGTTCTAGAACTTTCTCAAGATCATGAATCTTAACTTTCTCCTTGAATACTGCTGCCAGTGTGGTTTGGTTGGGTGTTCCTCCAAGCCAAATCTGTGACGTCGTACAAAATTATTCAATCACAGTAAAAGATCACTAGCTAGCACCATCCATTCTGAAAGCATACATTTGACTAACCTGATAACTATTTGGACCATCACCAACCAAGCCGAGTTCAGCCATGTAAGGTCTTGCGCAGCCATTGGGGCAGCCAGTTATCCTTATACAGATGGATTCATTATACTTGAGCCCAACCTAAATAAAATGAGAAAAGAATTTTCCATCAACAAGTATTGTCTAGTATCTTGAAACTAGATGAAGCAATTTCAGTTTCAACTCATGATATCAGTATATTTCTAGAAAAAAATGTATACCTTCTCGAATACAGCTCGAACTCGCTTAAGGATGTCAGGTATTCCACGCTCGGCTTCTGCAATTGCCAAAGGACAAAGTGGCAAAGCTGGGCATGCCATTGCTGTCACATTGAGAGGATCAACATATCTCGGTTGCTGTTTAATGAAATAACCGGTAAGAAATGGGATCAATCAGCCTCTTGAGTATCAAAGAGCAGATCTATATAAAAGAACTGCGATATAACTATAACATGATAATGTAAGGTAGTTAGAATCTGCTCTTTTCTTTTTGCAAAGTAATGGTCATAGCAGTGAAAAGTAGACATTTGGAATACAAGACCACGATGCATCTCATTAGTCAAACCGAATGATTCTTAGGCCAAACTCAGATACAATTCAGAGAAGCACTTAATTTCATCCGACCTGGATGTATGTATTGCATATCATAGACATGTACAGTGCATTCAGTAAAATTATGATGAGACAGCTATCTTAATATTCTCAGATAACATAATTCTCAACATATATGTTCTAAGCAACATCTCACCAGTAGACCCCCCTGAGCTAAAGCCGTGGTGATGGGGCGTTTCCATGCCTGACGAATGCCGCACAAAATGATATTCTGGTTTGGGGTAATGGTGACATTCAAATTATACTTCTCAATAACTTCTCGTAGTGTCTTCTTCATTTTCCCTTGGACTCGACCACTATCAACATGGAGGCCGCAAAATAATCCACCATCTCCCTATAAAAATAAACATTTGTAAAAATCAACTACAGCAAAGACAAGAATAAACTTAAAAATGTATCAAGCAAATTTTAACGATAAAACATACCTGCTCATGCCAACCCAAGTAGCTTTTAAATTCCCACTCAGGCAACTCATGGCAAGGTTTGAACTTCTTTCCATAATACCCCTCAACAGCAGCTCTGAACTTTTCAATTCCCCATGAGCTGATTAGATATTTCATTCTGCTATACCTGCGATCATCTCTTCTTCCATTTTCTCTTTGAGTGACAACAATAGCCTTTACTGCATTTAATATATCCCCTTTTGGCACATAGCCCAGTGGTTCTGCCAGCCTAGGGAAGGTGCTTTCCATTCTATGGGTTCTACCCATCCCACCACCAACCTGCAATGATCGTTGTTTGAGGATAAGAACTCTTGAGTTCTAAAACTTGCATGCCAAAAAAAAATCAATGCAAATGAGAAATGCACTTACATATAAGTTAAAGCCCTGGGGCTCGCCATCAGCATCAGACACAACAACTACACCAATATCATTTGTAAATAAATCCACAGAATTATCTCCTGGTACAGTCACCGCGATTTTGAACTTTCTAGGTAAGAACTGAGTTCCATAGATGGGCTCAGGTGAATCAGGAAAATTTGTACCATGGGAGTTATCATTCCGGGCATTCACTACTTCAGGAGGCTCCGCAGTCATAAACTTTTCTCCATCTACCCACATATCATAGTAAAAACCTGATTGGGGAGTTAAGAGCGCAGCTATATTGTCTGCAGTTTTCTGGGCAAACAAATAATCTTTTCGGTAGAAGGGGGCTGCTGGAGCAAGAACGTTTCTGTTCAGATCACCACATGCACCAAGTGTAGAACCCATGCTATGAATGATAGTACTCATTACTGTCTTAAGGTTTTGTTTCAATACACCATGAAGTTGAAAGGTTTGCCTAGTGGTCAAACGAAGTGTCCCAATCCCAAACTGGTCTGCTAGATCATCCATGGCCAGGTAGAGTTTGTTTGAAACCTTTCCACAGGGGTTCTTAGTACGAAGCATGAACGAATAAGACCTTCCACCACGCTCATCTCTATTGTACTGTTGATAGCTACCATGGAACTTGATTAGTTGTATAGCAGACTCATTAATGTTTGGGGCATCAGTCAACAACTCCTCATTGAGAGGATATCTTATGAAGTTACTGTGCTCTTTGATTATTTCGACTTTGCTGCGTTTCTGCTCGACAGGGGGATCTGCCTTCACAGGCTGACGAGAAATGCCAAAATCATAAAAAATGTATTAGCTGAATGTGTATACCAAATTAGTTTTGGACAAAAAAAAAGAAAGAAAAAACAGAAACTTCACACCAAGCTCTTGCCACAAAAGGGAAGGAAAACAATCAGGTGTTAGTGGCTATAGTTGGGTATATATTTTATGATTCATCCTAATAGAGGAACAAATGAGTGCAGACAAGTATTCTTGCCAGCCAACCATCCATTCTCCAACTGGTGAATTTGCATCAAGATTCTGAACTTTACTGATTTCAAATGAAATGCATAGCACAAGCATGCAGTTCCTGCACTCGCTGCATTCCACAGGGTGCATGCAAAATATGTATATGCTGGGGAATGTAGCAGGTGCAGGTATAGGAACACCAAAGCAGACCTAATTATAGCAGTGATGGAGCACTGGACCTAGAATACTAACTCCACAAATTCTAGAAAACACACATGCAATCGAGTTACATCTTAAGACAGGAGACTTTAGTGTCCACAAACCGGAATCTCGTCGTTTGCTAGGGAGTTCCGGATTGCTTTCAGAGAAACCATTTTCTATTACCAAAGAATTTTTAAAATCAAAAAATTAAAAAGAAAACACAAATCCACCTAGAAATTGAAACGACAAAACAGTACAACTCCATATTAAAAAAAAGGTGATTAAAAAAGCAGTGACGAATAATTGAAACAGTAATGCCGAGAAAGAAAAGAAAAAAGAGAAATACCGTGGAGACAGCTCTGATGGAGGCGGGATGCGCAGCAGCGGCAGAGGAGACGAAAACCTGGGGGCGTTTGTAGAGCAGAAGAGACGTGGAAGCGCTCTTCAAGCCATTGAAGCTCGCCGGAATAACCGGGAGCAGTGGATCCTTGGCGATGGCAGCCCCGAACGAGGTCGTCATCTAGTGGCAACGGATGCTCGCTGGGGTGGAAGATAGAGAATCAATAGTGGAGGATGGTTGACAGTGAGATGGAAGATATTTTAGGGCGAAATTGGAAGAGAAAAATAAATAAACAATAATCCCAATAACAATTGCTTCTGATTTTAAGGGTTGGAGGCGACGACGGCGAGTGCGGGCGGGGTCACGTGCCACCCACAAGACTTCTACTCTCAGATGCATTCCCAATGAGAAATTGGACTCGGCTATCCGCATACACTGAACCTGGACGCCTTGACAGCAGAATAAATGGCATTTACGGAGTCAATTGAGTCGCATAATATATTGTAAATTATTACGACCACTAACGACAAATCAAACACAGTTATGATTCCATCATACTCCCTCCGTCCCGCTAAAAAGTCCCAGTTGACTTCGGCACGGAGATTAAGAAATTTTAATTTAGTGTGTATTTTATAATTTTTAATTGTATAAAGAAAATGATACAGTTTTCGAGGAATGGTTGGTGGAAAGAAATGAGAATTATCCAAATTTTTGCAAGGCTAGTGAAAGACAATCGATTTTTATTTTTTATATTTTTTTTAATATAAAGTTTTCAAAAAAGATAAAAATCATAATTTTTTGAGTTCGGAGCGGAACATAATGAGAGATAGATTTTTGAAGAGAGAGTATAAGAATGTTGGGGTTGAGTAGTGAGTAAGGGGGACCCACTTCATTTTATATTTAAAAGTAATTTTTACTATTTTAGGAAAGAGGACAGAAATAGCGGGACAGCCCGATTAGGCAAGTAGGACAGAGGGAGTATTTTTTAACAATAAAAGGATTCGTATTGGGTTTTATATTTAATTCATTTAAAATATGATTTTGATAATTGTGTTCAATTGCTTATTTGCTTTATCAACTTTTGACCTTTTCAATTACAATGTTACAGTCACATACTCCCTAATCCCATATCTTGTTTGTTTTCGACACGGAGATTAAGATGAATAGATGGTTGTATGTAGATGAATAGGTGGTTGTGTGTAAAACAATGTCACACAAAGAAAAAATAGAAATTTATTTAGTAATTATTTTCCTTTTCAAAAAAGAAGACAAATAGGGTGAAACGACCTAGAAAAGAAATACTACAAGATAAGTCGGACTAGACATATGGAGTATTTTGTTTCGACCGAATTAGAGTTTTCCGAAATTTAATCACCCATGACGCTTTTCTTGGGCAAACTCACAACTAGAAATTTCATTTTTGATCGATACAAATTTTATTTTATTTCTATTTATTGAGGTATTTTATATTATTTTTCTTTTTTAGCACAAGTTGTCGAAATATATCTACCATGCTTGAAATGTGGCTCTTGGAGTGATGAATGGTTGTTCTCTTGGGATAACCTAAGGGTAAAAGAAAAACCCTATCCTAAATATGAACTTCGTAGTCTAGGATAAACTACATCCTCCCCTTTTACAAAATGTGTTACCAGTAACATTATTATATTACTGTACAAAAAATGTGCCAGATTAAGCTAAGATAGAATTTCACACATCGAATTTCGTTGTTATGTGCGAGCTTGTCACACATGGTCACATGGTTAACCTAATGCATTGGGTAAACCTAGGGGACCAACCAAAAATCTAATCCTGTCTTATTAAGGTTATGCAATAGGTCAAACCCTGTCAATGTGACTTACCTCTTCATTGTGTTTAGCATGCTATTATATAGTAACGGATACATCCCAGATAGTGGCTGTAGCTCAGACACAAGAAAAATTAAGAATGACACAGTAAAAATGACATGAATCGCCACATTTCTTCAAGAAATAGTAATCTGTATATGGAAAAAGAAAGCAGAATTTAAACATATCAACCTCATTTCGGATTTGATTATGAAACAAGTAGTGAATCTGAAGATATAGAAATGCTGCTACTTCTTCAGAAAGTAGAGTTTGTTTCAAGCTAGTACAGAGGAAATCAATTAATGGTGGATAGGTAGTTATAACAGTGATCACATAGATTTGGTTCACATCTTTCATTTTCACGAAGATAGGTACAACTCTCAAGTCTCAAGTACAAGCAAAGAGTAGAAAAGATAGTCATATTGTAAAGGCTAAGCATGGGCATCAAGAATAAAGACAAAATGCAACAGAGAGCAAATATTAACCAAACATAGGAGGTAAATATAAGAGGCATTTGCTCAAATACACATTCTACTAAAAATAACACAATACTACCCATTTCTTAAAGTTATGTTCACCAAATACCCAACATTACCAAATTACCCTCACTTTTTTACTTGTTCCTACGAGTGCCGATGATGAGCCTACGGGTGCCAATGGTGAGCCGATTTTCATCAGATATGCACTGCCTTGAGTGCCGATGCAGTGCCTTTGGAGAGCCTATGGGTGCCTATTAGTGTCTATGATGCTGATAAAAATTTTAAGCTCTCCGCAGCATCCATAGGCACTCCATCAGCACTCAAGGCAGTGCACATCTGATGAAAATCGGCTCACCATCGGCATCCGTAAGCTCACCATCAGCACTCGTCGGCACCCGTAGGTTCCCCTCAGCACTCATTGGCACAAGTGAAAAAGTGAGGGTAAATTGATAAACTTGGATATTTTGTAACTATAATTATAATGGGTGGGTAGTTTTGTATTTTTTAAAGTGAGAATGGGTATAAACATATATTTCCACTAAATATAACCAACAAAGGTAAAGATCTTATCTTTTTTCAAGAATGGCAAAATGATATCAGCAGCATTGCCTACACATAGCTATCCTTCTAACAGCACTAGACACTCTATACACACCAAAAAAATAGTATTCAAGAACAACATCCTAGCAAAGAGAAACCCATAATTTGATTCTATTTCAAAGACAAACTTATGAACTGAAGAAGCTTTGAATTCAGAGAGGTCTATTGAAAGCATTATATATATATAAAAAAAAGAAATCAGCCATTACAACTAGTGAGCTCATCATTGATATGCAGACACACAGAGCCATATATATAATATAAGCAGCACAACGAATTGCACAAATTAGTAAATGCAAATCAATTCACAACGTGTAGTAGCAACGAAAATATATAAAGATACATATCCTTGTATTAAAAAGGTATCAGAGTTTATGCCTTAAATTCACCAGATTCACAGAACAGTTAAAACAACCCTTAAACCACCTCCTTAGCGGGCGGCGCCGGCATCTTGAGGTCATCATCAACCATCTTAGCGGGAATTGCAACGTAGCCGTGCTTCTTGAGGTCATCATCGCCTTCATCATCGGAGACATCGTCAAAGTCAACACCGCGGGAATTGAAGAGGGCCCACAAGGAGTACATGACAGCGGCGGTGATGGCGCCAGATCCGACGCCGAAGAGCAGCGCTCCGACGACGCTCAGTATATCCATGGTCCGATCGCGAACGGAGCTCGAAACGGAAGGGTGGAATTTGAGGGGAAAACCGGACGATGATGATTGAATTTGGGGATTTTCACTCAATCGATCGAAATTGGAGTGGGGGCGGTGGTTCGAAAATCGGGGGGCGTCGGTGGTAGTGGTGGTGAATATGAGGGTCATGAAGCGCGGGCTCCGAATTTGGAGGTAACTGGGATCGTTAGGGTTACGATCGAGGGAATCAGAGGGGTAATAGGTGGTTGTGGTGGTGGCGGAGAAGTAGAAGATGGTTTTGCACGGGCGGGCCGTGGCAGCGGCGACCAGGAAGGCGAGGAGGAGGAGGAGCCGGAGAGTCGAGGTCGCCATTCTCGCGATTATTTTAGACAGAGAAATAGATGGAAATGGGGAGTGACGAATTGACACACACACCCCACCATAAAGGAGTAATTAGGAGAGCTTTTCTTTCTACTCAATAATTGATTACTCCATTAAATATTCATTTTAATTATGTTTATATTACTTTCCGTAAGAATTATTATAATTTTTGTTCAGTTAATGTAATAAAAAATATTTGAATTTTTTCCCAACTACATGTCCCCAAATAAAAGTAAAAACACGCGTTTTGACTCAGTTTTATTTTTTTTTTATTAAAAAAAACAATTCAAAACTATCTAAAATACAATGAAAATGTTATATTCTACAATTAGAGTCCGATTATATGAAAGTTTTTAAATTAACATTTTCCAAAGAATAAACAAAATCTCAAAACAACACTATCTAAAAAAATAAATAAATTCCAAATTAGTCTCATTTCTTCAACGATAGACTAAAAACCTTAATTGTTATGAAATGAAATTAAATGAACTTTTTTTAGATTTGATTTTTTGTTACCTTTAATATGTAAAATAAATATTCATCTAGTCCTACTAAAAATAATACATTTTTTCGGCAGGAAAATTAAGAGTTTGTATTTAGTAGTTAATCAGAAGTGGTCCACTTCTTTATTATATTATTTTATTAGAGATGAATATTCCCTCCGTCCCGTTATTTGTGGCTCACTTTTTCGAAAGAGGTGTCCCATTATTTGTGTCCACTTTCCTAATTTGGTAAAAAATTACTCCTACTATATCATCTTCTCTCTCCTACTTTTATTACATTCTCTCTCCTACTTTATCATCTTTCTCTCATTATCTTACTCATCTTCTCTCTCATACTTTATTATCTACTCTCTCTCTCATACTTTATCATCTACTCTCTTAATTCCCGTGCTGAAACCAATTGAGCCACAAATAACGGGACGGAGGGAGTATTTAACTACTCCTGCTCTACCTACTAACTATTTACGTAAGACAAATTTTGTAGTTGCTCGAATTTTGGAATTTGGCAAATCTTTTCGAATTCAGAGTATGAAACTGTCGGCCGATTACAAAACTTGAAAACAAAACATAAACCAATTTATTTAAACTTCTATCTTTTACACCAAAGTGAAATTTCAAACTTCAGCACATCTCCTTAAATATACAAATTTCAAAAGCTTCTCGGCTTACTCTCACAACTAAAAAAAATAATCCAATACCACTACAAAAACTTCTAAGGACTTTCAATGGCATCCAAAAATCTTACCACCACCCAAACAACTGCTCTCGTGTCATTCTTGCTGCAAAACTGCAAGGATGGAAAGCCGTTTAGGAGAAAGATGCAAGAATCAACTATCAAGTGGAATTATTCTCAAGCTACGGTGAATTGTCTTTGGGATACAGTAAAGAAACAACAAGATAGTGGTGAGGTAATTTATCTTCAAAATAAAAAAAAAACAAATCAAATCAAACCGAACAAAAGAGTCATGATTGACTTAGACTTTATACTGGATTCGAGCTACATAAAGATCAATAATTATAAAATTAGCAAAGGACATACTCCCTCCGTCCCATTATTTATGTCTCATTGGGATTGGGCACGGTAATTAAGATAGTGGAGGTAAAGGTGTAAAGTTGTGGTGTAAAAGTATAAAGGAGTGGGGTCCACTTGCTTAGATTGATTGTGGTCCACTCATTTATTTTCTTATTTAGTATGGGACATAAATAATGGGACAACCAAAAAAGGCAAGTGGGACATTAATAATGGGACGGAGGGAGTAAACTATAACAAGAGTATAGTTGGTAGGTGGGTGGGTAAAGACTTGATCAAAGCTCACACTAATGCAATTAGACCATCTAACAACACATTGTAGGTTATTGAGGCTACGATTTTATATAGAAACACTAGAGTTTGTTCGAATCTTAAATATCTTAAAGTTTAAGAGTATGCACAACATTATGCACATAGATGAAAAATGTCTCAATATAACCAGGGCAACATATTGATTTTATCTTACCACCGAAGAGGCAGAGCCACATAAAACTTGTAAGAAAAATAAGTTCATTACAAAAGTGATGTTTATGTGTGTTATATGTCGGCCTTTATTCAATCAAGATGGTTCAGTGTTGTTTGATTTTTTCCCTTTACACAACAAATAGCAGCCTAATGAAAAAGCAAAAATCAGCCAACAAGCACATTGGAGACTAAACCTATACAATTTATTACCAATGATGTGATTAAAGTCTGTCTAATAGATCAGGTATGGAGAACCAATAATGTCTACTTGCTATGTAACAATAATTTGTATACTACTGAAGTTGTGACATTAGAATAAGTATTTTTTCGTAAATACAAATTGTATGCTATGTAAGTCAGACCAGGCAACACATTGTAAAATTCAATGCATGACTGTTTAATTTGTTTGTTATCTTCATCAATACAGATTCTAAGGTAATTTTTTGTTTTTTCATTATATTATGAAGAGATACTACTACCAATTAGAGTCAAATGTTCACGCCATGCTAGCAAGCTTATGTTTATACAATAAAATGATGTTAAGCCCTACATCAAAGACAGTGATGTGCAATTTAGAGAGGTAGCCACATTAAAAGGGTTTGATTTTAGATTAATCCATCGACCACGTAATAGTCTTAATACTAATGTTCTGGATCTAAGGTCTTTTAGAGCAATTCAGAGTATCAAGATTGAAACAACATGCTACAATGTGGACAGGGGTGGACAAAAAGCATGGGTATCTGTCACCGTACCTGTCGCATTCGGGTCGGGAAATGCGGGTACATGTACCTGTTATGCATTTATCCGCAATTTTAACGTCGGATCGGGAATGGAATGGGTATTTTTTTTAGTACTCGTTCTCGTGCGAGTACCCTTATAAATATTTTTTTATATTTTGTTTTTATCAATGTAATTAGTAAATGTGTTACGTGTAATGGCCTTGGGCCCTTAGTGATGTACACCCATTAAAATCTTATAAGACGCCCAATAGAAATAAGGTTAGGTGCAATATTAAAATCAGAAAAAAGGGTTTGATGTTGCCTTTACTTGAATCAAAATTCACAAAGTGCATCAAGCAACGAGCGGAACTTCCTTTTGGTGCGCCTAGAAAAAGTCCTCTTTTTTTAAAATCCATTTTAAAAGAATTCAAAAAATAAATTGCAAAATGTAAAAAAAGTATTTTCGAGTTTTAATAGTTTTCAAAGAAAAAACAAAATTATTTCAAAAGGTTTCAAACGAAATCAAAAAATGAAAGGATTAAGAAGCATCGAAGTAATGTCTAAACTCAATGATTAAAAATAGGAATAAAAGGGTTTAAAAATAAGGAAACATCCTTTTCTTTTAATTGTGAATTCTCTCAATACCTGGATTCGACTAAAGAATCGAAATAGAATTTGAAATAGTTTAACCGGGATTAACGAAAGGGAGTAAAGACTACCCAATAAATGAAATTGACTAAAGATTTTCCTTTGAGCTATTTGAGAGTTATCCAATTTGAGTTATGAGTATGAACAGTTTATTTTTCATTTTTCATGAAGAAAAAGGACTGGAATTCTAGTCTAATTGATTTTATAGATCCATTTGTCATTTTTTCTCGAGCCGTACGAAGATAAAACTTCCTACACAGTTCCAGGGGTATTGTACATCTATATCTATCCCAATGAGCCGTCTATCGAATCACTGCAAATTTGCAATTGATGTTCGATCCTGAAGAGAAGGAAAAGATCTTAGAAAAGTGGGCTTTTAGGATCCAATGAAGAAGAATCAAACTTATTTATACAGAAAATGAGCAACAATAAAATATGAACAATAACGAGTCACCGAGAGATGAGCTACGAGATGTGTCCGAAATGAATTTCTTCCCTTGACCACGACCACAACCCCTACCTCTATTTCGTTCAACTTTTTTTGTGCTTGATATTAGATTAAATTTGAATGTTTTTTTGGTTTTTTTGTTAATTTTTAGTATTAATTTGAATTTTTACAAATATGTTGTAATTTCATACATGTATACCAATTCCCGTCCCGTATCCGTGTGGATATCCAAATACGGGAATCCACTATATGTGGATACGGGTTTGGGTTAGAAAATTTATTTCTTGTATGTGTGGGGGTACCCGACCCGCGCCCACCCCTAAATGTGGACCAGTTAATCAATGCAATTGTTCTATCATATGAACAACTATAACCTATCAGCTTAAACAAAGTATTCTTGAGCTTGAAATGGTGCATGATCATGATTAAGATTATGAAGATTAAATGAAAAAACATTGGTCATCGTTGTTTTTACCAAATAAATCATGCAAAGCTAAAACTTAATTCAATATAGCATTTCAAGTTATCGAACACAGGAAACGGAGATTAGTCGTGATTTTTCCACTTATCTTTTAAGGGTTTGATTAGCAACCACGCAATTTTGAGTTTCTACTAACTACGAGCAAATAAAATAAATAAGCGATTAAACAGACTTGTAAATATGCAAGAAAAGTAGGTCCAGCGAGATGAAATTGACTAGTTATGGACCATCGTGATGAAATTGACACGACCCTCATTTCCACTTATTTAATCGATAGCCGTCATGTTGCACATCGAAACGACTACTTCCCTAATGTAGATCTTGCAACTATATAGACAACTTTGTGAATTAAAGGAACCTAGTTTAATAGCCTACTCGTATGTTGGACATCCAATAGTCTCCTACCAATTTAATCCAATTATTCTATGAATAATCTTGCTATTTTCCTAGCCCTATTTCATGAGAAACGATAGAATTACTAAGTTAGCTACAAATTAAGTGACCTCCGAACTAACCCAAAACCTCTTAGATTAATTTGAACCCCTAAAACCTCACATACTAATCATGTGTGTGTGTGTTTTACATTCCACCGGACCCTAAAAGTTTAGCTACGTGCATAAGAATGTCCTGACTGTGCTGGTAAACATACTTTAACCCCAAATCTAATATGTACGAAAATTAAACTACAAAAACAATAAACTAGAAACACGGAATTAGACGGGAAATACTAAATGCGTGAATTTAAGAGTACCAAACATATGTCTTCGATCCCCAAAAGCAAACGAGATTAAAACTTGTCTTCAACTAGAACTAACATGAAACAAAGAGATGGAGCGATGGATCTTCAGTCGGAATCAGAAACGGCGCAGGAACGGAGACTCGGAATGAAAGTATGTGCTATGAATCGCGGAACCCTTTAATCTGCGCCTCTTCTCCCTATTATAAAGAGCCTCTCATTTTCCTTATAGAATTAGGGCAAATCTTTCACAATTGGACAGATATGGATAGATAAGGCACATGCAAATCTTTCCTATCTACTATATCTTTGCCTTCAAGATTCCCCTCTTCCTTTCTTTAGAATTTTAGCCCAAAAAGAGTTTGAATTTGCGCCGCTACATCAGCACCTTTTTACCTGAAAACTCGCCTAGAAAGTGCTCCGATTGCCCAATTATATGACTTTTTTGCTAAGAATCAATAGGTACGAAAACGACTCATCAAACAGTTACAAGATTCTACATCTAAAGAAGGATAGTCTGATAAGAGCATAAACACTTCCAATAGACTTGGAAGGGCCTAACAGTTTTGGCTGAGGAATTTCAAGATCGTATGTATTTCAAGTTTGAAGTTGGTATTAAGTTTTCTGTAACATAAGCATGAGTTATCAATGAAATCAACAAGCCACCTTGAAATCCACAGAAATCAGCAAGCCACATCTCCAAACGTAAACCAACTCCACATACATAAGCATTACAATACCAAGATTTGTCCAAACATAAACCAACTACAAAGAAAGCATTACCAAACCAAGATCTGTCCAGCCGGCGCTGCCGATGGGGTGTCGGCAGAAATTGATCCAATTTCCTCAAATCAAAGAAATTGATCCACTACCTAAAAAGGTTCATTTCCCACTTTTATTTACTTTATTGAATTAATCTCTTCTTCTAGATATTGTAATCTGTGTTTTTATTTCAACTGTACGTACATGCATATATGCAGATGAACATCGAGATGGAGACAATGAATATGCGGGGATCGGCTACTGGAATATTGGATTGTTGGTATCAGTTGTATGATTTGGTTTTATGTCGGGACTTCATATAGAAATGTAGGTAATATAAGATTCAAAATTCATGCTTTTTTATAAACTCTGAGAGTTATTTCCACTGTACCAAAACACTTTCTTATGTTTTCATTCAAAAAAATATATATACGAATATATATAATTTAAGGGCCCAATTTTCTTGTTTCGCCCTGAAGGACCAGACCTAGATGTTGCCAAAAAAAATATTCGCTTAGCAATTTGCTTGTAACGAACAATAATAAATGAGAGGAATGTCAACACTATACATTTCAAACTTGGAAAATGCAAAAATATACATGATTTTCCATAATTGCAAAAATATACATATTAACCTACTTCACATGTAGTGTATGTGCATAGAAGCGGAGCCAGCTACCCCCGAAAATATAGATAATTTTTTTTAATACTATTCATTAGTTAGATCGTGACCCAGCGATAGTGATATATAACAGTTTTACAACATGTTGTGGGTTTGATTCTCATCGGATACATTAATTTACTTTAATTTTTATTTAGGTCCATTACTCATTACTTTACAAGGTTACACACCCAATACCCAAAACCTTTTAAATGTTGGCCCATAACTTACCCAAATTAAATAATAACTTCTCATCTCATTCCCAATTCCCACGACACACACTGCACACAATTGGCAACGGCTTTCAAGTATTCAACTATTGGGATTTTGAAGGTTTTGGAGAAATTACCATTGGAAAAGCTTTGTATTTACTCCCTTAAGGTATTAATTTTCTATCCTTAGTTCTAACTTTTAGTTCCAATTTTATATTCATGTAACTAGGGTTTTGGGCTTCTTTAATTTGTTGTTCTAAATTTCTAATTACTTGTTAACTTTTCTTGAAGTATAAATTAATGATTCATAAGTTTGTATGGGGAATGGAAATGAATTAACCAATGTTAATTTTAGAGTTAGTGGGGGTGGGGAACTAGTTTATAATTTTATATTTATTCTTTTGTCTTTTATATATAGTTTACAAATATTAAATCTTTTGGCAATAGGATGAAGAGATTTTTTGAAGTTATTCCGAAGTACAAGGAAGCAAGTAATAAAGAATCAATTGACAAAGAATCAAGTAACAAGGAAGCAACTCAAGAAAGTAACAAGAAAGTAGCTCAAGAAGCTTCATCTTCAAGTGATTATCCATCTTTTCCTTTAAAGGAACAAATAGATTCTAGTCACGTTGTTTATGAATCTCTAAAGCCCCATCCTGGACTAAGGAAGCAAATTTCAGAATTCCATCCGAATGTCCAAGATGAGGTAAGGAGAGCTTACCTTCAAAAAGGCGTATACCAACCTCGTGGTCATGCCTTTCCCTCTAGAAAGATTGGCAAACAAAATCGGAGTTTTGTTGAGACATGGTTTGATGAGTATGATTGGTTGGAGTATAGTATTGAAAAGAATGTTGCATATTGTTTGCCTTGTTTTTTATTCAAAAATCCAGATGAGCTTAGTGGTGAACATTTTGTAACTCAGGGGTTTACTTAATGGCACAAAAAAGAAAGCATAAACAAGCATGTTGGAGCAATCAATAGTCCTCATAATAAAGCTGTGAAGAAGGGCGATGATCTCATGAATGCAAATCAAAGCATTGGAGCAATATTGGATAGACAAACGGAACAAGAGAAGTCTGATTATCATATTCGCTTGAAAGCATCAGTTGATGTTGTTAGATTTTTAGTTCGAGGTGGATTGGCATTCCGGGCACATGATGAATCTAAAGACTCTTTATACAAGGGTCATTTTCTAGAATTGTTGGAATTCTTGGGAAGGAACAATAAAGAAATACAAAGAGCATTGGAATCTGCTCCCGAAAATCATAAGATGACTTTTCCAGATATTCAAAAAGATATTGCTTATGCTTGTGCTTATGAGACGAGACCATTACTCAAATTATAAGTGAACTTGGAGATTCATTTTTTTTTGTGTATTGATTGATGAGTCGGGGGATTGTGCTGATAAAGAACAAATGGCAGTTGTATTACGTTTTGTTGATGATAAAGGTTTTATTGTGGAGAGATTCATAGGAATTGTACATGTCAAAGGTACAACTGCATTGTCTCTTAAATCGGCTTTGGAAGTTATGTTGTCTGGATATGGATTATGTATATCTAGAATTCGAGGACAGCGATATGATGGGGCTAGCAATATGAGCGGTCGATTAGGTGGTCTGAAAAGCTTGATTCAGAAAGAAAATCCTTGTGCATATTATATTCATTGTTTCGCTCATCAGCTTCAATTGTCTCTTATTGCAGTTGTGAAAAGTCATAGTGTGGTGAATTGGTTTTTTTGCGGAGGTCAATCGAGTTGTTAATATAATTCAGTCTTCCAACAAACGCCAAGATTTGCTCTGAGAGAAACAAGCTGCTTGTGTGGCAAATTTGAGAAATAATGGCTTGAAGAAAAGTGGTAAAGGATTAAATCAACTTATGTCCTTAGCTAGAGCTGGTGATACTCATTTCAAGACTTTAACAAGTTTAATGGAGTTGTTCTCTCCTGTGATTGATGTGCTTGAAGACTTGGAACTCGATAGATCATGTGACAAAAAGGGTGAAGTGGTATCCTTGTTATTTGTTTTGCAAACTTTTGACTTTATTTTCATGTTGCACTTAATGAATGATATCTTGGGTGTGACAAATGATTTGTCACAAGCTTTGCAAATGTGTGATCAAGACATTTTGAATGCTTCAAAACTTGTTACAATTAACAAGAATCGGTTTCAAGAAATGAGAGAAAGAGGATGGGAAGTTTTTTTGGAGCGAGTTTTGTTGTCTTGTGACAACTTCATGATTACTATGCCTGATATGAATGCACAATATGTGAAGGGACATAGGTCGAGGCATCAAGCTCCTGTGGTTTCCAATTTGAATCATTATAAGTTTGATTGTTTCTACAACATTTTGGATTTGCAATTGAAGGAGCTTGATGATAGATTTAATGTCGAAAACATTGAATTATTGAGTTGTGTAGCATGTTTGTGCCCTTCTTCCTCTTTCGGATCTTTTGACATAAAGGCATTACTAAGGATGACTGAATTTTACCCAGATGAGTTTTGTGGTGTCAGCGACTCGTCCTTGTCTTTCCAGTTTGAGAATTATATTGCTGATGTGAAATCCGATTCCAGGTTTTCCTAATTGAAAGGGATATCTGAACTTTGTAGGACACTTGTTCAAACAAAGAAGTACAAGACATATCGTTATGTCTTTCTCCTTGTCAAGTTAGCTTTGATTTTACCTGTGACAACTACTAGTGTCGAGCGAGTGTTCTCAAGTATGAACTTTGTCAAGAATGACAAAAGAAACAAGATGGGAGATCAATGGCTCAATGATTACTTGGTGACTTTCGTTGAGAAAGATGTATTTAGCACAGTTAGTGATGAAGCTATAGTGTTGTGTTTTCAAAATATAAAAGAGAGGAAAGGAAAATTATAAATGTAATATTTGTTTGCAACATTGTTTTTTTTAGTATGGTATGTAAGAATATTATAAGTCTTTTTTTTAAATTTAACATCGCCTCTTAAATAGCACCCGTGGACATAAATTCCTAGCTCCGCCACTATATGTGCAGTGTGTGTGTGCAGAGTGTATGCAGGTGTGTGTCGGATTCTTTCTCCTTGTTTTACTCACTTGCCTAGATAATGACAAAATAAATGCATGCATGTATGAAAATAAAAGCAGAAGATATATACATAAAAAAAACTTTCCATGCATGCATACATAAAGTCAAGAGCTGAAGATATTATTAAAAAAAAAAAAGCATGCATGCATGAAAACAAAATCTGAAGATATATTTAAAAAAAAAAATACTTCCCATGCATGCATGCATGAAGATATTAACCAAAAAAAAATGCATGCATGAAAATAAAACCTGAAGATATTTAAAAAAAAAAAAAAAACTTCTCATGCATGCATGCATGAAGCCGAGAGCTGAACATATTATAAAAAAAACATGCATGCATGAAAACAAAATCTGAAGATTAAAAAAAAAACTTCACATGCATGCATGCATGAAGCCGAGAGCTGAAAATATTACAGATACATGTTTATAACGTGAAGCCTAATGAAGTCTAAACAAAATAATAAATATAAAAAATGGTTATTTGAGGCGAATAGGGTTCGAACCCAAGACGTAAAATTTTTTTCCAAGCTATGAAACCATTATACCAGTACTCATTCTTGTGAATTTATATAACTAATATCGTGTTTATAACGTGAATAACTAGTACACATTTATGTGGTTAATTGTGATATTTTTTGGAATTTTTTGAAAATATAATTGTGGAACTTCGTAAATTTAATAAAAATATTTTTGATAATTTAATTTAGGGAATTTCGTGAATTTAATTTAAGGGTTTCGTCAATTTAATTTAGGCAATTTCTTTAATTTAACTTAGAGAATTTCGTTAATTTAACTTAAACAATTTCGTTAATTTAATTTAGACAATTTCGATAATTTAGTTTAGAGAATTTCATGAATTTAACTTAGGGATTTTTGTTAGTTTAATTTAGGCAATTTCGTTAATCTAATTTAGGCCATTTCGTTAATTTAATATAGGCAATTTCTTTAATTTAATTTAGGGATTTTCGTCAATTTAATTTAGGCAATTTCTTTAATTGAATTTAGATAATTTCGATAATTTAATTTAGGGAATTCATGAATTTAATTTAGGGGTTTTCGTTAATTTAATTTTGGCAAATTCGTTAATTTAACCTAGATAATTTCCTTAATTTAACTTAAACAATTTTGTTAATTTAATTTAGACAATTTTGATAATTTAATTTAGGGAATTTCGTGAATTTAACTTAGGGATTTTTGTTAATTTAATTTAGACAATTTCGTTAATTTAATTTAGGCAATTTCGTTAAGCTTAATTTGAGTGTATATCGTGCCCTCCAGAATTTCGTGTATTTAATTCAGAGACATGCATAAGCTTGTGAGTGTATATCGATCGTGCCCTCCATAATTTTTTCAGAGACATGCATACAAGGTTTTTAATTCAGAGACATGAATATCGGCGCCCATGCATATAATAGCTTTTGAGTGTATTCTATTACAAAATGATACATTAATTATTTCACAATAATGTATCAATCTTTCTCAATACCCCATAAGAAATTAATTGAACCATAAGAAGAAATGAATGCACCCATAGTTACAAACCACCAAATATTCTTTGAACCAATATTTTGTAAAAATATTATTCGTACATGTTAATATTTTATTTATAAAATTAAGAAATAGTATTATTTAGTTAAAATAGAAATCATTTAATGTAAAAGTATTCAAAGTCACATATTATTTGATTTTAAAAATATTTAGATATTTATTTAAACGAGATGCTTTTGTTTGTAGAGGTTTTGAAAAGTTTTTAAAAATATTATAGTGTTTATTTTAATATGAGGAGAATGATTTTGTAAAGAATATTAAGAATTTATGATAAAAGAACTTATTATATAAGAACTTATGGTATAAACACTTAAATTTAATAAGTTAATTAGGAGAACCTCCTTAAAAGTTACTCATACGTATGCAAGAAATTCACCGTACACCGACGGAAAATTCCGTCGGTAAACCGCGAAATTCCGTCGGTAAAAAAATTACCGACGGAATAAATGCGGTAAAATATATAATTTTGATTTATATATTTTGATTTATTTAAATCGAAACTATAATTTATTTTTTGAGAAAATCATTTTTTACATTTAAAAATGTTTACCGACGGAATATTCCGTCGGTAAATTTAATTAATGATTTTCTCAAAAAATAAATTATAGTTTCGATTTAAATAAATCAAAATATATATTTTACCGACGGAATATTCCGTCGGTAATAAAAAAAAAATAATTGGCACAATTGAAATTTGGCGACGGAATATTCCGTCGGTAAAAATAGCGACGGCTTTTTGCCGTCGGTATTTCGTCGGTAAGTTTAACAGTCATATTCCGTCGGTATTCCGTCGGTAAGCCGACCCGTGTTTCTGTTCCGTCGGTAAATCCGTCGGTAAATTTGATAATTTTTGTAGTGTACGTTGTCATAAGTTAATATGAAAATATGTTAAAAATAAGAAATCATTTCAATGAGTTCTTCCAAATATGCGTAAAATGACGTATAATATACAAACTTCGTAAGTTTTTCCAAACGGGGTCTAGATTTTATCCTTATTTTAGGAAAATGGCTCCTTATAAAGATTTGAAATCGTTCATCGCAATGTATAAGAAATATCACTACTAACGATATAGTGGGTATTTGAAAGTTTGCAAAACATCAAATAATTATTTTTACATGAAAATTTATCTATACTATAATGGAATAATACTTTGGGAATTATTATTTTAAAATTATTATTTTAGAATTTTTTTTAGTAATAGTATTATGAGAATTATATATTTCAAGAGTGAGAATTATATATTTCAAGAGTATTATTATGAAAATTTACTTGAAAGAATTAAATGTTTCAAAAAAATTGTAAAATCTGATGTCATACATTACCAATACAAAATTACATGTTTAAATAATAATAATAATAATAATAATAATAATAGCAATATAACGACACAAATTATTTTCAACTATAAATAAAATAATAACTAAAAGTAAGGAAAAAAAAATCAACTTAAAACTATTTATTTCCTTCTACTTTGCATTTAATAAAAAAGCTACTTCAACAAAAACTTATTTTTTTTTTCAAGAGAAAGAAAAAAAAATTATAAGCTAAGTTTTCCTTAAGGTTAGATTAGACAATGCATATTTTCTGGTTTAAATGGTTCTCCCAAAAATAGAAATTGATCCGGATCAATTTGATCCAAATAGTTTTTCCCTTACTGTATATATCAATGGTGATTGCATGAATCAATGTCATAATTGCTCCAATGCTAAAATCTTGAGCTTACTTAATTATATGTCATTCATTCGTGTGTATTTTTTCTAAAATATGGTGTATAAATTCTGAGTTTCATATCAACGGAAGAGTGTGCCAGACAATATTTTCAAGTCTATTGAGTGTACGTAGAAAGCAATATCAGTATATATAATGTCTCAGACCATGAAAAACTCAGTAAGGGTGGCGATGCTTCTAATGTTAGTTCTACTTTGTAGAGGTAACTACTTAATTACTACTGTACTCCCTCCGTTCTATTATTTCTATCTTATTTTTCTATATGGGTTATATAGGAAGATATGAAGTATATATGTATATTTTTCATATATTTTATGCATGTTCCTTAATTTTTATGCATAAATTTTGTAATTATTATACATTTGGCCTTATGTATAAAAAACATATAAGGAACATTTCAGAGATCCAAACCATTTAATGATAAGATGAAGGGTTCAAATTGCTTCTTATTTTTTATTTTAATATGTCTTTTTATATGATAAATGATTTGGTTGGTTGGTGCAGGTGATGATGATAGTATAATAACAAGCAATGGAGGAATTTGCACGAGGGAAATTTCTTCGGGAACTGGGAGATGTAGTCGAGAGTTGTGTGATCCACTCTGCAAACTAAACCTTCGAGGAAGAATGGGTGTGCAGGGAAGCTGTGGTATTGAGAGTAATATCTGCAAGTGCATTTATAGGTGTCCCTAGTCGATATATAAAAACATAAACCAAATAATAATAATGTATTTCTCATCTTTTGCGGCAAAAAGATATATGCATGTTGTTTTTATGCCTTGTTGGAAATATATATAAATATACACCCATGGGGTTATTTTGTAATAACATATAAGTAAGGGGCTTATATGAAATAAGTTATATGAATGCAAAGCGGTTAAGACCGTATGCAATATTTATCTAATTCTCATTTTTCTTCACTGGAAAGTACAAACATTTGGATTGTGTAAACAAACCATAATCTTTGTGATTATTAGTGATCATGAGTAAAGTAAGAATTTCATATACTATTTGATTCCGCTGCAAGTATGTATTCTATCACTAATTTCCGTCACGCCTACATAACAAAAAATGATTGTTAATTTTGATGATGAAGTTTTGACCTAGAGTCCAAATATAACCACAATCACATATTTAATCTCAATGATTGATAGATATCTCATAGGTCTTTGCCACAGTAGTCAAACTCACTAAAACAAAATACAAAAGTAGTCAAATTTAAACTTACATTCATAAAGTAACAAATTTGTCCAAAATTCTCTTACTTTCTTATCTGAATTCATCCAATTCCATAAATACAGTGCGTATAAAATCCAAACAAAAAGCCAAAAAAAAATATTTAATTTAAATGCGGGGTGATTTAGTTGCTGGATTGAATGGATCTGTGTAGGGATGTTAGCCCTTTATAAATTTATAAATAGACTATTTGAACTAATCTTCCAACATATATATTCACTCCGTCCTATTATAAATATTATTTTTTTTGTTCTATAGAGAAATCAAGAAAATGACGTTTTGTGTTGTATGTTGTTTGATTTTTGACTAATTTATTTATTTATGTCTACATATTCTTGCTTTTTCTAGAAAAAAGAAAAACACTTTTAATGGGACAATTCAATTAAAAAATGAGGACGCTTATAATGAGACGGAGAGATTATTAACCAAGCTATTCATAATTACAAATTTACAACTATTAATTCTTAATTAACACCTCCCTTAAACTATACATCTGAAGAATTCAATTTAGAGACACTATGTAATGAGTCTTGATCTTCAGTTCACATTTTTTTTGAGCTGTCTTATTATTATTATAATTTTGCTTCCGAAAAATAAAATAATTTGTGAATTATAATCATTTTAAATAAGTGGACTCCAACACTTTAATACACATTCATCCACTTTATTAATCTTCGTGTTGTAAAGAAATAAGCTAACAATAATGGGAGGAATATATTTGACTATATCAAGTTTTAGGAGCCTATTTTATTGTGTACAGAGCCTCATATATCTGATTTTACATGTCTAGGAAACTGATTAACATTAAAAAAAAAAACAAACAAAACAAACTCATGTATCTATCATCGAACAAAATGTAGAAATCTTATCGAGAATGCACACTGAATAAACACCAAACCTCCATACCTAGTTCTCGGTTTGAGATTTGCGGTTCCAAAAATATCATGTTCCAATGATATTCAATTAAAACTCCGTAGTTTTGTCAAAACAAATGATAAAAGGGTAGAAAGACTAATTGAGTTACTATCAAAACAACACAGTTTAATATCAAAACTACATAGTTTTGACCGATAAGATTTTTCAGTTTTTGGAAAGACATTTTTCTATTTAAAGCTGAACTTGTTTAACCAAAAATAAAATAATAATAATAATAATAAGAATAAGATTATTACCTTTTTTTCTAACTAAACTACTTCAAACTTGATTTGTTTTTCAGAGATATATAACAGTAAGCAGAGAGCGGGTCTGTACGGCTGAAGCTTTCATTTTACAATGGGAATTTGCCAAGAATACCCACTTTGTATTCAATATTGCACCAGCTGCCACTCTTAATTATAAAATGCAGTAGTACCCATGAGGACAATATTCTCCCTATTCTGTTGCGTGAAGGGAGTGCAGAGTACGGACCTACTGCGGCGACAAGAAACCAGTTGCCGACGATGAGGTGGACGACATGCTTTGCGGAAGACGTGACCGGTTCTTTGCCTGAAGATGTGAAAGGAGGTTTGACCGCTTGGGAGGGGCGGGACCGCCCCGCTGCAAGGTGCGGATTCCCACGCCCTACACCTAGCCCCCCTGCCTCACCTGCAGGTTTGACAGAAAGTGAATGCCAGCCATTGCCAGCCAATTTTTGTGCCCTAGTTTATGCAATAATGCAAGCCATTGCCAGATAAATTATATGTATCTGTTCTGAATCCTCCGTTCCAAAAAAAATAGTGTTCTGAATCCTCCGTTCCCAAAAAAAATTATATGTATCTGTTCTGAATCCTCCATTGCCAGATAGACTATATTATTATTATTATTATTATTATTATTATTATTATTATTATTATTATTATTATTATTATTATTATTATATAACAGAAACGATGAAATAGAGTGTTCAATTAGAATACAAGTATACAACATAATTTTAGGGTTTGTAAATAAGAAATTAGGGTTTTCAAAATTAAAAATCCTAATTTCCTATTTATACAAACCCTAATTTCGGTTTGTAATTGGATATTTAATTATAATTATTAAATACATTTACGAATAAATAAGGGTATATATAAAATCCGAAATTATATATATAAATTAGTGTATATATAAAATCCGAAATTAGGGTTTTAAAATTACAACCCTAAAATCGTAATATAAGAAATTAGGGTTTAAAAATTACAAATCCTAATTTCTTATTTATACAAACCCTAATTTCGGTTTGTAATTGGGTATTTACTTATAAACATTAAATGCATTTACGAGATTAGATAAATTAGGGTATATATAAATTCCGAAATTATATATAGGGTATATATAAAATCCGAAATTATATATATAAATTAGGGTATATATAAAATCCGAAATTAGGGTTTTAAAATTAGAAATCCTAATCTTGAAGTTTGTAAATTAGGGTAAAATAAGGGCATGTATAAAATCGAAATTACGAGAATATAAATAGGAGATTAGGGTTTTTTGTCACGCACTCCATCAAAATCTTGAAGTTTTTTGTCACGCACTCCATCATGGCGATTTTGTTTATGGTTTTTTGTCACGCACACCAATCGAGCATTCGAATATTTTTTTGTTGAGGGATTCAAATTTTTTTTTTGTAGGTTTGTAGGTTTGGAAGCCTTCCATTATATAAAGTCGTTGGTAGTCTTCAAATTTCTCACACCTTCAACTTCTCAGCACTACTTCTCAGCATTTATTTCCCAGCAGTAGACAAGAACTAATAAGTGACGAGAATAAACAACTTCCCAGCAGTAGACGAGAAGTTTCCCAGCAGTTATTTTTGAAGATTAGTAGACGAGAATGGATGAATATGATGCCGCCTCGCAGGTTAGTAGACGAAATCCGAATTTTTTTATCGTGTTAGTAATGATCGGTGGTGTTAGTATGAGGGTTTGAAATTATTGTATACACGATATAAATTATTGTAGATTAAATGCCTCGCTGTTTAGTAGATGTTTATAAATTATTGTAGACAAATCTGAAAGTTCTGTAGACGAAATTTAGGGTTTGAAAATTTCGGGTTTGAAAATTTAGGGTTTATAAATTATTGTAGACGAAGTCGGCGAATCCTTGTTTTTCAGCATCAGATAATAAATTAGTATTATATGTCTCACAGGTTAGTAAATGTTTATTAATAATTTGTTAAATATTTATAATATGACATATATTAATATATAATTTATTAATAAATTTATATCGTTTATTTTATATCGTGTATTTTAATATTTTAATCAATAAATAGTCTGTTTGCTAATTGATTCACCATCATCACGAGATTCTTCAATTTTCTTGTAATAATATTTATGTTTTTTATGTAATAATATTATTGCAGTATTGTATACGTATTTAATATACTTATTTAATACATAGTAATATTTAATACTGTTTGTAGTTAAATATTGTAAAAATATTTATGTTATTTATGTAATAATATTTATAACATTAATATATGTATTATTTATATTATTAATATATTTAAGTAAAATATTTATAATATAACATATATTAATATGTAATATATTAATAAATAACATTACTATTATAGTCTGTTTTAAATGAAATTAGTATTTGTGTATTTTAAAGTATTAATATTATAGTATTTATCGTGTTGATATATTTATATCTGATATTATCGGGTATTTTAAAATATTATTATCGTGATATATCGTGATTCTATTTTATACTATTCCGGAATTAATATCCTGAATTACATATACCGTGATTCTATTTTATACAGTATTAATATCGTGAATTACATATTTTGATATATCGTGAATTCTATTTTATACAGTATTTGATATGTTGATATATCGTGATTCTATTTCATACAATATTAATTTTATATTTTAATATCGTGATTCTATTTTATAGACGTGATTCTATTTTATATTTTATACAGTATTAATATCGTGATTCTATTTTATAGACGTGACGACCTTTTCTTAAACGAACTTTTATAGACGTGGCGGCCTTTCAACATATTTCAAAGTATTTCTGTTGATATATTTATAGACGTGGCGGCCTTTCAATTATACAATTCATTCCAATTCAATTTTATACTAATTTCACATTTTTCTTTAATGCAGAGTCAATGGTTTTTTTTGAGGTACGTAGCCAATTCGGCTAAACCTCAAATCATGATTCATTACAAGTGGGATGTGATCCCACTGATCCGCGAGACACTGACTGTCGTCGGCGGTGACACCCTGTATGCACAATTCTGTGAGAGTAGCCCTTTCGGCCATTTCATGGAATGGGAGGGGAGTGTTAGTGCAAGCAAAGCTCTCCACCAGCTGATGTGCCGTGAAGTGGAATTCGCCGACTTTGTATCCAACAACTTTTGGTTTCACGTATCTAATCGTCATTTGAAGTTCGGTCCGCAGGAATTCGCCCTGGTCTCGGGGTTGATGTTTGGGTCATCGACATTTGACCCAACAATGGAGCATGATGCTTCCACGGTTCGTGCAAGGGCCGTATTTTGTGGAAATCGGAGAATGAAAATATCCGAGTTAGAGGATATTTTCAGAGAACACGAGGTGAACGGCGCATCGGCAGCCGACTATGTGAAAGTGGCAAATGTGTTGATACTGCACCTACTAATCTTGGGTGTTCCGAGGCCGAGACTGATCGACGACTTCGTTTGGGTGTTAGTGGACAACCTGAACGAATGGAAGGAATTCCCGTGGGGAGCGTATGCATACTGAGCATTGCTTCACTACAAGCAATTCATCCCCAACACTCTTGCGGGATGTAAGGTATCTTATGTGTTCAGCGGGCCCGTCTGGGCCTTACAAGCATGGGCTTACGATTGCATCCCCGAATTTGGGAGGGCTTGTGCGAACTTGGTGGACCAACAAGTGCTTCCACGTCTGTTGAGGTGGAATTTCCCGAGAGTGAAAGGATCGTTCGCTGGATTCTTCGACGATGAGGTAAATAACTATATTTGTACAGTTCAAACAAAAATACGGTAAACTATATATATACTGTGGAGAACTATAATCTTATACAGACATATAGGTCATGAGAAACCAACTAAGTTCATATATCTCAATTTAAATTGTATAGTTCGCTGTTTTAGATTCTAATTATGTAATGTTGCTTGTTTTATACATAGTTGGAATGCGGACCGATGGTGGAGGAGGAAGCAGAGATCATGACTTATTATTATGCGAGCAAGTTGTCCGGCGCGGCACTTGGCGTGCCGTATAGAGAGCCGGTTGTTGTCCAGTTTGGATCTGATCGAGCCAGAGCGATGGGCATTCCTCGTCCACGCGCGGCCCGCAGCCGCCCCCACTCTCCGCCTGCCATGCAAAGACGATCAGAAAGAAACCAGGCTCCGGCGAGTTCTAGCAGTCTTGATACTCAAGACATGACTCATCGTGAGAAAAAGTTTTGGAAGAAGATCAAAAACTTTTTCTCGAAAAATAAGTCGGAGCGGAAGTCAGCGAAGGTGGGAGGACCATCGCATGTCGAGGAGGGTCGCCGACATTCAGTTTCACATAGTCACGGCATCTCGGGTCGACATTCCGAGAGTCGCGGCATCTACGGACAACATTCCGAGAGTGGCGGCATCTTCGGTCGACATTCAATTTCTTGTACTCGCGGAGCAACTCCGCATGCATCTGGTCGGGTCGACCCACCCCACGATGCCGTGACTGACAGCAGCGACTCTTCCGTCGCATCCGAGGCCCGCACGAAGAAGTCTCATGATCGGCCCGTATCTACCCAGCCGTTGCAGCTTCCAGACGATGAGCCCGCGCAGCCTTCTGCTTCTCCGAGTCCGGTGTCAGAGGTAGGCTATTAAAAGTTTTATTCAGACTTATGTACTTTTTACGAAGATATATACTTAAACTTAACATAAACGTTTATTTTATAGGAGCTCGATGAAGATCACTCCTTATACGGTGATGATTTCTCGGCATCGTGGGCACTTATTGTGTCCCTGAAATATGTTGAACCGTTGAAAGTGGTGCAGGCGGGAGATGCCGGTACCAGCCGGAGAGGAGGAAAGGGAAAAGAGAAGGCCCCCGTCGAAGAAGATCCGAGTAGCCCACGTGGACGTGGATTTCGCACGAGAAGACCCTCTCGTGCCATTACGTCGCCGTTCGTTGCCCCGCAGAAGAATCTCGCCCGTTACTTGGGCGATTGGTCTGTCCTTGGCTTCAAGGAATATCGGGCGTGGCGTCGCGCACACAATGAATTTACTGACCACGTCTACACAGCCACGAGATATCATTTGACGCACTCGTGGTTTGATATCCTCGAAGATGTTACGAAGATGCTTACCCATGACATGATCGAATGTTATTTGGGTACCATTAGGAGGCAACTGGCGAGAGGAGACGGTCTACTTCATGGTGTGCGGAGCGACACTACTCTCATTCTCCCCGTACAATTTTGGGTAAGTATTTAATGTTTTATACAAAATTGTTTCTTAAAATGCTAACAATATGTATTTTACAAGTCTCAAATGCAATATTCTTGGGCGAACAACGGGATTGACGTGGATGCATGGGAGCCTTCCGAGGCTTTGAAAGAAGCTGCGAGAGAATGGGCACCGGGGCTGCAATACTAAAGTTATATCTTCGAATTTAATAAAAATGCAGTGATATATTAGTGTAATGCGGTGAACTAATGTTCTGTTACGGATTTCTATAGCTCATACTGGTTTGCTTTGTCACTGGAGCTCACTGGGTGACCGTGCGAATCCGTCTGCATATGTGGACTGTCGAGTTGTACGACTTGTTGTGGGCGAATTCTGACGAATTATATCGGCGGATGCGGAGAGAGAGCATACAACCGATTACACGGATGATGTACATCTGTTCGATTACAACAGGTACTTCGAACGATTGTACGGGCAACCACGCCAACAAGCTTTGCGTGATATGCATTTGGAGGTCTTTGAACGAGCACAGTTCGTACAAAGAGACCAAGTTAATTGCGGTGTATACGCCCTATTATCCGTGCATCGGTTAATTGATGGCCTGTCGAGGACAGAACTCGTCCAGAGTGAGCTCGACATTTGGAGCATTCGGCATATTATGGGGATGCGAATTTGGTTGATGTGTGTGGTGGTTGAGCAGGTTGATGATTAGGCCCTTTCAAAGATAATTATTTGTAATGTTTCCGTATATAAAAGTGCATTGTGAATCGTAAAAAAGTAATAGTTCTCCATAAAAAGTTTATATTTTTAGTGTTATAATGCATATATTGTCGGATTACTATTTATACGGAGATATATACATATTTTACGGAGAACTCTAACTGAATATGTATCTCGGACCTACGATGTAATGTTTTCGTATATAAAATTGCAAATTTTCGATACGTAGAAAGGCGACGTATATAGAAGGCAATGGAGAGAGTAGTATTAGAACAACTTTCACGGGAAATTAAACAGCAAGAGTACTATCAAAACTAACTTAGATAGTTTTTCTCTCAATTTTATCAATTTAAATTGAGTTATTACTATAAATGTATATAATTGTCAAGTTTTCTCCATATTTTTTGAATATTTCTCTTAATTGTATCTCTTACATGTGATGTAGAAGGTAATAATGGAGAGAGTACCATTAAAACAACTTTCAGTCAATATAAACGGCAAGAGTACAACTTTCTCTCAATTTTATCAATTTAAATTGAGAGATTACTATAAATATATATATATCTCAATCTTTCTCACTATTTTTTGAATATTTCTCTCAATTTTGAATCAAAATATTCTCTCAATAACTTCTCGCAATATTTTCGCAATATTTCTCTCAATTTTCTCAACTTGCATAAAACAACGTAAAATGCGGGGTTCACAACTTGCATAAAAACAACGTAAAACAATTAATGGAAGATTTGTATAAAGGTTAGTACAACGGTTCGTGGGATATTATACGTAATATTCGGAGATATATTCCGTAGTATAGTTGGGAAGTGCATTGTGAATTGTAAAAAAGTAATAGTTCTCCATAAAAAGTTTATATTTTTAGTGTTATAATGCATATATTGTCGGATTACTATTTATACGGAGATATATACATATTTTACGGAGAACTATAACTGAATATGTATCTCGGACCTACGATGTAATGTTTCCGTATATAAAATTGCAAATTTTCGATACGTAGAAAGGCGACGTATATAGAAGGCAATGGAGAGAGTAGTATTAGAACAACTTTCACGGGAAATTAAACAGCAAGAGTACTATCAAAACTAACTTAGATAGTTGTTCTCTCAATTTCTCTCAATTTAAACTGAGTGATTACGATAAATGTATATATTTGTCAAGTTTTCTCTCTATTTTTTGAATATTTCTCTCAATTGTATCTCTTACCTATGATATAGAAGGTAATAATGGAGAGAGTACTATTAGAACAACTTTCACGGGAAACTGAACATGTAGTATAGTTGAGACGTGCATTTTGAATCGTAAAACAATCATAGTTCTCCATAAATAGTTTATATTTTTAGTATTATAATGCATATATTGTCGGATTATTATTTATACAGAGATATATGCATATTTTACGGAGAACTATGACTGAATATGTATCCCTGACCTATGATTTAATGTTTCCGCATATAAAATTGTGAAATTTCACTACGTACAAGGTAACGGATATAGAAGGCGATGGAGAGAGTACTATTAGAACAATTTAAACAGCAAAAAACATAGTTCTCCATACATATTTAATATTTAATATTATAATGCATAAATAGAGTCACAATCTGGTGGGACAGGTCCTCCTTGTATGCCCATGCTCTTTGCAGAGGCCACACTTCCTAGATCCCCTAGTTCTTGTACCGACGCTTGCCTCTAAGCCAGATCTATATCGCCGTGACCTCGGCCGACCGGCGGATCTTCTTGTCAAGGGAGGGAGCACTGTTGGCACATTTGATATTTCTTCGGGCACGGTCCAGAGTTGGTGTGGAGGTAACGCATGAAACTGGTGATCATATAAATCTCTATGAACTTCCGTACTGTATAGCGCCGATATGAATTCATACATATCGTTGCCGCTGTGACTGTCGGTAACTTTTTGTTAGTGTACTTATAATAGTCTGTAAGGGAATATGTTAAAAGTAATGAATACTTACATAATAGCAGCTGCAGCATGCTCGCATGGAATAAGATCCAGATCGAATTTATGACACTGGCAGCTTCGTCTTGCTCCTAACCGGACCTTAAAATCTCGTTCCCCATCGTTCACTGTGAAAACGTCTTCGCCAACGATCGTCACTGGATACGTGCGTCCTCTTTCAACCTGCTCGTGCAACTTCATTTTAGCAACCTCGACTAGGTTATGGTCGTGAGCATGCATGTTCGCCCGCCGCTCGTTGAACCAACTCTCCATGATGAACCGCACAGTATCAATTAGGGAACATATCGGCAGACGTCGGGCCCACAATAGCCTCGCGTTGAATGACTCGGCACAATTTGACGTCAAAAAACAGTAACGCCGAGAAGTGCAGTGCGATAGGGCCCACCGTTCTGGACCAATGTCCATGACTTTATCGTGTGCATCCTGACTCTTCGCCTTCAGTGAAGCCATTTTTCTCCGAAACTCAGATTTTGTGTATGCTTTGGCGGCCCTACGAAATATCCTTACTGCTGCGCGACCGTAAGGAGCTAGGTTGTTGCTCAGATGGACGCAACACAGACAATGAGTTGCCTCAGGATACACATCTTCAACGGCATTCTTAATACTCACGTGTTGGTCAGACACGATGACTATGCCCTCAGTCGGCGGGTACACTGTCTTTAATTTGGTCATAAACCATGTCCACGAATCATTATTCTCTATCGGGCCAATGCCTATCGCAAGCGGCAGGACTTGCTCGTTGCAGTCTTTCGTCACAGCTACGAATAGCAAGCCGGTATTCTTCCCTTTCAGATGTGTGCCATCAACTACGATGACCTGCCTCAAGTTAAACATAAACGCATTTATGCACGGGCCCCACGCGACAAAAACGTACTCGAACCGATTATCGCCCTTGGTCTTGTAATGGGTTATCGTTCGGGGTTTAGCCGCTTCAAAGATATGGAGGTACTTGGGTAGCAGCTTATAAGAATCCTCGTGGTCGCCGTAAATCATCGTGATAGCCATATTCCGACCACGAAGTGCCTTGTAGTACTTAACTTCGACTCCGAATCTACGACGCAACTCGTCAATGATGTCGCGAGGCCTTATCATGGATCCCTCTCTCCGCATTTGTCGGCTGAAATATACACCGATAGTCTTTGCACTCACAGTTCTTGGCAACAATCGTTCGAAGTCGAACTCACATGTGTGCTTCTTGTCCACCTTGTATATTTCCCAAACATCTGCATCCTTTTTCGCACGCAACATAAAAGGACACGACTTTCCGTGCAAACACCCGAACCACGTATATTTTCTGTCAGTTTTTAGCACCATAAAAGACCGCCGATGCTCTAAGTGCCACACTCCCACGGCACCCGTAAGCTCGTCTCTACTCCAGAAAATCGAATCAACCTCAAGAACGCCGTCGTTAACCGCATCCAAATCAGGACATCCAATGATGCCGGTTTGAGCGATGGGGAAGAACGGAACTAGCCAGTTTGCTATATCCGGAATCGAGTCGCCATCTTCTTCCTCCAACGAGGAAAAGGTGATGGGTAGGTTACTCGGTTGTTCGAGTAATGTCATTAACCGATTGTAACCACCCTCGTTTCGCATCCACGTTGCAAACTCCAACATTGTACCATAGATGCTTTGATGATCGTCGTGCTCATCTTCATCGGAATCCTCTTCGGCAGTGTAATCCGGATCGTCCGAATCCGTTGAATCTTCGTTATGTGTTTCTTGTTCTACCTCCTCCTCCGTTTCTGCCTCCTCCTCGTTTTCCTCCTCCTCTTGTCCACCTCCTCGTATTCCTCCTCCTCCTGACCGTCACTGAAGAACTTATGTCTGTCGAAATCCCTAATGGATTGCTCAACTAGGTCCCGATCGTCCGAATAAGGGAGATGTGATCGGGTCTGCCACGTACTTGTTCCGGCCACATCACTCGAACTCGTCGTCACAACACAAACAGTGGGATCTGCCTCGAAGCCAATGAGTCGATTTAAATCTTCATCACTCGTCATTAGTGACTTCACGAGCCGACCGACGCGATTTCTCTCGAGGGAATACAATAAATACGGGGTACGCCTCGAATTAGTTTGCGTGATTGAATCAATGGTTGCTTTTAGAGATGGTAGCGAAAGTAGGCAGTGCGGAATTGCTGCAAGTTGTTCATCCCCATATTTGCATTCGGAACCCTCGAATAGTCCTTCATACTTGACAGTTATTCGTGTCCACTCAGCCATCTAACCATATTATAAGACATATAAAAGCTTAGTTCTCAGCAAAATATCTGTATATCTCCGTAATAATGTACATTAACATGAACTACGAAGAACTATAATTCATTGTTACGCTACAAGTAACATATTCCATTAAATAAGATTTTTCAAGGATAAATATGATTTACATCTAAGTATAAACGTCGTATATTATGACATTATAAAAAATCAATATGCAAAACAGAGAACTATATCATATTTTGTATAGTAATTTCCACATTAGACGATTAAATTCAATATTAATCATATTTGCAAGGGAACCCTATTTACAATGTAACACTATTTACGAAATTATTACAATGAACAACTATTTCGAATAACTTTTTACAATGAACAACTATTTACAATGAACAACTTTTTCGAAATTACTATTTACGAAATTATTATTTACGAACAACTATTTCGAATATAAAAATATTTATATATGTTCGTAATCTCACTTCGAAATTCCAACTATTTACAAAGTAACACTATTTACAAAAAAATATGCAAAATACGAACTTTTTACTGAGATAAAACACGAACTGAGAAATAGTAACATTTTCTTTAGGGTTTATATACGAACTGAGAGATAAAATACGAACTGAGAGATAAAATACGAACTGATAAAAAATCAGTTCTGAGAAATAAAATACGAACTGAGAAATCCGTATTTATAAACCCTAATTTTATCTATAAACCCTAATTTCATATATAAACCCTAAACAAAATTGGAATTTACAAACCCTAATTTTATAAATTCGTATTTATAAACCCTAAGTTTATAAATTTTATAAACCAAATTCGTATTTATAAACCCTAAACAAAATTGGAATTTAAAATACGTATGTAAAATACGAACTGAGAAATTCGTATTTAAAATACGAACTTTATAAAATATGTATATAAACCCTAAACAAAATTGAAATTTAACAAACCCTAATTCGAACTGAATATAAAATACGTATCTAAACCCTAAATAAAATACGTATATAAAATACGTATATAAACCCTAAATAAAATACGAACTGAGAAATTCGTATATAAACCCTAAACAAAATTGGAATTTAAAATACGTATTTAAAATTGGATTTTATACATGCCCTTAATTTCGGATTTACAAACCCTAATTTACAAACTATAATCTCGAAATATTTTAGAGAGATAAAATTACAACATACCTAGTGCGAAAACTTTTCCGAAGTTGAACACTTTTCCGAAGATCAAATTACAATATACCTCGCAAAATATTTCTCTCTCTAAATCTTTCTTTCTGTGAACTGAAAATGCATGAGTACAAATATATGCATGAGTACCTCTTTATATGCATGAGTACCTCAATTAATTAAATAATTTAGGCTAAAAATAATGGCCTTGTGGGCAGTCTTGAGGAAATAATTCACGGAATTCTTGACGAGCTGCTGGCATCGCACTGGTGGCATCGCATCATTGCAGTAATCACGGGAAATTAAACAGTCAAGTGGGCAGTCTAACTTTTTCGGAATTCAATCAAGTGGGCGGCAGTCAACTTTTTCAGAATTCAAGGCAATAACATATGGCTTCAGGTTGAATTACACTGCATTAAATGCGACGAGATGGGGTGAGGTAGGACAGCCCACCTGCCATGCGCAGGCTACCATCTATGTCTACATTTGGAGGGTAAAAAAGAGACTATGACTATGTATGCATTTTTTGTACAAAGTAGGTATCAGTGCATTTACCCAATTAGAAATGGGTATTTCTGCATATGCCCCTTTTACAATTCCTGCAATACCAAGTGTTTCTGCCATGAACCCATCGCACGATCATCAGCGGGATCCCGGCGACCGCCACCAAATTCCAGATAATGAGATGCCCGTGCTGACTATGGGAGTTCTGCCGACAGACGAAGAAATCAACAAATTAGTAGGGAATGAAAACAACAATGAGGCTATCCATTTTCCCGAATTGGGCGAAATTTATGTTATACAGGATAACCCCATGGCCGCCTTAGGTTTTTCTTCTTCATTCTCATCACTTTTATACTTCTTCTTCGTAAATTGAATCTTATATATACATGCAGTTGCCACGCCGGAGGAGAAACAACGAGCTCTCGAGTCCTTGAAGAAGAAACTCAACGTTGATGACCTCACGCATTATTTTACTCAAGCCAGAGACAAAATTGATGTAAAATTCAACAGGACCATGGCCTTACAAGGTTTCTTGATTCCCATGTATTAATTATTTTCTGAGAATTTTTTCCATCTGGTTATAATATGTTTTTAATACTCTAATGCAGAGAAGTAAAGCTTTGTTTGGGGGAGCAAAATGATAGAATTTCGAGTACCCCCGCCGCCGCCGATGGGGTATCATTTCGCGCCGACGGACGAAGAACTTGTGGGGTTGTTGCAGAAGAAAATCAACGATGAGGATATCCCTTATCCTCGAATCATCCAAACGGATGCAAAACCCAATAACCCCCTCAGCATTCACGGTTCATTTACCTTCCCTTTCTTGATTAATTAATTCCCAGTTTACTTTTGATGAACACTTGCAGTGTTGGATTGACTGATTTTGCAGATCCATATCGTGACGTTGGGGTTAATGAACGGTATTTCTTCACGACTAAGTATCGGATGCATGCGAAGGCGGCGGTGTCAACTACCGGCTACTGGAAGCCCACCGGCGTTGATAAAGCTGTGAAGTTTGAAGTTCAGAAAGCTGCTGGTGTTTTATGAAGGAAACCCAAGGAGTTGCCGGACTTCTGACTGGATAATGCATGAATACAGACTCAACTATCACTCTCCACCTACTAAAAGGACTACTGCAGATGGAAATAAGGTAATTAACACACAAACACATACATAGTTAATTACATACCTATGTAGAACGATTGAATATAATGAGGGTGGATTTGCTATTGAATTCTGGGCAGTTGCATGAGTGGGTGTTATGCCGGACGTCCTTACAAAAATGTCGATTGAAGACGGAGAAGAAGAAGTGGTCGAGTCCAGATCATGGTTCTTCTACGACTCCAGTTCCTACGATTCTATCCGCGAGGTAGACTCATCAGAAGCTGAAAGCACGGGTTCGACTTCTTGCAACGCTATACCTGATGGAGAATGATGTTCAGATTTGAGCTGTAAGAAAGGTGAATTTGATGTTGAACCTGGAGGGTAGCGGTGAAATATACCACAATCACACAGTGCTATACAAAGATACAGTAGTTAGTACTGTATGAGGCAGAGATATAAGATGTACAGAACCTCTCAAGAATGAGATAATAGTAGTATAAACTGCAATTTCTGAGTTCAAATAACATTAGTATATCACTGGTAGACATTTCACTCCAACAGCCTCAACTATTTCAAAGAAAATCATCGAACAAAACTCAAAATCTCATCAAGAGAACTGCACAAGTTGAATGGACCCCAAGCCATGGTGAACCAAGTTCTTGTAGGCCCTCGAGGAAGTTATATATATATTGACATGGTACATTTTAGGTGAAGGATCATACACTCAACGTTGAAGCATCCCCAAATGTCATTAGTTGTCTAAGAGCCGCTCTGGTTTGAAGCTGTAACATGAAAAGTAGAAAATGACTTAGCTAATGGAAGAATTTAAGTATGGCCTCACTAGGAGGAGAGTCTATTACTTACCTTCACATCTAGACAAGGGTCATTCACCATGTTCTTGAGTTGAGATACTATTCCGGCATTCCAGAATTCCGTAAACCTGCCAGACGCACCTGGGCTGCTTGGAAGAGTAAGATTTACAATGGCCCAAACAGAAGCTGTGCGTAATTGGCTGTTACTACTCTGCAAAAACTTGGCCAATATCGATTCTGTACTACTGCCTGCCTGGCCGAAAAGTTCGGTCATTACTGCTTCTTTGTGATGCTCATTCCCAGAAGCCACATTGCTGAGGATGTACATACCCTGGATACGCATATTTGGTCAAGATTTATAGCATGCACAACAGAGATCAACAAATGACTATGTCATGTGTTAGCAAGAATTTGGGTCTGTCAGTCTCAAGCTAGAGTTTGTGATACGATAACAAAGCAGTAACTCGCACATACATAACCCTATTTTTCATCAAATGCACAAAGATTCTCAAGATCCACTGTCCATACAGGAAAAGATCTAGGAGGAAACCTTTAGCACATTACATGTCAAGTGATAAACTACTGATTCATTTGCAAATGTATTGAGTGGTTATGAGGTTGAGTCCATATCTAACATGCATGCTTGAACACAAATTGAATATTATCCAACTTAAAGGCAGGGGAAGATGCCCTTACTTGAACCAAAACTTCATCCTTCAGAGTGTTCCGCAGTTGCCTTCCAATAGAATGCAGGAGAAGAGCGTCCTCCCCAAATACATAGTCGATTGAGTTCGCAGTGCCATCTATGAGATTACGAACAAAAGCTAAAACTTGCTCCTGGACAGAAGCCTCTGGGTCTTCCATTGGCAATAAACAGTAGAAGGTTAGACAACATATCAAGCCCAATATACGTTCATTTTGCGTAATTCTGAGTGATGATTACCACTAATGAGGCTTGTTAATGTGGATGTTGATAATTCCAGCAAAATCTCTTCTTTACATCTGTTGTTTACAAGGAACGTGAGATTCTTTAAGGCCCATACAGCATTGACTCTAATTGTGGATTCAATAGACTTTGAGAGCTGAACCAGCTGTTTCACACCTCCACATTGTGTGAACACTGATTTATCTGCCTTGAAATCAACCACCACGTTGCTGACGGCTCCCAGGGCAGCAACCTGGAAAAAAACTCGGAATCAAGAAATAAGCATATGCCAGTTTATTAATTGGTTTAAGAACACAAAGACATATGGAACAGAATTTTTAATATGAACAGAACAGATATTTAGTAAGGAGTAGAAATGATGATCTCATCAGAGATGCATGCCCCGGAAAAGAGATTCTCTATTCGACGGCACACCTGGCGTATATCAGGTTGGATGTGAAAATATTGTATAAAATATGCCAGGTCCTTAACTTGGTAAGTGGCATATAATGCTAAGAATCTCAGGAAATGCAAGGAATTGGAAAGTAGATGAGTACAACAACTCAAAATTTGCTTCCGTAGAACATAAATTATTTTTGCACAACTGCAGGCTATAATAAATACAATTTGTTCAAACCCAATAACGATATCTATTATTGCATGCAAAACTAATTAATTAACAGTCCAAAGGCATAATGTACTAATAAAACAAACAAACTCCTGAAACCTGATTACAAACAATGAAGCGTATTTTAAGTACCAAAGTTGCCAATATTTTAAACTAGATTAGGGAAGATATTTATTTCTATTAGAGAGCAACACCTCACACTTTTCATTGCTAAAGACACCTCAGAACTTGCTGTAAACATCTTGCTACAGCCTAGAAGAAACCCCATACCAATTATTCATACAAATGCTCACAAGATTATTTCTCCCGGGTATTCAAAAAGATCGCATTTAAGGGAGTTTTTTAAGATAAGTGCCTTCAAGACAGGTTGTTAGGCCTCATCAAAACATCACATGGCCCTAGGCTCCTTGGGCCCAAATTGGCCCACCCTAGGTGCTACCCCAATCCACCACCGACCCATCAACTGGCGACTTTTAGAGCATAGAAAAATATGCGGGCAATATTGAAACATTGTAATGGGGCTGCACTGACTGTGCTAGTGAATTATATGGTGCATTTAGTGGTTCCAAACTAGAAAAGGCAGGAGACTGTTTGTGGACAGAGATAATAAAGAACTGAACACTGTAATGATATCAATTTCTACGAGTGGGTGGGCACAATTTCCTTAGGAAACTTAAATAATTCCAGGCAGCTTCAAAAGGAACAGTTCCATATCATATATATAATCGTATGATTCTTCCATTTCTAATGGGAACAGTTATAAATTTTAATCGTTGTAACCTGCAGGTGCTTCAGATTTTGCAGGATATGGCATTTAATTTTTCTGGAAAGCCTCTAAATTTGCAGATTTGATACTAAGACTCCTCAAAATAAAAGTTCATAACAACAAGTTCATCGAGTTTCTTCCAGCCACAGCTTAACCAACAACTTATCCCAATAAATAGTACATCTTTAAGCTTTTTAAATCTTCCTAAGGGGTTAATCACAATGCATACAATGAATCTCAACTCAGAAAAGGACCAAATGTACCTGCTCAGAAGTAGAGGAGCTACCCAAAAGCTGAACTAAGGGAACCATGATTTCTTCATTCATAAAGGTACCTGCACTCAAACTCTGTGTACTGATATATTAGCAAGTTCCGTCAGGCAGGAAATTAAGGAAAAATATTTGATTTGGTTCATGCGCCAACCTTGATAGAACGAGAAACACTCTTCAAGAAAATGCAAGCTGCAGCTCGTACTTCAGAACTATCATGAGACAATGCTTCAGTAACCGAAGCTAATACCTGCATGAAATAGTAGATATTAACAATCAACATTTGAAACCATGACTGAAAACATTTTGCAGAGAGATCATTAGAACTTGAGAAATTTTGGACAATTCATAATGAGAACTATTTGTTGCTATTTTTGCTGGAAGAGAAGAAAATGGTAGGGAGATTCGTCATGGTGCTCACTGTCTGAAAGAAAAGAACACCAATCCCTCTATTGCCGAGAGGAGTTCATGCAAAACCTTTCTTGGGTGAGGTACCTAAATTATTGAAATATCATGGGAGGGAAATACCACGCACGAAACCGACCACCACCAACTTTGATCTCTTTACAAAAACCCCTACATCTTTTAAGCTTGACATCTCCCTCTTATGCAGACTTTTGGGATATGAAAATAGAAAAATGCAGGATTGATAATGCAGGGATTTATCACACACAAATGAAGAGTGCAGAAAAGGAGCCAAAAAGTACACCAATGTAAGATAGAGAAGCCATACAAAGAGCGCATAAAGGAGTAATGATAGGAAAGAAATATAGAAACTAGGAAAAAATAAATTAGATTCCATAAAATTTATGAATACACCTAAGGAAGTCAATGCATAACCAATAGATTGGAACATAATGGATAGAACACATATTGCCTCCTCTGGTGGGCCTGGTCTAATTAAATACGATTCTCAGCTTAAATCTTCAAGCTTCTGTAGGAAACTCTGTTTTGGGCACAAAAGGCGATAAAAGGGCCTTGGAGTAAGAACAGTTTGGAAAGTCTAAAGCATTTCCATTTTCTTGAAAATAATACCACCGCACTTGTTTTCTGTTACAATTTTGTGTAATTTTCAATTTCCACATACATTCATATGGTATGATATAATCAAGAACCATGTTGCAGAAGTGTATCAACAAAGATATCATCTCAATATTACACTTGAACCACAAAATGACTGAGCCAAGGATGAACAAATACCAAAATTAATCAATTTCAGCAAACAAAAACGAGATTATCAGCCTGAAAATGTCACTCAAATTCTTAATTAACCCAACAATATGACCGCAGGTTTCTCGGATCTACATATAGCTAAGTTAAGATAAAAATGCTGCTAAAGAAGAACAAAATACGTATGTATAGAATCAAAAAGTCAACATGCTGCGCGAACTATCCAGAAGAGAAAATTGATTTTCGAATTGTATCACAGACCTTTAATTTTAGGGCCCTTTCCCTGCAGCATTCCAACTTTGCGCAAAGATCAGCCAGTGCTAGAAATATTCCTTCCAAACGTTTGGGCCGGAATAAGCCTTTATCTAAATTTTCATGAAGCTTCTCAACAACATTTGCATCAAATGCTAGTTGATGCAGATCTTCTTTTTCAGAAATCAAATTAGACATCACAAAGGGAGCTTCATCACCAACTTGACCAGGATCATCCAGAAGCTCAAGTAATACCACAACCAGTTTATTTTTAATTCCTGGGTCTCGGAGACTAGACACTGAAGCATTTCTTATATTGATCAAGCACATACAAGCTAATAATCTCGTCCTAGGGCACTTATCCTTCATCAGCTCAATCACGCCACTTAATTCCCTCCCATTTTCAGGCGCTATGAACCTTGAAGCAACATCTGGATTATCCTTGATGATAGCAGCCAGAGACTCCAAGCTAGCATCCCTCTGGATTAGAGAACCTCCAAGAAGACCTACAAGCCTTTTTATAACTCCAGCTCCACTCAATACCTGCTGCTCTGCAGTGGTCTGGCATGAGTGTGTGATGATGCTTGCACCAAGACCAGTAACATTCTCATTCTCGCTGTTCAGTAGTGAAAGGAGGAATTCCATATTCTTCTCTTGAAGAAAATCATAATTTGGAGCCTCTTTTGATTGATAAATCATTTTTAGAGAACGGGCACTAGCATCAACAACCTGCAGCAGAGACTCCAAGTGTATTGAGCTTCAGTAAAGATTACAAATAGGCCAAAAGAAGATACATTAGAATTTGAAAATTCTATGGTGTCAACACATTAATGTTGATTCATCCTTATGATTAATCAAGTATAATAGCATAGAATGGTGATCATACTGGAAGAACCAATGTGGTGGCTAGCTAAAGAAACCTGTTCATGGTACACTTAAAATCTAAATGCATAACCAAATCAAGCAACACTTCTTAAAAGTTCCACGATAAACAGTAATCACTGGAAAACATATACATGATATGATAACTCCAGCTAGGACCTCCTGCAGATCATTAAAACAAGCTGGATTCCATAACATAGTATTATGAAACATGTAAGTTTAGAAGTAGAAATTGGATTGACAATAGGGCTACCAATTTCAAAGTTAATCATATATATACAACTTTTAACTAACTAAAACCGCGAGCAGTAGAATAGGAGTAGGCATAAAATGTGGCCAACGAACTTGTATCTACAAGACTAATACACAAAATTTCCTACGTAAAATATTCAATTCAAGCATTTGAGAACAGAGTTGGATTCACATCGTAGCCTAAACTTTTTTAGTGCAATAAAAAGTAACACAACCAAAAAAACCATAGAGCTACCACTGCTTCCTAATCTCACGAAGATGAAAAACAGAAAAAATTAAATCAATTAAAGGAACAGAAGCGCCTTAGCTCTTAATTAAGAAACTAACTAAAATTCAACATGTATGATACACCCCAAGTTTCTGAATGGGGAGATAAGATATTGCAACTAACACCAACCATAATTAACCAATAATTAACTCAATGCCCAAACTAGGCCATATGCTAATTTATTAACCTCTAGTCTATGGACATACTGAAAAACCCCAACTTTATTTATACATAGGCACAAAATTAAGAATCAAGTAAGAATTATACTTTCTCATTTGGATGGAAAATAAGACTGAACAGAACGGGAAAAGCCCCTGCATCCAGCACAGCCTTAACTCCAGAATCCAATCCGCATGCAAAGCTCCCTATAGCCGCGGCGGACTGGATCAGAAACTGCTCATGGTACTCACGACAGTCCTCTCTGCCGCTCGAGGCGGTGGCAGAAGATGCGAGAATAGCGACAATAGAAGGCACGGCGCCGAGCTTCAAGAAGGCCATCTTTTTGGTACGATTTCCTATTATTTGGTTCTTCAAGTCCCTCAGGACTTTCAGCTTACCCTCGTATGGTGCCTGGCCCGAGTTCAGCCTTCCGATCAAGTCCTCCGGACGGCTGGAATGACTCGATGCGACGGAGGCCGGCATCGCAGCGGATGAAAATTCGCCGAGATGGTGGGAGTTCGAAATCTGACGCCGCCGGCGGAATGCGACCTAGTCGGAGCGGCGGCAGGGGAGAAGATGCGGCGATTGTGGTGCGATTATGTTTGGGCAGAGATGATTGATTTGTGTTTCAGTTTTGTTTGGTGCGTTTTATACTGCGCGTGTTTTGCTACTTTTTGTGAACGATTTATGATTTGAAATGTAGTGGAACTCTCAATATTGTTAACGATTTCTTCTTTTATTTTTCTTTCCCTTTTTTGTTGGTTTACGTTTAACACTCTTAGCTTAGAAACGAAATTATGATTGTTGAAAAATGGTAAAACATAAGGTTAAATAATAATAATAATAATAATAATAATAATAAATAAATAAATAATAATAATAATAATAATACTCCCTCCGTCACACTCATGTTGACACATTTCTTTTCGGCACGGTATTTAAGGCGGTTGAAATTAGTGGTTAAACAGACATGGCCCACTTGTTTTGTTTAATATTATAATCAACACATTTGACAAATTTTTTTAACTTACAATTTTTGTGACTAATTACCATTTTTTTTACGAATTGTTTTAATAAAATATTTTTTATTTTAATACAGTAGAACAATTATAAGTTGCATGGAAAAATTGCCAATGAAAAAAATGGGAGAATATCAAGCAAACGAAAAATCTGGCGGCAACCAAAATTGAAATATGAAAATATCCATCAACTATGAATTGAAAAATCTGAAAATCTGCAAATATGAATACTAATAGTAGTGCGAAAATCTGGCGGCAATTCATAAGGGTAGAATTCGAAATTCTGCACCTAATCCTCTTCCATAAATACATCACAGAAAGCCTGTTTTTTTCATAATCTACTCTACATCAACCAAAATGGTCTCCAAATATTTGAGTACCGAAGTGCGGAATCAAATTGTGCAGTTCCTGCTCGAGAACTCGAAGAATGGAAAGCCAGCACGGGGTAAGCAGAAAGAGGTTATACCAAATGGGGCTGCTCTCGAAGCACCGTCAGTCGGCTTTGGGCTGAAGCAAAGAAACAACGAAATCGTGGTGAGGTAATCTTTGTTCAAAGTGCGAAAATAACAAAAACTAGAAGCAAAAGGGTCATAATCGACTTAGAGTTAATCAAATCTTTAGAGCTACAAAAAAGGTCAACAATTAGAAGTTTAGCAAGTGGCATTAATTGTAGCAAGAGTACGGTGTGGAGGCGGGTGAGTCAAGGATTGATCAAAGCTCACACTAGCGCAATTAGGCCCGACTTAACTGGTCCAAACAAGTTGCTGAGGCTCAAATTCTCAATGGAGGCACTAGAGTTTGATAGGGTCTTCAATACTTTGAAGTTTAAGAGTATGCATAATATTGTGCATATAGACGAGAAGTGGTTTTATATTACTAAGGTAAGCCACAGATTCTATCTAACTCCAGAAGAAGCAGAACCACACAGAAGTTATAAAAATAAAAAGTTCATAACCAAAGCCATGTTTATGTGTGTTGTCTGCCGGCCTTTATTTGCAGAGGACGGCAGTCTCATATTTGATGGGAAAATTGGGATTTTCCCATTGACAGAACAAGTACCAGCACAAAGAAGCAGCAAAAACAGAGCAAAAGGGACTATTGAGACAAGACCTATACAATCTGTTACCAGGGTAGTCACTAAGGCCTGCCTTATAGATCAGCTATGGAAGACTGCTGAAATATGCATCAACTGTAAGCAAAACATATATGCATTTCATGTTGTAACATTAGAATCAGAACACATCTAGGATCTTGTAACATTAAGATGTTTTTATCAGAATTTTATGTTATTTTCAGAATATGCTCTTATTTTGCATAGATTGTACCTGCAATTAGAGCCAAATGGCCAACCAATACTAGCAAGATTATCTTCATACAACAAGACAATGCTAAGCCTCATATCAAAGACAGTGATGTCGATTTTAGGCAGGCTGCTAGCATGGAGGGATTTGACATTAGAATAATTCATCAACCACCAAACTCTCCTGATACTAATGTCTTGGATCTAGGGTTCTTCAGAGCTATTCAAAACATTCAACAACAAACAACATGCTACAATGTAGTGCAGCTAGTAAATGCAGTTGTTCAAGCATTTGAACAACTAAACCCTATAACATTAAACAAGGTTTTCTTGTCTTTGCAAGGCTGCATGGTTGAGATAATGAAATTAAAAGGCCATAACTGCTACAAGATCCCACATCTAAGAAAAGATAGCCTCATAAGGCAAGAAGCACTTCCCCAGAATTTGGAAGTTCCAACTAGTTTGGTTGATAAATGCATCCATCATATGATTGAAAATGGGCTCCTACATGATATAATTGAGCTTCGGGATAGGCTTGGTTTGCTTGTTGATGATTGGACAGTAGTAGATTGAAAATAAGCAAAATAGTGTGTAATTAAAGCCTTGGTATAGAGTAGTCTGTAATTATATTTTGGTATAGACAACTAGTGTGTAATTATCTTTTGGTATAGACAACTAGTGTGTAATTATCTTTTGGTATAGACAACTAGTGTGTAATTATCTTTTGCTATAGACAACTAATGTGTAATTATCTTTTGCTATAATTGCGAATGTGTAATTATCTTATGGTATAGACAACTAGTGTATAATTATGTTTTGGTATAATTGCGCACACATAAAATACTTGAAACATTTTCATAACCAGACAACAGAAAATACTTCCAGCATTTTCATAACCACACAACACAACTTGTTCAAGCACAGAGAACTTGTTCAAGCAAACCAGCAGTAACCATAATTGCGCAGATAAGCCATTGGTGATTAACAAGCAACATGATATCCAAAGAATTGAAGTGTAGTGTAATCAGGAATATAAGTGCTTGTCATCATATTAATCACCCAAAACAACCTAAGTGTGAGCATTTATTCTATCATCTCAAGACCAGTAACTCAATGGTTCCAACCGTACTCTTGCCACAGATTCATAAGAAAACAGTAGCAGAACAAATAGGATAGAAGATCTAGGAAAGATCTCACCAGATCAAAGTATCTTGGTAGATATATACGCAGCATCATTTCAACAGCCTCCTTCCTCGCCGCCTCTTCCCTCTCCCTCCTCTTAATTTCTTTTGGAATCAAGGACAGGAATCGATTGGCTCTAGCCCGAAGTACCGCAGCTTCGTCGTCCACATCTCCGCTCAGAGGCCTCACATAATCGATGCCCTCACACATCTGGAGACTTAGATTGACGGGATCCAGAGCGGTTTCAGGAACGACCGTATCCGAAATCGTGGCCGTCTGCGAGAACATCACAGAGTTGTTGGTTTCAAAGCCGCCGAAACCTAGATCTGATGCATCAAGCATCGTATCGGGCACAATAGGGTTGCGATTCATCATCAACTCCGACAACGTATCGTAGTTATCGTCTGTATCAGAACCAGATAAACTTAGATCTGTCGGATCTAAGTCGGTTTCGGGAACAACATCAATCGCGGAGGACGGCCACAACACAGAGCTGACTTCGCAGTTCTCAGATCGAGAAGTCAAGGGCGACGACGATGGTGGCTCCTCGGAGGATATGTGGTTCATCATAGCGGAGGGGTTGCGAAGTCGGGGTTAGGAGTGGAGCAAAGTAGGGTTTCGATTTGGGGAGGGGGCGGCGCAAGAAGAAGAAATATTTTTTTCGAAGTAGGTTTTGTCGATTTGGGGAGAGAAATGAGCAGATGGGGTTGGGTTAGTAAAAGTAATTAGGTGTAGTGTAATTAGTGTATAAGTTAATTAAGTGAAGTAATTAAATGATGTTTAGTTAAGTAAATTATTTCCTTTTTTAGAAACGTGTCAAGATGGGTGGGACGTCCCGAAAAGGAATACGCGTCAAGATGAGTGGGACGGAGGGAGTAATAAATAACAACAATAATAATAATAATAATAATAATAATAATAATAATAATAATAATAATAATAATAATAATAATAATAATAATAATAATAATAATAACATTTCTTTTTTAATGTGCATCATTAAAAAAAAGGCAAATTGAATTTTTTAGTCCTCAAACTATGCGTGTTTGGCCAATTTGGTCTATTATTTATTTATTTTAGTTAATTGGTCCCCAAACTATAGAATTTTGGACGAATTGGTCCTTTTGTTAATTTTTTTATTAGTCAACTGTTAGTCAACGATTTTTATTTTTCGGTATAATATTATTGAGGACCAAAACGTCCAAATATTGAAAGATTGAGGATCAATTTGACCATTTTTGTTTCTTTAATTTTTTTAAGTTTTTCAAAAATCGAAAAATATTTTAATAATTTTGCTTTTCTTAAGGAGCAATTATGCCAATTTTAAATATGTTGAGGACCATTCCCGTTAATTATAATATATTTGGGGATCATATTACTATGAAAACGATGGATTAAAACATAAAATATATTTCTCCGTAACCAATTTTTTTTCGAATATTACTATAAAAACAGGGGATTAAAACATAAAATATACGAAAAATTAATGAATAAATCATATTGGAATGAAAACATGTTTTGAATTGAAATCTACTATAGTTTTATTCATTGATTATCAAATATTCTACGTTTTTATCTCTCTTTATCATAATAATATATTCGAAAATTTTGATAACAGAGCTATAAATTTGACGATTATGATCCCAAAATATAGGGATTGGTCTTCAATTTATTTAAAATTGGCGTAGTTGGTCCTTAAAAAAATCAAAACGACTAAAATACTTTTCGATTTTTGTAAAATTAAAAACAATTCAGTAAAAAAAATTGGTCAAATTGGTCCTTAATTTTTTAGTATTTGGACGTTTTGGCCCTCAATAATATTATACCGAAAATACCCTTTAAATATTGTTGACTAACAGTTGACTTACCAAAAAATTAACAGAATGACCAATTCATCTAAAATTATATAGTTTGGGGATCAATTAACTAAAAAAAATAAGGGATCAAATTGGCCAAACACGCATAGTTTGGGGACTAAAAAATCCAATTTGCCTTAAAAAAATGCATCTATTTATAAGATTCGTTATATGTGAGTATGTCACCTATGATTAGCATAAAACGGTTAAACCCCTCCTGTGTGATTTTTAGGCTAGTGCACATGAGCGAAGTTTATCAAATGCGCATTTTGATAGAAGCGGCGGATTAATCTTATCATCCAAAAAAGAAAAAAAGATACATCTATTTACACAAGAATCACTATTTGTGAACCTATCACATATGGTTAGCATACATTAGTTAAGTCCTTCCTATGTGATTTGCAAGCTAATATACAACATCGGAATTTACCTAGAACGCATTTCGATAACGGTTATAGATTACTCTTATCATTTAAAAAAAATTACATATATTTACAAGATTCAAATTAGGATGCCAATATCTTCACTCAAAACACTCTCATGAAATTAAGAATTACATTTTCTAATAATTTCGTGTTACCACTAGGTAAAAATCATACATAAACAAGGTTAACTCAATGTATACGTACAATCGACCATACTTTATGATGGATACATGTATAAAGTTGCAAATGAAATTCCACAAGCAAAAGGGTTCTTATTGAAATCTAGAAATATATGGACCCAGTAACACAATGCCTTCTCCCCAGCCACAGCTTCTAAATCTTGACAAAAACTCATTGGCATGTTGAAGAAAAAAGGCTGAAAAATTTGTGACTACTGCTCTACCACAAACCGATGGCCTTCCACCAAATCCCTCCAACCCCGAGCCAAATCACGAGATTCACGACCGAGATCAAGAACCCGTAGCCCCACCAATGCGCGAGTGGGACATAACCAGCACCGTAGAACACGGGAGCTGATCCTATCCCGTAATGAGTAATGCCGCCCATGAGATTGGAAAGGAAGGAGAGCACCATCGCGCCCAGATAGGGTGGAGTGCCTAAAGCGCTTGCCACCGATAAGAATGCTGTAAACATGGCCCCAATGTGAGCAGCCCCACTGGCAAAGAAGTAGTGGGAATAGAAGTATAGCAGTACAAGAATGCCGAAAGATAGCTGCCACGAAAGACCTAGTCCACCAACAAACTGCACAGACAAGGAAGAACTAGTTAGTGATATGCTGTGGCAAAATTAATGTTTTCAACACGAACAAGCAAACACGTATAAGTAGATATGATACTCGGCCTAGAAACAGTAGGATTACCAAAGAAATCTTATGTGTAAGAGCATTCCAAACATTTAAGGAAATGAAGAAACTGCCATTCTTTGCCGTTCAAAAGTCTTCTCATCGAGAATTTACAAAGAACATGCCGTATTAATTCCATTCCATAAGTAAAAGAAACAGCATCATAGCTCTACGGACTTAGGCTTCAAATATAACTAGTGAACACCTCAAATGGCACAAGAGATGTTGGTAAAGTGATCTAGAAGAAATCCTCCCAATCAATAAATGAATATGCCTCTAACGGGCCAAATAACCAAAAAATGACCACAGTGAACCTATTTTCTTTCCTAATTATTGTAAAAAATAACAGTGAGCTAATCAATACAAAGTGAAGTTTACCAAATTACTTGGCTACATTTGTATAGAAGTCAACAAAACACATATGTACTGTCAGATGAGGAACATGCTTATTCAGCAATATCAAGCACAAACAACAGAAATCAATGGCTATTGGCTACAATGACTTGGATCGAATTACTTTTATCGGCTTACGGTTATAGTTACTTGACCAAAACCAAATGAACTGAGATACCTTGAAAACAGTTTGGAATATAGAGGATAACATACCTTGACAACAGTTTGGCTGAACCAGGTAATAAGACCGTATTTGTTAAGGTAGCCAGCCATTGCAATAAGCGCAGCAAACCATGTAAGTGTATCCCAAGCAACTGATTCAGCTAAGCATTCCTTCCATGTGACAACCCCAGTTACAAGGAGGACAGATAAACCAAGAATTGCGGCCGTAACTGCATCCACATTCAGGACACTTCCAAAAATCCAGAGTCCTACCTGATATTTACAACAAGAAATATCAATATATTGTTTTACATAGAAGACCAACAATAAGCAACACATCTGCTAATGCTATAAGAATCAGACCAACAGTGCAGAGGGCAAAAGATCAGCAAGATATTAGTTCATGCCCGAAATCTCTCTTTTACTGAGAAAGCAACAGCTTTTCCATCAAATATAGGATATATATTGTTACCGTCGTCTTCCATTTTCTGTGATCCCAAATGGTACAGAAATTCGAACGTGTTTCTTAATTTAGCACTTCTATTTCTAGCCTCGAAACAGTGTCTCAGAGATCAAACCCTCATTACAACTACAAGTAATAAGTAGGGGCAGAGAATCTCAATTGGCTCAATGTACAAGCAGTTAAAACATAGTACTTGACAAGTCCAAATATAGAATCTTTGTAAGTGTTTCCCACTGCTAGAAACGCAATCAATTCATATCCAGTAAATATAAGGAGATTAATGTCACAAGTCCATCACAAAACAGAGTAATGCAATGTCATACCGTGAGAACCAGAGTGCCAGCCATGATGATCTCATTCTTGGACAGCGGTCCCATCTTCTCCAACCTCTCCTTTGCAAGTTTAGGGGCATCAGGACTACTCTTCACCGAAGGTGGATAGATTATATAGAGCAGCAACGGAACCACGAGCAACGACACCATTCCCGGTACAATAGCAGCCTTAGCCCAATCCATCCACCCAATCGACATCCCTATCGTGCTTAAGGTAAGGTTAGCAGCCAAGGGATTTGCAGCCATAGCTGTCAAAAACATAGACGACGAAATCACAGATGTTTGAAAGCATGTCAGCATCAACCAAGACCCCAATTTCTTCTCCGTTCCATCGCCGGCATTACTACCACATGCAACACAAAGCGATTTCACCAACGGCAAGAAAATGCCGCCGGCTCTGGCGGAGACCGATGGAATCGCCGGCGCCAGCAGCGCTTCGCTGAACACCAAACTGTAGCCCAATCCAAGAGACGAGCTTCCAAATAACGAAACAAATTGATAAGCGATTCTGTTACCCAATCCGGTTTTGATAAACCCTCGGGCGAAAAAGAAGGCTAGCGCGATAAGCCACGGGATGGGATCGCCGAAGGCGGAAAATGCGGCGGCGAATGTTAGCGTCTTTGTTAGAACACATGCGCCGAGGCCCATTAACGCGACCGCGCCCAACGGCAGTGGTTGGGTGATAATTCCGACAATGGTGGCTAAGAAAATGGAGAGCAATTGCCACGCGATGCGGGAGACTCCGCTTGGAGCGGGAATGAACCATAGAATAACCCCCGTTGCGATGGAGGCCATGAGCGGCTTCATGGAAGCACCCTGCCATGGTTGCGCTTGAGGAGGAGCCGGCGCGCCCGCAGCCGGTGAAGCGAAGGCGACTGTGAGAGGTTCACGTTTTGGTTTCGGCGAAGGAAGCGAAAAGACTGAATTTTGGTCGAGTGATTTGATTTGATCTTGACTATCGGAATTACCGGAAAGGTGGCTTTTGATGGAAGATCTAAATCTTGAGGTAAAGCGGAGAGATTTGGGGGAGCGGAAGGTGGGGGCGGAGAGGGGGCGGAAGCGGATGTTTACGGATGAGGTGAGCGCTAAAGACGCCATCTTTACGGTGGCGCTCAGCGATGAGAGTTGTATTCGAATTCAACGTTGCGCGCTTGTGTGTGTAGCAAAGAGAGAGTGAGAGAGAGGAGATAGAGAAAGAGAGTGAAATGGATGTGAGGTGAGGTGAGCGTATAAGAGTCTGTATATGAGAGTGCGATTTGAATCGGACGGTGGAAATTGAAGTGGTGAGGGAATCTAAGAGTCCAGGCTGGAGAAGGAGGGTGTCTTGATTTCTTCTGTTCTCTAACTTAGGAAGCTCCGTCTTCGATTTTGCAGACTCCGCCAAACATCACTACTTTTCAGAGAAAGAGAGAGGGTTTATGCGACGTGCGAGGCCTAATTTCTGTTTATATAATTTCTAAACTATTTTTAAGTAGGAATATGAAGGATTTATGGATTCATTTCGAATTTATTGATGCATTTTTATCAGTTAATACATTATTAAACTATTAACATAGACTTCGTTTGATTATCGGGAAAGTAAAATTATTAAGGAATATGATTGTTTGTGTAATTTGATTATGAGGAAAATGAATTAGGAAAATAAAATTGTAGGGATTGTGATTATGTGAAATATAATTTCGAGCAAAACAGATTTCTAAAATCGTGTTTGGAAAATATAAGAAAATTATGGTATTCTCTCGATGAAACCGACCACTTGCAAATCACCTTGGTAAACGAAGCACCCTCTACTCTGACCTTCCTATCTTTGCCGCTCAAGAAGAGAGAAAATGGGGAAATCGAAGAATCACATGGCTCACAATCAATCACACAAGGTACACATGAATGGTGAGATGTTCGAATAACTAAATATGTCAAAGAAACCCCATTACAACCAGCAAATTAAACATCACTTCAAGCAAAAAGTATTTATACCAATTGATTTATGCAATTCACAAAACGAACATTAGATAACATAACTAGAAGACAAAAATGGCATTAATTAGGACAATTTCAAGTTTGTCTATTTTTAGGTTTGTTTTGGATTGGTTTGGTGCATTGCCGTGTCGAAGAAGAGAATGTCATCTGATTTATTTTGTCTGCCGTTTGAAAATCTCAGGAGCCGGAGAAGAGAATTAAGATAAACGGTGCAGGAAGAAGAGACGAGAGGGCAAGATGTATGTAAAATCCCTGTGTAAGGAAAAATAATACCAAGTTATAGGAGGTAAAAGAATCTAGAAATATCTAGTTATTTTCCTTAATTTTAGAATTCTTTTTACTTTCTTTAATTTCAGTAAAATCAAAACAAGCATGAGATTTTAAGTTTTTGGAATCAGATTACATTCTCAATTTTATCAAATATAGGAATTTAATAATTCGGAATCAAATTACTTTTCTCGACTAGAATCCGTGCAAACCAAACGGGACCATAATGTATTTATGTGTAAATTGTAATTATAATATAGTATAATAGTTCAAATTAATCAATTTATAATTAAAAATAATACTTAATTAATCAATTTATAATTACAAAAAGTATTAAATGACAATCATAAATATTGTAGAATTTGATAACCTAATTCTATTATATTGTTTACTTTAATGAGTATTTGTTTGATGATGTATATAGCAATGGTTAATAATCAAGAGTTTCACCATTTTATCTTCTATCTGCTCACTGTAATTATTATTTTCTCATCGTGTATGTTCAAGAAAAAATAGTCATTTACATAAAAATATTCATAATATAGTGAAAAGTACCGGAGAAAAAGTAAATTTGATGTCCATGTTTTCTTATGTTTTGAGTTTTGGTGCTTATAGGAAAAAAAATGTGCAAATTTGATACACAAAATTAACTAATAATTATAATTTTAGTACCTCCATAAACTATCGTTAAATCATTGTTATTTTTATTTAAAAGAAATGGGCATAATATAATAAAATTGTGATAATTAAGTCACAATTAATATATTAAAATTGAGAGTAATCGTGAGTATAAAGAACACAACAACCTACACCAAATTAATTTTACTCGTCCACCAAATTAACATTCGATTTTATTTTCCTAATTATTTAAACCCTAAATTATATTCCAAGAAGAGACATCCTTAAAAAGAATTGAAGGAGATGTTTTCGAGTATTGCTCACTCCACTACCATCGAGGCATTGACTTTTATTAACACATTCTGAAAATATTAAAAGTACCAAATATATTTTAATATATTTAGAGTTTAAATAATTAAAAAAATAAAATGAAAACATTAAATAAAAATATACTCCCTCCGACCCATTATTAATGTTCCACTTACTTTTTTTGGTTGTCCCATTATTTATGTCTCATACCAAATAAGGAAATAAATGAGTGGACCACAATCAATCTAAGCAAGTGGACCCCACTCCTTTATACTTTTTCACCACAACTTTACACCTTTACCTCTACTATCTTAATTACCGTGTCCAGTCCCAATGGAACATAAATAATGGGACGGAGGGAGTATTAATTATCATAATTTTATTATTATGCCCTTTCTTTTAAATAAAGATAATCGCGATTTAACTGATAGTTAACAGAAGCACCAAAGTTGCAACCATTATTTAAGTTTGGTTATTAAATTTGCAATTTTTTTAGGTGGTAATATCTATCGGTACCTAGTACTCTTAAGTAAAAATCAAATTTACTCACTTTTTATATTGCATACTCATTATAGCCAGTCTTACAATTTAGCCTACACACTTTAGTTTAAGAAGTATGGCACACCTATTTTTGTATCATTTATGAATTCGAGACGAAATCAAACAGCAAATGGACAAAATAGCAAAAAAATCTTGGTCGTTAAGACGAAGTTTCTGTCTGTCTCGGTCTACTTTTAAATGACAACAAGTCCCAATATATATCGAAAAGTCTCGATTGCAAAGACGAAGCCCTTGTCGGTCTCTATCGGTTCCAGTCTATTTTTAAATAAAAACAAGTCCTATCAGATAACTAACAGGCCCGGTTGTAAAGACGAAGTCCCTGTTAACCCCTATCGCCCCCGATCTACTTTTAAATAAAAACATGTCTCAATATAATAAAAATCTCAGTTGCATGACTGGAACTTGGAGCGGGACAGACATGGGCTTATATAAATAAAAAGAGATCACCATTCATTTTCTTGACTTATCTAACATCTTTTAGAAAACAATTTTAAAATTCAAAGGTTATTTTCGGTATTTGACATTTATAAGGACTAAATAAATCAAATGAAAAAAATATATGAGGACCAACTTTATCAATCCTAAAATGTTTAGGGATCGTAATTGACAATTTGTGATAATGGTCAATTCACAAAAATCAGATTCTTCTACAATGTTGGTTTATTATCACAAATTGTCGATTCAGGGTTTGGAGGTCAGACCGAGACTTGAATGAGTTTGACAGGACCTGATCGGCCCTTGATCGGGACTTCAACAGAGAATGATAAACTTGAATATAGTTGCATGGATAGAGACTTCATAAAGTGGATAGAGATTTGAAATTTTATACTCTCTCCGTCCCAAATGAAACTTCTTGTATTCTATTTCAGGTTGTCCTACACAAATGTCTTGTTTCCTATAAGGGAAATAAACTTAACACACAAAAATCACTTTTTTTGTGAGTCCTATTCACACCACCATTTCCTAAATACACAAAAGTCAAGCGCATAAATTACGGTGCACAAAAGAAACAAGATGTTTCATTTGGAACGAAGGGAGTAATAAATTGAGACTTCAAAAGTAGACAAGATAAATTACCGTAAAATTGATATGCAAATACTATTGGTCGGAATAAAGACAACTTGTTCAACACCATCTACATATTCCGACATATTGTCAAATTGTCTGCTAAATTTGATAATAATAGGGATGCTTTCCATTTTTTCTCTGGTGTTTAGAAGGATATTGAATAAAGATGAAGAATAATGGTTTTGATGAATAATTCGTGGCCTTGACTCTATTAACGAATTAGTGACAACGTTATGTAGAAAACTCTTCCAAATTCCAGTAGAAAGTCGAGAGGTACCGAACATGGATTGCTCGGGATCATAATATTCATTAAATAAACTAGACTGTGACTCTGATACGGTGACTGAGACTAGATAGAGACTTGGTAAATTATTTGTCCGAAAATTTGATCTTGATAAAGTCGACAGGGACTAGACCGGGACAGGACCGGGACTTGAAGGATAAATTGGCGATACATTATTTTTATATAGTCGACTGAGACTTTGTTTCAGCCACCGAGACCAGACATAGACTCGATAGGGATTTTGTAGGTTTCGAAAATAAACTGAAATCAGTTATGTCAATCATTGAGAAAAAAAAAACACGAAAATTGTACACTAATTATTAAGAATTGTGTTCTGTTATATATTTTCACATTTCGGAATCCAAATCGATATTTGGCTGGGAATATTTTATTTAATCCAATTACAGAAAAAATGAAATCTCGAGAGAGGCGCGTTTAGGATTAAGAAACGTTGATGAACACACTCAATCAGCAAAATCCTTACAACGACGACGTTTCCCGTGAAAGGGCTTGATTCAACCATCCCCGCGCGCGTTGTCTCGGCACATCACACACGTTGGGTTTGATTTTGTTGAGCAAAATCTCTTTCGCATCGATTGGGTGGAACGATGTTTTTCAGAGGGTAAGGGAGCATAAGAACGAACACTTTTATTTTCTTGAATTGATGTTCTGAATTCGGTTTAATTAGTTTAGTTTTTTTTTTAGTTAAAAATGTTATTAGATCAGAAGTTTATTATTCCGGTTCTAGATTTTTCGTTAATTGTGCTTGTGAATTTTCCATCTTTTTGTTTTCTTTGTTTCTGGCCAATCTGGTTAGTTAATTGGGTTTTTCTCGAGATTTATTTATTTATTTTTGGTTTATCTTATTCATTTGGCTATTTTGTTACTTTTTTGTGTTCTTTGAATTGCTTTTAGTAGCATTATATGTCTCATTTCTTAAGGGATTGGAGTGTAATGTTGTGAATTCTTTTGTGAACTTGTTCTTTCATAGTCTCTTGTAGTTTTTATATTGTTTGAAATGTCAAGTTGCAAGATAGATACTTGCTTGAATATAGAGCTTTGAACTAGTATTAATGATTCATTGCAAGATAGAATCTTTTAATGTTGGTTCTGACCTGGTGAATATTTTTGTTGGATTGAATGTGAAGTAAATACATGGACAGTGGTGATCCAAGGGAAATGGGTTTCAAACGACAGCGTGTAATGGATCAGGGTTCTTCATATTATGGTGCTCCTGGTCCAAATTATATGTATGATGCTCCACCTCCACCTCCTCCTGCATATTCTTATATCCCCCCACCACCATTTCCCGTTGTCCGACTTCGAGGCCTTCCGTTTGATTGTGCAGAGGCTGAGATTGTTGACTTCTTCCATGGTCTAGATGTGGTTGATGTCCTGTTTGTCCACAAGGGTGGCAAGTTTACAGGAGAAGCTTATTGTGTGTTGGGGTATCCATTTCAGATCGATCTCGCCTTACAGAGGAATAGGCAAAACATTGGTAGGCGATATGTTGAGGTTTTCCCAAGCAGGAAAGAGGAATATTACAAGGCTATTGCACATGATGTTTTTGATGCTCCTGCTGGTTCGCCCCGTCGTGGTGCACCAAGAGCAAGATCTACCGAGGAGAGGGATTTGTCAGAATTTAAAGGGGTGTTGCGGTTGAGAGGGTTGCCGTTTTCTGCTACCAAGGAGGATATTATAAGCTTCTTTAAGGATTTTGTGCTTTCAGAAGACAAAGTTCAGTTGATAGCGAATTCAGAGGGAAGGCCAGCTGGGGAAGCTTTTGTGGAGTTTGCAAGCCCTGAAGATTCAAAAGCTGCAATGGCCAAGGATAGGATGACACTCGGGAACCGGTACATCGAGCTTTTCCCTGCATCACGTGAGGAAATGGATGAAGCTTCTTCAAGGGGGGCGGTAACTACCCTTACCCTTTCATTTTCTCATTCTGTATATATGTTAGAATTTTAATTTAAAGCTCATATATATACTAATGCAATTGATCCATATCTCCAATTGGGAAATACTCCCTCCGTCCCACTAGAAACGACACATTTCTTTTGGGCGTGAGAATTAAGAAAGTGGTGTTATATGGTGTAGATTGTTTGACTTTTTAGTAGTTAAATGTGGTCCACACAAATTTTACTACTTTAGGAAACGCATCATTTCTAGTGGGAATGAAGTTTCTTGATCTTTTAACTGTGTCAACTTCTAAATGTCCTTGTTCTTTCTCTTGCATCTCGTTTATGATGTGAATGAAGAAAAGTAACTACTTATATAGATCCAACTTAATTGGCTGTCTAAATCATTGCTCTAGTGTTGGTCTAGTCTAATGCAATTTGTCCATATCTCCAACTGGGAAACTATATTTAAGCCTTATTCCAGCTCTTGATCTTTTAACCGTTTCAACTTCTGAATGCACTCTGAATAGACCTTGTTCTTCTCTGGCTTCTACTTCAGTTTATGTGAGTGAAAAAAATAAATCCTTCATGATTATTTGCTAAAGTTTTGGCTTTTACTCACTCAATTATGATTCAAGTTGTTCGAACCATTTTTGTGCTGTCGTTTATAGTTTATACTCATGAGTCATGACTTGTGTTTCTTTAAGTTGTATCTACTTCTGTGCTATGAGAGCTCTAAAGTGAAATATTTGACCTCATCCAATCAGATTAATGTCGAAACAAGTAGAAGGAAAGGATGATTCCGAACCTACACCGGTAGTGCGGATGAGGGGGCTACCATTTTCAGCTGGCAAAGACGATATACTAGATTTCTTCAAGAACTTCTCTTTGTCCGAAGACTCGATCCATATCACCTTTAACTTGGAGGGGAGGCCCACCGGAGAAGCTTTCGTGGAGTTCCCTGATGCCGAAGATGCTAAAGCTGCGTTGGCTAAGGACAGGATGACGCTCGGGAGCCGTTATATAGAGCTGTTCCAATCGACGCCGGAGGAGCTCAATGAAGCAGTTTCAAGGGCACGGTGATAGTTACATGAGAATTTTAGAATTCCTTTAAATTTTGGATCACTTCTCAGAATCAGTGAGAGACCTCCGAGACATATTTTCTAGCTTAATTGAACTTTGGTTGGTCCTCAAAAGTAATAAAATCTTTGAGTTCTGAATATTTTTATGCTTCTTTATTTAAGCGATTATTTAATGGTTTTAGGGTCTGTTTGGGAAAATAATTTAAATAAGTCCTTAAGACAAAATGACTTATTGCACAAAAGTTCTTAAATTTATTAAGTTATCTCCAATCATTTTCGTGCATTTTATAACCCTATCTCTATTTTATAGAAAAAACAATATTTATTTCCAATTATTCTGTCCTATTTTAAGGTAGAAAAAAATATATTTAATCTTTTAAAATTATATCGAAAGACATTGAAAGTGCAATTATCAGTATAATTGTATTTAAATTTATGTCATTTTTACCTAGTTTATGTTTTTTTGTTTAGTACTCCTTCCGTCCCACTATAAACGATGCGTTTCTCTTATTGGGTCGTCCCACTAGAAACGACACGTTTTCTAAAATGGTAAAGATTATGTGGTCGATATTTAACTCCTAAAAAGTCAAACAATCTACACCACATAATACTACTTTCTTGATTCCCGCGTCCAAAAGAAACGTGTCGTTTCTAATGGGACGGAGGGAGTATTAGTTATTTTATACTCTCTCTGTTCAATTATCTTGTGTACTTTGTTTTTTGCATAGTTTTGAAAGAGAATTGTTAGTTATGTGTAGAGTTGTGCAAGATTGTGGGTCCTATAAAAAAGTTGTGTATAATAATTTGACATATTTAAAAAGTGAACAATATAATTGAGACATCCTAAAATATAATTGACGGCTGAAGCTAATAAACCCCCAACCTTTTTACAACCTCCACGACAAAACGTAAACTCGAGAAAGAAGACAACCTCGGCCAAAAAACACCCACACCACTACAGCAGTAGTCGTGTCTTTATCATCTACCCTACTCCACTCCTCAGCTTCATGCTAAGACTGTTGAATCTCGCCCGACAATACTGTCTCCACGCCTTTCTCATCATTACTTGAATCTTGCATCCATGGATGGTCTGCATTCAAAAAGGTATGTAAGTTTCAGTACTCACCATCATCCCAATTTGTGTAGGAATAGGAGGTTACCGAGAACTTGTTGAGCTGTGAGACGTTGACTAGGATCGCGATCAAGCATTTTCTTAACAAGATCTTTGGCAGAGTCCGAAACTTGAGGCCAAGGGTCGCGCTTGAATTGAAGAGAAGACCGGATAATTGCTTGGGCCACTCCTTGCTCGGTCTCTGCACAAGGCATACGCGTGTGAGTGGCATACTTCTCGATTAGGCCAACTTAAGTATAACCAACCTGCCCAAAAAGGAGGAACACCACAGAGGAGAATGTAAAGGATGATTCCAGCGCTCCAAATATCGATTTCTGGGCCGTAGTTGCGTTTTAGAACCTCCGGGGCCATGTAGTAGGGGCTACCAACAATTTCATCGAAACGTTCACCTACCGATGACATATTTAAATGGAATCCATTAACTAGGTAAAGATGAAGAGTTAACAGAGTGTGTTCTGTACCGGAATAGACTTTGGTGTCACACAATTATACTCCACTATATATCACCTCCATAAATCATTTGACATGTGGAATACATTTTAATTAAATAATCAAATCAAAATCAATTACGGTGGGCCACATATGACACATGTCAACACCTTATAAAGTGTGACATACAAGGGAGTATATTGTGTGACACACAAATCTTTGTGGTTCTGTACCAGGTTTGAAGAAAACTGAGAGTCCAAAGTCAATTGCTTTTACTGGAGATGATTCGTTCTTATTTGCAAAGAGGAAGTTTTCTGGCTTGAGATCACGATGCATCACTCCGTTCTGGTGGCACACCTAAAACACAAGCAAAAGGAAATGACTATGCATTCTGAATCAAACATGACAAAGCTACTGCAAGATTATGATCCAATTTCCTTTAACCATTCTATCACTATGTTACCAGAAGACCAAACAAACTTCTGCAAGCTCATCAAGGAGACAACAAAAAGCAACATATTTGGCTAATCCTAATCTGTATGGTTGCTTCATTTCATAAGAAATGAATTCCAAAGATGATAAAGAAATGCATTTCGCAAACTTAGCCTAATTCGAGGCCGGGTTTTGTAAACATGGATGGATGCAAGAATCATAAGCTTGCAAGTTAACCTGAACAATTTGAAGAATGGTCCTCATGAGGGCAGCAGCTGCTCTCTCTGTATAATGGCCTCTGGCCACAATCCGATCAAACAGTTCACCACCTTCACAAAGCTCCATCACAATATGGACAGCGCTATCATCCTCATAAGTATCCTTCAAACTCACAACATTGGGATGCTTAGGCATATGCTTCATGATCTCAACCTCCCTCCTCACATCCTCAATATCCACCGCAGTCTTGAGCTTCTTCTTCGATATCGACTTGCAGGCGAATTTCTCACCGCTCTTCACATCGGTGCACAAATAGGTAATCCCAAATTCACCCCTTCCCAGCTCGCGCCCAAGATTGTATCTCTCGCTGATGTTATGGCCTCCTGGCTCCTTCAACACAACCAGCTTGTTTGTGGGCCCAGATCCATGATTTGCCACACCGCGGTCATTGGAGAATGGGTTTGGCTTATTTTTATGTTGCTTCTTCTTCTTCTTGTCGGAACAATTAGGAGGGGTCACGCAGCAGTTTCCCATGATGCAGATGGAGGGTGCCGTCCTTGACACCACCCTGACATAATAGTTCCACAACACCAAATCAGACAAAAGCTGCAAAGAAAATCGACCCACTAACCTTAAATTCAACAAAACTGAATAATAAATCACACTCAGGATTCAAAATACATTCGTTTGCATATTTTCAAGGAATCCCACAGAGAAAAAGATCATCTTTTTTCAAATAATCCAAGCTTCAAGAAACATTATTTTTCATATTTAAAGGAATCCCACAAATTAAATATGAAATTCCCAATAAGAAAAGATCATATGTTTCAATTATTTGATCCAAGGATATAGGAGGAGAGAGAGGGAGAGGGAGATGACATTTATCAAGAAGAATTAATTATTTAAAACAGCAAAGGGAATCCAAGAACCAATTAAAAAATCAAGAAATGCAAGACGTTAAAATGAAAAGAGAGGCCGGCCTTGAATAAATTTGATTCTAGGGATTCTGCATATGATGCTGAGATAAGTTGAGAAGCAAGCCTCCTTCAGCAAGAAAACTATAGAAGATGTGAAAAGGACACATGAAGGGTCTCATTCGCCATGAGAGAGAGTCAAAAAGCTCTTTTTGCAGAGACTTTTTGAGTTTCTCTCTCATGAATTCCCCCCTCGCCCCTCCTGTCCCTCTTTATCACTCCAATTAATTTATACGCTTGGTTTTCGGTACTATTTTAACTCGTCTCTTCCTTTTGCATCTCTGCTTCTCATTTAAATATTATCCAACAAACTTTATGACTGGGCCAGGATCGTCTCATCTATAACCAGAATTGTGCAAGAATGGAATAGTAATTTAGTCATGCTACAATGTACTCCATCCGTCCCGATCGACTTGTCTTATTTCTATTCGGTACGGAGATTAAATGAGTAAATAGTTGTATGTAGATGAGTGGATGATTGTCTGTAAAGATGTAGGCCCCATAAAGAAAAAGTGGTAAGTTATGTAGTAATTATTTTCCTTTTATGTAAACAAGATAAGTGGAATGGAATGATTAAAAAAGAAAAATAAGACAAGTCGAGCAGGAATGAGAGAGTATCATATTTCTTTTATTTGCTAAAAGTGCATTATTTGCTATTAAAAAAAAGTACATTATTGTAAATATATAGGCAAATTGGACAGTTTAGTCCCAAAACTATGATTGTGTTTGCTAATTTGGTCCATTGTTTATTTTTTTAGTTAGTTGGTCCCAAACTATAGAATTTTGGATGAACTGATCATTTCCTTAAATTTTTTAATTAATCAACCATTAATCAACGATTTTTAAAGGGCATTAATCTTTCAGTATTGGATGTTTTAGGACTAAACTGTCCAATTTGCCAAATATATATGTACTAGTGTAGTGGTTGATGAATGCGCTTAATTTTCTTTTGCATATGAATAAAAATAGAAGATTTTATTTCTTATCAAGGAAGAAGGTCTACTTAAAAAATACTTGCCTTAAAATATCATCACTTAAAAATTCTGCTTATATTGTAAATACACATTATATTTGATGAGAGATAATCAAATCAAACCTCCAATTTGCAGAATATGTTAGGAGCATAAACCGATATCAATCCAAGTGTACAATTCAACAAGAAGCACAAAAAATATTGTAACACAAGAACACCAAGATTTACATGAAAAACCCCCTTCAATATGAAGAGGTAAAAACCACGAGACCCTTAGGTCTAGCCAAATCCACTAAAACAAGTTGAGAGAGTACAACCCAGCAAGAACAAAATGATATCTAGCCCTTAACAAGACTACGAAGACACTAGTATCACAATACGGAAACAAATACGTAAAACCGCTCACACAATCAGCAGTTGAGATCCATTTTAACTCAAAATCTAACCGTTAGATTTACGATCCCTTCGGTCTGAATGAAGAACTATGTGTCTTCTGTCTCCAGTTAAAATTTCAAGCCAATCCGACAACGAATGAAGTTCCGATCGTCGGAAATGAAAAACTGTGACTCTCTTTTTTCTGTGTATCTCTCTCTCTGCACCAAGCCAAACTCACGTCTGTTTTCATTCAAGTAAGAAACATAAATATATATCATTACAAAAATTGGGCCAAAAGGAAGTGGGCTTTTCTCCACTAGTTGGGAGCCCAACCAACCCAACAAATCTCCCCCCTCCCGACTATGTGGAGGAGATTGCCATCCCGACAATTGAACAACAAATTTCAAACTTGCATCTTGGCAAAGCCTTAGTCATCATATCAGCACCATTATCATCAGTGTGAACTTTCTCAAGTTCAATTAACTTCTCATCCAATACATCACGTATCCAATGATACCGCATATCAATATGTTTCGACTTGGAATGAAAAGTGGGGTGCTTAACAAGATGAATTGCACTTTGACTATCACAAAGTAAAACATACCTCTCTTGAGAGCAACCAATTTCTTTCAAGAATCTCTTCAAATATAGCAACTCTTTGCAAGCTTACGTGGCCGCAATAAATTCGACTTCGTTGTTGATAGAGCAACACACTTCGCAATTTAGATTGCCAAGAAACAGCCTCCCCGCAAACGTAGTCAAGAAACCCGAAGTAGACTTCAAGGTATCAACATCTCCGAGCCATATTCGAATCGGTATAACCGGTGAGAACTGATTTCCCACCTCCGAAACAAAGCTTAACATTTGAAGAACCACGAAGATATCTCAAAATCCACTTAATCGCATCCCAATGCTCTCTCCCGAGGATTAGAGAGAAATCGCTCACTACACCAACCGCATGAGCAATATTAGGTCTTGTACACACCATCGCATACATTAAACTACCCACGACATGATGAATAAGGAACATTTTTCATTTTTTTTCTTTTCATCATCGGTAGAGGGACTCTGTTTCACACTTAATTTCATATGTCTTCGCCAATGGAGTGCTAATCGCCTTAGCATTCTCCAACCGAAATCTTTCAAGGATTTTCTCAATATAACTTTGTTGTGACAGCCACAACTTCTTCGCCTTCCTCTCCCGAGAAATGCTTATGCCAAGAATCTTCTTAGCTGGCCCCAAATCCTTCATGTTAAAGGACTCGTTCAACTTCTGCTTCAAGTTGGCGATTCTCGAAGCACTTTGACCAATAATAAGCATGTCATCTACATAAAGTAACAAAATAATAAAATCATCAGAAGAGAAATTTTGAACAAACACACAATGATCACAAGTAGTCTTCTTGTAGCCTTGTTGCCTCATCACAGACTCAAACTTCTTGTACCATTGTTTTGGAGCCTGTTTCAAGCCATACAAGCTCTTCCTCAATTTACACACATAATCCTCTTTCCCTTTCACCTTAAATCCTTCTGGCTGCTCCATATAAATTTCTTCATCCAAATCGCCATGAAGAAAGACCGTCTTGACATCCATTTGCTCAATCTCTAAATCAAGATTTGCAGCTAACCCCAACACAGCTCGGATTGAAGACATTCTCACAACAGGTGAAAAAATCTCATCAAAATCAACTCCCTTCTTCTGACTGAAACCCTTCACAACCAATCTAGCTTTATATCTTGGTTTAGAGGAGTTCTCTTCTTGCTTCAATCTATAGATCCACCTATTTTTCAAAGCTCTCTTACCTTTAGGTAAATGCACCAACTCAAAAGTATGATTATCATCATCTTCCATTGCATTAAACCACTCTTGATTTTCTACACCTTTCATAGCTTCATCAAAGCATTCAGGCTCTCCCCCGTCAGTCAAGAGAACATACTCACTAGAAGAATATCTAGTAGACGGTTGGCTTACCATAGTAGACCTTCTGAGTGAAACACCTTGTGGATTATCATTAACATCTTCAGTAGGATTATGCAAGTGATCATCGGCAATATCTTCATCTTTGCATATCGAGTCTCAATCGTATCACTATCAACTCTAGTAGGCAAAGGTGATACAAAACTTGGATCAAGATCTGTGAGGTCATTCTGAGAATCAAGTTTCTCAGCTTTCTTAATATGTTCAATGGTTTGGTCTTCAAAGAATACAACATCACGGCTTCGTATGACTTTCTTCTCAACTGGATCATATAGCTTGTAACCAAATTCATCCTGACCATAACCAATGAAGATACATTGTCTTGCCTTAGCATCCAACTTCGACCTTTCATCCTTAGGAATATGAACATAAGCTTTGCAACCAAACACCTTCAAGTGATCATAAGAGGTGTTTTTGCCGGTCCAAATATTCTTTGGAACATCTCCCTGCAAAACAACAGTAGGGGTCAAATTAACAATATAATTAAGCAGCAGTATATAGAGCCTCACCCCAAAAAGATTGTGGGAGTTTTGACTCTAACGACAAACATCTAACTCGATCCATCAAAGTTCTGTTCATTCTCTCCGCCAACCCATTCAACTGAGGTGTCTTGGGAGGCGTCTTTTGATGTCTAATCCCATGTTGCCTACAAAATTCCTCAAATGGTCCTCGGTATTCACCACCATTGTCAGTCCGAATGCTTTTCAATTTCTTTCCAGTCTGTCGCTCAACTAAAGCGTGGAACTCCTTAAACTTGTCTAGCACTTGATCTTTGGTCTTCAAGATATAGACCCAAAGCATCCTGGAATGATCATCAATGAAAGTTACAAAATAAGATGCACCACCAACAACCTTTACCTTCAACGGACCACAAACGTCTGAATGAACCAAATCCAACAGATTTGGTTTCCTATGAGGAGGGTTTGTCTTGAAAGATACTCTAGTTTGCTTTCCTCCAAGACAATAAGAACACCTATCAAAACTAGAGCTCCTAGCTTCTGGAAGAACACTCTTCTTCACCAAAGTATCAAGTCATTTAGCACTAATATGACTCAATCTCTTGTGCCACAACTCCGGTGAGCATTCCTTTTCCACCATATTAACCGAGTCTAGTGAGACAGAAGCTTGTAATACATACAAGTTTTCCTTCAACTTCACACCTTTAGCCAAAAGCATTGACCCTTTGCTAAGTCTCCATTTCCCATCAATAAAGTTGTTACCATAACCTTCATTATCAAGTGACCCAACAGAAATCAAATTCAAACGAACACCAGAGGCATGTTTAACATTTCTGAGTAGAAGTGTAGAACCATTCTTCATCTTCAAACAGATATCTCCTGTTCCAACAACCTTAACAAGACCACCGTCACCCATTCTCAAATAGCCCAAGTGGCCTTCAGAGTAAGTGCAGAAAAATTCCCTTTTCGAAAAAACATGGACTCCAGCACCAGTGTCACCAAACCAACAAGTGTCAGAAGAGACCAAATTAACATCAACATCAATTAAAGCAATAACAAGATCAGTAATATCATCACTAAAGGCAGCAACAACTAGATTAGTATTGTTTCCTTCAAGCTTTTCAGCCTTGTTTTCTAATTTGTTACTGCTCTCTCCATTTTTGTTCTTTAATTTCCAACAATTCTTCTTGATGTGTCCCTTCTTGTGACAGTAATGACACTAAACATCCTTGTACTTGGACCTAGACTTGCTTCTACTTTTTCCCCTATTATCATAACTAATGCTCTGTTGTCTCCCCCTATGCTCTGTAGCCAAGATTTCAATCTGTGGAGATGAATCTTGAGTTCTCCTTCTGATCTCCTCATTAAGAATTCCATTTTTAGCATAGTCGAAAGACATCATACCATCAGGAGCACAATTTGTATGCGAGACCCTAAATGTCTCCCATGAATCAGGCAATGTGTTGAGCAACCTTAAGCCGAGTATCTCATCTTCAAACTTTACTCCAACATTCGACAATTTATTCACAACACCTTGAAATGCATTTACATGATCAGAGATAGGAGTACCCTCAGCAAACTTCAAATTGATCAATTGCTTGAGTAGATACAACTTATTGTTCCGTGTCTTAGAAGCATATAATTTTTCCAATGTTTCCCACAAAGTTTTTGCATTTGTCTCATTCTCAACAAGATTTGAGACATTATCATCCACCCACATTCTAATGAATCCACAAACCTGTTGGTTCTCAAACATCCATTCCTCGGCAGTTTTTGACTCAGGTTTAGCGGTACCAAACACAGGTAGATGCAAACTCTTCACAAATAAAAGATCCTTCATCTTAACCTTCCAATTGTGATAGTTTGTAGCATTCAAAAGAATCATCTTACTCGTGTTTACCTCCATAATTCATACAAATAAATATCACCACTAACCTCGCTCTGATACCAATCTGATGAGGGATAATCAAATCAAATATCCAATTTGCAGAATATGTTAGGAGCATAAACCGATATCAATCCAAGTGTACAATTCAACAATAAAGCACAAAAAATATTGTAACACAAGAACACCAAGATTTACGTGGAAAATCCCCTTCAATATGAAGAGGTAAAAACCACGAGACCCTTAGGTCTAGCCAAATTCACTCAAACAAGTTGAGAGAGTACAACCCAGCAAGAACAAAATGATATCTAGCTCTTAACAAGACTACGAAGGCACTGGTATCACAATACGGAAACAAATACGTAAAACCGCTCACACAATCATCAGCTGAGATCCAAAAAATATAACTCAAAATCTAACCGTCAGATTTTTACGATCCCTTCGGTCAGAATGAAGAACTATGTGTCTTCTATCTCCAGTTAAAATTTCAAGTCAATCCAACAACGAATGAAGTTCCGATCGTCGGAAATGAAAAACTGTGACTCTCTTTTTTTGTGTATCGCTCTCTCTACACCAAGCCAAACTCACGTATGTTTTCATTCAAGTAAGAAACATAAATATATATCATCACAAAAATTATGCCAAAAGGAAGTGGGCTTTTCTCCACTAGTTGGGAGCCCAACAAACCCAACAATATTTACTTACAACACAAGAGGCTAATATAGGTTAGAAGTTTACACATAATGATTTTTGTGAATTTTAAACGTGTAATCTTCGAATACAAATCAAACACTTTAATCATTATGCTATCTCATATACAATTTAGGTTCAGAATATGTATTGTTAGTAAATAGTGGAGTCTATGTAGAAAGGCCGGTTTAGAGCATCCACATCCCTCCCCAATTTAATCATCCATCCATCACATTCTCTCTCCGCCACGTCAGCTTTTTTTTAAACACTCAACTACATTCCTTCATCCATCCATATAAACAATTTTTACTTTATTGGATCCCACTACTTTAATTTTTTCAAACATTATATTTTAATAACAACAACAAATATATAATAATATTTTTATTACTCTTCGAATAAATAAATAATTATAAATTAAAAAAATTATTAATTAATTTAGATAAATTCATTAAACAATAAATACTAAGAAAGTGAAAAAAACAATTTAAAAACTTGCAATAACATGGAAAATTAAACAATACAACACTTAAAATAAAAATTACAAACTAGTACATCAAAATATTAATCGATCAATTGTTGTTGTAGCGAGTCCATATATGCTCAACCAAGTCGTGTCGAAGTTGGTGATGCACATCGATGTTACGTAACTCGGAGTTGGTTCGAATCACATTTCGAAATTCTGAATTTGGACCTTGAACGAATTGTGGGGGTTCATCATCTTCATCATTGGGAAACGATGCAACCATATCCCCCTCATCCTCAACAATCATGTTGTGCAAAATTACACAAGTTAACATGATGAATTTTATTCTTTTCTTGTACCCGGATCGAAGCGGCCCTCTAACGATTGTCCGTCGAGCTTGGAGCACCCCGAACGCTCGTTCAACATCTTTCCTGGTAGCCTCTTGCCTTTCTTTAAAAAGGCTCCTCTTTGGATCGTTTGGGCAAGGAAAAGACTTCACGAAAGTAGCCCATGTTGGATAAATTTCATCTGTCAGATAGTACCCCTGATTATAATGTGTGTCATTCACCATGAAATTAGTCTCAAACGCTTTTCCTGAGAGCACATGGTTGAATAACGGAGATTTATTTAACATATTAATATCATTTTGCGAACCAGCTACACCAAAAAAGGCATGCCATATCCATAGATCTTGGGAAGCGACAACTTCTAGCACGATCGTAGGAGAACCATGTCCCCTCGTAAATTGACCTTTCCACGCGACTGGACAATTCTTCCATTCCTAATGCATACAATCAAGACTTTCCAGCATTCCCGGGAATCCATGTCTATCATTGTGCATCTGAGTAAGACGTTGAACGTCAGTTGCATTTGGCCTTCTCAAGTATTGACTGCCCCAGATCTCTACCACATTCTTACAGAATGTAGAAAGACATTTGATTGCAGTTGATTCCCCCATTCGGAGATACTCGTCAAGATGATCGGATGGTACTCCGTAGGTCAATTGACGAATTGCCGCGGTGCATTTTTGTAGAGGAGACAAGCCTCTTCGATATATTGCATCGTTCCTCTGTTGGAAAGATATATTGCATCGTTCCTCTGTTGGAAATATGATGAGTGATTCTCAAGTGCACTCACTATTCGGAGGAATAAGTCTCTCCGCATTCAGAATCGCCATCGAAATATGTAATCGGGATACACGGGTACCTCAGCGAAATAATCATTGAAAAGTCTTTCGTGTCCGTCTTCACGATTCCTTTCGATGTACCTTCTCGGCTGACGCCTAGTTTGGAGACACCTTCTTTCATATTCTTGCCATTCTTGCCGACTATGTTGAAGAATCGCTTCATACAAATCAGACTCTGGATCATTGATTTGCTCTTCGTTGTTTCTGGATGAACTAGAACTGCTTGAGGAATATTGAGCCATTTTTTGTAGTAGCAAAGTTTGAAAAGAATCAATATTTGAGAATGTGAGGAACAATGAATCATTCACTACTCTATATAAGGCTAGTTTGCAACGACTAGTTTATAACGGCTAGTTTTCTAATGGATAGATTTATTACATAAGAATCAATATTTATTACAAGAAATCACTTAGCTTCTACATTAATAAAGATTACTTGCGATATTAGTAAGAAAATGAAATGCAACTACATACTTGAAGATCAATTACGACATAAGAAAAAATTAACTAGACTTAAGGTCATGATTGCAACTCTATCATAGCTTCTTTGCATTCTATGTCATGGAAATAACGTTGCTCATGTGTCATGTTGCTTGTATCGCGTTGGATGATTTCAAATAGCTTGGACCGCCTCTCTCTCTTCTTCTTCTCTCTTCTCCTCTTTAATTCGCTCTCTTTGCATCTCAATCTCGACCTGGCGCAATTCAATCTCGTTTTTTTATGCACTTCAACTCAGAGAGACTCTTGAGAATGCCATCAAAGTTTTGCTTTAGATCATTGTTGCCATCGTCATGACTGTGGCTTGCATATGCTTTTTTCTTCGCTTTCTCTTTTCAGCCTTTTGTCCGATTGGACGTGTTTCTTCATTTAAATCAAAATCAACACTTACGTTTTGCGTGGAAGATGTGTTGCTCGCCCCCGATTCAGAGGTCCTTGACTTCTTCGTTGCAATATCAGCATAATCAGACTGGGATCGAAAGGCTGGATGATCTTTGATGATTTCCCACACGTGATCGAGTGCAAATTGGGATCCTTTTTCTTCGCGGTACTTTTCCAGTGCCATTTTGTAGACGTCTTCGCTACTGGACCCGCTTCTATATATACTTGATATGAGATAGTAGCACTCGTTGAATTTTACTGCAAGCGGCCTAATGTAATGCCAATGAGATCTCAAGACCGGCGCCGGACGAGTAGGAAGACTATCGGGTTTATTTTCATTGTAGTAGCAAGCAACACGATTCCAAAAGGCCGCTTCCTTTTGGCAATTACCGGTGATTGGATCTTCAGATACCGTGTACCATGCGTTTGTTAGACGCACATCCTCTTCTTTTTTTCCAAACCAGTCGCTTGTTCTTACCGGTCACACCGGTAGTTACTTGCTCCATAGAGCCAACTGAAGCGGGTGACTCTTCCTCTTCGAATTAAGTTTCTGGAACCGAAGATGGAGAGCCTATTTCAACTCGTCGAGAAGATCGGGACTGTTTATTTATTGATGGTGGAGTAGAAAATCCAAACATGTGTGACGGATTGTGAGTGAAATTTGACATATTAAGCGGGTTGGATGGAAAATTCGGAATATTTGTTGGATTGGGAGTTAAATGTGGATAATTAGTAGGCATCCCATAACTCCCAAAATTTTGGGTATATGGATAATTGGGTGGAAAAAATTGTGGTGGATTGTTGAATTAAGGGTACGAGAAACTTGGAGGAACTTGAGAATTTGAAGGAATTTGAGAATTAGGAGTAGATTCATCTTTGTCCAAATTATAATAATTCGGTCAATTGAAATTGCTGTTTTTATCCATTTCGGATAAAAAATTATCAAAAGGAGGATTGAAAAATGAAGTGAAATTGAAATAATATAGAGAGAGAATAAAATTTTAGTAAAGATGTGAGAATGTAAGATTGTGTGATTTTTATTTTCAATACTTACACTATATATAGAAAATTTCTTGCAACGTTCAAATTTTATTTCTGGATTCATTTTGTAATTAACGGCTATATTTACTGTATATATAATGTACTGCAACGGATAAAAATTGAGAAGATCAAGAATTGTTTAGTAATTAACGGTTATATTTTACATATCTATCAATCTCATGTGGGCCAACCTCCCCACGTTTTCTCTCTATTCAAGAAAAAGTTGCCCCACTTCTGATACTCTCTCTCCATTTAATATGTTGAATGCACTATACTCTCTCTCCATCCATATTTCTCTCACATTGCAACATCATCATCCATCCATATTGATGGATGGCCAAAATGTATGCGATACAGATGCTCTTAGTTTTAGTTTCTAGAAATCTGTACTAGGAATAGTGAATGTCTACTTGATTCATGCTTACAAAGGTTTGCCCTTTGTTTGGTTCATACTATATTTTAAGAGGGAAAAAGTGGGAGGAGAGATTAGAGAAGGTAAAGTTTTCTTCCATTTGGTTAGACTTTGCCCAACCATCTACAACAAAAGACAAAAAATAATGATAAAAAGGTAAAATTCATGAATCGTTGTAAGACACGTAACTCCTAACCCAAGGCCTCTGCAAAAATTTATACCCTAGATTAGATCTTGGAGACCCGTAGTGTGGAATAATAAAACATTATATTTTGAATTTTATAATTTTTATTATTTATTTTTAAAATAAATAATATGATATCATTTTATATTATAAGATCTACAACTTAAATTGTAGATTAGGTATAAGGTAAGATTTTCCGATGTATGCACACCCCAAGAGTAATTACTATTTATTTTAAGAAATGTAATCAAATCTTGACAAGTGAGTAACAATATAACAAATACCATTTCTTTCTTATTCATTTTTTTTATTTTTTTTATTATTCATTTTTTTTATTTCCTATGAAACAATATAACAAATACCATTTCTTTCTCGTACTCTTTTTTTTTTTCACCCAAACAAACAAAGGTTTAAAGTTTGGTTCTTATTGCCTTGTCCAAGAGGTCAGACCGTCAGATCATGTTTCACCCCGGTCATTTTTGGCACGAACGACAACTTAAGAAAGGAATATATATATATATATATATATATATATATATATATATATATATATATAAACAAAAAGTTATCATCAAAATCCAAAAGTCCCTCAAAACTAACGGAGCGGCTTGTATGTACCAGATTCGTATACATTTACGTGTACCACACCACAAGAGTATTGACATGTGAAATTTTTCATTAAAATAGGTAGGCCACATTTACCACATGTCAATACCTTTGTGGTATGGTACACACAATGGTATATAAATATGATACACATAAGCTTTTGTGCAAAACTACAAATATAAAACTGCCCCTGATGAATAGAACAAACCCCAAAATAGTTAGAGTTTAGCAAGCTTAAAAGCTTTGAATCATTCATGTCATTGTAATGATTTGAATTCAAAATCGATCTTCCTTAAAAAAAATATTACCAATTATAAACCTGATTTTAAATTTTATGTTCATTTTGATTATGACAACAATCCCAAGGGTTTAAAATTAATTAACTAACAAAATATTTACTATTTGCACAAAATTCAAGTTGTGCATTCATTTGTTTGTTTCCTTCCTTCCTTTACTTCACAAATTTGGTATAAAACTATGGTTTTAATGTTCCGAAATGTATATTCAAACCTATAAATAAGTGAATTTTAGAAAAAGAAATTAAAATTTGAGGAATGTCACTAACCAGAAGTCGCGTCTGTGTAACAGAAGTCGCATTTAACTGGTTAGTAATCGTGAATGGTTGGGAAGGTTCCTATAAGACGATAAGCTTCTCCACGGTCCAGGAGCGACGGAGACGGAGACCATGTCTACGTACGCAGTTCCTCTCTCTAAGAATTGTTGTTTTCTCTCTCATCTATCCAAGTATTCTCCTTCCCCTTCCCCTTCCCCTGCTGCTGTCTCTCTCTCCTCCGCCCGCCACCGCCAACTTCATCTACGGTGGCCTTCTATTGCCCCATTGTCCGCTACTAATTTATCCACGCAAACAGAACAAAATGATTATTTTCCAGCAGATATCAGTGAAGAGATTGAGATAGATACTGAACCGGAGGAGGAGGCGGAAAATTTCGACCCTCAAGAACTTGAGCTCGAGGCTAAGCAGGTCGTCAAGGAATTCTCCGATTCCTTGTCTCGACAACTGAAAATTGGTTTGCTTATTCAAGCCTTTTTCTCTTCGGATTTCTTCATTCTTTACAATGTGATGTTTAAGAGTTGGCGATGAAATTGGGGAAAAATAATTTACCGTGGGAATTATTTTGTAACTCTATCAGTCCTGAATCATTTCTTTGCACCTTATTGTATTACAAGTATTGAATGCATAACTGTGACCTTATCCAATAGAGAAGGAATAAGATTAATGATTGACTGTTAAAATGATGTTTCTTCAAGAACTAACCTTGGGACCGTTTAGGACTGCGTTTGGAATTATGTCTTAGTATTTTGAAAGACTTACCAAACTGAGATTTTGTAAGAAGTGAGCCTTGCATACTTATTTGAAGTAGTGCCTATGGAGTTTCTTTGTGTATCTGTAGTTGCTGACATCCCATACTTGGATGTTTTCAGATGATGAAGTTCCAAATCAAAAGGGGACTCGAGGAAAGCAGAAGAGGCGCACAAACCCCACTAGCAATGTCAGTGAAAACTCTTGGGTCTTGTAGATCTTTATTGTTCTTTTAGGTGATTATAATGAAGAAAGTAGAATAGACGAATCAGGTGGATTTTGCATTAAAATCACAGTTAGTTGTTGCTGTTTGTTTGATTTTCATTCGTGAGCTTTTAACCAAAAAATGAATTTCGTGCCAGCATAAACCTGTTTCCTCCATCTGATACTTGGTTCACTGAATTTATGTTATCTTGGCTGGTGTTCGCATGATTATTCCAGCCACGAAGCGAGGTGTGAGCTTACTTTGGTTCACTGAATTTATGTTATCTCTGGAAATCTTAAATGCTGCATATGCTGCATACCATCATGTTCATGAGTCTGATTTTCTTCATTTTTAAATGAAATGTTGCCATTTGAGTTTATTTTCTGTTTATTTCATGCCAAAGAAAAACTTTCTGCAGGTTCCTGATCATCTTCTTCCAAAGGTTGCAATAGTTGGGCGGCCAAATGTTGGTAAATCCGCATTATTTAATCGTTTGGTTGGGGTATGTACAGTTAACTCTTGTTGAAATTTCATTTGCCAAATTAATAAGTTTTTTAAATTAGTTTTGTCGTTTCTGTTTGAGTTCTAATTTAGCAGCAAAGCTTCAATTACTCAAGCTGTCTCTATGCAGGGAGGCAGAGCAATCGTGGTGGATGAACCTGGTGTTACGAGGGATCGTCTGTATGGTAGATCCTTTTGGGGAGATTATGAATTTGTGGTAGTGGACACTGGAGGTGTACTTACACTTTCAAAGTATCAGGAAGGTGTTAAGGAAGAACTAGCTATATCAACAACAATTGGCATGGAGGGCATTCCTCTTGCTTCCAGGGAAGCTGCTGTTTCTAGGATGCCCTCCATGGTTGAGAGACAAGCCACTGTTGCTGTGGAAGAGTCTTCTGTCATCATATTTGTTGTCGACGGTCAGGTATGTTTTTCACTGCATTACTAGTACTTTTGAGAAGCTCTACCCATTCATTTCATTTATCTTGGTTGATTATGCAGCTTAGTTCTTTTATTCTTGTTGGTCTTTTAGAGGTTTAAGTCTAGGTTTTTTGTTCTCTTTCTTTCAAAATTCTTAGAATAAAGGGGAACTAACAGTACAAATGTTTGTGTTGTCAAGTTAATGGAGATCTTCTTTATATTTAGAGCACAAGTCTTATTCATTATGAGCAGTTTATAATGAACTATTAACAGGCAGGTTTGACTGCAGCAGATATTGAGATAGGGGATTGGTTGCGCAAGAACTATTCACACAAGTATACTGTTCTTGCTGTCAACAAATGTGAATCTCCTCGCAAAGGTATCTTACAAGCATCGGAGTTCTGGGCTTTTGGGTAAGTGCCTTTTCCTTCTAGTATGTTAATTGTTTTATGGGTACTTGTCAATATCATGTGTATGCTGCGCTCTCTATGTTTGTATCTATATCTGCAGCAGATGCTGCAGTTGTTTCTAAATTGGTATTTTTGTAAAAGTTAGCAGAAAAATAGGTTTCAATTGCTTCGAGGTTATTATACGTGAGCACTTTGCCTGGCATATAATGTCAACTGCTTCTTTTATTTCTTTGATCGACTAGGTTTACGCCCCTGCCAATATCTGCCTTATCTGGGAGTGGAACTGGGGACCTTCTTGATTCTGTCTGTTCTAAGTTGAAAAAGATTGAGGTGAGTTTTCTTGCACTGAGGTTAAGATGTTATGTTAATTAGTATTCTCTAATAGGTTTTTTTTTTTTTCCTCAAGTGATTATTATGACTCCTGCAGGATACTACTCAGGCCCCTGATGAAGAAGAATATATTCCTTCTATTGCCATAGTTGGCCGGCCAAATGTGGGTAAAAGTAGTATTTTGAATGCTTTGGTTGGGGAGGATAGGACGATAGTCAGTCCGGTCAGCGGAACCACCCGGGATGCCATAGATACTGAATTTACTGGGCCAGATGGCCAGGTTGGTAGTCAATTGCTAGTGTTTAGAAATGTCTTATACTGTCCTCTCTGTATTTACATGATTATCATGCACCTGAAAATCTGTTGAAAATTGTATTGTCATATTTTGCAGAAGTGGCACCTTATAGATACAGCTGGTATCAGAAGGAAAGCAGCTGTAGCTTCATCTGGTAACACCACCGAGGCTCTGTCTGTCAACCGGGCATTTCGTGCCATACGTCGTTCTGATGTTGTGGCCCTAGTAATTGAAGCTATGGCCTGCATCACAGAACAGGTAACTGGTGCTTAGGTTCTGCAGTTTTAAACCATTTTTCTTATATTATTTATGCTCCTCGTGTTCTTCTGAGGCTGTACTTTTTAGTAACTACAACATCATGGTTTTGACTTGAAGGACTTCAAGATCGCTGAACAGATAGAGAAAGAAGGGAAAGGTTGCCTAATTGTAGTGAACAAATGGGACACAATACCTAATAAAAACCAGCAAACCGCTACACACTATGAGGAAGATGTGAGAGCGAAGCTCCGTATTCTTAGCTGGGCACCCATTGTGTACTCAACAGCAATACAGGGACATAGTGTCGATAAGTATGTTTTTAATGAGGAATCAAGATGCAAATCTAGTATCGTTAAGTAATGGACATAGATATTATGTAGTAGACATATTCATTCCTTTCATATATGGATCCTTACAAGATATATAATCTATAGGTGATTCATGTGTTCTTTCTAAGTTCATATTTTCATTTATTTTATAGGATCACTGTGGCTGCTGGTATAGTTGAGAAAGAGAGATCGAGGAGGTTATCCACTGCAACACTGAATCAAGTAGTCAATGAATCTGTTGCATTTAAGCCACCTCCAAGAACTAGAGGAGGAAAGAGAGGTCGTGTCTATTATTGCACCCAGGTACTTATGAACTTCTTTAGGTCTTTACTAAACAGTTGCTTGACTGATTTCTCTTCTCCTCGTGATATGTTACACGGCAACCAACTAGACTTGACCTTACATTTGTTTGTCCTGCTACTGAAACTTTTTCACAGCTATTGGACCTGATGAACTAAATCTTTTGCAGGCTGCTATTAGGCCACCTACCTTTGTGTTCTTCGTAAATGATGCTAAGCTTTTTCCTGAAACATACCTACGATACATGGAGAAGCAACTCAGATCAAGCGCAGGGTTCATAGGCTCTCCAATTCGCCTTCTATGGCGTAGTAGAAAAAAGTCGGACAGAAATGGTAGGTTGAAAGAGAAGTTTGCTATATACTTGATCTCCATGTGGGTGATGGTTAAAATAAATAGTTAAATACTTCACCACCCCCCACCTTCTGACCTTATGTTCCTAACCCAACACAACTGCATATTAGATACAGTGGGGTTACTCTTACTCACATCATTCCTCTTAAACATGTCCTACCATTAAAACAACATTTTGATCTTTCTCTTGTTCTTGCATGGATTCTTAAACTGTTTTCATCTGAGCTGTCTTAATGTACTAAATAGTGCCATCATATATTACAGGAAAAGAAGCTTCTGTTAGGGCACAAGCAAACTGATCAACAGTTGGCAGCAGCAACATGAGGAGATATCCATTCCTCTACCAATAGGTAACCTGGTACTTATAAGCCTCTGTCTTCATTCCTTTGTGTTTGTGGTTACTAGTTGGACTTTTGGTTCTACCTAGTAGTATATGAATAGTTAGATAAAGCTAATGAGGATATTCTTTCATAATTCCACATAAGTTCAATTTTCAAGAATAAGAGTTCGATTTTTGTTTATTCACTAAATATAGAAATGAATATTGGCAGTATATTGCAATAATTCCAAAAACCTAGCCCGGTTGTGCATGCATTTGGCATAAAGGAAATAAGTGTTGATGCATACGTAATATTGTGGCTCTTGACACATCAACTAAAAATAAACTTAGTATACTGATAATGGCCAATCTGACTTAGCTTGCATCATTCTATTTGCAACTTGGGGCATGGCCCTTTATAGCTAAAACTCCAGGAATAATTTATTTAGATATATATATCAATATAAAATCCCATCAAGAATCCATTTCTCAATTTTTATGAATATATATTTTTTAGTATACTTTGTGGGTGACAACACATTTGATGTAATGTGATGTATATATTAGGCGATATCCTGCACATAAACAGCCATGACGCATCTTCTGTTGCAGCAAGTAAGCAACTAACTTTGAGTAATATTCAAGAAATTAATAAATAAAAACAAATACCATTCACTTTTCATTTATGCCTTCTATTAAAGTTCAGGTCAGTATTTCGAAATCAGGAATCAGGATTTGATATGAATGCTATATGACGTTTTGTTTTTGGATTAGTCTTTTGGCATTAAGGATTTTCTGAAATCATATTTAAAAACTTGGGATCTAAAACCTTAGTAATTGTGATTTCTTCATATGATTCTCATTCCAAATTGTGATGTAATTTATTCTAAATTCGAATCGATTTCAAACTGCGAACTATATGCACTCTAAAGTTTTTCAGGTCGTGTTAAATTTTCATCACTATATTGTCTTTTTGTTATTTATTCTCTTTCACCTAGCACCTTTAACTACTTGCCTAATTTCTTTGCCTAATTTCCTCTATTTTCTAGTCTTCAAGAATGCAAAATTAAAAGAACCACGAACCATAATAGATTCCTAATCATATTTCTATTTATGCATAATTCACATGTAAATTACCACTATTTATCGATGCCATATTTGAAACGTTTGAATAGTGTGACTCGCATTTCTTTTTAAAGCAATTTCGAAGCTCTGAACTTTCCGACGATCGGAAATTCGACGACGATACATTGAATCACGCTTCGATTGCACAAAATCTCGCAAGAAATTGTCGTCCGTCCACCATCTCAGACCATCAACTCTTCGTTCGCCCGCCCCGCACCGCTCGTCGTCGCCGCCAATCACCCATCCTGATTCCATCATTTGCGCACAGATCCCCACCACCTCCGGAATTTCTTTGGCTTTGAATCGGGATATTCAGGAAGAATAGGTCGGGGAGCTAGGATGTCGGCTACCAATTCTATTATGGATAAAAAGAAAGAAGTCGGCTGGGTTGGCGTAGCTAGCTTCTTACTTTTAGTTGTATCTCCTTACCGAGTAACCCAAGAACTATTCCTTAGCTACCAACCTAGCTTTAAGACGATCTAGAGCCCTTAATTGAGCCTAGAGGTTCGATTCCACTTTCCCCCAATTTCAAACCGAAGATAATTTGTTCAATGCAGAGAAGAAAACAAATGGAGATAGTCAGATAGATGAGGGGAAGAAGAATTACAGTATTCGAGTGCTCGCGCGCGGATGAGAGAGAATAGTAAAAAAAAATTAGAGTAATCATGCAAACAATTAAATTATTCAACTTATATAGCTTAATTTAAGGAAAAATTATTTTTTGGTGTTTTCAACAACTTAAATTCGTAAAAATTCTCTACATTTAAGTCAAATAAGTTGAAGTTGGTTAAGTTGGTTTTTACCAACTTCTCCAACTTAATAGCATATTTGTAATTTCGGATAAGTTATGATTTGACATTTTACTTATAAATTACAAAATAAGCTACTACAGTATAAATTTTGCAAGCACTATTTTTTCAACTTTTTCTTCTTTTAAGCAGTTTTTGCAAACACACCCCAAATTCTCTAATAAGCCACTTTTACCAACTTCTCCTTAATTTAAACACTTAAAAAAAGTTTAAACTATTGCAAACGCCCCTCAATCGTTTCAACTCACTAACGTTAGTAGAAATTCGTACAAAAGAGTTGTGTGAAAAATTATTCTGTCAGGTCAAGTTACAGAAAAAGGAAATTATAAAAATTGAACGAAAATTAATTTTTTAACTGAAATTTATCCTTATAATTTTTCTTTTTCAAGAGCCCTTCATGGATGAAGAGTTAAGCTGACTTAATAACAATACTTCAGAGAATACTGGAAAGTGACACATTTCGAAAAATTAAGCACAATATTTATCGGGATCAAAGAAAAATATTAGAAGGATTATTTACTAATAAAATTACTCCTATTATTTTGTTAAAATATAGCTGATATACATTATTTAGCATTTAAAAAATACATTCCTGTCATATTTTAAAATTTTGAATATGAAATAAAAATAATATTCATAATTCTAAAAAAATAAATGTGTATACAACAACATCCTTGTACATTGTAGATGTATTGAATTTAAAAACATCATATCAAGAGGCTTCAAGACTGTAAACAAGTTGGAACTGTTGGATTCAACAAATAAGATTATCATGCTGGAGAATTATTACGAATACATAAATTAATTATTGTAGTATGAATTGAAAAATAAAATTTTGTCACAAACAACTTTAGATACGTATTTTGTATAATTTTAATCGGGTTTGTGTAGCTAGATATTTTATGGAGTATTACAATATAGATAAAGGTTAACTTTTTAAAAATGTACCTAAAAGATTATGAAAATTATAATCTTATTTATAATTGAGAGTTGGGAATTATATGAATATTTTAGTTTACAATAAAAATGAAAAAATATTGAAGATCTATTGTGAACTATTGATAAAATCTAAAGTTAATTGAAAACTAGAATTACCCGGATGCTTTGTGTTATCATCAAACATTAATAAACTCGAAGAGCCCGACCTAGAAGAGAAAATAGAAAAATAGTACTCCCTCAGTTTCATTAGTAGTGTCTCATTCCTTTTCAGCACGATTATTAAGAAAATGGTGTTTCGTAGTGTGTATTGCTTGACTTTTAAGTGGTTGATTTTTATTCACATATTTTTTTACATTTTTTTGAAATGGGACAGCCGAAAAAGGGAAATGAGACACTACTACTGAGTGAGAGTATAATTTATATTGGGGGAAGGTAAATTGCGCTAGGGATCATCTATCCCACTTCCGGTGGACCATTTGGTGGCCCCCCAATCACGCCACGCGTGTATTGGTGGACCACCTTTTTAACACTCAAATATTAATTTATTGGCTTGGGGGCCTCAATGCACGCGTGACACCGCATGATTGGTGGCCACCAAGTGATCCACCGGAAATAGGTCAGAAGATCCGGATTGGGTAAATTGGTAGTTTAAAATTGACCATTTCCTAATTTGGGCATTTGGAGGGGAAAGTACGAGTCCCGGAAAGGAAGAATGCGAGCTGTACTCTGCTACCATTTTCAGATAATTCGGCAAGTATTTCTTCCACACACATACACACATACTATGTGCACGTATATATGCATATACTTCTATATATAGCTCCAGCTTCCACATACTATTTCCACTTTTTCCTCCATTTCCATTTTCCTTTACACTTCTCTCTATACCAATTTCCCCCTTTTCTTTCCTTTCTCAGCTCCATTTATTCAATTCATCCAATTCCTCCTCAATCAAGTAATTTTTCTTGGTTTCTCGGTTTTATATTTTGATCTGCGTGTTTCAGTTTTTATATTAACTGGAATCGGGAATCTTAAGCTGGTACGGGGATCATGAAATCGAAACGCTTGTAATTATTTGGTCAACCCTACATTTATTGCGGAATGCGGAGTATTTTTTTTATTACATGTATAATTATTCTTGCATGCATTTATTAGCTTCAATTAATGAGCTGCGGATCACGTTGATGTTTCTATATTTGGTAGATAGTGTTGTCTTAGCGGAAAATATTGATGAAATGCAGCTTTAAGCTAGGAGTTTCGTTAATGGAGTTTCTAAATTGTTTGCGATTAGCAGTTGGTGTGTTCATTAAGTGAGTGTTGATTTTGCAAAAATGTTTTGTATTAGGTTACTTTTTGGTGTTATAGTTCTATGGGTTATAGCAGTTTAATTTCCAGACTTGTTGACATAGTTGATTCATCTTATTTATTTATTAATATATTTTAGATGTTTTCAGTTTCTTGGCTGCGATAAGAATCTGTCATACAGCTATATATGCAGTGTATCTTTTTCCTTTTCATGAATATAACTGTGAATTACACATGGTTCAGTAGCTTCTTGAAAGTAGAACTAAACCATTTTTGGTAATGTATCAATATATTGATTTGGTCTTTACTTCTGTCTGCAGTTGTTTTCGTATTATAAGTTTTATTAGATGTGCTTGAGCAAATGGGGCTTAGCAGTACTGCTGAGAGTGAAGATGGCGTGCTCTCTGCTGATTCACCTCTGAGCAATGATGGCGATAATTTTGGCGGAAGTTCTAGCAGTGGTGGTGTTCTGAAAAAAGGCCCCTGGACATCGGCCGAGGATGCAATTCTAGTTGAGTATGTGAAAAAGCATGGAGAAGGCAATTGGAATGCAGTTCAAAAACATACCGGGCTTGCACGTTGTGGTAAAAGCTGCAGATTGCGATGGGCTAATCACTTAAGGCCGAACCTGAAGAAAGGAGCATTTACATCAGAAGAAGAGCGGCTAATAATTGAACTTCATGCCAAGATGGGAAACAAATGGGCAAGAATGGCAGCACATGTAAGCTCACAATTCACTTTAACTAATTTATGGATCTTTTCTGCCATTATCCTAGAGCTTAACTTATGTGATTGATCAGTAAAAACTATTGGGAAGACTCCCAAGGTATTCTGTGAAGGTTATATTTGGTTCTTATTTGATGGTTGCATCTATATTATTCTATTCTTCGATTCCCCATATGTGAAAAATAAACATATATTGTGAGATTGTCTTTTTCCCTAAGCATTTTAAAGAGTTAAAGATCTATACATCAGGAGCTATTCCACGTGACTGGTAGGTTAGTTCCCATCCGCACATATTTCAGCTTGCAGTGGGAGTGTATGTTTCCCATGTTGTGCTTTTCATTCGGCCTATGATACACAATTTTCCAGTGGCATATTTCCTCAAGGAAGATTGATAGTTATTATTGTCTGGTGAATTTTTCCAAGTATGTTGAAATAAATCATTACCTCTAGAGAGCAGATGTCAAGATCGTAACGGTAGGGTGTTCTAATCAAGGGACTAAGTAATTAATATAGTGGTACATATCCATAGAAGTGCCGAACACAGATAGTGTTTATGGTTGAAAAAGATCAAAAAAGAAAAGAAAAGAGAAGAGACACTCTCAGGAATTAGTAGCTCAGGAGAATGTTCTTTAAGAATTGCCGACTTATCTTTCTTGTTTTATTTTTCTAAATGGGTAATTGCACGTTCAGACATAATATAATTTGTATTTTGAGTAATTTTGAGTAATTCACACCTGGGCTTGTTTCCCTTTAATTTCAGTTGCCAGGGAGGACAGACAATGAGATTAAAAACTATTGGAATACCCGGATAAAAAGACGTCAACGAGCCGGTTTACCCCTGTATCCTCCTGATTTATGCCTGCACTCACTGTCAGAGAATCAACAACAGCATAGTTCACCCAGGATATATGGTGCAGATAAAGCATGTCATGATATCTCACAAAGTAACGGTTACCGAGCACCTGATATCATGTTTAATGGCTTTAACATTTTAAAGTTCGCACCAGAGATCCCGGGTATTCCTGCCAGTGTATCGCCGGGTAATGGTTATGCTTCTCCTCAATCCTTTGGTTTCGTGCCTCAAACTTTAGGAGTGCTCGAACATGCTCAAGAACCAGATGAGCCTATGTCAGACTATGGAAGTGGTTCTGTCAATGAGGAACCTACTTTTAACAGGACTCAAACTGATAGTTGTGTGAACAAATCGTTTCAGTCCTTTGGTCTGGGTTTCCCTTATGACCCTGACTACACCAAGAAACTGTTGTCTTCTGGTGTTGATCAGGACACTCCTTTTATTTCAAATGTCAATTACTCTGCTTCAGAGCATTTTGCAGATGCTCAGAAGTTGGAGCTCCCTTCACTCCAATATCAAGAGACCGGTTTCGGTGTCTGGGACCCTCCACCTGAACCCTTCGACCCCTTGGTCCAGTCTCCTCTATCAGGGCCACTGCCATCACATTGTCCTTCTCCAGGGAGCAGTGGCCTTTTAGAAGATTTAATTTATGAATCTAAGGCTCTCGGAAAGTCAGAGAATCAATCTTCTGCCTGGGGAACTTCATCTAACGTCAGCCATGGAGAAAGAACAGAAGGTTCTGCCCTAATAACATGTTCCACGGGCTACATTGACCACAGTTCACCGTCAGGTAACTCAATGGCTTCCTTTTTCAACAGGTACATTCCTACCACTGGAAGATCATTGGAAGACAACATGCCTGGTAAGCACTCATACTAATCATGAATGCATACAATAAACTCAGATGCATTCGCAGTTGACATTTGTTAAGGCGAAGTTGTAGCCATTAGCTGTACAAAATACAAAAAGGATAGAGATCTATTTACAACTCTTATAATTTGAGCCTTTCCTGCTTCAGTTTAATTGATATTTTGTCAAAACGGCTGGCCCTGCATATTATGTTTAAACTGGCTTAATCCATCACTAAAAATTTTGATTACTTAAATTGACATTTGAAGTTTATTTATGATTCTTTTGGGTTGTGCTTTTATAGACTCATCCCCTATCTTGCCTTTCATGTTAATTTCAAGATTCAATAATCCCCAGTGCCACTCTGTTTATTTGGGTTGCGGAGAGTCCTTTATTGCTTTTACTATCTTGAAATTTAAAATTTGCTTGCAATTCTTGTTGGAGGTTGGTTTCTGCATATAAGCATATTAGTTTTGTACATGACTATTTTGAGGAATGCATCACAGATTGTTCTATTACATTTTCCACAGTGCACCATGTGAAAACAGAAGTGTTGGACCCAACTTGGATCCAGGATGGTGAAAGTAAAGTGGATTATTCTCGGCCTGATGCTATACTTGGATCATACTGGTTCGAGCAGAGTGGCCGAGGTTTGAAGCAAAAGGGCTCGACAGTTGATTCTAGTGCCGGTTTTCTGGGCAACAACTTGGGAACTGAGTTGAAGAGCACTTCTGCTTCAGCTTCAACCTGGGGATTTAGTTCTTGCTCCTGGAACAACATGCCTGCAGTCTGCCAAATGTCTGACATTCCATGAGCTTCTCAAATTGTTAATTGTTTGTTACCCTTTCTATGAACCAATTATCCCAATAACTCTTTGTATGAACCAACTATTCCTGCATTTTGTCATTCTGGATTCTCTCAAAACCAAATCCTCACTCTCTTGGAACTTGTATTCCTCTTATTTTATAGACAAACTGATTTCTGTGTTGGGAATGCATTTCATCTTCAACTGATTGCGTCTTACATTTGGGAGATGAAGTAAAATAGGCGGCAAAGTAATGTCAAGACTACACAGGAGCTGCGCTTAGTAGGAAACAAACAGTTGAACTTTGATTCAAGAACCAATACAGAACTCCTAGAGAGGGTTCGTGCAACAGCTTCTATACAATATGATCGTAACATTCGATGTGTCAGTCGAGGCTACGCTCAGCTCGAATTGGCAAGTAAAGGCAACTGCAATCTGGATGAGTTCTTGTTCCTCTTCAAACTTGAAGAAGACCCTACAGCTCCACTCATCTCCAACGAAGCGAAAATCAAACTTCTTTCAGCTGGAGCCCTTTCTCCAAATAAGGAAGACAATCATATTTGCTACTGTTACAGAGCTGGCACCTCTGCACATAGCCTAATCACAGAAACAGGAGCAAAATCATAACACACTGATGATTTAAGTATTTCAGGGGATAGAGTATGGAGAAGTTACCTTTCTATTCTAGTTGAATCCAATTTATAGTACTTCTGGTATTCTTTTGAGGGTTTAGTGACTGCTTGTTTAGACGAAACAAGACCCTTTTCAGTTCCATCACAAGATGTTTCAAGGGCACAATCGATACAAAGGGCTTCAACATCCGATTCCTGAAGCACTTTTGATAAGATAATAGAAAACATGCTAACGAGAAGTTACACGAAACGAAGCCTCATAATCTTCAATAAAGAAAAAAAGTTCAGAGATGTACCTTCATTATCAGAAGCTTGGATAAGTGCACCAGTGGGTATGGTTGCAGCTTGTATCCCCCATTACTGACGCAGGACAACGCTAACATCCGTACCTTTGTATAGTCAATTTATTTTGTAAAGAGAGATTCAGCTCTAAGCGAAGTATGAAATTCAATTAGAAAAAAACACAGCTCTAAACATATTTTATTTATCAGGTGAATGTAGTGGAGAATGCCAAAAGACAACACTCAGCACTAACTTAATACCAAGAAAGATATCCTAATTGGTATCGGTAATAAATATATAAACAATCAGAACGATAATAGCAGAGAAAAAGGAGACATCAGAGATTAATATAAGAGGTACACAATTCTACAGGAAGAATTAGGAATAGATGAGACAACCTCACTGATATAAGGTTCAATAACGCAATACTGCAGATAGGATGCCTCCTCTTCTGCAGTACAAATGAATCTCTTGTAATTCCCTAGCCGGTAATATCTGTTAGAAGCACTTTAAAAATTAACAAATAAATCCTAAAAAGGAAATTCTGGATATAGGATTCACTGACAACTTAGACGGAATCTATTTACAATTGATAGAAAATCACACATTCTTATTACCTTAATAATCTCCGGGCAAAACACATTTCTCTTGACTTCATAACTGGAGAAGGAATGCGGCGAAACCACAGTGATAAAGGTTCTACCTACAAATAGGGGAACAAGCAACTCTTAAATTCACAAGCCAGTAAAAGCCTGCAAGTTAAGAAAAAGAACTTAACAGCATAGTAACATACTTGGTTGTCAGGACCCAGATGGAGAAGAAGATATAATGAAAAAAACGCAGCTTCATTCTGAGACGTGGAATGTGAAGCTCGATTTGCTTCATACAAACTAAATAAAGTTGTCAGAGCTTTCATAAGCTGCTCTTTGTTGAGGTGTGACATAGAAGCTGTATCTGGAGTCCGAGATGACACGTGAAGATGGTGATATGATATGATGTGAAATCTGACCTGCACATAAGTAACATAAGCATCCATTTTCTGAAATAACATAGTATGGTCCAATCATGACATTGGGAGGAAACCCGAAAGGAAGAATCACCAAAAAGAACTCATTTGCAGCCTTCTAAATAAAAATTGATTTTTCAGAATATACACCACACTTAAATAAACAATTATTGGAAAGAAACCAAACAGTATTAGTCTGTTGTGTTAAGGTAAACAGTAACAATCACCAAATATAGTTATTTAATAGGCATACCATTCTCTCATACATGCATATCACTTGGTCAGTGACAATGTTCTGCATGCTAAGATCTTGCCTGATGGACCTTGTCCTATCAAAGATGAAGTCATGGACCACATCAAAAGGACGATCACTAGAATGCAGCATGTTGAGAAGATAATCTAGGGTTTCCTCCAACACGGAGACAGGCCGTACATCAGAAGCTTTTGGGGAGCTTATAGTTCTGCAGAACTAACCAAAACAAGGAACACTCAAGATTTTTGTCATATTGAACCATGCAGGCAAAACAAAGAACACAACAAGATTTTCTGCATAGATATCCAACATATCTATGCAGAAAATTTAGTGCCTGGTTGCATAAGAAGATTTAATGTTGGAGAAAAAATCATTTTTGATTTCTACGTAAAGGTTGAAAAACAAATTACTAATCATTTTTTACTAATAAAATATGTCATTAGTCTATTCATTAAAAAAGATCACAAGATTTTATTCGATGAACTCTTCCTTTTAACTTCAATAAGCAGATTGCCTCTTGATATGTGTGCATAGCCTAGATGTTGCCTACCTCTTACCTCCTATTGGCACCTTTTCTTCGCTAAAGATTTGCATTAGTACCATTAAAACCGCAACTCTTTATGCTATGTTTCTTTTACCATAAGAAGAATACTATTACTTCCACATTTCCACTTAATTTCTCTAAAATGTAAAGAACACCACGGTGAACATAGCTAAGAATTAGTGGAAGCTTAAGAATGAACGAAGCCAAATATATGCCAACATCATGGATTTACTCAATTTGCTAGTTTTAATTTCATTATTAAAGCAATATCCTTCCATAAATTCATCAATCACTAATTCAGCAAAACTTCATTTATCAGGGTGACGACGATCACAACCAAAATCAAGGCAAAAAACCAACCTTTACATCTTAGATCATCAATTTCTGAATCATTATTAAAGTACACTATTAATCACCTTTTTCACTGCAAGGTTAGGTGAAGTTTTAGCAGGATTTCCATCGAGTCTCTCAAAGACAGCTAAATCGCGGAGCCTCTCTCGTCTTTCCCTCTCCTCCACTGCAACAAACAGGAGTTCACAAAATTGAAATTGGCAGCAAAAAGAAAACCCCCAAGTGAAAGAAAATTAGTGAAGAAAATACCTGGGCACATGAAAGGGCAAGTCCCAATTAGGTCCGTAAGATCTTGATCAACATCAACGTAATTATTGTTAACTCTACTGCTAAACTCATCATTTTTATAACTAGTAGAGGTGCTTTTCTTGTAGTTGACCCTAGAGCTGTTGGAATCTGAAGCTTTTGGAAAATGGGATTTGGTGGAATCGGAGTATGAGGAAGAGGAGGAAGAAAAATTGCTTCTTTTAGGTCTGTAGGGCTGATTACTTCTTCGATCACCCATGGCTGAAGATCCTGAGCTGTTCTTTCACAGCTTCAAGACTTGCCCTCTACCTATGTGTGTGAGTAAATTGGGCAAACTCCTAGTCTCAGTACGAATTAATCAAGAAAAATAATCAAGCTTTGACATTGAAAATCTCAAATCGTGTAAAATTATTAGAGGTCCTATTTTATATACTCATTTATTTTTTTTACATAGATTAAGAAAATTTTTAATAATATGAAAGTTAGATAAATATTGGTATTAGAATTTGAGTAAATTAAAATAAATTATTACAAAGTTAATGTCATAATTGTATTTGCTATTATAAAAGTTGGATAAAATAATTATTTTATATATTATCATATTAATTAGATCTATTAAAGTTAGTGAAAGATTTAGTTAGATATAAAAAATTGTTAATAAGTATATAAATTTGAAATAGATAAAAAAGAAAAGTAGACATATATATTTAGGACAGAGAGAGTATTTTATTAGACCATCCCTACCCTTTATCTATAAAACAACATCTTCTTACATGCTCCCTCCGTCCTCTTTTTAAGAATATTTATATTTTTCTTTTTTCTACATTGTTTTTACTTTTTAATAATTAAATTATATTCACATATTTTTTTATTAGAATGAAATATTTATAATAAGACATCTCAATAAAAAATGCAAACCATTTATAATTGAATATTATATTTATTTTCAAACACTTAATTTTCAACACACTTCCTTTTAACGTTGTTATCAAGCAGATCTTTGCAAAGTTTCGGCTTGATTAGTAGCTCGATTCGAGCTTTTAATATGGTCTCGATCTCGATTTGATAATTAGTTATTCAAGCATCAACTAGAAAGCCGATAATTTTTATATATTATTAAATATAAATATAAATTAGAATAAAGAAATGGATATAAATTATTTATTTAATATTTTATAGATAATTAAATAATAATTTAATCGAGTCAACCTCTCAACCTTTCAAGCCGAATAGTCTCGAGCTTGAGTTCGACTCAAAAAGTTGACGAATATTAAGTGAGACTAGAGCTCGAGCTCAAGATTTTTGAATTCGAACCGAGCCTTCTCGAGCTCAAGCCCGAGCTATTCGAATAAAACTCAGTTCTTTAATAACCCTACTTCTATTCATTCATCATTCATATATAATAAATTCAACTTTATTGAATTCCACATCTACATTTTTCACCCAACCCAAACCTTCTTTCTCTATCATTCATGTAGCCCTACTTTTTCTTTCTCCCTCCATCCAATCTTTTAAACAAAACTCATTCTTTCTATATTTAAATTTTTCCTCTCGTTTGTCATCATTCATCCACTAAAAAAAACTCATTATCACTGTCCACTTGGAATGATATAACGGTTAAGGTAGGTAGTCTGTGGCCGGAAAGTTTTTGATTCAAAACCCACCAAAATCACTATGTGTGGGTCTGTGACAAATATGGGTTTTTCCTAGTTCATAGCGTGTTTTGATGTCGATTTTAGATAGAAAATCATGTTTGAGAACAAGTATATGGATTGAATTTGCTTAATTTTGTAGAATGTGATACTTATTTGCTTTTTTGTTGAAATTGCAGAGAAATGGGTGAAAATTATGGTGTTTGAGTGCAATGGAGTTAAAGTGCAGCTCGATACGAGTAAAGGACGAAGATGGCTCGAGATTTGGACTTAAAACGAGTGAGAACGAGTCAAAAGAAGTTAGAGTTGTAAACTGTGACGACCCCGACGCGACTGCGTCTGGGGCGTTATAGAGTGATGGAAAAGGACTTGTCTGCTACCCGACGCGATCGCGTCGGGTCATTTTCGGCTGTTGTTTTAATCCGCGAGAACTGCATAAAAGCCCTTACTTAGGGTTAAGATTTGAAAGTTATATAAACCCGAGAGGAGTGCCGCTGATAATCATATTTTCTCATATCTTTTACTTTAAAAAACCCTACAACCTTTGGGAGAGCTCTTGAAGAGAAGAGATGAAGGAAAAAGATCAAGAAATTCAAGTTCAACACAATCAAGACTTTAGTTTTCTTCTACGCTTTCTTTTGCCTACGAACATGAATTCTTGTGATTTTGCTGATTTTGTTACTTTGTCTATGAGTAGCTAAAACTTTTTATTCTAGGGTTAGAAAGTAGGTGGATGATTTAACTACGGATCTTTTGCGAATCAATTACGCTATTTGTTCCTCTTTCTTGTGTTCATGTTTTGATTGTTTGTATAGTTGTTTGATCATCAATTAAACATAATTTGTTGTGTTAATTCGAGATTCGAGAGAGGAGAATTAATGTTTGACCTAGGATACAAGACATATTAATCATTCAACACCCAAAAGGTTTGATGTTAATGTGAGAACAATAGATCCTAGGAGCTTTTAGGAGTAACAGACTAGTAATTACTTGGAGATAATTTTACGAGCATGTCTAGGTACGCCCAAAAAGTTACTTAGGCTAATTTGTGATCGTTTTAGGAGAGAATAAGTCTTGTTAGTAATTGATTAGCTAAAGTAAAGTTTGATAAATCGTCTACTGAAATCAAATCCATAGAATAAGTTTTCTCATATTTTCTTCTAAAGTTCATTTATTTGGTTATTTAAATTGAGTGCTTTTAGGTTTAGAAACTTATCAATTTTCGTAGTCTAAATAGAGGATAACAATAGTAATTAGTATTCACTAGTATAATTAGTCTAAGTGGGATCGATTTTGCCAATTGCACCCGTACACTTGCGGCATGTTAATAAATTAGCGAACAAGTTTTTGTTCACTTATGATTAGGTTCACAGGATTCACCCAGTGTGCACTTCGGTAGCAGCTGCAAGTTACCTCATTATCCAAAGGGAAAAAAAACTCATTCTCACTTTATTAAAACTTTTCCCACAATGTTTGTCATCATTTATCCATAAATATAAATGGATGAGTCATTGTGGTTACTCTTAAAACATCGACAACCATTATCCTGTTTATAAATCATTGATCGATTTATCTCTCCTCCACAATATTTTTATTAAAACACTCAATTTTAAGTATACTCTTATTCCTTCATCTATTTATAATTATCAACTCTACTTTATTTGGTCTTATTATTCTAATTTTTTATACTCTCTTCATCTCATCTCACTTATCGAATTTAGTTTCAGCAAGATTATTTAAGTGGATTGATTTTATATAATAAAAGTGATTATTAAAACTTTCCCAACATTGTTTGTCATTTATCCATAAATATAAATGGATGAGTCATTGTGGTTACTCTTAAAACATGGACAACCATTATCCTGTTTATAAATCGTTGATCGATTTATCTCTCCTCCAGAACATTTTTATTAAAACACTCGTACTCTTATTCCTTCAATCTATTTATATCTATCAACTCTATTTTATTTGTTCTCATTATTCTAATTTTTTATTCCCCCTCCATCTCATCTCACTTGTCCAATTTGATTTTGGCACGATTATTTAAGTGGATTGATTTTATATAATAAAAATCAGGGACCCATATAATAATTAATTGTCTCTTATTCCTTCATCTATTTATATTTATCAACTCTACTTATGTGGTCTCATTATTCTAATTTTTTATACTTCATTCGTCTCATTTCACTTGTCCAATTTGGTTTCGACACGATTATTTAGGTGAGTTGATTTTTTATAATAAAAATATGGGACCTATGTAACAATTAATTATGTAGAATTGATATGTGTGGTAAATGTGTGAAATCTATATTATTATTTAATTGTTTAGAGTTTATTTGAGTGGGTAAAGTTGTAGGACCCATTTTCTTATTTAGAAAGTGAACAAGTGAGATAAGACAACTCGAAATGGAATACTGAATAAGTGTAATGGAATGGAGGGAGTACATTATATTTTATCAATAAAAATATGTCTATAATAATATTATTTTCCAATAAATAAATAGAAAATTAAAAAAAATAGAAATAAAAGAAATAATTGTTTTTTAATAAATTTATTAAATAAATTAATAGTAAGAATTTTGAAATTTGAGATAAAAACATAAAATACAGAAGATTAGAAAATAAAAGAAAATTGAGATAATATAAAAAGTGAATAATGAATGGGTGAGATATGAGAATGTTTAAATGTTGTGAATAAAATTTTCAACCACTAGACCAATATATATAATATTTTCCAACGTATCTTTCATGTTTAATGGCTGTTACCATTCATCTAATTTCTCACTTACATGGAAATTTTCTAGAAGTAAATAGTTGGCCCACTTTTGTGTAGTGCAAAAAACTGTTAAGTAAATAGGCAAATTGGCAAATTTAGTCCCCAATGTTTGTCACTTTGGATGAATTGGTCTCTAATCTTTTTTTTTAGTTTATTGGTCCCCAATGTTTGCTAATTTGGATAAATTGGTCCTTATGTCAAATTTTAAGTTAATTAAGTGTTAATCATAGGGGTATTTATGGAATAAAAGTTTCAGGGATCAATTCATTCAATTTTTAAATAAAACTTTAATTTTTTTTAAATTATGATTTTTTTTCGGAAAAAAATTAATTTTTCAAATAATTTTTTATTTTAAAAATTACTTTTTTTCAACTAATTTTTTTTCTTTTTTTTCAAATAATTTTTTTGGTAAACGAAAAAAATTAATTAATAATAATTTTAGGGACCAATTCATCTAAATAATTTTTTGAATTAACTTTTTTTCAAATTTTTTATTTAAATAAAAATTAAATAAATTTAGATTAACTAATAATTTTACATTTCACGGTGAAGGAGGGGAGCGGATCAACACAACGGTTGGGGAATGTGTTATGTTCTTCGAGGAGAGGAGCAGCTGGACGACCCGCTCCTAGTCGTCCAGTTATGGCCTCCCACCTCCTAGTCGTCCAGCTGCTCTTCTCATCGAAGAACATAAAACATTCCCCAACCGTTGTTTTGACCCGCTCCCCTCCTTCACCTTGAAATGCAAAATTATTAGTTAATCTAAATTTACTTAATTTTTATTTAAATAAAAAAAATTGAAAAAAAGTTAATTCAAAAAATTATTTAGATGAATTGGTCCCTAAAATTATTATTAATTAATTTTTTTTCGTTTACCAAAAAAATTATTTGAAAAAAAAGAAAAAAATTAGTTGAAAAAAAGTAATTTTTAAAATAAAAAATTATTTGAAAATTTAATTTTTTTCCGAAAAAAATCATAATTTAAAAAAAAAATAAAAAAATTAAAGTTTTATTTAAAAATTGGATGAATTTGTCCCTGAAACTTTTATTCCGTAAATACCCCTATGATTAAAACTTAATTAACTTAAAATTTGACATAAGGACCAATTTATCCAAATTAGCAAACATTGGGGACCAATAAACTAAAAAAAAAGATTATGGACCAATTCATCCAAAGTGGCAAACATTGGAGACCAAATTTGCCAATTTGCCAAGTAAATACTCCGTTTAAAACATTGAATGTTTAGTTTTCTCTCTCCAGTTATTTCAAACCCACAACACAGCTTCTAATATGTTAATACAGTTAAACCTTGATAAAATAATATTTGATAAAATAATAATTTTTTTCGATTCTAATTTGGGTCAATGTACTAAAATAATATTTAATAAAATAATAACCTCGTTATGAATATTTTTTTCGATCTCAAAATTATTACTTTATCGAGATTTAACTATACATATGAATGACAAAATCCACCGCGTTGCAGATGCTCTTATAATGAAAATTCAATAAAAAATTGTAAGAAAATAATGTCTTGAAATGTAAATATAAAATTATTTATATGTTATTAGTTAGAATAACATTCTCTCATTAGTAACGTCATGCTTCTCTTGACACAAAAATTAATAAAATGATATTTTGTGGTGTATATTGTTTTGACTTTTGGGTAGTTAATTTATATTCTTACATTTTTTACATTTTTAAAAACATGACATTTCTAATGAGACATTTATAAATCTTGACCAATATATAGAATATTTTCCAACGTCTATTTCATGTTTAACGGCTCTAAATCCACCACGTTGCGGACATTGGCGGAACTAGAGGGGGTCGGGAGGGTCAACTGATCCTCCGGCCGACGGAATTTCGACTAAATAGGGTATATGATTCATATTACTTATAGATAATTTTAGTAAAAAATATAGTTAATTATTTGCTTGTAGTGCAGTTGGTTAATGACTTCATTTTTTATAAAAGAGGTCTCCATGTTCGAAACCCAATGCACTCATTTGATTTCTATTTTTAAACTTTTAAATTATTTCTTTTCTAAATACAAGAAATAATATATATTATATCTTTCATATCGTGTTTGTGTTCGAACCATTTAAAACTATATGTAGTAACTCTTGATTTTTTCTCTGCCTTCGACCGCCGTTGTTCCTCTATTTCGACCCCCAACTTCATAGCTCTAGTTCCGCCACTGGTTGCGGATGCTCTTATAATGAAAATTCAATAACAAATAGTTTGAAAAGAATGTCGCCAAATAAAATATAAAATTATTTATATGATATTTTGTGGTGTATATTGTTTGACTTTAGAGTAATTAATTTTTTTTTATATATTTTTTTACTTTTTTAGAAACATGACATTTATAATTGGACACCCCAATCGAGAATGTAATATATTTTTAACAGGACGGAGGTAATAATAGTTATTGTATTTGAGTTGTGATTAGAAATTTTAATTTGAATACACACTTCAAATGCAACTACACCCACTTAACATAAATAGCTTTTTTCAGCATTCCAATCAGTTCATAAATCATGATTCATCAAATTTTAAACAATTCTGAGCTCAAAATCTGTCTTTTGAATTCCTCAAACTTGCATGTAGTTTAGACTTGGTTGCTATTTATGGTCATCCTAATTCCTAACACTACCTTTATCGCAGTATTTTTGTTGGAGTGGACCGAACTTCAAGTATTAAAATTAAAATTAAATATGCCAAAATTAAATGCTCATTCGGAAACCTTGTTTGCCGACAACGATTTGGGCAAACAATTGCCACAAACAAGTTTACCTAATGAGATGTGCTTTTTTCATTGGTTCGCTATATATATTTTTCAACGGATAAAATCGGATATATCTTTTACACACATTCGTAAAAAAAAATAAAAAAATACCAAAATTTAGTTTTTTTTTCTCTATAAACAGAAACCAATTTTGCCATATTTTTTCAAACACTCAAATCCAACAATTTTCTCTCCTTTTGTTATTATTTTACAAAATTTCTTCTTTCTAGTCATGGATTCAAACAACTACAATTATCAAAACTTCCCTTCCTCCCAAGACTATTATCATAGCCTTGAAATTTTTCAAAACTCCGACGAATTCACACAAGATTTGGGTATGAATTCTCAATTCCTACATAATCATATCCACTCTGAATATCACCAAACCTCTCAAAACACCTCCCCAAGCTCCTTTGAAAATGTCCAAAAATCTTGTAACAATCCGTAGAGTTGGAATGTGCAAGAAGATATTACACTAATGTCTGTTTGGTGTCGTATTAGTGGAAATTCGATTGTTGGTACTAACTAAAATGCTAATACGTAATGGAAAAAAATCATAAATATTATGAACAAGCTCGAGTTGAAAACAAAATGGGTGAGCAAAGGTCCGTCGAGTCACTCAGACATCGTTATAAATGCTTGAATATAAATGTTATGAAGTGGATTGGTGTATATAAGGAAGCGTACAAGCGTAGAAGAAGCGGAATGTCCCTAGATGATATTAAAAAAGAAGCTGAAGTTATCTACAGTAAAGCAAAGTTTACTCACCACGAGGTCTTTGAAAAAGTGATGAGTGGGAATCCCAAATGGGAGCTGAATTTGGATTCAACTGACTTTACATGTAATGTGGATCAAAGTGAAGACACTGCTGAAGAGAGTCGTGGTAGCTCGAAAAGAACTAGGACCGATGAAGATGGTGATCCTCCAATCGAGTCCACTCCATAAACTCCTAGGAGTGAAGGTTGAACATTACGTTGTCCTATGGGGAGAGAAAATACGAAAGCTCTTGCGAAAAAGAAAGGCAAATCGGTAGCATCACAATCTTCTGTTGTCCCTGATGATTTCACTGTTGAACTTCGTGTATTGAGGATTAATCGTGAAACGGAGCTTAAGGTCCGACACCAGGAGAATAGGCTATGACAATAGGAGATTCAGACATGTTAACAGGAGATAAATGATGGACCGGAGGATGAAAACGGTTGCCTGGAATGCACTCACGATGAAAGCAGTATTAACTCCAAAAGAAGAGTCACTGAAATTGCATCTGATGGCATAATTATTTTTTATTGAAATGGAACTCTAGTTGTGCGTTATTTTAATTGTCGTATTGTTGAACTTTAAGTCATTTTTATTGTACTTTGTTTTGTTAATTTAACTTCTCGTCATTGTGGTTTATGTAGCATGTTTCTAGTTGTTAAGTGGATTACGCAAGTGTGAATCAGTCTTCTTACCAAACTGCAATTTGAAGTTAATATTTCATAACTATGTTTGATTAATCAAATAAATTAAAATGTCAAATTAAAAAAAAACCCTTTTACATAACAAGAAAAAGAAACAAATTTGAAAAAGTGGGTGTTTGAGAACTATGCTAATCAAAGTAAAAATTCAATCTTTAACAACACCCTCCATGCTAAATACAAATGGAGAGAGAAACCATGTGATGTTTTTACCTTGTTGTAAATGAGCAGAAACCTTGCATGTAGAGATCAAGTTTCTGCATGTAGAGAGAGGAGTGGCATGTCTGCACTCTTCAAAAGTATAGCTTCTTTGCACTCCTGAAAAAAGTGTCTGAAAAAGCAGAAAATCATTGTTGTGTAGTTACAGAGAAAAAGTAGCAAAAAAATTGATATCATGTAGTAGAAATTGCAGAAAATTATGGTGTTGCAGAAAAGGAGAAACTTATTAATATCATGTAGTAGAAATTGTCGAAGATTATTATTGAAGCAGAAAAAAGAGAAAATTATTGTTGTATACCTGTGATGAACATTTATTGTCGCTTCAGAAAAAAGAATGAACCTGGACAATTGATGTCAGAAAATTGGTAATACCCGTGACGAACAATTATGTTTCTATCACTATAAGTACTAGGAAAATAAAAACTGAAAATATCACTACAATCTTTTTCACAAATTCCATCTTTTAAAAAAATGGCGTCAGGTTCTAATTGGGATATTTCATATATCTTCGAATATGATGATTGGTCACAACAAAATGAAGGTTGGAAAGATCAACAGGCTGACGAAAATCACATTGTTGACGACATGGTTGACGAGGTGGTCATTCGTGCACATTCTCTATCACTACAACCAACTGATCATACTAATAGACAAAGTAGGCGATTTATTGAACGAGGATGTGAGAGGGGTCATGCAAGTCTGTTTGAGCAGTATTTCTCAAAAAATCCAATATATCCTGAAGAATATTTTTGAACAAGGTATCACATGCGAAAGTCATTGTTCGAACGTATAACGAATTATTTGGTTGCTAGTGATGAATTTTTTCAACAAAAAGGGATGCGATTGGTTGTCAAGGTATGTCTTCTATTCAGAAATGCATTGCAGTCATGCGGGTATTGGCATATAGCACAACAACTGACTTGCAAGACGAATACTTACGAATGATCGGTCAACTCATAAGGAAATCACTCATTAAATTCGTTGAAGGTGTAATTTCCAACTTCGGTAATGAATTCTTAAGAAAGCCCTCTCAAGAAGATATGACATATCTTTTGCAGGTAGGATAACAATGCGGTTTTCCATGCATGATAGGTAGTATTGACTGCATGCATTGAGAATTGAAGAATTGCCTAACTAGATGGGCAGGGCAGTTTATGGGAAAAAGCGGTAAACCAACAATTATTTTAGAAGCAGTTATATCCCAAGATTTGTGGATTTGATATTCATTTTTTGGAACCCCAAGTTCCAGAATGATATCAATATCCTCAATCAATCTCCTATCTTTTATAATATCATGGAAGGTCGCGCACCTAAGGTCAATTATGTCGTAAATGGTAATGCGCACAACATGAGATATTATCTCACAGATGATATATATCCTGAATGGACAACATTTCTAAAATATATTAGAGCTCCTCTCATTCGAAAGGATAAATTATTTGCTCTACATCAAGAGGTTGCTCGCAAAGACATTGAACAAGCATTTGACATTTTACAAGCTCGTTTCACTTTTATCAAGCAACCGTGTCTTATTTGAGATCATGATCTTATGGGGAAAATACTGAGAGCATGCATCATTTTACACAATATGATACTGGAAGATGAAAGAAGCTCATATCTAAATTATCAAGATTCCACAGAATTTATAGTCAAAGCAATCAACAAAGTAGAGGTGGAGAAACAAATAATATGCTATACTCGACAGAGAAGATTGCAAGCATAAGCAATTATATGAGGAATAGGGTACAAGTTCGGAATAGGCAAGAGCACAAGGTTCTTCAAGATGACTTGATCGAGCACATATGACAAATATTTGACAATGATAACTGAACTTTTTCTATTTCGTCATTTGTAACTTCAGTTTTTTGTTGATTTAATTTTGCTTTCAATTGTTGTTGTGTGTTTCATTAATATTAACTTGTACTCCCTCCGTCTCATTCCACTTGTCTGGTTTCTTTTGGGCACGGAGATTAAGAAGAGTGAGTGGTTGTGTGTAGATGAGTGTGTGATTGTGTGTAAAGAGGTAGGCTCCACAAAGAAAAAGTGGTAGGTTGTGTAATGATTATTTTCCTTTTTTGGAAATAAGACAAGTCGAGTGGGACAACCCAAAAAGGAAAACAAGACAAGTCAAGCGGGACGGAGGGAGTATGAGTTTTACATTTTTTTACTATGATTTTAGTTAATTTTAATTTATTATTAAAAATAATAATATTACAATTATGGAATATAAAATAATTAAAAATATATAATCTAATAATTGAGTGATTGAGTGTTTGTGTGTTTGAGGGTGATTTTGGATAAAAGATAAAAATTGAAGGTGGTTGGATTCAGATAAAATTGGTAGTATATAGAGGAGTGAGAAAGTAATTAATTATTGATATGATTTATACTATTTTATAACAAGTTTATTTCTATTTTACAGATGAAATAATATTTAATTTCCAACTATTATGCTCTATTTTACGGTAGAAAAGAATATTATAGAATATTCTTCTTTATTTATTCAATCTTAATAATTTTTAAAACTTGCATTTAAATATATTAAAAATATAATTATTTTATATAATTATATAAAAGCTTAATAAATATAACAATGCAAAAAAAAAAAAAACAAATGCAAAAGAAAATAATTAAAATATCCATTAACGCAAAAAAAAAAAAAACTAAAATTACAAAACTGAAAAAACATAGGTTACATGATAATACATTCTTATTCTCTGAATTCAAATATTCATTTCACAAATGATTGCATTCTGAAGTGTGAAATAAGCGTCTCTTTTTTTTTTCCTTTAAATTGAGAAAGAAAATTATGAAATCAATTAGGTTCATGTATCTCAAATTCGATATATGTGGGTGACACGTCTCTTCCAACTTCAATTGGAGCATCAAAGTCTCATTCATCATCAATTATTATATTATGCATGCAATCATAATATCTTCTAAATAACTTATGGCTAAAAACCATGCTGTATTTGCCACAATTTCGAAACGAATTTGGAGGGATTTGAAGGGACGTTCAACATCTTTATCACAAGACAGGTATTTCTCATCTGCTATAAGCCTAAAACATCATGAACCGTACTCTTTTTAGCACTTCAGTGTCTATAGTTGATTGGTTTCAATGTTTTTTTTCAGGCACTTGCATTGTTAACAATTTGCTATGTTTCTCGTTAGACGACTACTCTTGATCTTGTGTTTTGATGACAATCAATCTGTTTGCTGCTCATATTTTTTGACTTGATTTTAGCGTCTTCATGTTTATGTAATTCTTGTTCGAAAGAAATAGCAGGTTATTTATTTATATGAATTGTTTCTTGTACATCTTTCCTAATTCTATGGCAGCCCCCAAAACAATATAATCATCTAGCTAGAGAGGATCGGACTAATTAACAACGGGTTCATATATATCATACCTTCCTAAAATAACGTATTGGATTCTATTGCTTTATTATTTCAACACCAAAAATTAGCTAAAAACTACGGTTTAATTATATATATAAGTATCATTTTAATTAGTAAACCTAAACCAACTCAGTGGTAATTATTTCCAAAAGACTGGTCAGAAAATAATTTGACACTAATCTCCAAATCAACAATTAGTTAACATTTAAAAAAAAAGTGAATCTTCAAAATTACTTAAAAATAAATAAATTAATAATTACTTTAAAATGTTGACAGAGGTGGGTCGGTCAAACGTTTGGTGAATTGGTGGTTCATCATTTCTTATTCAGTGAACGGCGCTCAAATTTCTGAGGCTGTGGGGTTTGCATCTTTCTTCCACCTCTAAATTTCAGAGGCGTGTTGGGGACAAACTTGATTTCGATTTTGCAGTAATGTTACAGTACAAACGGATTTTTGCAGTGAGGGGAGAGATAAAACAGGAAAAATCGCATTTTGCAGTGGGATTAGGGATGAATCCTCTACTGCGAAAGCCAAAATGCAGTGGGTTGGAGATGAGCGTTACTCAGTACAAGAAGTTGAAACATGCGGCTCCTAAAAGTTTTTGTAGAGTTGGTCAGTTGAAAAGGAGGGATATAGGTGATGGAGTTTTAAAGAAGGGATTCATATCGAGCCATTTAGTATCGGGACACTTGGAAGGGTCATTTGTAGGGAAGAAACAGCTGAATGAAGTGGAATTTGTACGGACGTTGTTAATTGATAATTATGATAGCTACACTTATAATATATACCAGGAGTTATCTGTCGTTAATGGATGTAAGGCTTCAAGCTTCTTCTCTCTTCTGGCAGTTTTTGCTTGTATGCTTAATATTTGTCTTGGAATATATGGTAGTTAAGATGCATTCTTTTGTGTGTTTGATTTATTTAGGAGAAGTTTTGTTATAAGCCTAATAGGACAGGCGGGGTAGGTTTGAATTATTGCATTAATGTTCCGCAGTACCCCCGTGAATACTCCGCCGGTATGAAAAGTTCTTAATGACTTTCGATTCACTCGTGGGATCCGGGCGGTCCGGGGGGTTGAGATGCAAGATCTAGCACACACTAGCACACATTTTTTTTTTGTCTTAAAGGATAGATAGAATTAGTGACTGAAGTTAGTTTCTATATGCAGTTCCGTGTGACTGGTTAAAGAAACGTAGTTATTGGATTGCTAACGAGGTAAATTTAGAAAAAGGGAAGCCATAGTTATTTCTATCCCCCATTAAATCAACTTTGTTCTGGACTAGGTCCTCCGGTTAGTTGATGCCGATAGAAATTTCTTTGATATATTAATAAGGTTATTCTTATAATCAGTACAAAAGCATGGCTCCAAGTCTCTCTCTCTAATTTTGGTCTTGAAACTGTACCAGTACCTCCTGTGGTGATCTATAATGACGAGTGGTCTTGGGAAGAAGTCTCCTATTACCTGTATGAAGAAAAAGCATTTGACAACATCGTCATATCTCCTGGTCCTGGTTCTCCAACATGTGCTGCCGATATAGGTTATATCCCCATTTACAAGCACTTTTTATTTAACTGTTTATATGATGACCTGGTCAACTATTTGGTATTTTTAGCATCATCCATTGTCCTCCAAGCACCAATTTAGGAATTCGAATTTGTACCTATCTCTGTATGAATTATTCATCATGTTTGTATTGTTGCTTTTCCCAAAACACATGTAGCAGTTAAGTTGAAAAGAAGAGCTTGTTGGGTGTTTATTGTTGCCTCTAATTTTTGGTACAAAAGCTGATCCAAATATTAATTCTCCACGAGCAGATTGTGAAGTTCGCCAAAATTAATATTTCTCATATGTGCTAAATTGAAGGTCAAATCTGTGTTTGTTACCTCAATACTTACAAGATACACATTTGTTGCTGCCAACAGTTCCAGGAAGGAAAAGATTCCGCTGACCTTTGTAACTATAATCTCGGATATATATTGAATATTTTAGTTCAATCTGGTCCTTTAGCAACGAGTTCTGGTCTGCTTTAAAGCATCAGTACTTGTTCTACTATGTCTGACATGCTGTTTTGGTTTATTTCTCCAAATATCTATATCTTGATTGTTTTCATTTTATGTTATATTGGTTTACATGTCTCAGTTTTGAATTTAAGTTCTTCTCGACTGCAGGAATATGCCTCAGGCTGCTGCGTGAATGCAGGGACATCCCTATTCTAGGTGTTTGCCTGGGACATCAGGTGTATTACCTCACCATATTGTTCTTATCTACGTTTGCAGATTCTTACATTATTTGTCTTTCTAATATGATGAAATAGGCTTAGAGCTGAATAACTGATTGTTCTTTCACAAGTGACAATCGCCTTCTTACCCATTAATTAATTTCAACTCACGTGTGGACATTGTTATTCAGGCTTTGGGTTATGTGCATGGTGCTCATATAATCCATGCTCCTGAACCTATTCATGGACGACTCAGGTAAGATACATTAACTTCTCTCTTTCTGGCATGCTGAAGGTCTTGCATTTTGCAACAGAAGAGTCCCATCTTAAATTCTGATGCATTTGGAATTGAAGGTGCTTGTAACTCAATGGGCTAAAACCAAAGTTTTCTTTAACACGGACAGATGGATTTAATTCAATGACCCTGAACCTAGCCTTTGCATCAGTGTTAGCTGTCCAAATTCTTATGGCAGATCTATTTTCTTTTGACCTTTTTCAGTAATATCGAGCACAATGCTAGTGAATTGTTTAACGGGATTCCATCTGAGCGAAATTCAGGATTTAAGGTGTGTTAAATCTATGACATACCCATCTCTTCATAGATATATGAAATGATTGTTCATAACAATGTTTGACATCATTGATGGCTATAAAAGGGTAATGCTTCCAGATTGTTTAGTTAAGAACACTGGCGTAGTCATGCTTGGTGTAGTATTCACTGCCACATGGCAGAAATTGTTATTTTTTGATGTGGTTTCTATACATGCATCTGGCAAATTCCGGGCATGATTTATAGGCACCTAATAGTTAATTTACTTGTGTTCTGAAAATCGTGAGGGTATTAGAGGACCTCTCAATCCTGTCCTATGTGATCTTAGTATTTTCTGAATAAGATATGCATCCTAACTGTCAGTGTCTCTTTTTCAATTTTTATATGCCCCTGTAGCGAAAGCAATTGGCTTTAGAGAACCACTTATGCTCACTGTAATTGGATGTTTCCTTTAGCCTTTCAGTAGACACCAGCTCTTTAGTTAAGCAGTAAAACACAAGTATATAATGTATGGTTTCATCTTTACTCTCGTAGCAAGTAGCAAACAGTATTTTAGCCTTGTAATATGTTTATTCTAGGTTAGCATACCGATCAATGTTATCTTGAAAAATCATATGACCTTGTCAAACTCCAGATGCCACTGAAAAAAAATGACGTTGATTGGGCCAGAACTGAAATGATTATTTGTTTCCTGATTTGACTTCTCCATTTCTGTTCCGATTCCAAGAGAAGTTTCAGTTGAATAAGACTATGCTAGATTGGACATGTGACCTGATGCAGGTGGTCCGGTACCATTCTCTCGTGATAGATCCTAGCTCATTTCCAAGAGATCTCATACCTATAGCCTGGACGTCATCCTACGAAACAATTCCATTTCATGGAGTACAACATTTTGACTCCTGCATGGATGGTTTTGAGAGACAAGGTGGCTCGGAAATTGTTGCTGAATCTTTGTCATCTAAGTCAGAGAATGGCTTGCAATGGCACTCTTCTAACTCACAGGAGTTGCAGATTCCAAATATTATTATGGGCATCATGCACTCAAGTAGACCTCATTATGGCTTGCAGGTTATTGATCACCCTAGTCATATTTTTTATGATTTCCGGTGTAATTAATTCCATAAATTAATTGTTTTCACTTTTATTTGGGCTCTAGTTTCATCCAGAGAGCATTGCTACTTGCCATGGGAGGCAAATATTCAAAAACTTTGCAGAAATCACAAAAAACCACTGGTCTATGTTGAGATCATCCTCAGATAGCAAGAGGAAGGTTTATTATTCTGGTAATCTACTTTAATAATTAGATGGATTTACATTTATTTTGACACGTCAATAGAAATACCATATAAACTTGTGGAAATGAGGATTAGTTCCCTAAAAATAATATTAGTCTCCGTTAAGTTTTCAGGTATATACCATTATAGAATGGTCATGCTATACTGCAAATCTATATTCATGATAGAGTGCCCTTTCAGTCACTCTGAGCAGTGATCTTTACTTAGCGTGCATGCAGGTTCCTGCTGTGAATCAACTATGTGAAGATGTCATAAGTAAACATGTGATGAATGGATTTGATAACCTGAAGCATGCCAGCCTCTGTAACTTAATGAAGCCATCACACTCAAGATGTGCAAAACATTTGAAGTTGAAATGGAGAAAACTCGAGTGTTCTGTCACCCAAGTTGGTGGAGCAGGAAACATATTCTCCGAGTTGTTTGGAAGCCATTCTGCCGGAAATACATTTTGGCTCGATAGTTCCTCGACTGAAATGGTTTCATTCTTCTTTCTTTATATTATTATTATTATTATTATCATCATTATTATTGTTGTTGCTGTTATTTCTTCTTTATGTTCAGTTGTCTTCCATATCCCCAAAAATTTCCTCGAACTTCATGAATTTTTCTTACCATTGTTTCCACAAAGTATAGATCGCATATGATCCTGCAGTTTCTCTTTTGTTTTATTACTTGGAAGTAGTCTTAAACCCGTTACTTGTGAAACTAAAAGTGAATTGTCTGAGATAAGTTGAAAATCATGCAGCAGATACTGCTATGGTTAATGTCATGAGTCCTTATAAAAAGGCATATTTGACTTTTGCACTATATTTCTGCAGAAAGAATAATAAATTTTGTTTCTTTGTACGGGTGTTGAAAGTAACGTATCCTTCACACTTCGCAAGCTTTTTAACTGTGGACTAAGAAATTAAAAGATAAGGCTTATGATATTTTAGAGGATTTTGTTAGTTTTATCACATGACATCACTTACCCTTTATTAGGGGTTATTAGTGTCTATATGCATATATCATTTTTCTGCATTTTTTAGTCTCTGATGGTATACCATCTTATCTTTGTAGAACAGAGCTCGCTTTTCCTTTATGGGTGGTAAAGGTGGGCCCCTCTGGAGACAAGTGACATATAAATTGTCGAGTAAGAGGTTAGTTAATGATCTTATGGTAAAGTCGTTGCCATCTTAAATGCTGATCTCTATATCTGTTAATACCAGTTGCAGTGACATAGCATTTAGTCATGGAGGCCATCTGTCAATTGAAGATTCTGAGGGCTCTATAATAAATACTTATTTGGAAAAAGGATTTTTTGACTTTTTGAATCAGGTAATTCAAAGAATGTGATGTTACTTTACCTTGTTCATACTGATGCTTTCTTTAAAAGGACAAGAACATCCAGGTTTCTAAGGGGATGCTATTAAACATATTCATGGATTATGCCATCCAAAGGTTTATTTGCAGTATTATTTTTGTCAATTATTAAATTGTGGCTGTTGTGTTTCGAATAGGGCTCTAATACGTTAAACAAGAGCGTTGGACCCAGAGATTCGTCAAACAATCTTTCATTTTGTATTAAAACTTAAATCTTTATGACTTGTATTTTTCTTATGAGCGACTTTTTCATGCGTTGCCTTGTAAGATTGCCCATTGTGGAAGCTTTGAGCAAACATCAGTTCTAGTAATTTGTACTAAGATGCTTAGATTTAAGTTGTCTTTGGGGTGCCTGTGTTCCATGAAAAGTTGGAGATTGATGCCCCATCTGTCTATGCACATTTGCTTGTTGGCCTTCATTTGGAAATTGTAAATAAAAGTAATCCTCGAAATTAACATTTTGAAATGCTTTTTTTTTTAGCATTAGTTACTTTTTGTGTTGTTTCCGAACAAACAGAGGTTATCTAATTTAATCTTCTCCGTGTTCAGGAGCTCAAATCATTTGATTATGATTCAGCTGATTTTGAAGGACTGCCTTTCGATTTTTATGGTGGCTATATTGGCTACATTGGGTATGGTAGCTAACTCAACCTCCTAAACATTTAAAAGATGTAGATTGAGTTGGTATAAGCTAAAAAGATTCTTTGTTTGATTCAGAATTTGCATATCAACATGCATCCATAAACATTATTCAGCTCCATGCATGTAAATCTGCTGAATGCATCATCTGAATGCAGGTATGACCTTAAAGTCGAATGTGGCGCATCTCAGAATTGCCACAAGTCGAGCACCCCTGATGCCTGCCTTTTCTTCACGGATAATATTGTGGCCATTGATCATCATTGTGATGATGTTTATGTGCTGTCCCTACTCGATGGAAACACAAGCACCACGTCATGGATGGACGACGTTGAGCAGAAGCTGCTTAATGTGAAACTTTCCCCGCTTTCTAAGCCTCTCTATCCTGCAGTTGGAGTAGTTTCTTCAGAAGAAGAATTTATAGCTGAGAAGTCAAGGGAGCAGTACATCACAGACGTTGAGAAATGCCAGAAATTTATCAGAGATGGCGAAAGCTATGAGTTATGCCTCACTACGCAGATGAGAAGAAGTTTAGGCCAACTGCATTCCCTTGGACTCTATCTAGAGCTACGCGAAAGAAACCCAGCCCCCTATGCTGCCTGGCTTAGCTTCCCAAACCAGAATTTGAGCATTTGCTGTTCTTCGCCTGAAAGGTTTCTGCGTTTGGACAAGAATGGGATGCTGGAAGCAAAGCCCATCAAAGGCACCATAGCTCGTGGAGCATCTCCTGAGGCCGATGAGCTGCTCAAGCAACGGCTGCAGTACAGGCAAGTCTGATAAATACAAACTTTGGTCTACTCTTGCATATCTAATAGATCTTATCCAACTTGTTTCTGCAGTGAGAAGGATCAAGCTGAAAACTTGATGATTGTTGATCTTCTGAGAAATGATCTAGGACGGGTGTGTGAACCCGGCTCCGTGCACGTGCCTCATCTCATGGAAGTCGAGTCGTATGCCACTGTCCACACGATGGTGAGCACCATAAGGGGAAAGAAGCGGTCCAACGCCAGTGCAATCGACTGTGTCCGTGCTGCATTCCCTGGTGGCTCGATGACAGGTGCACCCAAGTTGAGATCAATGGAGATTCTCGATTCCCTGGAAACAAGCTCCCGGGGAATCTACTCCGGGTGCATCGGCTACTTCTCTTACAACCAAGCCTTTGATCTCAACATTGTCATCAGAAGTGTTGTGATCCATGAAGGGGAAGCCTCTGTAGGAGCCGGGGGCGCCATCACAGCTCTCTCAAATCCATCGGACGAGTACGAGGAAATGGTGCTCAAAACTAGAGCACCAACCAAAGCTGTTATGGATCATCTTAGCGCTGCATAAAACAGACGAATTCGAGCTCTCATTCTTGTATGTCATTTGCTTTGTTTTCTTTCATAAAACATGTATAACAAACCAGTATGTTGATTCATTTGAACTTTTGTTCAACAAGTTTTGTCTGCAGAAAAAAGCTCCGCTTGTAACATGAAATTATTGGACAATATTTGAAAGGAAGGAGGTATGACCTAGAAGAGTAATTTATTTGGCAGTTTGTATTGGTAGGTGGGAAATTCTGAACCACGATTTTTATAAAAAAAAGTTATTGGCATTATTAAATCAGATTATGTCAAAATATGCTCAAGATGGCTTGTAAGAGAAGGCAAATTGACATTTAAATGGTTATACGATTGTGAAATTAATTTTCATTATCAATATCGACCACCAAATATATTAGGTTTAGGATTGGTGGAATTAAATTTCCGTTCATTAATTCGTAGCCGGTAAATTTTCATAATCAATGGATACGAATGCACAATAACCAACTCGCTCCACCGATAAGACTGATGACCGACACAACAATGGTCAATACCAGAGTAGAGGGTCAAAGATAGTCTTTTCCATCAACATATCAATAAAAATTAGAAGTTTATTTTAGAAAAAAAATATATACGCATTAAATTTATGAGTCAATGTTTAGTGATCTAATTAGTTAAAAAAAGTTATTAAGTTTTATGAAATGCGTTATGTTTATCCATGAAAATATTCTTGTACGTACAACTTATTTTAATGTTTTAAAGTTAATCGATCGAGATTTTTGATATGTCTAACACGTTAGTTTATATATTATTTTCTCTTTTGTAATGAGTTGTTGAATGACTCGATCTGAGTTTGAGTCTTTTCGTAAAATAACTAACAGTTGGGTATATTTAATGTTTTTATTTTTGCATGCTTTTTTTTAAAGGAGGTATTGTCCAAATTATATGAGTATCCCACACGATTTATTCAAATAAGTTCAATGCCCCTTTCTTTATCTGCTTCTTTTCTCCAACTCTAATTGCAGCTAACGGGCCTTCTTTGCTTAATATGGTCAACTTTCTTGACTATTGTGAATGAGTTCTGGGCGCAAGAGCTTTCTCTAACTTCATCACACTAAAGGGTGATCTACATTTCCTGTCATATAATGTTTCATATGGTGTTATCCCAATGATTACTCGTTAACTATTGTTATATGCAAACTCCGTGAGATGTAGTAAATCTCCAAATTTCCACCTCTATTTGTGCTTACAGCTCGCAAAAAATCTTTCTGTATTGTTCTTTATGACTATTCGTTGGTTTGAGGGTGAAGAGTTATATTGAATCTTAACTGAGTACCTATTGCTTATTGTAAACTATTTCAGAATCGTGAAGTAAACCTGGAGTCATGATTTGACGTTATTGACATGGGTACGCCATGTCGGCGCATTATCTCCTTTATATAGAGCTTTGCTGACTTAGTCAACCGATCTAATATGACCCATACAACAGTGTTTCCACGCGCTGACCTCGATAGGCTAATAGCGAAATCCATACTAATATGCTCCCACTTCGACTTTGGACTCAGTGATGGTTGAAACATCCCATACGGTCTCTGATGCATGGATTTTACTTGCTTGCATGCAAGACAATCTCTGTTTATCCAATTCCACAGGAATATTTGTTTTAAATTGCGGTATATTTTAGTGCATTCAAGGTGCGCTTCAATCATAATTTCTCATTGTGTGTGACACATAATCTTTCATTGAACATGAGAACGTTATTATCAGCCTTTGTAAATCCCTTAGGAATCAATGACATCTTTTTTAAAAATCCATCACCTCTTTATGTACTCATAATATTTTCTCTTAGATTTTGGTGTAGCTACAAGGGCAACAACACATCCTGATATTGACTTTTAAACTGATTGTGGTGAAGCTACGAATAACCTCCTCATGTAGGGTGATCATGTATCCTAGTCTAGCCTATTCTTTCGACTTAGAGCATCTGCTACAACATTTGTTTTTCTTGGATAATACCTAATGGTATAGTCATAATCTTTTTCCAATTCGAGCCATCTCTTTTTGCCTCTCATCAATAGCAATAGTAATATGCGAGAATTTAGACATATCAAGAGTGTTTAGAACACAATAGATCTCCATGACTTTTATAAAAGAAATTTTCTAGCTAAATGGAAGTTAGTGGGACAAGCATTTTGGGAGAATTGTAAACCAACCCGAATTTGAGATGTGAATATACACATGCTAGGCATAACATAAGCCAAGTAAAACAGATCTCATAGTCATTGTTCACATTTATTGGCTTTAGGAAAATATGAAGGGCTTATATAAGTGAAATAAAACGATGTATCAAATTACTGTTAAAGGAATTCAATCTTATTTCCAATGTACAAGAATTTAAGTGGATGTGAACATAAGCAGTCAAGGTTGTTTACGACAAGATGGGCTGATTAGTCATCACGGCTTCAAACGGGTTTAAAAAATTATCCATTTACACGAGAATTATAGATTGGATAAATACAGGGTGGTGTAAAGGAGGGAATATCAATAATAAAGTACAATAGTTAGTAAATATATCTTCAATAAAGAATTTTATGCTAGTATAGGGGAGTGAGGTAGTTGGTGACAGTTTATATAGTTGCATGCTGCAGAAACAAACATACCATTCTTCAAAGTACATATGAAAAGAATGATATTAGTCAGTTATTTAATTTGTCAACAATTATTTGCAGCTTATCGTGTTGGGGAGTTAAGTTTCTTGTCATTATTGATATAAAAAAAAGTAGTTTTAGTTTATGTATTGTGAGGGTGGTGGAAGTTTACAATGCATTACTAGGCAAAAGTTTTATGTTTTGTGTATATTTGTTGTGGCTACGTTTTGTAATGTAGTGGGCTTGATTTTAAAATAATTATTTGCTTGATAATTACTTTGAATTTCTCTGGGTAAAATTATTTCTCAAATTTAGCAAAAGTGTAAACACATGCAATGTTGGGAATTGATAAACACGTAATTGTTGCGTTTATATTACCGATTTTATGCTTGTTTGTCTCGGGTTTATGCATGTAGGAGGTGGATAATAGGTGAAAATATGGTGAATGTTACCTATGTACGTATTGGAAGCTGCATGCATGCATTATGTGATCAAGGAGTTTTGGGCCAGATTGTTAGACGGAAACTGGGCAGGATTTGGACCTTCCATTTGGGCCAGCATAAGTGGGCCGAAGAAATGAATTGAATAAAGAAATGATGAAGCCCAGCCCATCTATATTGGCAGAAAATGGAGGGAATGTCTTTTGGTTGAGCTACAAGCTATGACATGGAATTGGTGCAGAAAGTCCAATGACAGGATGTTTTCCTGCCACAGCCGCCCAGCCTGGCAAGGGTTCCTCTCACAGCCGACCTGCTCCCATCAGCTCCTGCCCATTTTAGTCAAATCCGCCCATACTGCAATTAATACATGGAGTGATCAAGAAGCAAAGCTTGATTTGATGAAAGACTTACTTTTTGCCATATTATTATATTTTGGCTATGTAAGGAAGATATCCCATAACTTCTCATAACTCTCTAGTAATTTTCTCTCTCTACTTTAGTTTTCTCTTTCTAAATTCGAAACTCTTTCTAGTTTAGTTCATGTTCTTCAATCTTCAAGTTAGATAGTAAAAGCTCTTTAATTCTCGCCTCTGCTCAAGCATTTAATTCGCGAAGATCTGCCTCAGTATGCTCTCTTTTTCTCGTATTTGTTTCGTTCATTTAATTCTGCACTTATTTCTGTTTATTTAAGGTTTAGAAGTTATTGTTCTTCGAGTTAGCTTTCTGCATTTATGATGTCTTTTTCTTGCATGTTTTCTTGCTTTCGTAGTTTAAATATGTGTAGCTAAGCCCTAGATTCGGCTAGGGCAGTGAAACACCCAATCCTTGCCTTCCATGAGATCTTAATGTGCTTAAAATTGGTTAGCTAAGTGTTTTTGTCCAGATCTGTGTAGATGCCTGTTTAAGATAACATAGGACTGATCAACCTAGGTTAACTGAGCTGGTATTGAATAGGCAGGGGAGATGGTGGAGTTACTTTCATGCTCAACATGGGTAGCTTTGCTAGTTCGGTTTCTTTGATATTAATGCTCCTTAGTTGTAGATCTACGAATTGGCCAACATTGGTAGATCGACACTAGGGTAGGGAGTAGGTTAATGCTCAACATTCCTTCTCCATTTCAAGAATAAGATTTAGGTGCGTCCGTGCTCAACACGGCACCTTAACCGGGCAACCTTAGGAAACCGATTAATCTTAGAATCGAGGATTGGAGGCCGATTAGTCAAAAGAATAACCACCAACTAAGCAAAGCATCTCCAGAAGCTTTAGGAAAAGTATTGTACTGTAGAAACTTCTGTCCAGTCAAAAGAATGTACTGTGTAGATGAGTGTGTGATTGTGTGTAAAGAGGTAGGCCCCACAAAAAAAAAGTGGTAGGTTGTGTAATGATTAAACATCTTTTTTGGAAATTAGACAAATCGAGCGGACAGCCCAAAAAGGAAAACTAGACAAGTCGAATGGGACGGAGGGAGTAATTATGACCGATAAAACAGAATAGAACAACTTAGATTACGATCTCGCCGTCTCTCACAATTCAGGTATGAACTGATCGCAGTTTTTGATTCGCTGTCGTCGCGAGCAAATTGTGTTGTAGAACAGTTGAATTATGATTCTAGATGTATGGTGAATGTTGGGATGTTCATTTGCCTGCCAGAGACTTCATATAAGTTTTCCGTTTACTTTTCACCATGTTTTGATATGTAGGCTTGATTTTGTTTGTGGATGGTTTATTGTTCTGTTTGTTAGTGTCGATCTTTTGCTTATATGATTTTTCTATGCGTTTACCGGTTTTCATTTGTTGATTATGTTGTTGTGGTGAATTGGCGATGGAATTAGAGATCCTTGTACTTAATTTTCGTGGATAAGAGCTTAATTTTGAGTATTAAATGATGGGTTTGTTTGGATTTTGTGAATAGCTATGACTTGGTTTAGAGCGGGGTCTAGCATAGCAAAGTTTGCTGTTAAGAGGACTTTAGCCCAGACTTCTTCCTATGCAACTCGGACATCGACCATTCATGCCCGAAACCGATATCTTCATTCGACAGTTTTTAGGTCGAAGGCACAATCTGCACCTGTTCCTCGTCCTGTTCCACTGTCCAGGTTGACTGATAGCTTCTTGGATGGGACGAGTAGTGTGTATCTGGAAGAGCTCCAGAGAGCTTGGGAGCAGGATCCGAATAGTGTGGATGAATCATGGGACAATTTCTTCAGGAACTTTGTTGGGCAGGCGGCTACCTCCCCGGGATTTCAGGGCAAACTATTCAAGAGAGTATGCGGCTGTTGTTGCTCGTGAGAGCTTACCAGGTTTATGGTCACATGAAAGCAAATTTGGATCCATTAAATTTGGAAGAGAGGCCAGTTCCTGATGATCTTGATCCAGCCCTATATGGCTTTACAGAAGCTGATCTTGATAGAGAGTTCTTCATTGGTGTTTGGAGAATTTCTGGATTCTTGTCTGAGAATCGTCCGGTGCAGACTCTAAGGGCAATATTGAAAAGGCTCGAGCAGGCTTATTGTGGAAATGTAGGCTATGAGTACATGCATATAGCTGATAGGGAAAAGTGTAACTGGCTGAGGGACAAGATTGAGACGCCAACACCAACTCAATATAGTAGCCAGAGGCGTGAAGTGATCCTTGACCGGCTTATTTGGAGTACCCAGTTTGAGAACTTCTTAGCAGCCAAGTGGACTGCAGCCAAGAGGTTCGGGCTTGAAGGTTGTGAGACATTGATTCCTGGGATGAAGGAAATGTTTGATAGGTCTGCAGATCTTGGAGTGGAGAGCATAGTCATTGGGATGTCGCACAGAGGAAGACTGAATGTTCTTGGTAATGTTGTGCGGAAACCTCTTCGACAGATTTTTAGTGAATTTAGTGGTGGTACAAAGCCTGTGGATGAGGTTGGCCTTTACACTGGAACTGGTGATGTCAAGTATCATTTGGGAACTTCTTACGACCGGCCAACACGGGGTGGCAAGAGAATTCACTTGTCACTGCTTGCAAATCCTAGCCACTTGGAAGCTGTGGATCCTGTTGTGGTTGGAAAAACTAGAGCTAAGCAGTATTTCTCTAATGACGCCGACAGAACAAAAAACATGGGTATTTTGATACACGGGGATGGTAGTTTTGCTGGACAGGGAGTTGTTTATGAGACTTTGCATCTTAGTGCTCTTCCGAACTACACTACTGGTGGTACCATTCACATTGTTGTGAACAATCAAGTGGCATTCACTACTGACCCGAGGTCGGGAAGATCTTCTCAGTACTGTACAGACGTTGCCAAAGCTCTGAGTGCTCCAATTTTCCATGTCAATGGTGATGATGTAGAAGCAGTTGTCCATGTCTGTGAGCTTGCAGCAGAGTGGCGCCAAACATTCCACACGGATGTTGTCGTAGATATTGTGTGCTACCGTCGGTTTGGCCACAATGAAATTGATGAACCATCATTCACCCAGCCAAAGATGTATAAGGTTCATGCTGTTAAACCTTCTTTTTCTATGTTTCCTGATATCTCACTATGCTTCTTTCACTGTTTATTCACTAGAAGCTTCTGACTTTCATACTTGTGTGATTTTATAGGTCATTCGGAATCATCCTTCTGCACTTATGATTTACCAAAACAAACTTCTAGAATCTGGTCAGGTTACAAAAGAGGACATTGAGAAGATAAACAACAAAGTCCTTACAATTCTCAATGAAGAATTTATGTCCAGCAAAGACTATGTGACTCAGAAAAGGGACTGGCTTTCGGCTTACTGGGCTGGTTTCAAGTCTCCGGAACAGCTCTCTCGTATTCGTAATACTGGGTATACTTAGGTTAAAAAGATTATTTATGGCATTTTCTGTTTTTTGGGAATCTAAGATGTTTTATTATTTTCAGTGTAAAACCTGAGATTTTGAAAAACGTTGGCAAGGCAGTCACAACTTTGCCAGACACTTTTAAACCTCACAGAGCAGTGAAGAGGATCTTTGAAGAGCGTGCAAAGATGATTGAGACAGGTGAGGGAATTGACTGGGCAATGGGAGAAGCACTTGCTTTTGCAACCTTGTTGGTGGAGGGAAATCATGTCAGGTTGAGTGGGCAGGATGTTGAGCGAGGTACTTTTAGCCATAGGCACTCTGTTTTGCATGATCAAGAAACAGGGGAGAACTACTGCCCCTTGGATCATGTTATGATGAACCAAAATGAAGAGATGTTTACTGTTAGCAACAGGTACTTTATCTTCCTATTTCTACTACATACATATAACAAGATCCTTCTAGTTTAGCGCTTTCGAAAGTCTTAGGAAATTGTTTACTAATAGGCTCGCACATTTCCAGCTCTCTCTCGGAGTTTGGAGTTTTAGGTTTTGAATTAGGTTATTCTATGGAGAATCCGAATTCACTGGTACTCTGGGAAGCCCAGTTTGGAGACTTTGCCAATGGGGCTCAGGTGATATTTGACCAGTTTCTGAGCAGTGGCGAGGCCAAATGGCTGCGTCAAACTGGATTAGTCGTCCTATTACCTCATGGGTACGATGGTCAAGGCCCCGAACACTCAAGTGCTCGTTTGGAGCGTTTCCTTCAGGTATTGGTTGATTTTCTCAGCCATTACTTGTAACTGTTGTTTCGTTTAGGAACTCAAAACTCGACCTTTCGTGTTGCAATACAGATGAGTGATGATCATCCCTATATTATTCCTGAGATGGACCCTACTCTTCGGACACAGATTCAAGAATGCAATTGGCAGGTGGTGAATGTCACTACCCCTGCAAATTACTTCCATGTCTTGAGGCGCCAAGTAAGTATTTCATTCAACTTGCTACATCTCTATTGGGATTGAAATAGTTATTTGCTTATGGTTGCTACCCGAGTATAAATAGCACATTCTTTGTTCTTCGTATGATCGTAGTGAATATTCCGGTTTGGTAGTCTATAAAGGCGAACTGGTGAAGAAATCATGTCTTCCTTCATCGCCTTTTCTTTGTTTTTCTCACATAATCGTATTAGATCCTGACATATCAAGCTTATGATATTTTGCATTTTTCTTGCTTCAGCTTCATAGGGAATTCCGAAAACCTCTCGTTGTGATGTCTCCGAAGAATCTACTTCGTCACAAGGACTGCAAATCTAATTTATCCGAGTTCGACGATGTTCAAGGACACCCGGGCTTCGACAAGCAAGGAACGAGATTTAAACGTCTTATAAAGGACCAAAACGATCACTCAGATCTTGAAGAGGGCATTAGACGTCTGGTTCTTTGCTCCGGAAAGGTATGAAACATTCTTCTCTTCTAATTCACTTCCTCTCCCTCCTTCTTTTCCTCCCTCTCTATCTCTCTCTATCGTTACTAAGGTTCCATGTGTTGTTTGCTTGCAGGTTTATTATGAGCTCGACGAGGAGAGGAGAAAAGTGAAGGGTAAAGACGTGGCGATTTGTAGAGTCGAGCAGCTTTGTCCCTTCCCTTACGATCTTATCCAGCGCGAACTCAAGAGATATCCGAGTATGCCTTGCTAATTCCTGTTCATGTTATTGAATCCGAATCATCATCATCAACCATTGGTATTTTTTTTTTTTGTTTTAGATGCTGAAGTGGTGTGGTGTCAGGAAGAGCCGATGAACATGGGAGCGTACAGCTACATCCTGCCGCGTCTGGGAACTGCAATGAAAGCTCTCGACAGAGGCTCCGTGGAAGCCGTCAAGTACGCCGGGCGCGGCCCCTCTGCGGCCACGGCCACCGGCTTCTATTCAGTTCACGGCAAGGAGCAAGCTGAACTCGTCCAGAAGGCCTTGCAGCCTGATCCAATTACTCTGTGACCACCAACCTTTGCCTGGTAAAAACCAATTCGCCATTTTTTTAAGCCTATTGCGCTGGGTTTGTGAATAAAGTCCTGGCTAAACTGTCGCAAACTCATAAACGACAACGTTTGGGTGCTTCCCAAATGGAATTGTGGATTGATTGATTGTCTGCATAGGCGGATTTGAGGTCTCTCTTTCCGAAAAACCCTGTATTTTTCATAATTTATCGTTACATATTTGCAAAATCGGCTACTTGATCGTCTAAAGTTGTATAATTATTGATTTTGCCCCTTAATAATAAATTTTTGGAATCTGGTTTGGTTATGATAGATGTTTTTGCTGTCAAAATGTCCATTTTATTAGTTTCTTCTTCTAATATTATAAATTTAGAATAGTATTTAATATACAATGTCAGTTTCTAGATTATTAATGGCAAAATTTATATAATAACTAGGAAAAGTAGTGTTAACTATAGTAGTCATATACTCCCTCCGTCCCATCTTTCTTATTCCATAACTTTTCGGCGCGGTATTTTAGAAGAGTTGTTGGTTGTGAGTAGGGATGTGAGGCCCTCAAATAAAGTGTGTGTAATAATTTTCTATTTTAGGCAATGGAACAAGAATTGTGGGACGTCCCAAAAAGGAAAGTGGAATAAGAATTGTGGGACGGAGGGAGTATTTGCATAATTCAAAAACCCTATTAGATTAATATATTTGAGAAATGGTAAGTATCTTTTATTCAGACAATAAAAAGGTTTATTTTTTATTGTAAAGTATATAAGCTCATTACTGTATTGTTTTTATAAATTATTATTCTATAATGAAATTTAAATATTCAATACTTCACCTGTCTTATTGAAAGCATTTTATATTTTTTTTATTGGATTATCTCAAAGCATCATGTTTTTTAAAAAGGCAAAAATAAATGAAGAAAACAAACAAGACAAAAATTAAATAATATACAACACATAATCTTTGTGTCAAAATAAACCGAACGAATTCAATGGGACGGAAAAAGTAAATCACACGGAACAAAATATGGTTCAAACTTGTATATTGTACTGCACATCTATCATATGCATGTGCTTCGTCAAATTTAAGAGTAATAATATAATATTTATAATAGTATTAAAAAAATTAAAAAAATATATTAGGCAAATGTGAAAACATAAACGTATTCTTCAATTGCCTCGAAACCAGCAGCGGAGGCTCTATTCGCAAATCGCAGCGCCATCCAGGTTGGTAAACTGTCGCTATTCCTGTATGTATTTATGGTGCGGTGGTGAATGTGTTTCTGTATATTTTATTTCGATTTCTTGTTTTTGCAGTGCAATTGCAGAGTGAGATCTGATGTACTCGCGTCCGGATCTTTTTCGTATGCATGATGATGTCTTTGGATAATAAAGGTGTCTTCTCTGCTCACGTTACTGGGAATCGCTTGTCAATTGTTCATTCCTTCGTGCAGTTTTTCATTATCCCTCTTGATTCGTCGTTTTGGTGATTTCTGTTTGGGGAATTTAGAAATAACTTGCTGTCTCTAGAAATTTAGCGACGTCAAATTTTGCCGGAGTGGAATTCTGTGTCGTTATTGTCTTCTTTCTGGAGGGCTTGTATTTTTAGGAACCACGTTTCTGCAAGTAGTTTGGATGTTGGTTTATGTATGTATATCAGTATATATATGCATACATACTATAAATAATGCATGTGATGTGATAAGAAAGTAACTATGTGCCAGTAGATATATAGACTTGCATAATAATATTGATGTAAGAGTGTGTGTGGTATAGGCTATGCTTTTGTTTTCTTGTAGGCTTCAGCATGTTTTTTTTTTCCAATTGAATTAGGTTTTGATGTGTGTAGTACTCTAATAGTTGTGTGGTTTCTTGAGAATATAGTAGTTACAGATTGGACATAAATTTTCGAAGGGAAAATCTTAACATGGAAAAGTCTATCAAAAAGAAGGAAGGATACAAATGCAAAGAGTTAGGGGGAAAGAAGTGGGGAAGTTTGTTATTCAAATATATAGCCTCTGAAGTCCCAGCGTGCTAAATTTGTATGCACGTAAAGATTGCATGTATTTAGGTCGGTATTTTGTAATAGGTCCTGTAAAGATTTGTGAACTGAATATAATCCCAGTGGACAGGTAAAACTGTCACAGTATATATGAAGACATGGAAGTTCTTTCTGATAGAGCATTATCAGTTCCTTGGCTCTTTATACTTCAAAGTGTCTTCTAAATACACTTATTTGTAGTTGGACTATGAGATAGAAGCTGAAAATGTATGAACTATTTTTCTCTGTGATAGTTGGACTTGATAGGAACTCACCATATTGGGTAAGAATAAGGTAGAAGTTTGTATATAACTATTTGAATAAGTTTGTTTCAAACTAATCTTCTGGCGCTGCCTCTTGTTTTGTCTATTTGTGATGTCAAACAACCTGGAGAATGAGCTCATGTAGTCAGTGCTATTTGTGATGTCAAACAACCTGGAGAATGAGCTCATTTAGTCAGTGCTAGCTTGACTTTTGATCCTACATATTAATATTGCCAATTTTGTGATAGTATGAACTAATGCCATCTTTTTTAGTGCAGATACTATGCAGAGCAACCATGAGGCATCAATAAAAAATATTCAGAATAAAGGTTACTTCTGCTCACCATCAAATAAAGCATCCTACTTTGAATGCTTCCCAGAGTTGCAAGACAACGTCCATGCACAATCAGGTGCTGGTGTTGTAGATCAAGATTGCTCCTTAAGTGGTGAGCATGTAGAACCTTCAGAAGAATCTACAAAGAGACCCTTATATATTCACGACTTTGGCAAATGGTCTCGGAATCCAGGCTGTAACAATGCTGTTATGTGCCAACTGAATGTCTTTCACAGCTATTTTCACCCTTTCGCTATTAACTATAGATTCCAACGAGCGCCAGTTCACATGAACATGATGTATCCACATGATAAACAATTCCAAGAGTTTCAATATTTTATTGTCATCGACTTTGAGGCCACATGTGACAAAGAAAGAGTTCCTTATCCACAAGAGATAATTGAGTTTCCATCTGTAATAGTCAGCAGCATTACTGGACAGCTAGAAGGCTCCTTCCAGACATATGTTCGGCCAACATGCAATCAACACCTGACTGATTTCTGCAAAGACCTGACTGGCATACAGCAGATTCAGGTCTATATAAATATTCTCCCTTCTTGAATTATGCTGGAGAAATGTGTGATTCTATTTTCTTGTTCTGTCGATAGAATTCGTCTTGTTTAGATGGATAAGCAACTACGGATATAATCCATTTCCACTGCATGTAGCAAGAAATCTCAAATCTCTGATCTTGTGTGGAATTTTTTTGGATAAGAATCAAATATTTCCTTTTAGATGTTTAACAAAGAAAGGGAAGAAGACTGGTTAATAATAGGATGTATACCAACTAAGAGAAAAAAGATGGATGAAATCTGTTTCATGATTAGTTTGTTTCATTATATATGGTTATGATTTGACTAGCTTATTTTAGGATATCTCATAGTAAATGCATGGAATTTTTTTCTTATATTGGCCTTAGCTCTATATCCTATCAGTTTTCAATCTCTTCAATTAATATTCAAGTTTACTTGCTTCCTTATAATTTTGATACTTTTTGACTTTATAAGTTTGCTGTTTGCTTAACTGTAAAATAATTGAACCCAGAGCTTAAGGGTTGGGCTTTCTTATGCCTGGTTGAAGACAATGCAGTGTACTAACAATCATATGACAGCCTGAGAAGCATTTTGAGATTGATAATAAGGAAATAAGTTGTTAATTTGTCAAAGTAGTTATAATGTATATTGTTGGGTAAGCTTGATGCTTGTCATTGTGTCTTGTACTTGCTTCGTAGATTAATCTAGCCATTTAATGCTTCTATTCGGTTTCTCATGCGTGGTATATATGCTCGGGCTTCTTTAGGTTGACCAGGGAGTTACACTAAGTGAAGCTCTTCTTAGACATGACAAATGGCTTGAAACGAAAGGAATAAAGAATGCCAAGTTTGCTGTAGTAACATGGTCCGATTGGGATTGCCAAGTGATGTTGGAATCAGAGTGCCGCTTCAAAAAGCTTAGGAAGCCCCCATATTTCAACAGGTATGCACTACAGCATTATTTGATAGTACCCTATGAACAATGAATTTCTATAACCTCCTTATTTGAAGATGCATGAAACTGAATGTGGACATTTACATATTTCTTGATTTTCTTTGGGTAACAGCTGGATCAATCTGAGAGTTCCTTTCCATGAGGTGTTCGGTGGGGGTAGGTGCAACCTGAAAGAGGCAGTTGAGAAGGCTGGCCTATCGTGGCAAGGCCGTGCTCACTGTGGTCTGGATGACGCCAGAAACACTGCCTGCCTACTTGCTTTGCTTATGCACAAGGGCTTCAAATTCTCCATCACCAACTCACTCGCTTGTGATGATTCAATGGCATGGAACGTGAGCCCGGAGAAGCCGGTTTTTGTTTCACCACGGGCTCAGAGGCAGCACCAGCTTCCCCTTTGTTATTGTGGGGTGAAAAGCAGCAAAGGTATAGTCAGGAAACCAGGCCCTAACCAGGGGAGCATTTACTTTGAATGTGGAAACTGGACATCTGCTAGAGGCCCCCTTTGCAATTTCCAATGGCCTTCACCATGACCAACAAACAATTCCAGATTACTGAAGGAATAATAGGATTATTTTCTTTAAATAATTTCATCTTCTTTTTTTGTGATTTTTAAACTACTGAAATACTATAAAACATACTCTTCTTACTTATATTTTGTAATCTATTTAGAATATGTGAATAACTTCATCTTCATCGCAGAGAAATAAGATGAAGCTTGATCTTTTGCAAAGCTGTTAGGACATTCTTCATTTTCATCCTATCCTTTGGAGATTCAACAGTGCAAGCCATAGCCAAGGTGAAAATTGAAGAAACACACTGTATCTTTTCAGTAAGATTCTTGTCCCTCTCTTCTTCTTCTCTCACTAGATTGGAGTCCGCAACTGTAGTTACTGAATGAGGAAGCTCAGCTTTTATCCAGCTCCTCAAGCTCAACCCTCCACCAAACAAGTCATCACTTGGTTTTCTTCTTGTATATGTCTCCATTAATAGAATACCAGAGCTATACACATCACACGCACTTGAAACAGAGCCTCCCATTCCATATTCTGCACAAAAGCCAAATTCCATTAGATTAAATCTTGAATTTAAAAGTGCAAGAACTCTATTGTGCTTATGTAAGAATGAGTAAATTGTTGGTTACCTGGTGCCATGTAACCCAATGTAGCCAAAGTTTGTGTATGCACACTACTTTCTTCCTCTTCTGGAAGCTTTGTAATGCCAAAATCAGTGACATGCCCCACCAAATCTCTATCCAGCAAGATGTTGCTTGGTTTCAGATCACAATGAATCACAGGGTTGATGTAGCCATGGTGCAAATACTCCAAAGCCGAGGCAACGTCGATCATTACGTAGAGTCTTTGCAGAATATCCAAGAAGTGGCCATCAGAGTACAACCAATCCTCAAGGCTCCCATTCTGCATGTACTCAAGGAGCAAAGCTTTAAATTCAAGATTGGAGCAAGCACTGATCACTTTGGTAAGATTTCTGTGTCTCAGTTTGCTTAGCATATCACACTCTATTTCAAAACTCTTGGACGCATATTCCTTTTGAAGATCAAACACTTTGACAGCAAATAGTGTCCCATTCTCAAACCTTGCAAGGTAGACAGATCCGAAGCTCCCACTCCCTAACAAGTTTCCATTGCTCAAGTCATCAGTAGCTTATTTCAGCTGTTGGTAAGAAAACCTCTCCATCTCATTGCTCTTATACGAATCATCTTCAGATGGGACTCTGGTTTTCGCTTACGCCTCATTGTTCGTGCAAAGACTAGCAAGAGGGCAACGATCAACGATCCGATTGTTAACTGCTACAATCGGAAACACCCTTCTTCTCCTCTTCCCATGTGAAGAAACATTAGGACAATGAGGTACACGTAGTTCAGGAGCCCCACATAACGCTTCATTTGATTCAAAGAGCATGTAGGTGAAATTCTTGAAAGGCCCTCCCCTTGGAATCTCTCATTTTAGTTTGTTGAATGATACATTGAAATAGGTTAGAAATTTAAGCCCTTCAAATTTCTTAGGTATCTCACCCGTAAGCTCGTTGCTCGATAAGTACAGAGAAACCAAACTTATCATTTTGCCCAAGGATTGTGGTATCGATCCCTACAGTTTGTTGTCTGCTAAAGAAAAGTTGATCAAGTTCTGCATGCTGCTATATGCATGAGAGATAGAGCTAGTAAACTCGTTTAAACTGAGGTTGATATAAGTTGCCACCCTTAGATTTTGAACTTCTTGAGGCAGATCACTACTCAAAGAATTTGAGGATAAATCAAGCTTTAGCAGATCTTCGAGGTTCCATATGCCCAGAGGGATCCTTGAGTTCAATATATTCGAGGCTATATGAATCTCTCTTAAAGAAGTGACATTCCCTGTACAGTCTGGAATGGGACCAGAAATCTGGTTATGACTCAGATTTAAGTGGCTCAATTCAGAGATGACCTATGATATCTGGTAATGAACCTTGTATCTTGTTATTGCCAAGGAACAACCCTTGCAGACGTCGTAAACCTCTAAGAGACGTTGGGGGAATAGATCCAGACAAGTCATTGTCTGGCAAGTGCAACATGTTTAGATAGCTGAGGTTTCCTATTTCATCTGGGATCACCCCCATGATCATGCAATCAGAAGCATAAATCCTTATAAGGGTAGTGGAAAGATTGCCTATGGAAGAAGGAAGGAAGCCCTAAAGAGGGTTCTTAGAGAAAACTAGATCTCTTACTTTAGGAAAGTTAGTTAAGGCAGTTTAGGAAGGTTAATTCTTGGTTAGGAGCACCATTTGTTAGTTCATTACCAAACAAGTGGAGACAGTCTAGGAGTTTAAGGTTTCCTAAGGAATTAGGAATGGTTCCAGTGAACATGTTCCTTTGAATGGTTATTTCTCAGAGTTGGGATGAGTTGGAGATATAGTCCGGGTTGTTTCCAGTAAGATGATTTCCATAAAGATAAAGATATTCAAGATTGGGGATGATTTGGCCCATTGTAGGTGGCAAAGTGCCTGAAAGACTGTTCATGATTAAATATATGGTTCTGAGTGTGGATATGTTGAAGATTCCTACTGGTATGGGGCCACTCAAACTGTTGTTTCTCAGTCCAATCTCAGTCCCACTCCCTAACAAGTTTCCATTGCTGAAGTCATCAGTAGCTTGTTTCAGCTATTGGTATGAAAACCTCTCCATCTCATTGCTCTGATACTAATCATCTTCAGATGGGACTGGTTTTTGCTTACGCCTCATTGTCCATGCAAAGACTAGCAATAGGACAACGATCAACGATCCGATTGTAAGTGGTACAATCAGAAACACCCTTCTTCTCCTCTTTCCATGTGAAGCAATATTGCGACAACGAGGTACACGTAGTTCAAGAGCCTCACATAAAGCTTCATTTGATTCAAAGAGCATATAAGTGAAATTCTTGAAAGGCCTCCTCTTGGATTCTCTCCTTTTAGTTTATTGAATGATACATTGAAATAAGTTAGAAATTTAAGCCCTTTAATTCCTTAGGTATCTCACCCGTAAGCTCGTTGCTCGATAAGTCCAGAGAAACCAAGCTTATCATTTTACCCAAGGATTTGGGTATTGATCCCTTCAATTTGTTGCCTGCTAAATAAAAGTTGATCAAGTTCTGCATGCTGCTATATGCATGAGAGATAGAGCCAGTAAACTTGTTTAAACTGAGGTTGATATAAGTTGCCACCCTTAGATTTTGAACTTCTTGAGGCAGATCACCACTTAAAGAATTTGAGGATAAATCAAGCTTTAGCAGATCTTCGAGGTTCCATATGCCTAGAGGGATCCTTGAGTTCAATCTATTCGAGGCTATATGAATCTCTCTTAAAGAAGTGACATTCCCTATACAGTCTGGAAGGGGACCAGAAATCTGCTTATGACTCAGATTTAAGTGGCTCAATTCAGAGATGACATATGCTATCTGGTAATGAACCTTGTATCTTGTTATTGCCAAGGAACAACCCTTGCAGACGTCGTAAACCTCTAAGAGACGTTGGGGGGATAGATCCAGATAAGTCATTGTCTGACAAGTGCAACATATTAGATAGCTGAGATTTCCTATTTCATCTGGTATCTCCCCCATAATCATGCAATCAGAAGCATAAATCCTTATAAGGGTAGTGGAAAGATTGCCTATGGAAGAAGGAAGGAAGCCCTAAAGAGGGTTCTTAGAGAAAACTAGATCTCTTACTTTAGGACAGTTAGTTAAGGTAGTTTAGGAAGGTCAATTCCTGGTTAGGAGCATCATTTATTAGTTCATTACGAAACAAGTGGAGACAGTCTAGGAGTTTAAGGTTTCCTAAGGAATTAGGAATGGTTCCAGTGAACATGTTCCTTTGAATGGTTATTTCTCAGAGTTGGGATGAGTTGGAGATATAGTCCGGGATGTTTCCAGTAAGATGATTTCCATAAAGATAAAGATATTCAAGATTGGGGATGGTTTGGCCAATTGTAGGTGGCAAAGTGCCTGAAAGGCTGTTCATGATTAAATATATGGTTCTGAGTGTGGATATGTTGAAGATTCCTACTAGTATGGGGCCACTCAAACTGTTGTTTCTCATTCCAATCTCAGTCCGACTCCCTAACAAGTTTCCATTGCTGAAGTCATCAATAGCTTGTTTCAGCTATTGGTATGAAAACCTCTCCATCTCATTGCTCTGATACGAATCGTCTTCAGATGGGACTGGTTTTTGCTTACGCCTCATTGTCCATGCAAAGACTAGCAATAGGACAACGATCAACGATTCGATTGTAACTGCTACAATCAGAAACACCCTTCTTCTCCTCTTCCCATGTGAAGAAATATTGCGACAACGAGGTACACGCAGTTCAGGAGCCCCACATAAGGCTTCATTTGATTCAAAGAGCATGTAAGTGAAATTCTTGAAAGGCCCTCTGATAAGCACGTAATTGTTGTGTTTATATTACCGATATTATGTTTGTTTGTCTCGGGTTTATGCGTGTAGGAGGTGGATAAAAGGCGAAAAGGTGGTGAATGTTGCCCATGTACGTATTGGAAGCTGCATGCATGATTTATGTGATCAAAGGAGTTTGGGCCAAAATATTAGACGGAAACTGGGCAATAATTGGACCTTCCGTTTGGGCCAGCATAAGTGGGCCGAAGAAATGAATTAAATAAAGAAATGATGAAGCCCAGCCCATCTATATTGGCAGAAAATGGAGGGAAGGTCTTTTGGTTGAGCTATAAGCTATGATATGGAATTGGTGCAGAAAGTCCAATGACAGGATGTTTTCTGCCACGCCCGCCCGCACCGGCAAGAGTTCCTCTCACAGCCGACCTGCTCCCATCAGCTCCCGCCCAGTTTAGTCAAATCCGCCCATACTGGAATTAATGCATGGAGGGATCAAGAAGCAAAGCTTAATTTGATGAAAGACTTACTTTTTGTTATAATATTTTATTTTGGCTATGTAAGGGAGATATCCCACAACTCTAGAACAACTTTTTTCATAACTTATCATAACTCTTTAATTTTTTCTCTCTCTACTTTAGTTTTCTCTATAGAATTCGAAATTGCTCTCTAGTTCATGTTCATGTTCATGTTCTTCAACCTTCAAGTTAGATAGTAAAGCTCTTTAATTCTCGCCTCTGCTCAAGCATTTAATTCCCAAAGATCTGCCCCAGTATGTTCTCTGTTTTCTGCACTGTTTCGTTCATTTAATTCTGCACTTATTTCTGTTTATTTAAGGTTTAGAAGTTATTGTTCTTCTTGTTAGCTTTCTGCATTTATGATGTCTTTCTCTTGCATGTTTTCTTGCTTTTATAGTTTAAATATGTGTAGCTAAACCCTAGATTCGGCTAGGGCAGTGAAACACCCAATCTTTGCCTTCCATGAGATCTTAATGTGCTTAAAATTGGTTAGCTAAGTGTTTCTGTCCAGTTCTGTGTAGATGCCTGTTTAAGATAACTTAGGACTGATCAACCGAGGTTAACTGGGCTGGTATTGAACAGGCAGGGGAGATGGTGGAGTTACTTTCATGCTCAACATGGGTAGCTTTGCTAGTTCGGTTTCTTAGATATTAATGCTCCTTAGTTGTAGATCTATGCAATGCTCAACATGGTAGATCGACACTAGGGTAGGGAGTAGGTTAATGCTCAACATTCCTTCTCCATTTCAAGAATAAGATTTAGGTGCGTCTGTGCTCAACACGGCATCTTAACCGGGCAACCTTAGGAAACCGATTAATCTTAAAATCGAGGATTGGAGGCCGATTAGTGTGGATCTGGCCAATGCCGAGTCCCCTTTAATATTTGTTCTCATCCCCTGTTTTTAATTGCGCAGTTTATGACCATTGTCTAGTTTTAATTAAACCCAAAGTTAATGGTGGTTGCTAACCAAACCCTTTTTCGATCTTTAGAGATAAATTGCTTAAATCAACCCATTCCCTGTGGATTCGATCCCTGCTTGCTAACTGTGCTAGTATTAGTTTAGTTGTCTGTCGCAGGTGTTATAAATTATTTTTGGTTCGTAATTTTAACGACGGAGTCGCGCCTACCACCCTCCTCTTGGATTCTCTCCTTTTAGTTTGTTGAATGGTACATTGAAATAAGTTAGAAATTTAAGCCCTTCTAATTCCTTAGTTATCTCACTCGTAAGCTCGTTGCTCGATAAGTCCAGAGAAACCAACCTTATCATTTTGCCCAAGGAATGGGGTATCGATCCCTGCAGTTTGTTACCTGCTAAATAAAAGTTGATCAAGTTTTGCATGCTGCTATATGCATGAGAGATAGAGCTAGTAAACTCGTTCTCGTTTAAACTGAGGTTGATATAAGTTGCCACCCTTAGATTTTGAACTTCTTGACGCAGATCACCACTCAAAGAATTTGAGGATAAATCAAGCTTTAGCAGATCTTCGAGGTTCCATATGCCCAGAGGGATCCTTGAGTTCAATCTATTCGAGGCTATATGAATCTCTCTTAAAGAAGTGACATTCCCTATACAGTTTGGAAGGGGACCAGAAATCTGGTTATGACTCAGATTTAAGTGGCTCAATTCAAAGATGACATATACTATCTGGTAATGAACCTTGTATCTTGTTATTGCCAAGGAACAACTCTTACAGACGTCGTAAACCTCTAAGAGACGTTAGGGGAATAGATCCAAACAAGTCATTGTCTGACAAGTGCAACATATTTAGATAGTTGCGGTTTCCTATTTCATCTGGTATCTCCCCCATAATCATGTAATCAGAAGCATAAATCCTTATAAGGGTAGTGGAAAGATTACCTATGGAAGAAGGAAGGAAGCCCTATAGAGGGTTCTGATGAGTCGTTTTCGTACTTAGTGATTTCAGGCCGAAAAGTGCGTCAATTGGCCAACTGGTGCAGTCGCAGTGGCGTATAATGCAAGTTTTTGGCGCTGACGTGGCAGGATGACAAGGATATTAATTGGCGCGTTTTGGTGAAGAAAAGGCGCGGAAAATCGCGAGAAAGGAATGGTTATGAGAAAAGGAAAGGATCAAGAAAATATCTTAAGGTGGTTAAGGAAAGATCTGGTTTCCTTATCTACCCAAATCTTTTCCTAATCAAGATCTAACCTACCTTGGAGAGGAAGAAAAGGAGGAGTATATAAGAGGATGATGAGGGACGAAAATTACACACGCGAGACAATTCTCTACACCATAGAACACGTCCCAAACATCCCGAGCTCACATTCCGGCCATTGCTCCCTTCCCGAACCACCGCACGACCACCGCCGCACGATCGCGCCGCCGAACCGCCCAAGCCGACCGCCGAAGTCGGACAACCTTCCGAACCAGCTGAACCAGATTTCCGTAGCTATTAGAAGAAGAAAAACACCTTTTAATTTCAGACTTATGTTCTTTAAATTCGTAGTTGAACTCTAGTTTTATTTCCGTTTTGAATTTAATCGTTTTCTAAGAACTTAATATTTTACATTCGAACCTCTTTGTTATTTCAATTCAAGATTTTAGTTAAATTTCGTAAGTTATTATTTTCTGCTAGTTCGTACCTTAATTAGTTTAAATTTCGTGCATGCTAAATTTAGGGTTATTCGTGTTCATGTTTCTGTTCTGCAAACTGTCCCAGTTGTCCAACCGAAGCGTCAGCATAAGTATCTAAACTTTTTAGGGTCCGACAGAATGTGAATGCACACGTGAACAGTACATGAGGCTTAGGTGCTCATAATTAATCAAAAGGGTTTCGGGATAATTCTGAATTAATTAATCTGGCTAGTAGTTTAGGCTTGATCACCCTAGGTTGCGCAGTCTGTAGCTAACTTAGTACTTCCATCGTTTCTCGTGGAACAAGGCTAGGTAAGTAGCGAAATTATTCGTAAAAGTAATTGGATTAAACCGATAGGAGACTATGAGATGCCCAACATACGAGTAGGCTCCTATACTAGGCTCCCTTAGTTCGATAAAGCTGTCTAGCTATAAAATCTATTGATTGCCCAACAACGTAGGTTGTAGCTAGGTTAGGGAAGTAGCCGTTTCTATGCCCAACATGGCGGTTACCGAATAAGTAAGTGGGAGTGAGGATCACGCAGTTTAAGTTACGGTGGTCTATAACTAGTAGATTCTTGAGATTAATTCATATTAAGTGCCGAGGATTGGAATTATGTGTGCATGAATATTCATGCGGACCCGCCTTCGGTTGCCCGAGTTAATACGGTTTAAATTCCGTTTTCGTTTTTATTCTTGCTTTTAATTTTACAAGTTCGTAGTTTAATAGAAAACCCAATTCTTGCGTGGTTGCTAACCAAAACCCTAGATAAGTAGGAAAAATAAAGTGTCTAGTCGTCCGTTCCCCGTGTTCGATACCGTGAACTATACTCGAAGTAATTCTCTCGATTTTTACGAGATTATTTGGTGCAATACGACGATCACCAAATTGGCGCCGTTCTTGGGGAATGGTGTTAACTAGTTTCTTTGATTTTTCTACTAATCTTTCGTGCTTTTTAATGTTGCATGAGCGAGGTCTTCCAAGCCTAATCTCGATATTCGATCCCGAGATCGAGAAAGCAACTAAAAGAAATAGGAAGGAGACAAAGCTGCAAAAGCAACAAATTCCGTCCGGGCGGCAGACGTCTTAACCGCCCAACCGAGAGACAAAACATCCATCGTTGATCCGATCAGCGACTCAGAACCAGAGACTGTTTTGTTCGACAAAACACTCCACAACACTCCAGTAACAAGCTCAGAATCAGAGGAGCAAGAGATGGAGGACGAAGTGCACGATCCACCACCCTTGAGGATGAATACCGAATCGCTTGACATGGGAGCGGACCTACCTGGTCCAATCCAAATCACTACTACAGAACAAATTGATGTCAGGCTGAACATGGTCGCTGCCATGCCAAAGTTTTATGGAAGGACGAACGAAAATCCAAATTCCTTTTTGGCGTCGTTCAACCAAGTGTGTAATCTGCACCGACAGGGCAGCCTAGACGCTTTCAAGCTCAAGGCCTTTCCATTCACTCTTCAAGACGGAGCACAAGCGTGGTTCTCTAGTTTAAAGCCGAATACGATCACGACGTGGGCCCGGATGCGTACGGTCTTCCTAAAGAAGTATTTCCCATGATCAAAGACAAATGCATTAAAGAAGCAGATTTCCGGGATTGCTCAAGAACACGATGAGACCTTTGGCGCATACTGGGAGAGATTTGGACGACTCGTCGATAGTTGTCCGAACCATGGCTACTCGGATGTGGAGCTTCTACAGATTTTTTATCAAGGAATGACAGACGAAGCCAAAGCCATGGTTGATATTGGTCTAAGGGGGAATTTCCATACAAGCCTCTACGAAGATGCAAGGAATATAATCGAAGGACTTGCGGAATCCACCTCACAATACAAGGGGCCGAGACCAACAAGGAGAGCTGTAAATTGGTCTCATTCTGACTACTTGGATGAGATCGATAATAAAGTGGAGGCAAAATTCAGCCTATTACAAGACAAGCTCGACTTGCTACTCAAGCAGAACGCTCCCGCTTCAAGCCGATCAAATGCCGATCACGCATGCGGAGCGTGTGGAGAAAAAGGACATACCTCACTACAATGTCCAGGAGAAGAAGTAAACACAACTGGAAATTGGAGCGGACAGCAAGGGGTTCATCCGAACCTTCGATGGAGGCAACCGGAAGAATAATTTCAACAAAGGAATCCGCCTCAACAACAATTTCAAGAACCTATACCAAAGCCCTTACCGGGCTCCTAATCGAATAGCTACCGGCAGACGTATAGGCCTCAAGCATCAAAGGCGGTTCCAAAGACGAGAGTGCTCCCGGTTGCCCAACCGGAGCACCAGAATCCATTGGAAAAACTCTTGGCTGAAATGGTTTCTTCACGAGAAAGACACTACCGCATTTCAACAACAAATACGAAGGAGATAATCCAAACTCGGCGAGAGATGAATCAAACGAAGAAGGACCAAAGAAGCTACAATGGATCGGTTGGCCAAGCAAATGAGTAAGTTGAATTCTACTATGCGAGAGATAAAGAATTCTCAAGGACGACTTCCAGCTCGCCCACAACAAAATCCAAATGCCCATAATTCGGCAATTACGCTGCGTGGAGGAAAAGAACCGCCTAGCCCGGTTAGTGCAAGCGAGACACCCAGAAAAGCCGGCAGAAAAGAAGAAGGCCGCAGAACAGCCGCACAACCCTACTGTTCAGAAGAGCCGCGTGCTGAAGATGCCTGAACCAGAACGAGAAGAGGAAACTGTTCCGATTAGCCAATCGGAGTTCCGAACCGATACTTCCTCCACCATTCTTTAAGCTTTAGAAAGAAAGAGAACGCCGAACAAGGAAAGCATGGATTACATGAAGTTGTTTGAGAAATTGGAGATAAATATCCCTTTCCTTGAAGCCGTAAAGATTCCAAAGTTTGGAAAATTTGTGAAGGACTTCATAGCTGGAAAAGTTCCCAAGTTCGGGAAAGTCCCTGTTCGATCACACGGTGTCGGCGATTATACGTAAGATGCTTCCTGCCAAATGTGCCGACCCATGTATGTTCACACTTCCCTGTCTGATGGGTGATGTCATGATTAAACAAGCCATGTGTGATCTAGGAGCATCTATAAATGTTATGCCCTTATCTGTATATAATCAATTGGTAGGAGCTGAATTAATACTCACTAAAGTGATTATCCAATTAGCAGATAGGTCATGCATTGCTCCGATTGGTTTGCTTGAGAACATTTTAGTCAGAATCAATAATTTTGTCTATCCGGCTGATTTTTATGTAATTGATACGAATGATAGACAAGTTGAGGGAACTGGCAGAGTATTATTAGGAAGACCATTTTTAAAGACAGTAAAAGCCATAATTAATGTGGATGAGGGTTCAATTAGTGTGGCATATCATAATGAAACTTATGTTCATAGGATAACTGAAGCACTAAAGAAACCCTACGATCATGAGAATGAGAATGCTTTTTATACTGACTCCATTGATGCTATTGTCCAAGAATATCTTGAGACGTATGTGGTGCAGGATAAGATGGAAGTTACCTTGACTCAAGGACTGACCGAGGCAGACGTCAAAGATATGAGAGATGAGGAGATCAGAGAGAGCATCTTAGCTCTGTACGCAGCCCCAAAGATCGAAACTGTCAGGAACGTGTCTCAGTTGCCCAACCGAGACACCTCGAGAAATTGTTGCCCTCTATCGTCAAAGCTCCGAAGCCGGAACCGAAACAACTCCCTACACATCCGAAGTATGCATATCTGGGAGAGAATGAGACGCTGCTCGTCATCATCAACAAGGAGCTTGATGACAATCAAGAGATGGCACTGCTTGAAGTTTTGAAGAAGCATAAGAAGGCTATAGGCTGGACTTTAGCCGACATTACAGGTATAAGTCCGGATGTATGTGAGCATTCGATTTTGATGGAGCCTGATAGCAAGCCTTTCCGCGACCAACAAAGGAAGCTCAATCCGAATATGCGGGAGGTCGTACTAAAGGAAGTTTTGAAGCTGTTGTCAATGGGTATTATTTACCCCATATCGGATAGCAAATGGGTGAGTCCCGTGCACGTCGTACACAAGAAATCCGGATTTCAAGTGGTGGAGAACGAGAAGAATGAACCGGTTCCGTACGTTTAGTGACGGGATGGCGCATGTGCATCGATTACCGGAAGCTGAATTCGGCCACACGCAAGGATCATTTCCCGCTTCCTTTCATCGATCAAATGCTAGAGAGACTTGCGGGGCAAGTCTATTTCAGTTTTCTAGACGGATATAGCGGTTATTTCCAAATCCATGTTCGAGATGAAGATCAAGACAAGACAACGTTCACATGTCCATATGGAACGTTCGCTTACCGCCGAATGTCGTTTGGATTGTGTAACGCGCCGGGCACCTTTCAGAGGTACATGATGAGTATATTCTCGGACCTTATCGAGAATTGCATAGAAGTCTTCATGGACGACTTCATCGTCTACGGTGACTCTTACACTACGTGCTTGAAGAATCTAGACAAGGTCCTAGCCTGGTGCGTCGAAAAGAATTTGGTGTTGAATTATGAAAAATGCCATTTCATGGTGACCGAGGGAATTGTGCTCGGTCATATCGTTTCTAAAAGAGGGATTGAAGTCGACAAGGCCAAGGTTGAGTCCATAGCCAAATTACCGTACCCTACTACGCCAAAAGAAGTCCGCGGTTTTCTAGGGCACGCCGGTTTCTATCGGCGTTTTATCAAGGATTTCGCAAAGATAGCTCAACCATTGACAAGGCTACTGCAAAAAAGATCGAATTTGATTTCGATGACAAGTGTAAGGAGGCCTTTGCCCTCCTAAAAGACAAACTTACAACGACTCCGGTGATGCGACCGCCGGATTGGAATAAGCCCTTCGAAATAATGTGCGATGCCTCCGATTGGGCAATCGGAGCGATCTTGGGACGAATCCCGGGAAGGAGAGCCATGTGATTTACTATGCATCAAAGACATTAAATCCGGCTCAATGTAACTATTCCACCACAGAGAAGGAGCTGTTGGCAATCGTGTTTGCCTTTGATAAATTTCGTTCTTATTTACTCGGCTCGAAGATAATCGTCTATACCGATCATGCCGCCGTCAAACATCTCCTTGCAAAGAAGGAATCAAAGCCAAGGCTTATCCGATGGATTCTTTTGCTACAAGAATTCGATTGGGAAGTGAAGGACAAGAAAGGAGCTGAAAATCATGTGGCGGATCACTTAAGCCGATTAAATCAAGAAGATGATGGAGAGCCAATCAACGAGACCTTTCCAGAAGAACACTTATATGTTGTTCCAGAGACTGTTTCCAGCCTTGCCCAACTGCTATCGGAACAGTGTTTTGCTATGCAAGTTCAGAAAGTGTCTCAGTTGGCCAACCGAGACACCATCAAGTCAGAACAGTTGCAGACGGTGGGTAAGACTTCTAAAATACCTTGGTTTGCTAATATTGTGAATTATTTGACATCTAAGCAGCTTCCACCCGAGTTTACTCACGCTCAAAAAGCTAAGTTGAAAAGCGAGTGCAAGCAGTACTATTGGGACTCCCCAATTCTTTGGAAAATGGGAGTCGATCAAGTGATTCGAAGATGCATACCCGAAGAAGAGCAAGAAGATGTCTTATTCCATTGCCACTCTTCTGCTTATGGTGGACATTTTGGTCCAAAAAGAACCGCACGGAAGGTGTTGGATGCGGGATTCTTTTGGCCACGCCTACACCTCGACGCTTATAAGTACTGTAAGTCTTGTACACGTTGTCAAATGACTGGAAATATATCCATGAGAGATGAAATGCCCCAAAAGCCTTTAAGATTTTGTGAAATTTTCGATGTATGGGGGATGGATTTCATGGGTCCGTTTCCACACTCATATGGGAACGTGTATATTTTACTTGCTGTCGATTATGTTTCTAAGTGGGTCGAGGCGAAAGCCACCAAAACTAATGATTATAAAGTTGTTGCAGGATTTCTCCGTACTAACATTTTTTGCAGATTTGGAGTGTCTAAAGCTATAATAAGCGATCAAGGCACACACTTTTGCAACCGCACCATAGAATCATTAATGAAGAAGTATGGAGTAGCTCACCGAGTCTCTACCGCTTACCATCCTCAATCGAATGGACAAGCTGAAGTGTCTAATCGAGAAATCAAGTCTATATTGGAGAAGACTGTCAATCCGTCAAGGAAGGATTGGAGTACAAGGCTGGATGACGCCTTATGGGCTTATCGGACAGCTTATAAAACTCCTCTCGGAATGTCTCCATACTGATTGATTTTTGGTAAGCAATGTCATCTCGCTCGTGCAACCGGAGCACAAAGCTTGGTGGGCTGTTAAGAAAATCAACATGGACCCAACCGAATGTGCAAAGGAAAGAAAATATCAGATGCAAGAGTTGGAAGAGATTCGGATGGAGTCCTATGACGCGGCCATGCAATACAAAGATCGTAATAAGGCATGGCATGATAAGGCTATTCGTTTGAAGAAATTTGAGCCAGGGCAACTTGTCTTGCTGTATCAATCACGCCTACGGATCATGCCGGGAAAGCTTAGGTCCAGATGGATTGGTCCATTCCGAGTGCGCTCCGCTTGGCCAAGCGGAGCAGTGGTCATACAGAAACTGGATTCGGACGAAGCTTTCACCGTAAATGGCCATCGCCTTAAAATCTACCATGCAACCGCCATGATGAAAGATGTGGACGAGCAGAGCTTGTCCATTCCCTCTTATGTTTGACTCTTTGAAGAGGGGTCTAGCCGAAGACTCTAAAGAGAGGCGCTACCGGGAGGCAATCCGCGTTTTATTTTAATTTTTCGTGTTTTTATTTATTTTTGCCGATTTTATGCTTGATGTTTTTTCTTCTTATTTTTCAGAATTTTTGGTTGAGGATGAAAAGGTTTAAGTGTAAGGAGAGTGTGGTAAAAAATTAGAAGGAAAGAGTTTGAGGACTCAATTGCAAGAGATGGGGTAACTTTTCCAATTTGTGCAAGTGGAGGGGTCAAAGTGCAAAAGTTAGCAACTATAAAAGGAAGGAAATCTTGAACCCTACCCACTTGTCACTATTCCCATAACTTCCTCCCATTACCGCCATCCACATCTCTCTCTCTCTCTCTCTCAAAGAATTTTCAACAAGATTTACAACTTCCCTCTCCACCACCCTACCAACTGCACAACCGATACATCATGCCGCCGAAGAAAAGATCTGGACTCCACGCCGCCGCAAAGTGGTTCACAGCATACAAGGATGACCCAGAGTTACAGGCGCGCCGCGCCGCTCAAGCTTCCGGCCGAGGCCGCCGCTGCTCAAGCTCGAGCCTAAGCACTTGCCATTGTGCCTTTCCAACAAGTTGAAGAAGAAGATGTCGCACCACCGCCGGAGTTTACATACCAACCGGAGCCGGAGGAAGACACGCAAGGTACATATTCAACCTTTGTTACGGAATCGTCTTCACCTCCGAAACCGCCAAGGAGACGGTTAAGAAGTAATGCGGGAGTTCGCATTGAAGAACCTATCCAACCGCCGAGGGCGGATCTCACGGAAACAACATCCGAGGAGTCTCCCGAGCATGCACCCGAGCCTACACCACCGCCGTCTCCACCTCGCCGATCTCGTGCCCGACGATCGTCCGCCCGACATCCCGGTGAAGCCTCGTCCTCTCAACCGCCTCGCTCTTCGAAAACGGTGTACGAGTGGTTGCCCTTTGTGGACCAAGCTCGAGTATGTGAACCGGTGCCGCAACCGCAATATTATGGAGGAATTAAGTGGTTGGAAGGAATACATGGTGAGTTGCCGAGCGAAGACCAAGATTCGGACTATGTGTCCGACGACCATAACGGCAATTATGAAGGAGATTTCAACTTGAGTAGACTTTCTCTAGTTGATTCCGACTCCACATCCGCCTTCCCGCAAGAAAACGAATATGGTAATCGCACCATCATTCACTTGGATACACCCAAAGCCGTAGCCGCACTCTCTCATTTTGAGATCGAGTATATGGATATGCGCTACATGGAGCGTGAAGGTAAAGATTTTCGGAGCGGCCGCTTACTTGACCGAGACTTCCTTCGCCGAACAGGTATTATCGCTCCTTTCTTTCGGTATTTTAAAAGAATTGGTTGGTCTTGGTTGTTGGAATCACATCATTACTTGTGTTTTAAGGAGCTTGCTAGGGAATTCTTTAATACATTTCACTTTGAGCATGATACGGATTTGTATGTGCCTTGTATTGAGTTTCGGTTGTTTGGAAATACGTATAATTTGTCTTTGGCCGAGTGGAGTGCGCGTTTAGGTATAACGAGTTTTGATCATTTCCTTGAGTTGAGATATGAGATGGGTTCGCATTGCTTGCCGAACAAGGATCCGCAATACATAGGATCGATGGAAGCATGGAGGCTTCTAGCACCAAGCGACCCGGAGGACTTTCAATCCTCGGGTTCGTACGTGTGCTACATCGAGGATCCCGCTCTCCGCCTTTGTCATCAATACCTAGTCCACAACCTCACTGGTAAGAGTACGGCTTTTGATAAGGTAACGGCAAATGAGTTGTATTTCTTGTGGTGTATGCATGCCGGCCGACCGGTCAACCTTGCTTATTGGATTGCCAAGAATATGTTCATCATATCTAGTCACATCGCACGACACCTCACATTGTGCCACTTACTTGCTACGTTCATTGAACGTAATTTTGTGATATATGATGCTCAGTTTTTAAGTCCAGTGCCCCCTCCCACTTCGTTTGATATGTCGTTGTTGAGACATTCTCGCTTAGTGTACGAACTACCTAACCGGGACATTCAGTTCTATCCACCGGGACCTCGTGTCTCGAGTGCATCTTCGAGTGTAGGTGGAGATTCTGTGGAGCTGCTGCGCACTGACTTAAACTCTTTGGGACGCCGTGTTGACCGCTTGCGCCTGCATCGTGATGAGCCGACTGCCTCGCTTGCCCAAGCGAGGCGCCAAGTAACTTTTCTCCCCAATTTGTGTTTTTGTTTTTGTTTTCTGTTTTGAGTCTGTGTTTGTGAGTCTTTTGTGTCCTTACTCTTGAAAGGGTTCAAGTGTAAGGAGGGGTAGTTTATTTTCTTTTTGTCGTTTGTATGTTCTTACACTTGAAAGGGTTCAAGTGTAAGGAGGGTGTTTTTGTTTTTATTTTGTCATGCCTTCTCTCTTTGTTTTGTCTTTTCTTCTTGCTCGAGGGTGAGCAAGTTTTAAGTGTAAGGAGGGGGGTTTATTTTGTGTCGAAGCATGCCAAAATTTTCGATTTTTTTGAAGCGCCGATTTCTATGTTCAAGCATGTCTTATTTGTGCTTTTGTGTTTCAATATTCTTGCTTGCAGACTTTGTGAAAATTAGATCTAGGCACATATGTGTATGTAATTTGGGATGACGAAAAATAAACTTTGTTGGATCGAATTTTATTAAACCACTCACTTAAATTAGATTTGAGCCTAAAGTAGGACACTTCCTACTATTTCTTTTGAGAGTGTTTATCCGTAAAATTGCAATAAGTTTGAGTCATTTGTGATACATGATAGGAGGCACTAGGGATTTTTAGCCAAACGGCCGCGACAAAATTTTTCCGACCCTAAATTATCCCCTAGTGAGCCAAGTTGAGCTTTGACCGATTCTTTGATATGAGTTAGTAAAAATTTAGCCAAGGCCTTTTTAAACTTTCTCTTGACCCATGTTATTGCGTGTCTTATAAACTTTCTTGTGCATGATAGATGTTGTTTAGAGGATTGTTACATATGTCCTCTACCTACCAAAGTAAGAGGTGCCGCAAAAAAGATTTGTATAGGCCGAAAGTTGAATGTATAAGCTGCGAAAGAAGAAAGCAGATTTTAAGTGGCCTGATTGCCCGATTGAGAGACAATCTGTACCCATAATGTGAAAAAAGAAGAAAAAATTTATGCCACGAAAAATACATATGAAATATTCGAAAAGAAAAAAAAATGTGGCGAGAAAAAAAATATATAAAAAAAAATGGGTACATTACATAATTGTAGCATTTGTTCGAAATTGTTAAGTGGTGGGATGTTTTAAATTTTTGTATTGATTGCACAAGTAAGTGAATTTGATCTGCATAACATTAAATTGTAATTTTTATGGAGCTTAGTACCCCTAGGACCCTTACCAACATCAATTTGTCTAAGTCCTAAGCCCCATTACAACCTAATGAGAAAGACCTCCTTGATATTGCTATTGTGACGATCTCTTATCGTAATTGCGTGGATTTATTTTCTTGAGTGGCTTGAACCGGACTTAGATTAGTTGAGTGATGAGCGAACCTTGAGGAGATCCACATTGTTTAGATTTTGACCAAGTTGATATATGTGTGTTTAGTTTCGAAATTTGCATCGTCTACTTGCTTGATGAGATCATATTTGCATGATTTGATTTGCTTGGCTAGTTAATTGGTGTTGAGAATTTTGGATTGATTGGTGCTGCTTCATGTCGTCGTTTTTCTTGTTTTTATTTGAGTCTGTGTGTTTGTTTCGTGTCTTTGTTTTTGTTCGTGTCTTTATGTCCTTGTTTGTCGTGTCTTTATTTTCCTTGAGTCTTTTATTTTTGTTTTGAGTCTTGGGGATTGGCCGAAATAACTAAGTACTTATCTTTTTCTCTCCTTATACTCGAGGGCGAGCATAAATCAAGTGGAAGGATATTTGATGAGTCGTTTTCGTACTTAGTGATTTCAGGTCGAAAAGTGCGTCAATTGGCCAACCGGTGCAATCGCAGATGGCGTATAATGCAAGTTTTTGGCGCGACGTGGCAGGATGACAAGGATATTAATTGGCGCGTTTTGGTGAAGAAAAGGCGCGGAAAATCGCGAGAAAGGAACGGTTATGAGAAAAGGAAAGGATCAAGAAAATATCTTAAGGTGGTTAAGGAAATATCTGATTTCCTTATCTACCCAAATCTTTTCCTAATCAAGATCTAACCTACCTTGGAGAGGAAGAAAAGGAGGAGTATATAAGAGGATGATGAGGGACGAAAATTACACACGCGAGATAATTCTTTACACCATAGAACACGTCCCAAACATCCCGAGCTCACATTCCGGCCATTGCTCCCTTCCGAACCACCGCACGACCACCGCCGCACGATCGCCGCCGCCGAACTGCCCAAGCCGACCGCCGAAGCCGGACAACCTTCCGAACCAGCTGAACCAGATTTCCGTAGCTATTAGAAGAAGAAAAACACCTTTAATTTCAGATTTATGTTCTTTAAATTCGTAGTTGAACTCTAGTTTTATTTCCGTTTTGAATTTAATCGTTTTCTAAGAACTTAATATTTTACATTCGAACCTCTTTGTTATTTCAATTCAAGATTTTAGTTAAATTTCGTAAGTTATTATTTTCTGCTAGTTCGTACCTTAATTAGTTTAAATTTCGTGCATGCTAAATTTAGGGTTATTCGTGTTCATGTTTCTGTTCTGCAAACTGTCCCAGTTGTCCAACCGAAGCGTCAGCATGAGTAGCTAAACTTTTTAGGGTCCGGCAGAATGTGAATGCACACGTGAACAGTACATGAGGCTTAGGTGCTCATAATTAATCAAAAGGGTTTCGGGATAATTCTGAATTAATTAATCTGGCTAGTAGTTTAGGCTTGATCACCCTAGGTTGCGCAGTCTATAGCTAACTTAGTACTTCCATCGTTTCTCGTGGAACAAGGCTAGGTAAGTAGCGAAATTATTCGTAAGAGTAATTGGATTAAACCGATAGGAGACTATGAGATGCCCAACATACGAGTAGGCTCCTATACTAGGCTCCCTTAGTTCGATAAAGCTGTCTAGCTATAAAATCTATTGATTGCCCAACAACGTAGGTTGTAGCTAGGTTAGGGAAGTAGCCGTTTCTATGCCCAACATGGCGGTTACCGAATAAGTAAGTGGGAGTGAGGATCACGCAGTTTAAGTTACGGTGGTCTATAACTAGTAGATTCTTGAGATTAATTCATATTAAGTGCCGAGGATTGGAATTATGTGTGCATGAATATTCTGCTGGACCTGCCTTCAGTTGCCCAGTTAATATAGTTTAAATTCCGTTTTCTGTTGTTATTCTTGCTTTTAATTTTACAAGTTCGTAGTTTAATAGAAAACCCAATTCTTGCGTGGTTGCTAACCAAAACCCTAGATAAGTAGGAAAAATAAAGTGTCTAGTCGTCCGTTCCCTGTGTTCGATACCTGTGAACTATACTGAAGTAATTCTCTGATTTTTACAGGATTATTTGGTGCAATACAGCGATCACCAGGTTCTCAGAGAAAACCAGATATCTTACTTTAGGACAGTTAGTTAAGGCACTTTAGGAAGGTCAATTCTTGGTTAGGAGCACCATTTGTTAGTTCATTGCCAAACAAGTGGAGACAGTCTAGGAGTTTAAGATTTCCTAAGGAATTAGGTATGGTTCTAGAGTTGGAGACATAGTATGGGATATTTCCAATGAGATGATTTCCATAAAGATAAATATATTCAAGATTGGGGTAGGGTTTGGCCCATTTTAGGTGGCAGAGTGCCTGAAAGGTTGTTCATGATTAAATATATGGTCCTGAGTGTGGATATGTTGAAGATTCCTACTGGTATAGGGGTCACCAAACTCGTTGTTTCTCACCCAATCTCAAGAAGATTATGAAGATTGTCTATTTATTCAGGTATGGGACCTGCCAAGTTATGAAAATACAATCAAAATGAAACTTAATTTTGACATGCTTATATATTGGGAAAAAGGCAAAAAAAAGTTTTATTACCAAATATATCCTGTATTTTTTACTGCTGTTTTTTTAACCACGCGTGAGATTCACTCGATCCTAAGGTTTAATTTAACTTTTTATAAAAAAAAATATCTAAAATACACTTTAGAGACTTCCAATTAGCCCAAAATTGATTTGTGGGTAGAGAAATTAGGTATTTCCTTGAGTTTATGCTATTGACGAAGAGAAAAGGGGAATGTAAAAATTTAGGGGCATATTTAGAATTTATATCTTGGGATGTGGTGGTTGGGTGGGGGATTTGGAATATATAGTTATGGGTGTGTAAATATGCAATTTCAAAAGGATGGAATGATAATTTTACAAAATTATATTCATATGGTAAAATATAGTGTTTGTTGAAATTTGTGGAGAGCAGTGGCGCCCACGCACCCTTAGGTCAGCATATAATTATACGTTTTTTTTTTTTTTTACATCAAACACCCTGAACGGGTGGGGGGTTAGGCAGACCCCCAACCTGTCTATATCAAAAAATATATATGTACAACGTCAGGTGGTGAAGCATCTAAAAAGGATACTTCCAACCACATAAAAAAATAATGATCAAAGTGCGTAGAAGGCCTAACAGGTGGCCAATCAAAAGATAGAAAGGAAATGAAAACCAAACATCCATCATGATCTGAACAAAATCTAGAAGTGTAACGTCTAGCCGGGTCGAATCCTGGAGCTGGGATATTCAAGCTGATCCATGCGAATCAAACCAAGAAGATATCTGGGCGCCGAAGCCTCATCAAAAATGAGTAACTCAGAGGATGAGAGACCTCGGCGTGCAAGGAAGTCGGTAGGCTTGTTTCCCTCTCTGAAGATGTGAGAGAAACGAACCTGTCGATTGCTGAGAAGCTGTCTGATGAGAGTGAGAGAGTGCCGAGTCGCCGCTGCGCCATGTCTGTCTGAAGAGATGAGTGTGAGAACAGCAGAGGCGTCCATCTCCACCCAAATAGGAGAAGAGAGCAGTGCTGCAAGGCGGAGACCCTGTAGAAGGGCCAGGAGCTCCGCCTCAAAGCTGGAAGAAGCTCGAAGGGGGAGACAGACCGCCTAGATAAGCCGTCCGGTGTGATCTCGAAGAAGTCCGCCGCCGGCCGCCAGGTTCGAGCTCGTCGTGAAGGAACCATCAGCATATAATTATACTTGACACAAAATAACATGGTGAAAGAGGTAGATGTTTTGGTAACGAGATACTTGTAATAAAATAAATATATATGATAGTTAGTTTGATGTAGTTTCAAGTGAGCTATTTTTTATACATACATCTTTTCAATAAAAATATGTACAATTAATTACCTTGAAGCATGTTGGATCCAAAGTACAGATACTCAAGCTGTCTTTAAGTTCCCAATCCCACTCGGTATAGCTCCACTAAACATGTTCACTCCTACATATAATTCCTTGAGATTACCAAAATTCCCAAAATTCTGAGGAATATTCCCTCGCACCTGGTTGGAAGATATGATCAAACTCTCAATTTGTGATGTTGTAGAAAGGAGGAATAAATCCGGTAAAACTATTAGCACTAAGGTTCACTACTACAAATTTGGCCTACGACAACACTAGAAAGACAACGGTTTTGGTGTAAAACCGTTGTCGTAGCTCGAAAAACCGTTGTCGTAGCTAAAACCGTTGCATTTTATATCCAAAGTGCGCTGATAGACAACGGTTTTTTACCACTGTTGTCATTGACCCGTTGTCGTATGTCGAAAAAGACGCTCATAGACAACGGTTTTCCTTCTGTTGTCATTTAAACGTTGTCGTAGTATATGGGTGCGCTCATAGACAACGGTTTTTAACAATCGTTGTCGTTGACCCATTGTCGTATGTGCAAAAAGGCCCTAATACACAACGGTTCTGACAACCGTTGTCATTTATATGTTGTCGTATACACGTATAGACAACGATGTTCATAACCGTAGTTGTTTAACCGTTGTTGTAGTTAAAACTTCATCAATAGACAACAATTTTATAAACCGTTGTCGTTTATACGTTGTTTTTTACCTAGATATGTATATGGAGTATTCATTAATTACAATTTTTCATATTTTTAAAAATCATAATATATATTAAATAAAATGCTTTTATATAAAAATTTATAAATGCACATTTTAACATTTATTTTAAAAATAATTTATTGATAATATAATAATTATCAAAACTCAAATAAATAATCTTTATTATATTATTAATACATAAGTTTAAATAATTAATTATAATTTAAATTTAATCTTTTTTAATGACACTTAACACACACACACACACACATATATATATATATATACTTATATAATAGTTTATATTTATATATATAATATAATAATACTTTATATATAATACAATTAAAAATTATATAATTAAAAACATAACATTATAAAAATAATTAAATGGTGATCAAAGCAGTTAGAAGAACCGCCGTCCCCCAATCTTCAAAACCCTTCACCCCCTTTGTCTATTATGTTAAAACACTTGTTAAAAGTACTTACAACAACGGATAAAAACTGTTGTCTATGAGCGAATAGCTAAGACAATGATATTTACAACAACGGTCTCAAAATGTTTATGACAACGGTTGAAAATCGTTGTTAAAGATGTCTACGACAACGGTTGAAAACAATTTACGACAACGGATAAAAATCGTTGTTAAAATAACCTACGACAACGGTTAAAAACCGTTGTCTATGAGCGAACCTCTACGACAACGCCTCTATGACATATGTTTTGCCATAGACAACGGTTAAAAACCGTTGTCTATTAGCTTTTTTGTAGTAGTGGTTGATGAGTCTCAATCTCGACAAGGCGGCCAAATCCTCCGGCATGCCGCCATAGAAGTTGTTGAAGCTGAGGTCGAGAGCAGGCCCCGCCCTAAGCGGGAGCAGGCTGCCCAACCGCTCAGGACCCAAAGTATTTTGGGACACCAAATTTTATTTTTGATAAAGACTCGATCTGTTTTGTTCCTTTTTACTTTGCTTTTGATGAAGGCCTAATCTTTTTTGTTTTTGTTTTTTATTTATTTAAAGCAAGCTTAATTTTTTCCTTTAATAACCCCAATTTAATTACACTTACACTATAGAAGGAAAACAATGCATGTTTAAGTTTCTATCTAAAGCAACGACACAAATTGGTTGAATTCGAGTGAATCGCCTCAAGCGCAATCTCGACTTCAGTATTATCTTTTATATTTATTTTTCAATATTTTTTATTTTTTTATGTAATAAAGTAATATACATGAATGATTAATGTATATTTATTCATTTATAATTCATAAATATTATATATCTTTTAGTTTTATATTTTTTAAAATATAAAGAAACATTGGTTTTCAAGTGTCGAATAATATATACTCCCTCCGTCCCATTATTAGTGGCCACCATTCCTAATTTGGACGTCCCGCTATTAGTGGCAACGTCCTAAATTAGTAAAAAGTTAACACTCTATTTCCTACTTTATCATTTTATCTCTCTTACTTTATATCTACTCTCATTATCATACTCATTTCTCTCTCCTACTTTATTATTTTCTCTCTCCTACTCTCTCATTATTACACTCATCTCTCTCTCCTACTTTATTATCTACTCCTCTCTCCTACTTTATTACATATTCTCTTAATTACCGTGCCGAAAAGAAAGACGTCACTAATAATGGGACGGAGGGAGTATTAATTTTTTTTTATATAAATCGTTATATTTAAATCTCTCTATAGTAATTTTTTTTTCGATCGTCAATATATTAATGTATTATATGGGCACAAAAAAAAATTTCGCACAGGGCACCCGAAATGTCAGAGCCGACCCTGGTCGAGAGATACGAGATTTCCCAACAAGGAAGGGATGGTGGCGGAGAGGCCCATGTTGGAGATATTCAATGCAGTCATTCGGCCGGAGCCGCATGTGACTCCGGCCCAGTCGCAGACAGAGGCCGCCTCCGACCAGTTTTCGGCTATGGAGTGATTAGGGTTTGAAGCGAGTAAGTGGGTTTCTAGGGTAAGGAGAGTGGATTGGTCGGAGGCGGAAGGTGTGTAAAAAGAGATGAATATTAGAGACGAGGTTAGAGGAAGTAGGAAGGGAGAAGAAGCTCTTGGTATTGGCATTTTTGTTTGATTCCTCGGATTTCTTGAGATTTAAATATGGCTAATGTAATGTGTCATATATATAAATGTGTGTGTAATAATTATGAAGATAAATTAAATATTTAGTATTTTAGTGATTGAGCATATGTTGGGACAGCAATACTGTACCTCTAGGAGTCTAGAATTATGTCATCGGATAGACACAAGTTTGTATAACATTGAAAATTTCTAATCATAAGTTTGAATCAAATGTATTTGTGTCACCATCTGAGATTTGTCAACGGTTGACTGTTGAATAAAATAACGTTGTCATCATAATTTGGCAATAGTAGGTTGACAAGCATAAATTTGGAATTAGTCCAAATCATTATGGATGAATTGCGTTTTGAATATCACAAAGACTTGTATGTCACACAATTTACTCTCTTGTATGTCACACTTTATAAGGTGTTAACATGTGGCATATATGACCCACCATAATTGATTTTGATTTGATTACTCCATTCGTCCCTATTTTATATGCCTATTTGACTTTACACACATATTAAGAAAATATTTAATGATATAAAAGTTAGATAAATATTGGTATTGAAATTTGAGTAAATTAAAGTAAATTACTAAAAAGTTAAAGACATAATTGTGTTTGTTATTAGAAAAGTTGGATAAAGTAGTCTTTTTCTAAATTCTCACATTAATTAGATGTATTAAAGTTAGTGAAAGATTTAGTTAGACATAAAAAATTATTAATAGGCATATAAATTTGGGACAAACGAAAAAGGAAAGTAGGCATATATATTAGGGACGGAGGGAGTATTTAATTAAAATGTATTCCACATGTCAAATGATTTGTGGAGATACCATATAATGAAGTATAATTGTGTGACACCAAAATCTATCCGGTTGAATATCAGTTTGAGTTTGGTATTGTAATTTACTATTACTATATATCGCATATCATTTACATCACATATTCTCCTCTTTCTAAGAATGTAAACATATTTATATACACAAATAATGATGATAATATAGAAATTACTTAGGTTAAGTTAGCATTTATGAGCACGACACAATATGGATAAGAGACCCAATATTTTTTTGAAAAAAGGGTTTAGGACACTTATAAAAATATAAAATGATAAAAATGATAAAAGCAAAATATTCACTCCATCCCATTAATATTGTTCTGTTTCTCTGTCTCAATAATATTGTCATGTTTCCATTAATGGCAAAAAATATCTTACATTAAAAAATGAGATGGACCCATCATTACTCACTATCCACCCACATTCTTATACACTCTCTCTCTCCAAAAGTTTCTCCCTCACACGATTCCGTTCCGTTACGAATTCAAAAAATTACGATTTTTAACATTTTGAAAACTTTAGATTGTTTCTTTGAATACAATATGGAAAAAAAAACAGTGAAAAAAATCAATTGCATCAATTATGCCTTAATAAATTTTGGGTGAGTTCTCTTTTATTCCCACCAACCATTCCTCGAAAACTGTAATAATTTATTTATATAATTAAAACACATAAAATATACAACTAAATCAATTTTCTTAGTCTCCGCGCCGAAAAGAAACAAGATGTATTAACGGGACGGAGGGAGTAGTTCATAAAATTATAAACACTACTACTAAATTATACTCCACTCGTTCCATTATAAACTTCATTCTTTCTTAATTAGGTTGTCTTATTAAAAGTGTCATATTTCTAAAAAAAGATAAGAATGTGTAGGCATAAATAAATTATTCAAAAGTTAAACAATATACAACAGAAAATGTCATATTCTTAATTTTCGTATCGAAAAAAATATGACACTTGTACCGGAATGAATGGAGTGATACTTTAGACGTGAATAAGTTTTTAATTAGCTAAGCCCATAAACAATTCATGGTATTATTACCAACATTCCATATATGTGGATAAAATTACCATACAAGGAGCTTTTGAGTATTGGCGCAATCTAGTATGAGAGGAGCAATTATTCTGAAATCCTAAGTCGAGGAAATATTAATTATAGTTCTTGATAGTGTTCGATTTTGATTTTATAAATTTATATAGTGTTAGATTTTGGTCCTCTAATGTAGCAGTGTTCGATTTTGGAATGGGTCTGATCTTGGTCCTATAATTTTATGAATTGTACGATTTCAGTCATTCGACAGAAATTGTCAAACAGAAAAAGACATATGAACTACACTCTTCGTTGCTTGACTAAAATAAGACATTCTATAAAGTTTCAGGACAAAAAAGACACTTCTAAAAATACAAGACAAAAAAACAATTAAAAACTACATTGCAAAACTAAAATTGAACTCGTTTTAATAATAAAAATGTTCATTTTCTTTTGTCATGAAACTTTACAAAATGACTGATCTTTAGTCATTCAACGAAGTTGAAATTCACATGTCTTTTTATGTTCGATTATTTATATCGGATAATCAAAATCAAACACTTTGTAAAGTTATAGGACTAAGTCTAACAAATTATAAAGTTATACGATTAAAATTGGTCACTGCTACATTAGAGGAGCAAAATTAAATACTTTATAAAATTGTAGGACCAAAATTGAACACCTCATATTGAGGACTAAAGTCGAACATAGACCACATTAAATGAACCAAAATCGATATTTTCTCCTCCTAAATAAAGATCCTAGTCGCGCACGTGAAGGAAAAATTTGACAAAAGCAATCAAGAAATGAAGAAGATTAGTCCAAGAAAATGTTAACGTCTAATTCTGTTGTTCGAAGTTGTAGCCGATTGAGGTCAAGTTGAGTGTGATAGTGATGAGTGAGAAAGAAACTATTACTGCCCTTTGGACGCCGTAAATTGATAGATACATACACTATTGCAAAATGTGACAGTAATGCCAAGAGAAAAGTCGTTTACCTTTGATATTTATGAATTATGATGCATGTCAAATACTTTCCTCATCACAGTTCACAACTTTTGTCTCTATTGCTTAGTAATCCCTCCGTTCCATTGCACTTGGACCACTTCTTCCGACGTGATTATTAAAGAGAGTTGTTAGTTGTTAGTGAAAATATGTGTTCTATAGAAAAAGAGCGACTAGTTGCGTGTAGAAAAATTACTATTTTGAAAAATGAGATAGGATGAATGGGATGGACGAGGGACAATTAGGCTTGATCAATAGGAAATAGAATTATTTTCTTTAAATAATTTCATCTTCATTATATATGATTATAAACTTTTACACAAACTAAACACACTCTTCTGACTGATAGCATTATGTAATCTATTTATAGAATAATTAATTAACTTCATCTTCATCACGGACTTGCAGCATGCTATCATTCTTGAGTCGATCCTATAGCAATGAAATGAAGCTTGATCTTCTCCAAAGCTGTTAAGACATTCTTCATATGTATCCTATCCTTTGGAGATTCAACAGTGCAAGCCATGGCCAAGTTCAAAACTGAAGAAACACACTGCATCTTTTCAGAAAGATTCTTGTCCCTCTCTTCCTCTTCTCTCACTAGATTGGAGTCCACAACTGTAGTCACTGCATGAGGAAGCCCAGCTTCTATCCAGCTCCTCAAACTCAACTCTCCACCAAACATCTCATCACTTGGCCTTCTTCTTGTAAATGTCTCCATTAATAGAATGCCAAAGCTATACACGTCGCATGCGCTCGACACCGATCCTCCCATTCCATATTCTAACCAAAAACATGTTGAATTATTAGTCTAAATATTGAATAGAAAAGGAAAGAAGGTTATTGATTACCTGGTGCCATGTAACCCAATGTAGCCAAAGTTTGTGTATGTACACTACTTTCTTCTTCTCCAAGAAGCTTTGTAATGCCAAAATCAGTGACATGCCCCATCATATCTTTATCCAGTAAGATGTTGCTTGGTTTCAGATCACAATGGATCACAGGGTTGATGTAACCATGGTGCAAATACTCCAAAGCCAAGGCAACGTCGATCATTACGTTGAGTCTTTGCAGAATATCCAACAAGGAGCCATCAGAGTACAACCAATCCTCAAGGCTCCCATTCTGCATGTACTCAAGAAGCAAAGCTTTGAAATCAAGATTGGAGCAAGCACTGATCACTTTGGTAAGATTTACGTGTCTCGGTTGCTTAGCATGTCACACTCGTTTCAAAACTCTTGGACGCATATTCCTTTTGAAGATCAAACACTTTGACAGCAAAGACTGTCCCGTTGTCAAACCTTGCAAGGTAGACAGATCCGAAGCTCCCACTCCCTAACAAGTTTCCATTGCTGAAGTCATCAGTAGCTTGTTTAAGCTGTTGGTATGAAAACCTCTTTATCTCTTTGGTGTGATAGAAATCATCTCCAGAAGGGGATGGTTTTCGTCCACGCCTCATTATCCATGTAAAGACTAACAGGGCGATAATGATCAACGACCCGATTATAACTGCTACAATCAGAAACATCCTTCTTCTCCTCTTCCCATGACAACGAGGTACACGTAGTTCCGGAGCACCACATAAGGCTTCATTTGATGCAAACAGCGAGTATGTGAAGCTCTTGAAAGGCCCTCCTCTTGGAATCTCTCCTCTTAGTTTGTTGAATGATACATTGAAATAGGTTAGCAACTTAAGCCCTTCCAACGCCTTAGGTATCTCACCCGAAAGCTCGTTGTTCGATAAGTCCAGAGAGACCAAGCTTATCATTTGGCCCAAGGATTGTGGTATCGATCCCTGCAGTTTGTTGCCTGCTAAAGAAAAGTTGATCAAGTTCTGCATGCTGCTATATGCAGGAGAGATAGAGCCAGTAAACTCGTTCAAACTGAGGTTGATATAAGTAGCCACCCTTAGATTTTGAACTTCTTGAGTCAGATTACCGCTCAAAGAATTTGAGGATAAATCAAGCTTTAGCAGATCTTTGAGGTTCCATATGTCCAGAGGGATCCTTGAGTATAATCTATTCGAGGCTAGATGAATCTCTCTTAACGAAGTGACATTCCCTATACAGTCTGGAATGGGACCAGAAATCTGGTTATGGCTCAGAATTAAGTGGCTCAATTCAGACAGATCACATATGCTATCTGGTAATGAACCTTGTATCTTGTTATTGCCAAGGAACAACCCTTGCAGACGTCGTAAACCTCTAAGAGACGTCGGGGGAATAGATCCAGACAAGTCATTATCTTCCAAGACCAGCCTGTTTAGATAGCTGAGGTTTCCTATTTCACCTGGGATTTCCCCCATGATCATGCAATCAGAAGCATAAATCCTTCCAAGGGAAGTGGAAAGATTGGCTACAGAAGAAGGAAGGAAGCCCCGCAGAGGGTTCCCAGACACAGATATATCTTGTAGTATAGGACAGTTTGTTAAGGCAGTTAGGAAGCTCAACTCTTGATAAGATGCACCATTTGTTAGTTCGTTCCCGAACAAGTGCAGACACTTGAGGAGTTTAAGGTTTCCCAAGGAACTGGGGATGGGGCCACTGAACTTGTTTTTTTCAAGACTTACTACTCCGAGTTTGGATGAATTGGAGATGGAGTCAGGTATTTTTCCGGTGAGATAATTTCCATTAAGATTGAGATCTTCAAGATTGGGTAGGCTGTGTCCCATTGTAGATGGCAAAGTTCCCGAAAGGTTGTTGGTGGTCAAAGATAGAATTAGGAGTGTAGAAATGTTGAAGAGCCCAGCTGGTATAGAGCCACTCAAACTGTTATTATCCAAACTAATATCCTGCAAATTGTGAAGATTGCTTACTTCTTCAGGTATGGGACCTGCCAAGTTAAGAAAATACAATCAAACTTAATTGATCTATATTTGCAGTGTAACGATAACTTACCGAAAAAAACGGAATTTAACCGAAACGATAACCCCATAACAAAGATAACCAAGGATTAAAAAAAAAGATAGATGGATGGAACAAGAACCGACCCCCTATCGAGAGTAGGCCAACTCCAGAGCCAAATAGTTTCTACACAAAATAATTACTCAAGATTATATATAATATATTTTATAGGTACCTTGAAGCATGTTGGTTCCAAGATTGAGATACTCAAGATTTCTCAGGTAACCAATCCCACTTGGTATACCTCCACTAAGCATGTTGGTTCCTCCATCAAACACCTTGAGATTACTAAGGTTGCCGATTTTCTGAGGAATATTTCCTCGCAGCTGGTTATTATATATAACCAAAGTCTCAAGCTTTGAGATGTTGCAGAAAGAAGGTGGGATAAATCCAATAAAGTTATTACTACTAAGGTTGATGGATTTCAATCTGGACAAGCTGGCCAAATCCTCCGGCATGTTGCCGTAGAAGTTGTTGTTGCTGAGGTCGAGATAAACGAGGAAAGAAAGATTTCCCAACATGGAGGGGAAGGTGGCCGAGAGTCCCATGTTGGAGATATTGAATGCAGTGACTCTGCGGTGGCGAGAGCCGCATCTCACTCCGACCCAGTCGCAAACGGAGACTGCGTTCGACCAGTTTCCGGCTAAGGAGTGATGAGGGTTTGTAGTGAGTATGTGGTTTTTTAGGACAAGAAGAGCGGATTGGTCGGAAGAGATGTTGAATATGGCTGAGGGTGTGGAGAAAGAGATGAATATTACAGACAAGGTTAGAGGAAGGAGGAAGGGAGAACATGTTGGTATCGGCATTTTTGCTTGACTTGTGAAGACTTGTTGAGATGGAATGAAACTCATACAGGTAAAGTAGTTATATATAGATGGAAAGACTTCCACATATAATCTCGTAGTGAAACATGGGAAAATACAAAAATATACCTGCCTTCAGTAAAAATGCGTAAAAATACATCGAGTATGTTTTATAGTAAAAAAACACCATGTGTTCTTAAAGAAAATCCACTCGTCAAAATTTGTGTATTTCAATCTCCCAAATGTGATTGGGCAAGATTTTTACATTTTTTGTTAATATACAATATTCGAAATACCCTTACAATGTGTATACAATGTTTAATTTTAATAAATTCACAAGAATAAGTGCCGACATTGTTGCTAGTACTTCGAACGGATCCACTCTCTACTTCAAAGTCCATATTTTCTCCCGATTTTTTATTTTGACTCTGTCTAGTTAAGTAATTTCATTTAAAAACTAATACTGTTAAATATTTAAGAGTGATTGGGACATATGCCCAGTTAATTTTGACGGGAGAAACTTCCATGCAAGATTACTAAGAACACAAGGTTGTATACTTTTATGCAATGTCACTGAACACGGGATATTTTTTTGTCATTTCCCGAATAAACATACGGCGTACACGACCAAAAAAATATCGTAAATTTCTCAAGTTTTAGTCAATATATTTATGTCTGCATCTAACTTCACTCCAAATCAATTAGGGACAACTGCATGTTGACGATTAGCAGAATACTAAGGCTAATTCTGTTGTTCCAGTGAAGATAGTGATGAGAGAGAAAGACACTAAATACTGCCATCTCCATGCCGTAAACTGACGGATACATCATACATACTACTGGAAAATAAAATTGAATATGAGGCCAAAAAAGAGAAAAGTCTTTCTCTTACATTTCTCATCACAGTTTTCGTCTTTATTGCTTTAGTATCTTTCGATCAAGAAGTCCGTCAACATGTTATCGACGTTTAAATAGACCAAAGTAGACGAAACCAACGGTCTATATAATATAAGACAAACCAAAAGACATAAGGCCATTATTCATCATTCTAAAGATCCAAGACTTTTCTCCTCTTTCCAGATATGACACACAAGAGCTGACCTGGTAACAAATAAATTCCCATACTAGTTAGATGATCAAGACAATCCGATCTCAACGCTAAATCTAAATTCTGGGCTTTTCATGCAAGATTTGGGTGGCAAACTAGCTCGAAATGATGCAGATTATCTAGATCCTAGAACAACTGGATCAACCTTATGCTTGATCAATACTCGATTTTTTTATTTTCCCGACATGAAAAGATAGGCATTGGAGTGAAAGTTCTTCAATGTATAGTAGGAATATGATAAAGCATGGGAAGTGCAGTACCTGCATGCTCAAGGTTGTTGATAAGTAGGTATAGGCACCCCCGGACTCAGCCGTTAGTTTACTATAAGCATTTTGGACTCTCTGCGTAACAGGTCCAACTTTACCATCACCAACCACACGGCCATCAATTTTAATAACCTAAAGAGATCATACCAACGAATTTAGCATCAAGCGTGACACCTCCATCAGCACATTGGTGTGTAGGATAACATATTGAGTAGATATGGAGAGCTTACCGGAGTGAGTTCTCCCATGGTTCCTGTTGTGAACACCTGCAACGAAACAGTTAACGTAATGTAAAAGGAGGAATGGAAGATTAGGCTTAGCTTGATTTACATCCCATTTCAGATGAAATAGATGATTTTTTATTAATATAAATATATAAAGAGACCTCATCTGCAGTATGGAACTCTGATAAACTGATACGCCTCTCTGCTAAGACCAACTTTTCCTTGATCACAAGTTCCATCACCTGAAAGTTAAATACTGGTGATTTTGTGCTAAAAAAGAATGTGGGGTTACAGAATATTCTCAAACTGAAAATCGGCATCACGTAGAATAAGCAGAAACTGATATCTCAAAATTTACAAAAGGGAAAAGCATTGAGCAAATACAAGATATTTTTAACGTTTAGTTATGAAACTTACGGTAGCCCTTGTTATTCCTGGAAGACAGTAATCTGCATGAGGTGTTGAAACATGGCCTTTCTTCACCAGAAACTGCAACATAAAAAATTGAATCAAAAGAGTTGCCATGAAAAATGAAGCAGAGTACTAAATATGGGACAAACTTAAAAAATCGTCTAGTAAGAGCTGCAATGATAATACTCATGCAAGTGAAACAAGATGAAAAACAACAGCAACACAAATGATTAACAAAACTCTCATCTACATCCCCATTCTACCCTCTTGCCGAAAATAATAGAAAGAAAGTAGCAGAAAATCTTATAGCTTGAAGGCGATATTCCTTTCCAAATAAGGAGGAAAAGAATGAAGAAACAGAGCAACAGAACTCATTAGTCGGATTCTGTTGTATTGAAAAAGGAAAAAAAAAATTGATACTAATAATCCTAGCATGCAACATCAGAATTCCCCCTTTTGTACGTAGTCAAAGAACTCTATAGCTCATTAATCCATGAGATGAAGATACTTTATCACTTGAGGCACAGTATATGAGCTTACTATGTTTGTGGCATTGGTTTCAGACACATAGCCATCCTTATCAAGCATGATTGCATCATCAGCATGTGAGTTATTCCCTTCTATCTGAATCGAGACAACACATTGGATTAACAACATAATTATCGCAATTGACAATATTGGGTTACATCGCTACATACATCAGCATTAATATGATGCCGCTAAAAAGGAATGGCGACTTACAAAGTCCAGCCACCAAACCGATTGAAGAAATATCTTTTACAGAAATTACTGATCATAAACTTTTTATAGGCAGATGGAGAAAAACTAATAAAGATGACGCTACCTTGGCAAGAATATTGTTAAGAAGGTTGTTGTGGTGAATTTTTGAATCCAGATTCTGCAAAAGAAGAGAAAAAGAAGTTGTAATCGTCAAATGTTGGACCATACATGGGCAGATAGTGACAGCATGCATAAAGATGATTATGAAGACATGGCATAGGTTCACAACGGGGAAATTTAGTTTATTAAACAGTCATAAGTTGGTAGGAAACAGGAAAATGAAATTTGACAGGGAAAGCAGTATACAGGAATGATAAGATAGTTCATAATAATGCACACAAACTAAAAATTAAATTAAAAAGAAAAAGAAAAGGTGCTTAAGGAATTGAAGGCTTACATTTGGTGAATTACGACGTGTGCTAGCAGTCACTAAAGTTATACCACTTTCATTGTTATAGACTGGTGGCTTCCATTCAGCAAGCACTATGATAACAAGGAACAAAACTTGTTAAACATTGTTATTTTTTTGACGATTTTCAAGAATGCATGGTGCTTTCAGAAAAGCAAAGGCACAGGTGTAAACTTGAGCAGCCAGAAAACTTAAACCATTTAGAGTCAAGTGAAGAATCTCTTGAGAATTCTGACAATACAGCATTTTATAGAACTGTATCGGATAAATCATGGCTAGCTAGGCATCATAATTTTGGACCAAATCGAGACAAAATTGAGCAAGTGAGCAGATTGAGAAGAGCTATAGAAATCGAAGAATCATCTCCCCTAGCCCAGATACAAAAGAAACTAAGAAATATAACACTTCCATATTTCATCACAGTACAAGTATCTCAGAAATGTCTTTTTATCACATAAGAGGATTTTATAAAACCTGGGCCGGATCATATTGTACAGCGGTGCTTCAATAGTGATTCAGATAAAAAGTTGCATAAGACATTTGCATAATCATTTAAAGATAGGGTATAGAAATGCTTTAGAAATGCGAGGATAGTACATAGACACTCCTTTTCCTCTAAGGATCCAGGTTGTTTTTTCTTCTATACATTTAAAATATGACCGGCAGTCTTTTGGGTTGAGATTTTCTAAAGAGTGATGCGCCATAAAAAGCTACTGACAACAAAGATGAGAAGAAATGAGAAAATCTTTTATGCCAGCACTAAATGTCATATGAAAAATGCTATTAGGTCCCAAACCATCTGTGGTTTCTTAAAAGAAACAGCAAAATCTCACACAATCTTCGATAAATGGTGTATATTTACTCATAATTACAGAATAACAAATGCACCTTACCAATCAAAGTACATCCATACAGGTTAAATGCTGGACTCATTCCTGAAGTCACCTACCAAAATTGATGATTGAATGAGTAAAGGCCAAGATAGAACCCTTATAATGGAAAACAATCGGGTTACTGAAACGCTGCTTGAAAAGTAATTGAACAACAAATAACACCAAGATTTTTAAATAACTAATTGCATGGGCACCAGAGACATCCTCTAAAGGATCTTGACGATGCTTTCTATGCAGCTATTCGTATTCCAGGCTCATTAATATAAATAATATGTGCCCTTAACAAATCTCCAAACACATATATAAGACATTTTTTATGCTGGTTTTCAATGAATCTGAACTTCAAGGCCAATGGTTCATAACAAATAAAAGGTAACTCGTTATTTGTTTTTCTATGACAGAGAAGGGAAACAAAAAGGTAAAGGCAGAGAGAAACAATTAGCTGTCTCCTTTCATGCTAGAATCAAACTCGAGGATAAAAAATCTTGCTCCGGTAAAGAATGTGTGTTCTACATTCTTACAGTCGCCATTGGCATTCTAGAACAAAACCTACATATATTTCAAGATCCTTTTTGGAAGCAATCCTCCATGTTGCTGGTGTGGATACACTCTCACAAAGGGGAAGGCTTCAAGTTGCAAGAGCACCAGTAACACAAGCAAAAAAAGGACATATATACAAGTATACAACAGAATACCAATCAAATCACCTTGATCAGCATAATTTGTTTAAATATTCTACTATTCCCTTTAGAATTATGAGTTTATGAGCTTCAATCCTAATCAATACTAGTAAATCAGCAGCTAAGATAACAAATTAAAAGTTTGCCTGGGCATACCTTCTTTCCACGTGTCAGAGTAAGTCTAATGTGTGCATTATTAAACATTCCATTCCTTATTAGAGTTTTGAAAATCGCTTCTTTCACCTGCACATGTTTCGTACTGAATCAGGTATACTGTTAATCAAGATAATACAAGCTCACACGAGTCTAGGGGAAAACTAACATCACTAAATCTATAAAGACAACTGACTCATAGTAATAACTGAGTAGAGAATAAAGGTAAAGAATTACATATTCTCGAGTTGGTAAATTACTGAAAGCAAGAGCTTTTGCTGAATCAAACAACCTGATTTAAAAAAAAAAAAAAAAAAAAAAAGATAGTAGTTAATAGAATGAAAAATAAGTATAATAAGTATATAACTAAACACAAGTACATATCTGTACACAACAACAAAGGTATCATAAAAACTACAAGAGGGTTATTGTCCTTCCAGAAATACGTCCCTTCACAAATACACTAAATACTAATAATGGGAGTTTATTCTTAACTAGTACCACCAATATTATTTCAAATATTCACATATATCCACTATATCTCGTATTAGTTACCAATCTAATTTTTATAACGTAGTATTTTTATGTTATATCTAATAACATATATATACATATTAATACAGAGTTTTTTATTAGTATCATTTGATATTATCTACAAGATAAAACATCAAGATATATATATATATATATATAGATGAGGAATATCAAGTCATGTCTCATTTTTATAAGAGGTTCAATTGTGTGATTTTTTTAATTAGTTTATATGTACTTAGCAATTCCTAACATAAATATATAATAACTTTCTAAATTTTAGTGTATGCTATTTGTGGCGTACTTTCTTACAATCCAACTTGTATTATCATCTCTTGCACATAAAAAATGACCTCGTTATTACTATCAAGAAAGGCAATAGCCTGCACCCTTGTTATCAGTTCTCTTTTCTGTTTTTAAGTATTCCCCAATACCTGTCTAAATGTTCCTCCAATTTAAATATCTTGCCCTCATATATCCGGAGACCCTCCCAAACTGCATCACCACCTTGGACAACTGAATCAAACACTGATACCTGATTTTTATTGCATGAAAGTCGTCAAACCTGAAAACATACTGCTTCCTACTTTATATTAAAGGGAAAATTCATAGTCTTTTATCTACATAGCACGGTACCTTTGCATTTGCACGCGACACAATCTCATCACCAACCCACGTAAGCAACTTATTATTGGCAGGAACTGGAAGACTGGGATCAGGACATTTTGAAGTTGTCTGTTTCAAATAGCGCTTGAGCAAGTCATAGAGGGGTAGACTTTGCTCCAGCAAGTTGTACAAAGATGATGGGAAAGGCTGAAAAAGTAAAAAGCGGAGTCAAAACTAACACAAAAGATCACGTAAACAGTTCAGCTGTCACTATGGGAATGCAACTAGTGCAGCAGATCAGGATTATACATTGATAACGTATTGTACAAAATGGGTCTTGAATTAATTTCAATTTTAAAAATACCATCTGCAGTCCTTGACTGCATATGGATTTACATATCAAGGGGCCTAAAAGTACTTAGGTCAGGCGGATTGGGGAGATAAAGCATGCAGTGATAAAAAAAATTGGGTTGCATGAATTTGGAATGAGTCGTATATGAAATTGAAAGCAGTAACTGCAAGAACCACATAGTAAATGTATTAATGTATATAATAATCAGATGACATCCTAATGTTAATGTTAAAAATGCCTCAGCGAGGATGGAATTTTACTGGTAGTACTTATTCAGAAACCGTACAGCACCTTATTTCAAAAGCCTAGGAAACCAGCAACCAGCCTCAACTTCTTGCATGCCCCTACCCATAAATATTGTGCATGAAGAAGCATACAGATAATGTAGTAGGTTTACAAAAGTTCTATTAATGAATGTAAGTGTGATACTAGTGATGTATCAATCAACTGACTGACCTAACTTGGACTTTAAATGATGTGCTCAAAGAGTATGTTTAATGTTTCTAACTCCTATTCCTGCCATCACATATTTCAAAATGCAGGTTTCATGATGGAGGAGGGCAAATGAGCATATCAGTTTCTGTACACGATTAGGCAGCAGCTTACTCAACTTGGTAAAACTACAATAATCAAATAATGTCCCAGCAAATAGAGGAAATACAGGAAAACATTTACTTACTGGAGGATACTTTCTTGGTGGTTCAAAACCTGTTGATTTATGTGTATTTTTATACCAATAGGGGGCCCACAAGCCATCAAATGGTTTGGGTCCAGACTCCCATCTGAAAAAAAATTACCATGATCAGGAAACGTGACATTTGTAGTTCTACTAGTATCAAAAGCTAACAGTCAAGAGAGGATCGATCCAGAGTTCTAATGTACCAAAAGCAGCAATAACTTATCTTCAACAAGTTCTAATTCCACTCAGAAAAAAAAAAAAAAAAAAAAAGGAAGGAAGTAGCTCCCTAAAATGGTACCGTCCGTATCTGAAAGAGCTTAAGAAGCAAAGGTCTTATCTTGAATGGCTACATATTTACTCAAAGGAGTTTGCCTTACTTGAGCATAGCAGGTTGGAAAGGTATGCCAAGATCTTTACATAGACTACGTAAAGTGGCCTGCATTCAGAAAAAAAAGGGAAATCCAAATTATGTAAAAGAAGCATCACCAATTGTTTCATTAACACCTCTGGACCACTATAAAATAGTACCAACTAAAAGAGTGTATATATCAACTATAAAGATAATTATAACAGAAGTCGTGATTTGACTTAAAAGTGCATGAAATGCAGAAGGATGTGAATGCAAGAACTTTATATTTAAAACCCCTATATCTCTTATAACTCCAAATACGTAAAAGCATGAAGTGCCGATGCCATCATGCAAATAGGTTTACAGATTCACAAGTTCTTCCCTTAGACTCTTGTGTTATTACACCTAAATATGCTTATATGCGTGTTTTGATTGATAGAGCTGGTAATCAAAGGAGAAAATGGGAAGTAGCAAACATTATAACATAATGTACGTACTTTTAACCATTGTAAGCAGAACAAAATTGATGGAAATAATCTCAAATAGATAGTATTATCAGTGTTTATAGACGTAGGAACTAGGAATATGCATAATCCTTCTATGATTTATGAATAAAATCCTATAATTTTACACTTTTGTCCTTTTGCATAAAACATATAAGGATTATGCATAAGGAATATTCAAAAGCATATTTAATTTGCGCCCTCTAATAAGTAAATGAAGTGTGCAGACTGGTTCCTAGTTCCTATGCAAAATGCATTTCCTATATGATCCACTCCCTATATTTATTGGGGGGGAGGGGGGTCACACAAATGATTTATTCTCTTTCACACGATAAGAACAAGTGAAAAGCAGACTTCAATTATGGAAAGATACAGAAAAGAAAGAAATAACATGAAGGCCACAATTGTAACTCAAGATATTGAGAAATGGTAGAAACCTCAGGATCTTCTCTGAGTAAATCTGAATCAATAACAGGAGGCGCTTTTCCTCGAGAACACAGTTCACTGTAAATGGAGACCATGCTATCATATCCCAGGTCAGTTAATGATGGGGGAATGACCTTGTCATAGGATGTCTGGGTGAACATATAAACGCAGTAAAAGTAAGAGATAATTGAATACCACAAAAAATGTTGATACTTATTTCACTTTGTAAGTTCTTCTAGCAGTTCAATTATTACACTAGTCGCTCGCTTTCAATCCTAGTTCATGCTTAGCATTTATAATAAGGAAATTCATAAATAATTGCAACTGATGCTAACTGGTGTTGTTGATTTGACAAAGTATGTCCATAACCATGTAAAACCATATGAGCTCACTTACCAACACATCTAGGGGATTTCTTATCAATATGCAGTGCTTCCCTCTCTTCATCAAGTCGTCCGGCAAACCAAGAAAACGCTGAGTAGCAATATGCTGTATCAAACAGAAAAAATAAGTCTACGTGCCTTAACCATTTGCTAATGATCACTGAACAGAAGATAACAGTGATCTCGGGTAAATTTTATTGACCTTGCCTTGATGCCTATTTGAAAGCCTTTTAACACAATATTGCACATTATAATAACTACAATAATAGGCCTGGTTTGTCGAAGTATCACATGCAAAGACACAACCCATTTATTTATTTTATTTTGCTGCATAGCTATTTATTTAGTCTGCTAGGTATTTGGCTTGTTAGTGGGTCTGAGGGCCTTGCATGGGCTGCAGCCGCATAGTATTTACAGTTTGTTTTTCCTTTACATAGGGTTTCTGTATGCTTAGTGCAGTATCAACTGTACAGGCGAGTTGCCAGAGGGACCTCTTTATAACCAAGCCATCTGTCACTGTTCATGGCAGGACAGTTAAGACTCTGATATGCAAAATTCATCGACCAACATGAAAGTTAACTGGACCAGTACCTTGCAAAACTTATACTTCTTCTGACCCGGGCCAAAAATGATCTCTTTCACAACTTTATTGCCATCTGATTCCTAGTAATTACAGAGAGAATGTTAAGAGCAAATAAATAAGACCATATGCAAGTAATTTTCTTTTAATTCGCATAAAATATTAATCTAACAATAGAAATTCTTAGTTGTGGTAAAACCATCTTCCCTTGAACAAAATGTAAAACTTATGTCCCATCCTTGAGTGCAAACTTCTTAGCTTTTCCTTTCAACTGCTTCTATTGCAGCTTTAAACAATATTTTACAACTCATTCATCTCTTATCTATTTCTTTCGTGAGGATTGCCAAACCCTTTTGTGGATAAGCCTCAAGTTTGCCCTGGCTCTCCTCTAACCCTCAAATCTACCTAGAAATATATATATATATATATATGAAACCCCTACCCATAAACAAGTGGAAGTAAAGAAAGCAAGAACATCAAATGCAGCGGTTACATTTTCTAACAAAAGCATATCTTCATATCTACACAAAAGATCCAAAATACAAAGTAAACTCTGAGGGAGAGAATTTATAAAAAAGAATCAAAAAAAGGAAATTTAAAAATTTTAATTGTTTTTCAGAATTTTCAAAGTCTAGAGCAGACTCTACAAGTCTCAGTATCAAGATATTTCACTGGAAGAAGATCCCTGAATGAGGTATAGAATACTTTCAAGACCTATAAATTCAGCAAAGAATATGTGATTCAAATGAAATAGATTTAATACAAATTACCATTTTTGACAGAAGTTCTTCCTTGTATGGTCTTGAAGCTCCTGTGACACGTAAAAAATTTGCATAGAGGGGTTCATCAAGCACTTCGGTATCATCTCTCTGGGCAAATCAAAGAAAAGTTTTTAGCATTCTTCTTGCATTTGAGATTCCTTATATATTCTTCAAGTAAAGGTTAGTTTGTAGTAATAAATTAAAATAGTACACTAAAACTTGAAAAAAAGATGTTTCTGTAACTCAACACTCATATTCCTTTCCATTAGCAACTATCGTTCTTTACAGGGACATCGTTTTTCTCTACTAAGCATAAGCCACCACATTGCAAGCTGCAAACATCATTTTTAATTAGCTTTCACCGATCTTCGCGCATAGTCATCCGTATAGTCACCCTTTATATGCCTCCAAGCAGAGGCGGATTCAAAGGGGGGCGGGTGGGTGAGACAACCCCCCCGAACTTTCGTGTAATACTACGAATTGTCTTCGATTTTTAGTAATTTATACATTTGTCCCATTTAAATTTTTGGATTCTCCCCCCCAAGATTTTTGAATTTGTCAACTTACCCCAAAGTAAAAATTAAGAATTAGTGTGAATGTGACCACTAATTTAGGCAAATATTAAAAAATGTATATTACGTGTCACTAATTTTAATTTTAGTGAAGGTCTAGAATTTGAAGTTTCGGATATCTATTTTGATAGAGTTACATATATAATATAACATATATCTTTATGCAGTTATATGTTATGTTTGTGTTTTCATTTTTTTATACTTGATTGTATTTTAAGTAAAATTAGCAACATTTGAAGCATAAAAAACTCTATCTTTCAAATACTTGATTAATTCATAAGTTAGAGATTGTTATTCTTCGTAATATCCTCCAACTAAATATAGGCGTCGTCAAAATACGATTTTTTACTATATTTTTTGAATAAATTACAAACAACATATAACGGCTATTCGTAAAAGAAATACAATATCGCTAAATAAGCATTAATTAGTAAGTATACTTAGACCAAAAACACCCCCCAAAAAATTTCTCGGGGGCTCCGCTCCGGAATCCGGATAAATACAACTTATCCCCGTAAATCCCCCCCCCAACAATAAATCTTGGATCCGCCCCTGCCTCCAAGTTAATCATTGCTACCAAGAATTGTCTGTCTTTTAAGATCAAATGTGCAGTCCAATGAAATTTCTCATTTAAGAGAAAACAAAACGCTATTTCGACAGAAACTCGACTCGAATCAACTTCATTGTGAAAAAACAATTTCTAGTAGCATGCACCTACTAGTAGGGGCTGAACTAATAATACAGCATCAGAGACCATACTCTGTTTTTAAGGATCTTTGTGACATAAGTTATGTGATAGGACAATGGACCACAGCACAATTCTCTTTTTGTGGGTGTGGATGTCTTTGTACTCCTCTAACCTCTTATACTATAAGTGGGAACAGACCGGACAAGGCTGTTGTGTTAGAAAGTTAATGACCAGTGAACTATTAATAGTAACTCCTATTTCCAGTTTCAGGCTAAGGAACATTGCCAAATTAGATAACAGAAACCATCACCGTTAAACAGCTTTGCCACACAAACAACTTAGAAAATGAGTTGAAGTAATAAGTAATAACCAACCCCATAATTCACCAAATTGACTTTGAAGATCTATTCTTTTTGGACTACTGAAACATAGAGAACTGGGATAAACAAGCTACTAAACCAAAAACACCCCGGGCAAACTTTACACGATGATAAGCCTAAATGTTCAAGTCCAGCACTAACACGACTACAGAATGCTATGCATCAATTAAACACACAAAACAAAAATCCAAATCCAAGCAAACAAACACACAATGAAGAACAATCGCAACACAACTGACATTCAAATCAGTGTGATACGGAGTTGTACCTGAGCGAAAGAATACATGAGACTTGTACTCACAGACCGCGGCGAAGACCACAAGTGAATCACCTCTACCACCGCCGCCGACGTCATCCCAACTTCTCCTCCGACTAGAACCTCACGTACGGTCAACGAATTTGAAGTTCAAGAATCGCTGATACATAGTAATCAGAATTAGATGTCTTCTTTGGTAAACTCCGGTAAATGGTAATCAGCATTAATTAAGATTAAGACAATTAATTAAGATTAAGACATTTAACTACCATGCACTCGGCCGTTTCGTGTCACAACAACCTAACTCGCAACTTTGGACCTTTGCTTGACAACGGACTAATCGGGAGAAAAAATCGAAATTGGTCCTTTAATGTGGCCACTGTCCGATTTTAGTCATCCAATTGAGTGAAGTTCACGCGCCATTGTCAGGCAAATAATCTTGACCGTAGGACCAAAATCGGACATGTGTGAAAGTTAGAGGACCAAAATCGGACAGTGCCACAATAAAGGACCAAAATCGGACAGTGGCCACATTAAAGGACCAATTTCAATTTTTTCTCGACTAATCGGTACCATTTTGTCGAGATAGTTAGTAATTTAGTATTTTATTAATTAATGTTTTCATTTGAAATATTTACTATCTATATAAAAATTATTTGTTATTAAAAAAAATAGATGATACTACCTCCGTCCCATTATTTTTTACTTACTTTCTCGATTGGGACATCCACTAATATTGCTACTTTCTGAATTTGACAAATAATTATCATCATCTCTCATACTTCATCATTTTTTCCTACTATTTTATCTTACTTTATAATCTTCTCTCTCTTATTTATTATCTAATATCACTTATCTTCTCTTCTACTTTATCTTTTACTCAACTCTCTTATTTTATCATCTACTTTCTTAATTTTCGTATCGAAAAGATGTAAACTAGAAATAGTAGAACCAAAGTAGTAGTATTATTTAAAATAATAACTCTGTAAAATAAAAACATAAAAATAGTCACTCTGGTGAAAGAGTTGATAAAAATTATCTCTAAATAGCTTTCCCCGTGTTTTACGTTGTGCGATCATGTTTGAAATGGCTCAAAAAAATAAGTCTGCAGGTCCCATCAACATAGTAGGAAATCTTCCCTTCAATCCCAATACATTAGTCTTCTTTCTTTTAGACGCGAGAAGAGTTGTTGATGTGTTGTGAATCGCTCAAAAAAAGTATTTGTAATAATTTTCTAAATAACGAAATTGAACTATTTCAATGAAACAGCCCAAAAAGAAATATTGAACTAAATCTATGGGAGGAAGGAAGTATACAATATCGTATTAGAAGTCATTGTGATACTGAACTAGACTCAAAACTTTTATTAAATCCAATAATTAACCTCATATTTAGCTAGTCTCAAAAGTGAAGAAAGTAGGGTTTAAAAAAAAACAGATATGATGTGATTTAACCGTGAAGGTAAATTGGTGATAAATAACCTTGCAAAAAGGAATATTGTGATGTGATGTGATGTTCAATTTGTGTGTCTTGATGATCGATTTCCCTATTTAACTGAAAGTAACTAAAATACAATGAATTGCGTGTAAATTTAACAAATCTCGATTGGGATATATAATTGTAAAAACAGTTACTCCATATAATTGTATATATACCTTAATTAGTATGATACTGATTTAAACGCACCCATATATAATTGCAACTAATTCATTGCTCAATAAATCTACATGATTCGTAGAAATAAATAAGAGGAAAAAATTAAAAAATGCAAATTTTGCACATTAAATGCAAAAATAGGCAAACCATGCCAAATATGTATGAAATATGCATTTCTCACTTTTTTTCCTTGTTTTCATGTTTTTTTTTCAATCAAGATCCACGTGATCTTATTCTTTACTTCTTTGTTAATGGACGTTGATTGATATACATATAAATATATATTACATAAATTTATTTATTATAATGTAATGATAATGAATCTTAAACTATTATAATTTTTTACTAATTTGACATTATTTATAATAATGGAGAGAGTGTTTATAATAATGGAGAGAGTATTTTCCCAATTTTTTACTAATTTATTTGACATGAAAAAGATACATTGCCTATGTGATGCATATTTGGCATAGAATGCCTATTTTTGCATTTAAGAGATAAAATTTGCCTATTTTTATCCATTTCACCAATAATTTATACACATTCGAATGTATATAATTCAATGTTCAAACCCTAACAAAGAAGATACTGAGTTCCGGCCCACTATTCCCATCCGGATTCATCATATAATACGTCTCCGAGTCTCTCGATCCCACCACCCTCTCAAAGTGCGCCCTCATATACGTCAGCTCCCCCTCCGCCGCCTCCCCCACTCCGGGAAGCACCCCCGCCCCCATCGACGCCGCATGCAGCATCTGCATCACCTTCAAGTCGTCCGCCGTCGGCTCCCTCTTCACCGCGTACCCCACCTTCCTCCCGTTGCAGTACATCGTCCAGATCGGCTCGTCGATCAGCTTGATCTTCTCCGACGGGTTCTTCTCGCTCTCCAGCGCGATCCTCACCAGCCCCACCCCCATGTCCTGCAGCAGCTTCCCCGTCTGGATCGACAGCTCCAGCACCAGCACGGGCAGGCACCTAGGGTTCTCTTGGATGACTAGGTTTACGCGGGACTTGCGCTGCCCAAATAGGGTTCCGGTCATCTGCTTCCCGCCGTGGATGTGCCCGTCGTGCATGCGCCCCGTGTGCATGGGGGCCGGCATCTTGCACGGCGGGTTGATCACCGGGAAGGACCGGAAGACCGACTTGACCCGACGGAAGAGTTTGGTGGACTTTGAGGGGGTCTTCTTCTGGGAGGGCTCGAGGGAGACTACTTGTGGTCTTGTTTGGTCCGGCGCCACCGCGTTGGCCGGCGGCGGAGGGGGGCGCTTGGGTGTGGGGGGCTTGTGCTTGGGTGTTGGCATTTTGGTTTGAATGGAGATTGGGATTTGTGGGTGGAAGGCTAATATATGTGATTCTTCATGTGTAGGTGGGTTAGAAGACGTGTAAACATATATATCAAGTGATGGAAAGCACGACACCGTTTGATAGGGTTTAGTTTATTGGAGTTAGGTATGTTTTGAGTTCGTAATTAATTCAAGTACTACTGTTTGACTTCATTGGTTAGTTTAATTAGTTTTCAAATGTGTAGTTAATTAAATTAGGGGCCGTTTGGTTCGCGAAGGGAAACGGAAAGGAATCAAGAAAGGGAAAGGAAAGGCAAGGCTTAGAATGATTACCTGTAGAAAGGAATCGATTCTCCATGTTTCCCTTTGTGGGTGTTTGGTTCAAGTAGGGGGATGATTTTTTTTTTCAATGTAATTTATACTTCAATATTATAATATATACAAAATTACATAAAAAACATTATTAACATAAATAATACAAATATAGCATAGCAAAATCCAACAATCATCCAAAATTAACATATCAAAATAATAGCATAGCAAAATCTAACATCATCCAAAGTTAACATAACAAAATCCAACGCTAAAATATCCAAAGCCAAAAGAACAAATATTATCAGTGCACATTATCGTTGTTACCGGAGGTACGGTCACGAAGTAAATCTTTAACAAAATCTGCTTTCATTTCTGGAGTATAGCTGAAAAAGAGTTTGAGGTCAAGTGGTCGAGCTATAAGAGCCCTTGATGCAGCAACCACCTCTTCACGTGATATACCATCTACTTGTAGTAGTTCACTCAACACTTTATCTGTTTTGTCTTCGGTGTCTTTCTCACGGTTATCAGCTTGAATCCAAACACTAGCCATAGATGCAAGATGCTCATTCATGTCTTTCATGAAATGTTCTAAGCGTTCAAAATCGGAGCTAGAACTCCCAACCTTAGCCTTTGCCTTAGAAGTCTTCTCTCTTTTACTCTTCTTTGACGGAGGAGCAAAGGAGATGGAATGACTTCCATCATCATCATCATCATCATCATCTCCCAAATTAATGTGAGGTTCAACTTCTTTCTCATTTTCCATATTCCGAACAGCATCCTCAAACCCCTCAGCAGACTTTGTGGGGTGAAGCTTTCAACCCACATCCTGGAATTGCCTTTTCTAGTTTCCCCTCTAGCTGAAGCATATAACCATTTCTAAACCCATTGTCACATTTCCAATGCGGATCAAGGGATAACTCATGCAATGCTCCTATTAGGACTTTGTCTTCATCAATAGTCCAATATCGCTTAAACCTACCCCTTCCTTGGCTAACATTCGAAATCATTTGCAAAACTGAAAGAGATCATGTCAAACCAAAATTCCAAAATGCGCACATTTAATCTTAATAAACATCACATGGTTTGAACCAATTCCAAAATGCAGAACACCTATTGAACCAATTAACAAAGAGAAACTATTTCGTGCAGCACACCTATCGAACCAATTCCAAAATGCAGATTCTTCTTAACAAAATTGTTCGTATTTCAAAATTAGAAATTAACAGCAGTAGCTCACAAATGGAAATTCACAAGACAGCAGTAGCTCACAAATCGAAAAGACCTGCGGCGCCGTTTGGCGGCGATTGAAGCAGACGACGGTGGTGAAGCGGCGTCGGCGAGCAGTGCGACGTAGGGACGGCGGCAGTGGTGGTGAAGCGTCGACGGCGACTGAGAGAGGGAGACGGAGGGAGAGGCGAGATAGAAGGGGGACGGAGGGAGACGGGGGGATAGGGGAGAGAAGGGGAGAGCAGGGACGACGGCAGTTTTTTTTTTTTTGAGAAGTGAAGGGGAGAGAAGGGGGAAAGGGAAAAGAAATCCCAAGGGGAGGCGGGGAATCAAAAATGCTTTGACTAGGGTTTTCGATTCCCCAAAGTGGGGGAATCAATTTTCGAAAAAAATCGAACCAAACACTATCTAACGGAGTCAACCCTCCTATTTTCCTTTCCGTTTCCTGATTCCCCCCAACCAAACGGCCCCTTACATAATTCAAATATCCTTAAACTAGTTGCTATAAAATGGAACTTTTAGCTAAAAATTATCAAGTCCAACTTAAGTCTTGAAGGGGTATATAGATATTTAACAAACTGTGATTTCATATATTTGATCTTATCTACCATAGTTTTAAAAAAAAAGTATGATTAATAATTATTTTTGTTGTACGATGTTTTATTTATTCCACATAGATAAATTATATATCAACTTTAATTAATTACATCTAGCATTATGTATCTATATTCACAACAAGAAATTCGTTGTCTATCGACGGAAAATTTCGTCGGTAAACCGTAATTATACGTCGGTAATAAATTTACCGACAGAATACCGACAGAATTACGGCGTCGGGTCAGGCTATGTCGGTAAAATTTACCGACGAAATATATCCGTCGGTAAATATTACCGACGGAATTTGTCGCCGGGAGAATGTCGACGGTCATTCTGTCGGAGGCGTAATCACTGACGATATTCCGTCAGTAAATTTACCGACGGAATTTTCCGTCGGCAATTTTCTTGCTGTACCGACGGGATTCCGTCGGTAATTATTTATATTTTTTAATAATTTTTTTTATTTTTTCGTACCCAACTCTCGACAACCTGCATTTTTTTACCAACCAATACAACACATACATATAACTATTCAAATCAAGTCCAAACCCAAACCGAAACGGAAATATAAATATATAAATAATAAAATCCAAATATTTAGTATATGTACATAAACATATATAAGTAAATCATAAAGAGGTGGGAGGAGGGGATTGGTTGATGTCGTCTGGAGGGTCTCGTCGGCTAAAGGAACCCATCAACGCCATAAGCTGGTCCATCTTCGCATTCATGAATGTGATCTGCTCCTGGAGGGTCCTCCTAGCTGTCGACTCCTCCTCTAGTCGGCGCATGATCTCGGCATTGCTCTGGGAAGGCCTAAGTGAAGAAGTAGAAGAGCGGCTGGCGGCGTTGATGTAGCTGCTCCCTTCCTCGCCGAAACCGTACAACCGCTGCTTCTTGTCCCGAACCCCTTCCAACCGCAGATAAATCGCGTTTTTATCCGCGTTGGGGCCTTCTTCAGCAGCAATCCGCTCCACCTCCGCCTATTACAATATAAAAATAGAAATTAGTCAAACTCAGAATTCTAGAATAATATTCTATATATTGTAATTGGGTGCTTACATGAAGTCTCGCCGCCTTCATGTTGGAGAAGTCTCCACCTTTGTAATGCAGATTGTAAGGAGTTAGAATAACTGGTCACAAAGAGTATTGTTTCCCAAATTGAGTAAATGTTTGAAAACCATCTGTAGAAAAACCTAATCTAACATTTCGAATCTCTGAGGCAAAATCAGGAAACGTCGAGTCCAAGTGCTTCCATGCTGGAGAATCTGTAGGATGACGCATCACTCCATCGTCCACTGATGAAGCATGCCAACGCATGTGAGGAGCAGTTGCATTAGATGCATACATCCGCTGGAGTCTAAGGGATACAGGAAAGTAGTACATTTTCTTAGCTGCCACTAATTTTTTCTTTCCTTTCCTACTAGATTTCGGACTGTAATCTAAATATCGCGAGGTACCGCAAAACTTACAACTCTCCAGTTCATTATCTTCCCGCCAATAGATCATGTAGGAATTTGGACAACAGTGAATCTTCTCTACCGGCAACCCCATGCCACTAAGCAATCTCTTAGACTCGCTGAAGTTATTAGGAATCAAATTTCCTTGGGGAAGCATATCCTTGATCATTTGACTCATCCTGTCATAGCCCCTCTCTGATATATGATTCTCAGCCTTCAAGTTTATCATCCGACTCGCGCAGACAATTGTGAGTAGGTCTCACAACCAAAGCCACAACTCCGTGTCGATCGCTCGCAACATTTCATAGATCTTGCTTGCTTCATTATTTGGCGGCTCCTCAATATCCGCATCATTATAATTTGGCCCAGCATGATCCATTACCATCATCTGATAGGAGGTCGACGTGTCATTTTGCACATTTCTCGTAGCTTGCTCATTAGGGTTACGCGTTTTTTCCCATGAGATGACCAAACTTTATAATTTTTAACGAATCCCTTCATATAAACGTGCTCTCTTACAACCTGTGTAGTCAAAAACAGCTTATTCTTACAATTTTTACACGGACATCTAATTTTTTCCCCGTCCGTATAAGTTGTCTGGCTACTTGCCCAATCAATGAAATCCTCAATGCCATTCACAAATTGAGGATTCAATGAACCGTCTATTGCCCACCGTGTATACATCCACGAACGACTCATTATTTCAAATCCTGATTAATATTGTTCACTAAAAGTTCTAGACTCACTTCAATCCTATGTAAACACACGAGCATTATGTTTGTCAAAGATATAACCCAAGACAAACGTTTTTAGTGATAAAAACGTTTGTCTTGTAGGGATCATGTGTTTGCTCAAAAAACTATGAATCAATTGGTCTAGGTTCATAAAGAGATAAATGATGCAATATGTAAAAAGTAAAAAAAAGTACAGTGATGTCTTTTGAAAATGCGCCAAATTAATTGTCTTTGCACTTAGGATTAGTCTTTGTCCATTCAACAATAGCACATTGCACTTGGATTTTGACTTCACTCTTCAATTGATATCAATTATGTACTACTACTAATTCATAAACTTTCACATTTTGTTTTTGATGCCATCTCCTTTTACAGAATAATATAATCAATTGTTTCCATGACTGCAATTTATCAAATCTTGGAATCTTTAAGTTGCATTAACCCTAATTTGTTTTTCTTCATATTCTTGTTGGAATTGAAATACTACTGAAATACAAGATGCAATACTACTGAAATCACAATATTGATCCAACAAGATATGGGATATCAAACAAGTCAACTTCAACCCATCAAAACAAGTTAACATGGATCCATAACTGCAATTCATAAATGGAAGGGGGAAAGGCGGCGGGTTAAAGGGAGGTTTGCTAGGCGATCGGAGCTTGAAGCCGAATCTTACGAGTAGGTTTGGAGCAACTAACTATAACTTGTTCCAACACATGATCGGCTTGTTTTGTATACATTTGTTGTCTTGTAACAATTAGGCATGAATTGAGAGATGATGGATTTTGCTATATTTGAACTGTATATTTTGTTTGATTACTCCTATTTTTCTATTGTTAAATATGATACATAATTTGTGGCAGTGGATCCATAACAAAAATATGTTTTTGTTGTTGTTCTAAATGAAATTAGAAAAAAAGCATTGATAGATCTAAGATGATTACAATAGGGATCTATCAAATCTTAAATGTAAATAGGAAGGGATAAAGAATTTTGGTAAAAGGAATTTTAAAACATGTAATTTACCTGTTCACGGCGTGGGGGCGGCGCGGCAACGGGGCGAGGGCGGCGGCGCGGAACGGGCAACGACGGCGCGACAACGGGCGACGGCGGCGGCGGCGCGGCAAAGGGGGGAATGAATTATGTGCTGGTTCAGCGGGGTTTTGCCCGTATATCAATTTAGGTCTCACCGACGGACCTACCGACGAATTTTTCCGTCGGTAAATTCTTTACTTATTATCAATGGATTTTTCCGTCGGTAAATTTTTGTTCAAAATTTAATTAAAGTATAAATTAAAATTTATTTTTACAGACGAAATTTTCCGTCGGTAAATTTATGTTTAAAATATAAATAAAAATAAAAATTATAATTTAACTTTGCCGACGGAATTTTCCGTCGGCAATAAAAGAATAAAAAATGGAAATTCAAGATTTAACGATGGATTTTTCCGTCGGTAAGTAGCGACGGAATTTTTCCGTCGGTAAATTGAGCGTTTCACATTCCGTCGGTAAGCCGACCCGTGTTTTTATTCCGTCGGCAATTCTGTCGATAAAATGCATAATTTTTGTAGTGATAGTTAAAGTGATTCGATAACTTATTAGCTATATGTTGCACGAACACTTCAAAAACATCAACGTATCGTGTCGGATACGTGTCAGACACTCGGACACGACACGACACTTCAATTATCGTGTCCAATAGATTTATGTACACATAATATCTAATTCTACTAAAAATATACAAAATTAATTTATTTTACACTTGATTTTATATTTTTAAATAAATTAGTGTCTGTGTCGTGTCCTAAGTTTTTTTAAAAATATTGTGTATCGTGTACCATATCTGTGTCGAGTTGTGTCACGTGTCTCGTATCCGTGCAATATTGCTTATTGGTAATGGTGTACTCATATTTTGTACTTCCTCAGTCTCATAGATCTTGTTTCATTTTCCTTCATGGGTTGTTCCATAAATCTTCTCCCATTTTCTAAAGAGGCATTTTTAACTGTAGCCACACAGTACATATATACATACATATATAGCCGATCACAAAAAAAAAACACAAATATAGCCATTTTGTCCTTATAAGGCGGGGCCGATGGGAGGGCCGATGGAGGGCCGATGGAATCCATAGGCCCTCCATAATTCCTGAAAAAAAAAAAAAAAAAAAAAAAAAGGGGTTAAACGAGAGGGCATCGGCCCTAAAAAAAAAAAAATTTAAAAACTTTTTTTTTTTTTTTTCTAAGCAGAGGGCCATCTACCTAAAAAAAAATTTAAAAACTTTTTATTTTTTTATAGTTTAGTTTAGACCATTAAAAAAAAAAAAAAAAATAGGCAGGGTCATAAAAAAAAAATTATATGTTAAACAGAGGGCCATCGGCCCTCAAAAAAAAATTAAAATTTTTTTTTGTTTTTTTAAGTTTAGTTTAGGCCATTAAAAAAAAAAAAAAAAAAAAAAGGGCCATCGGCCCTTAAAAAAGTATATATATTTTTTTTTCAACATAGGGCCGTCGGCCCTCAAAAAAAATTTTCAAATTTTGGCTGATGGCCGATGGCCATCAGTCAGTTTTTTTTTTTTTTTTTTTTTTTTTTTTTTTTTTTTAAATAACATGTTGAGGGCCGATCTCCATCGGCCCCCCATCGGCCCCTGACACTCTGCGCCACAAAAGGACAAAATGGCTAGATATGTGTTTTTTTATAGAAGAAGGCTAAATTTATTTATTTTTTTTTTACTTTGGCCAACAATGCATATTTCCACTTTTCTAAAAAATCAAAATTGTGTGGCTGAGAATTACCCACAATTTAAAGACCTACAACTCTATACAACCAACTACTTTCCTAAATAACCGTACCGAAAAGAAATGAGACAAAATATATAGGGCGGAGGGAGTAGTAAAATATATTTACCTGACAAAATATTTTTCATCATTACCAAAGATAACATTTATCATACTTTCAAATATGGTGAACAATATGAAAAATGGTTTATCACTCGTGAACAGATGGTAATCGGTAATAAACATTTTTATATCAATACTGACGGTGCTCATTCTTATTCTAGTGTATCTATTCTTGATTAGACTAGTGTGGTTCGGATTAGTAAGGGAAAAAATCAATTTTGGTCCGTTATTTTGGCTTACGATTCACTTTGGCCTATTAATTTGGCGGAGTTCAATTTTAGTCCGTTATTTTGGCAAAATGTCCATTTTAGTCCGTTTTTCCAATTTGTCCAATTTTAGTCCTAAATATGTGTAGTCACGCGCTTGTTAAGAAAAAAACACTTAAAAACATATTTTTAATATTATAACATATTTGTAAATTTTTAATATCAATATCTAAATGAAGTTGATTAAAAAATGACCGAAAAGGTTAAAATATTATATATTAGTTCATATGTCAATTATACAGAAATATTTGTGATTGGCATTTCATGGGAAAAAATCAAAGTTGGCAACATGTTATTCATCATTTAACTTAAGAAAAAATTCATCTTGTCCAATTTTAACTCGACATGAAATAATTCATCTTGTCCAATTTTAACTCGGCATCTTCATTATCTGAATTAGATTGATCAGCCCCCATACCACTCAAATCACCACTGATAATCCTTGATCCCCGCTCATGTTCTTTTTCAATATTTCTAACCTCGACCTCGAGGTTATCCCAATTTAGCTCAATGTTAATCCAATTAACCTCATGCTCAGGTAGCTTGTTAAAAACACAATGTCAAAAACACAAAATGTTTTGATGTAAATCTTTTCCCGTCACCGTCTCATACATACATCTCATATATATACAACTAAAGAAACTATATAAAAGAAAAAGATATATGCATATCCCTATAATTATTGTATACAAATATATGCATATCTCTATAATTATGCATATCCATATAATTATGGTATACAAATATATGCATATCTCTATAATTATGCAAATCCTCATAATAGATACTTACTCTCGTGTTTGGCTTTAAATTTTGTAGTCTAATTCTTTTTCCTCTCACTTCTCCTTCCAGACCGTCGATCGAACCTTCAAAGAAGAAAGGGGGAATTTGATGCAAGAACCTGCTTTTTTCTTCTCTCCCCTACACATATGGAAAATCCTGGCTCCCATATTGCTTCCCGTATCCAATTTCTTTTTTTTATAATTTTTGCAGAAAATGCGAGAAGAAGAAGAGAAATTAGAAGAGAGGAAGAGGACCGCCGCCGGAGACGGAGACGGCAAACAGCGTTCCCGTCGAAAACGAGAGATCGGCGGCGCTCTACCCCTCCACCAGAGCTCTACCGCCGCCGTCTGTTAATTGAATCTCACGGTATGGTGTTCGCCGTATGTGGAGCTCTACTGATCGGTGTTCGCCGTCAATTGGAGCTCTACCGTTTGATGCTTGCCGGAATTGGAGATTGAATTAGAGAGAAGAGAAGAGCAGGGCATTTTATAAAATACGGAGATTGGAGATCGAATGGAAGAATCATATTAACACTTTATAAAATACAAAGTATTTTAATAAATTTTTATGTTTATGATAATTTTTAATTCAAAATTTCTTTTCCAGCGATTGTAACACACGGACACGCGCTCCTAGGACTGAAATTGGACAAATTGGAAAAATGGACTAAAAATGGACATTTTGCCAAAATAACGGACTAAAATTGGACTCCGCCAAATTAATGGGCCAAAATGAATCGTAAGCCAAAATAACGGACCAAAATTGATTTTTTCCCGATTAGTAATAACGAAAAAAATAATCTAAGCTACGGGGCTAGTTGGTTGTGCACGATGGTTTTAATATGATTCATGATTACGCTTTTCTTGATCAGACTAGTGTGAATTCTCAATCTTTATGTTCGAGAAATCACAATCAGGAGGGTTAATTACGTTCCTCATTTTCGTGCTTCGGTTTGGGGTATTTTTCGTTCTTGTTTAAATCCCCTTTTCTTTTTTCTTCATGATGTGTAACAAGAAAATTAATCATGAATATTTATTGATATTTTAGGCCGGTTATCGATCAGAATTTTTACTATGCAGCCTTAGCATTTATCAATTCAAGGCCAACATATTTGGTATTTATTTCATGTAATTATTATTACAGGATTTTCGATAAATACCATGAAGATTTCTCCATTAAAATGACGGAAACTACTGATTCAGGATGGAGAAAGTCGAGATAAAAGAGGGTAGTATACCAAGCAAAGTGGTGGGGACGATCATCACCGTCGCTGGGGCTATATGCTAATATTAATTGTATTCTCATGACTTTTCAATATACTGTGAGTTTTTTTTTTTTTTTTTAATTGTGTGGAATGTTCAGAAAATAAATACATGACGTTTTGTATGGAACAAAGTGAGTATATATATATATATGAGATGGTTCTATATACCCTTAGTGAAAGAAATAAGAATACATATCCCTAGATCATGTTAGATGGATGGATGAGATAATTAGCTGAAATAATTGGTAAAAAATGCTTAAAAATAAAACACCCTTAGTAAGAGTAGTTTTGAAAGAAAATGTGCTTAAGTTTAATCATAGATAGATTATTTTTCTCTCTCCTCTCCATTTTTGACATTCATGCTTTTCTCTTCTCTCCACATTGTCCCGCTCTTCAATTGCCGCCTCTCAATCAACAACAACCCGTCGGCCGATGCCTCTTCTATCTCTCGTCTCTATCAAAATCTGTAGAAAATCAATCATCACCGTCGAAGCTCGCTAGACAATGGGGCCGAGATTCTCAATCAAAGTAAAGGTGATGACGTGTTTGAAATTTAGGGCTCCAACTACTCAACACTATACTATTTTTTTTTATTGATTTTGAAGTTGTGCTATGATTTTTGGTTGATTTAGGGGGAAATATTGAACCCTAATCTGGTTTTCGAAATTGGGGAAAAAAAATTTGTATGAGTCAATGAATGTACACACAATCGATTGTGTGCATATAAAATTGAGCTTTATTCACAAACATCTCTGAAAATGAATATTATATTTTTATGTCTTATGTCTATTTTATGGCTTTTCTCAGCGTTTCCCTTGTCCTCTCTCTCCTCTTTCTTTTTCTTCTCTCTCCCTCCTTTGAGTAGACTGAACGGTATGATTCGACGAATGTGCATATAACCAAGTGCATATAGATTGTACACAAAGTGCATAAACAAAGAAATCGAGCTACGAAGGAGGGGGAAGAAATATGGAAAAATGTCAGATTTTCTCTCTTCAAATCTGAATAGCCAATTGCTAAATTATCTTAGCTCTGACGAGGTCACTGAAGAAGCGAAAGACGCCCACCGAAGACTCCCATATCGAGTGGAAAATTGTTGTCAATAGAGAGAGATGAGAGATAATTATTATTTTTTAATTTAGCGGACGAAATTATTCTTAATGAGGCTTATTTTTATCTCAAAAAATCAATTTAATCTACAACACACAGTGTCTTATTTATTCCCAATAACATTTTGTTCTCATAATAAATGAAAATTAAGAGATTAAATCACCGCAACTAAAAAGTTATCGGATTAAGGGGGTGTTTGCAAATGCTTATTTTAAGCACTTATCTGCTTATTGGCAGCATAAGTAGTTTTTTTGTGTTTGGTAAATCTGCTTACTGCAACAGCTTCTCTAAAATTAAGCAACTAAACTGTTTAATTAAACAGTTTTTTTTAAGCATCTATTGAGATGCTTTTGGGTGTTTAAAGCACCATAATTTATGAAACTACCAAATATATCTGTTTTTTATTATTGATACAAAAAACTACATGTTTTTGCTTAAAAACAATTATTTTCAACTTTAAGCAAAAACAAATAAAAAGTGTTTGCAAACACCCACTAAATATGTCGTATTAAAAATTGAGAGATCAAATTCCTATGTAAATAGAAGATACAAGATCAAAAAACATATAACGGAACCAAAAATACAAAGTATTTCAAAGTTACAATACGAAAAACGCCATTTTCATATCCTTGTCACCTTTGCTGTAATCTCTCTCAATACTAAGAAATCTTTATCGTGTATTGGTTAGGGAAATTTATCTCCTTTGCTTGCAGCATAATATTCTGTAGTCTCTCCCTCATCAATCTTTAAAAGATTAATAGACAAAACTTTAAAGTAGAAATTTTCAAGTTTTAAGTGTTAAGTGACATTGTTTACAAAGAAGCAATGCAAATCGAGAAAGATTTCATAATTCTTGTGATGCAAGCCTCGGATTCACGAATTTTTCTATCCTAGACCAGGTCTACAAGACCTTGTGGTCTAGGATAGAAGTTGTATTTTTTAGTAATTTTTTATTTTCAAAACATCACATGTGTCTTCATTTTTAACCACCAGGTCTACAACTTCTAGGATAGAAAAATTCCGGATTCACATAGACATAGCTCCTTTTGAGGATGCAGTTCGATTGAATCAAGATTTTCCCCAGAAATCTTGATGCCAAACTTTAAAAATCAAATCCTTTTGTTGAAATAAATCATAAAATATTGGGGAAATAGACTAGCCTAGAAGACAACTTGAGAGGGACAGTCAACTAAAACCCATGTGTGGCTGGGCACGATGTCAAAATCCCTAATCTTTGTCCCTATATCTAAACTGTGTGATCGATGCTAGGTGAGCATGGCTTCCTGCCTTGAACGCCAGATCAATGCCTTCCTATGGCTGTCTCTGTTAGGTGTCACCTCCTTTTTGCTCGGAAAATTACTCAATGTTTTCGAGTTATGGCGCAAGGCCCGGCCCATACCCGGTCCACCTTGCCCTTCCTTCTACGGCCATGGCCGCCTTATCTCCACCTCCATTCTCATCGGTCTGTCATTTAATCATTTCTCTGTTTTCTCTTAATTATTGCTAGCCTTGTTATTATTGGTGCTTTTGCTGTATGCTATGGTTGATTTTGGGGAGTGTTTAAATAAGTGTGCAATTCCTTGCTCTGGAAGTATAGATGTGGACGAAATTATTGGCAAGTACAGAAAAAGGAAGAATGTAATGTCTGAGGGTTTGGTCTCATTCGTAAGAAGCAAAAATCAAGATCCTCTGCTTGCATCTTGTTGATAGATCGATGGATTAATCTAAGTTCTTGTTTTTTATTTCTTTATATCTGGATTTCGTAGTTTTTTTAGCATTTCCGTGCATTTCTATAAATTGTGTGGGAATAATTGGGAAGTAGAAACTGGAAATTTGAGTGTGGAGTTTGAAGATCAAAATATTGTGCTACTGATGCATAGGGTCTTGCACCTTTTCTAACCTTGGATAGCTGACTGTAGAATAAGTTTTAGCAAGAGATGGGAAGAATTGAAATTACTATTTTAATCTCTATCCGAGGTGTATCTGCGTGATTTGCACAGCTCTTTTTTGGTTCTGAGTATCAAACATTTGTGGTGCTATTATACTGTTTGTGATGGACAACATTCTTGCTTCTGATTCAGATATCCTTTACAAGATGCACAAGAAATATGGAGGTGTTGTGAAACTTTGGCTAGGTCCTACACAACTTTTCGTCTCGATAGATGATGTGGATCTTATAAGAGAGGTACTTTTGAAGGCTGAGGACAAGTTGCCTTTGACAGGGAGGGCCTTTCGTCTAGCTTTTGGAAAATCTATCCTTTTTATCTCCTCATTTGACAAGGTTTGCTTTTCTTTTTCTTCCTCATTTTAATATATTCCAACTTTCTTTTTGTGTATATCTTGGCAGATTACTTGTTGGCTTCATTTCCTGCAAATGTGAAATAATATGGAGCCCATAAGTTTACACTCCCATAATTTGATTGAAAATATCATCTAGGTAAATTTGTGAAAAATATGCTTACATTAGTATGGATCTGAATCTTTATAAGTAAAATATCCTAGTCCTTGTGCCAGACAACTGCTCTGCTTTTGCGAAGATTATAAACACAACCCGTAACTCTAAATCTCCTAGTTTGATCCTGCCATGATGTCTTCTTTTTTTCCCTTGTCTGGGAACTTAACAGGCATGCCCGTCTATAGTAAAAAACAACAGAAAGTCTGTACTTTTAACTTTGAAAAGTTGTTAAAACTTAAATGTATCAACCCTTCTTTTTATGCAGGTCGAACATCAGCTGAAGTCATTAGAACTGAAACTAGGAGGTGCACTGCTTGAGAGAGCAAGTTTAATTCCTGAACATATATTGGGCCGTGTCATAGAAAATGCTCGATCCGTGGCCAATGGAGTTGTAGACTCTGAAACAATTTCTCTGCATATATCTTATACCATATTAGGAGCTACATTATTTGGAGATGTGTTTTTGTCTTGGCCTAAGGCTACTGAGTATGAGAAGTTGCTAATGAAGATAGCTAGGGAAGCTTGCCTTTGGGCATCTTATGGTGTCACTCCTTTCTGGAAAAGGGATTTTTTGAGGTACCAGGATTCTTGCGCTAAGTTAAAGCGCTTAACGCTGGATCTTATGAAAGAACGCAGTCAAAACTGCAAGTCAGGATTCTTATGGGAGTTCGATAGCCTTGATGACACGGAATACGAGCCATGCGGGGAAATAATGAGTCTGATGTTTCATGGTTCTCTGACTATGGCTGCACTCATTGCTAATATATTGACAAGGCTCGTGACACATATAGACATACAGGATAAGGTAAATCATCTTCCATTATGATTTATGACGATATGAAGCCTTAGAGTGTTTTTTACATGATTGCTTTCTTCGGAAGGTTTATCTATATACAGAAAAGAACTCAAGATTTCAATCTTTTATGATTCTATCCCAAATGTTATTCTTCATGATAATTCAATTTTTTTTGTCCTTTTTCATATTAGTAAGCATGAAGTTTGATGATGTAATTTTGGCAGATTCACTCTGAGGTAGTTACGGCCCAAAAAGTTGGGAGAAGACCATATGAACAAAATTTTGATGTGATGCCTAATCTCTTGGCAGTTGTATATGAATCAGCCCGTCTACTTCCAGCCGGACCTCTACTGCAGAGATGCTCTCTCCGACAAGGTAATTTGACTACGGTATACTTTTGCTTGCAGTAGAACTCAAGGATATATATGCTTTTGGCTTTATCTGTCCTGGTTAAATTTTTCTTTGTATTGGTGCTTGTTGAAGATTTGAAGCTCAAGAGTGGTACGGTGATACGTGCTGGTGCAAGTATCGTTGTACCCATTCAGCTGGTTCAAACGGACAGTTCAAACTGGGGGAGTGATGCTCTCGACTTCAATCCATGCCGATTTCTTTCAAGTACTGATAAAAAAGAAACTTTGGCAGGTAATATGAATGATACAAGATAAGACTACTAGCTATATCTAAGTGAAAATAGTAAAACAGTACTTCATAGTCATATTAAGGATAGGATCCTTCTCCATGTATGCCATTTAACTGTTACTGCAACTCCAGTTTTAGACAACTCTATAGGCAAAGAGTCGATAAGTCTCGTTGTTCCCCGGTAAACATGCTCGACGAAAATGATGCCCTAAAGATAATAGACTTTTAGTCTTAAACAACCATTCAAGAGAATCAACCTCTAACCATGAAAAAGCTTGGTTATTGGGTCATGAATCTAGCCTCTTATATCCCCTTTTGGCATGGACGATCTCCCTTATGTCTCGTGATTTCGTGTATTTAGTTTCCATTCTGCTTGTGCAGGACATACTTTCTCTACTATGAAAGATCCAAATGAATTCAAAGCATTTCTCCCTTTTGGATCCGGCACACGTGCATGTCTTGGACAAAAGCTAGCCATCCTTGGGATTTCATCGTTCTTCGCTGCACTAATCGAACAATACGAGGTTAGAGATATCTGATTCAATACCTCAAGATCCAATCAGTTTTTAAACTTTTCCACTCGAATGAATGCAGGTAAGACTCCAGCCAGGATCTGAAACCAACCCCAAACCAAAGATGAATAACTGCATTCTCCAGCTTCTTCCAAGTCCGCAGATACGCTTCGTTAAACGGAACGATGAAGCCCTTTTTCGCTCGGTTTTCGAGCAACGGTAACTGGATATAGTATGCGAGCACACAAATGGAAGTTTTTGATGTGGTTCTAGCGCCGACGTACATGCTACAACATTGTGGTTAGTTTTTTGAAGCGCTGGACCATTCTACTCCTTTTTTCTTTTTTTTTCTCTCCTATGAGGGTTTATATATAGTGCTTGTGGATATGCAGACAAAGCCTAGTTGTGTTGAATAAGGCACTTATTCTTAGTGGCTATAAATATATTTCTATCCTTCTGTTTCAAGATTTTGTTGTGTAATTCTTTTGATATTCTTTTATACGACTGTAAATACTGAATGGGAGAGATGATGGTGATATGGGTGAGGTGAGTTATGATGTTGTTCACCAACTCTATTACCAACTACAGTTGTGAAAGTGGGTGGTCCGAGACTGAAAGGTCATGGTTTCAATTCCCACCGAACACGCTATGTGTGTCTGTCACCTTTAGGGTGTGTTTGTCACCTTTAGGGTTGGTTTAACTCTCATGTGTGGTTTGCAGGTTAAAGGTAGCGGTTGCGGTTCCTCATTAAAAAAAAAAGCATGGTGAAAGTGGGGTCTGTCTCAATTCTCGTCCATCCACTCACCAACTTCTGATCTTGAATTCAATAACTTCTCATTTAAATTAAAAATCAAATTGATCCATACAATCTAACTACTTCTGTATTCAATCATATACCAGTCTCTCACCACTTTGTATTCAATCTTCCCGCGATAAGGATAAGTATTTAGGAATTCGAAAATAACAAATCTTCAACTGTAAGGATAGAAATAGTAAATTATCAAACAATATATAAAAAAATGATCGAATTATACAATTTGAGGATGATCGCCACCGTTCTCTAAATCGGTTCCTGCAATGGGCCCGATTTTACTACAAACGTGTATGTAATCTTGATCAAAAAACAATCATATGGTTTAATTTTCCATTAATGACGGAAACGCCCTTTACCAACTTCGACCTATTGTGCTATAAGTTGTCTTCCCTCCATTGATAACCTTTCCAAGTGCCAACTACTATCCATGGCCGCACTTCTTCTTATCCCCCCTCCTCCTCCCCGTCATTTTCCTCCTCCACCACCTCTACTTCCGCCTCCGCTACCGCCTCCCGCCCGGACCACGACCCTTGCCGATCGTGGGGAACCTCTACGATGTGAAGCCCGTTCGATTCCGGTGCTTCGCGGAGTGGGCCCAGACGTACGGCCCCATAATATCCGTGTGGTTCGGGTCCACCCTAAATGTCGTCGTTTGCAACACGGAATTGGCCAAGCAAGTGCTGAAAGAGAAGGACCAGCAGCTGGCCGACCGCCACCGCAGTCGCTCCGCCGCGAAGTTCAGCCGGGATGGGCAGGATCTGATTTGGGCGGATTATGGGCCGCACTACGTGAAGGTGAGAAAAGTCTGTACTTTGGAGCTTTTCTCCCCGAAGCGGCTCGAAGCTTTGAGGCCGATTAGGGAGGATGAAGTCACCGCCATGGTTGAGTCCATTTACCACGATGCCACTGCTACTGGTATGCTTTTCAACTTCATAATTTTCACGAATCATTATCCCTTTTTGGGTGTTACTGTTAAGACTGTTAGTGAGTGAAATATTATTTTAGTAATTTGTTGTTTGAAATTAGGGCATTGAAAAGGGGGTTCTAGGGCTTATTAGTGGGAAAAATCAACCTTTAGAGATTTCAAGGTTGGTTTATACAAGTCCATTTCAAGGTTCTTGTATGGTGTATCCATAGATTAGGGGACTATCTCTTGACCTAGAGACTCCAAGAACCTCAGTATATTGGTTTTTCTATCTATAGATGTAACTGCTAGTTGTTTGAATGGGAAGATTTAGAATTTTGTGAAAACTAATGACATTTTGGAGAGGTGGTTTTTAGGTTATTAGCCCTTTATTGAATGAAGAAGTGGGTGGGATTAGCCTACAGTTAAACTTCAATAAAGTAATAACCTTGGGATCAAGAAACAATATTTATTTAACGAACATTATTTTAGTGCATTGACCCATATCGGGACCGGAAGAAAATATTATTTTAGCGAGGTTATTACTTTGTCAAATATTACTTTATCGAGGTTTAACTGTATTAGGTTGAGCTCTACTTTCAACATGCAATTTAGAAATATGAATTTTGATTTTCTCTTTGCCAATCTGAAATGGTCTTGGAGGTTGGTGGAGAATGAAAAAGGTTGCAAGATAAAATCTTTTCTTGTCTTCTTTGTTTGAGTCAACTCTTTGGTTACCTGAGAGATTTGAATATGTCAGCTTTCTTAATTTGTAGCTTTGTGCCTAAATGTGAAGAATTCCTTGAAACTGTCCAGATAACTTAGGGAAAAGCTTGCTAGTGAAGAAGTATCTTGGAGCCGTGGCATTCAACAACATTACCAGACTTGCGTTTGGGAAACGGTTCGTGAATTCTGAAGGGATAATCGACAAACAAGGGCAGGAATTCAAGGCCATTGTTGCCAACGGATTAAAGCTCGGTGCATCCCTAGCTATGGCTGAGCATATCCCATGGCTCCGCTGGATGTTCCCACTGGACGAAGACGCATTTGCCAAACATGGAGCACGGAGGGACCAACTTACTCGCGATATTATGGAAGAACACACACTTGCTCGTGCAAAAAGTGGAGTCCAACAACACTTTTTTGATGCTTTGCTTACACTCAAAGATAAATATGATCTAAGTGAGGATACCATCATTGGCCTTCTCTGGGTAAGTCGGTCTTTTTACACACAATATTATGCAGTTTATCAAGATTTGTTTCATTTATGAAGTTTGATAACATATTCTTAACATTTTGACAAATCAATGGTTCCAAGGTTGACAATTTCTATTTGCATATCAATTTGTTGAGTCTAAATAGATATCAAAGAGGTTTATTTGATGAGTTTTATCCTCTAGGTGAACTGACTTCTATATCCTCTGTTGTGACAAAATTGCAGGACATGATCACTGCAGGGATGGACACAACTGCAATATCCGTCGAATGGGCCATGGCCGAGTTGATCAAGAATCCGAGGGTCCAACAAAAGGCTCAGGAGGAGCTAGACCGCGTAATTGGTTATGAACGCGTTCTCACTGAACCGGACTTCTCAAGCCTCCCCTATCTGCAAGCTGTAGCCAAGGAAGCACTGCGGTTGCATCCTCCAACCCCTCTCATGCTCCCTCACCGCTCCAACGCCCACGTCAAGATCGGTGGGTACGACATCCCCAAGGGGTCGAACGTCCACGTTAACGTATGGGCTGTTGCACGCGATCCTGCTGTGTGGAAGAACCCCTCGGAGTTCAGGCCAGAGAGGTTCTTCGAGGAGGATGTCGATATGAAGGGACACGATTATCGGCTCCTCCCGTTCGGTGCGGGAAGAAGAGTGTGCCCCGGTGCCCAGCTGGGTATCAATTTGGTGACATCCATGATAGGCCACCTCTTGCACCACTTCCACTGGGAGAGTCCGGAGGAGATCGACCTCGGGGAGAACCCCGGGCTCGTCACCTACATGAAGACTCCATTGGAGGCAGTGGCTACTCCTAGATTACCTTCGAATCTGTACAAGCGTATTGCTGCAGACTTGTAAACTTAAGGTTTGCTTGAAATCTGATACGTTTGCTGCATAGAGTTCGATGTTTAGAAATGTTTGTATTGGTAGAGAGAGAAGTTTGTTACTCTTTATGTTCAACTGGAGCATAACCACGTTCTTATTGATTTCCTGTTGCATTATACTCCCTCCGCCCCATTGATAATGACATTTTTTCTCTTTTCGATTTGTCTCATTTGAAATGATCCATTTTCAAAAAAAAAAAGTATTATATTCTTTTATATTTTATCATTCATTCTCTCACCATCTCATTCATCTTCTTCTTTTTATTTTATCACTTACTCTACTTTCTTAATTTTCGTGCCGAAAAGCCAATAAACTATTATCAATAGGGCGGAGGCTTTCTTAATTCTCGTGCCGAAAAGCCAATAAACTATTATCAATAGGGCGGAGGGAGTATTATTTACGATCAGATTTCATCCAAAATATGAAGCAAAGTCAAACCCAACTTCTTCAAAAACTCATCAGTTATCACTCCAAAATATGTATTTCCATACTTTTTAGTTATTTATGTATTCTTCTAAAATAATAATTATTAAGTTATTATCAATCTCATAAATGAACAATTTGTCATTTTCAATTTCTTTTTTGATCACATTTCAAAGAGCAAAAAGAGACAAAATCAAAGGGGTGATGGAGCATAAAAATAATTTACCATCAATCTATTTATAATAATACTACTATTTTATAATATAATTATAACTATTCATTTAATTATATTAATTTACTTTTCTGAAGTAATTTATAATTTTAATAATGTGTTGTAACGGGTTAGGATGATGTGGGGCGGGCCGGATCTAGGTCCGATTCAATAGCAATACGACGATGTCATTCCTACACGGCGGCTTCATTTGAGGTTTGGGGTTTTAGGGTTTTCTCGCTGCTTCTCTCTTTCTCACCTAGCCATGACTGCCCAAAACCAAGAAGAGCTCCTAGCGGCACTTCTCGAGCAGCAAAAAGTTGATGTAATTTATTTCCTTTTCTCTCTAGTTGTTTAACTTTTTTTTTTGGATCTAGATTTTTGGAGTTGTATGCGTCTTGATTTTCTTTTTCCCTTCGTTTTTTTATTTTTTATTTTTTATTTTTTTTTGTGAATGCCATTGTTTTATGGACAAGTTCTCTTTATCTGCCCCCGTCTCAATGTGGTAATTTTGCTATATGATTTTTTTTAATTCATTGCTAACTCTGCACATGTTCTAGGGGTGGTAGAACTACATTTTGTTCACTTGTGGTTCATCTAGGAATTGAATCTTGCGATAGTGTATTCATTTACCATTCTTATCCGGTTGTATTTTGTTAGGTTGATGAGCCTGTGGTAGAGGATGACGACGAGGATGAGGATGATGACGAAGAGGATGAAGATGACGCGGAAGGTTTGTTTATGAGTTCCTGAAGCTTGATTAGCCGTCCGCAACTCATTTATGTTACAAGTTTGGGTTTCATGATTTAGCATTGAACAAAAGATAATGTGAGAATTTAGTAAAGTCTATTCATTTGTATGATAAGTTAGCAATGATAACCTTGGATTTTAATGTTTAGAAGTGAGTTATGCTTCTTATGTATGTACTATGTGATATTGTGATTGTTGATGCACATATAATGTATCGACTTGATATCTCCAACTACATTTTTGAGTGAAATGTATTAGATATTTTGTGTAAGTTCCATTTTCAGTCTCGGAGAAAGTAATTTTGAATTCTTGAATTATAGACCTTATCATATTGTGGCTTTCTTTTGAAGGGTTCATTTGGAGCGTATTATTCTTTTTGGCCTATTAAATGGATAGTTTTGAGTTTGAGCGTTATATTAATCTTCTGACCTTTTCTGTTATCTTCGATGTTGTGTGTGCTTATGTTTTTTTTGCCTTCCTGTTATCGGCTGGGTTTATTTCCGCTGTTTTACTGACTGCTTGTTGAAATGATGGTTACCGTTATGTTGTTTCTTGTGCTCAATATTGGTTCTTTAGATATTTAAGATGGGAAATAGAAAATAGAAGACAGGAATGGTATACTGCCAAAGCATACCAGGATCTTCCCTTTTAGCTCCCTGCATAACTGAAGTTTTAGACCTCTGCCATTTACCAGGATAAGTTTCACACGTCGCTCTAACCTCTACGGTGCCTGTTTCTTGTATATGATCGCTGAACATATTACTATACCCATTTCATTTATTTCGACAGACATTATTAATTCTTTTATGTTATTATCTGCTTAACAATTTCATAGTGAAGATGGGAGTCTGTCTTGCTGTGGCCTGTAAATAAATGCTCTCCCGTAGTTGGTTGTTGTTCACCATATTAAACGGATTGTGATTTCTGTTTTGTTCTAGCTGTTTACACTTTATTTTTGCAGATACAATGTGAATGTTTATGGGAAAAAGCTGATATGCATCATAGACCTTTTCTAACATAAAATTATTGATCAGGACATCAAGATGGGGATGCAAGTGGTAGGTTAAAGCAAAGCAGAAGTGAAAAGAAAAGCCGCAAGGCAATGCTAAAGCTAGGAATGAAGTCCATTCCCGGTGTTAGTCGCGTTACAGTCAAGAAAAGCAAAAATGTTGGTACTTTTGCGTCTACCTCTATTTTCGCGAACTATTCTATCTTTCTGATTCATGCATGTTTAATTGCATAACACTCCTGTTCTCTCAGATTCTATTCATCATCTCAAAACCAGACGTCTTCAAGAGCCCAACATCCGATACGTACGTCATTTTTGGTGAGGCAAAGATAGAAGACTTAAGCTCACAACTCCAGACTCAGGCTGCGGAGCAGTTTAAAGCACCAGACTTGAGCAATGTGATTCAGAAGCCCGAAGCATCGGCTCTGGCTCAGGACGACGAAGAAGTTGATGAGACCGGAGTCGAACCAAAGGATATCGAGTTGGTCATGACCCAAGCTGGTGTTTCAAGGCCAAAGGCTGTTAAGGCTCTCAAAGCTGCTGATGGAGATATAGTTTCTGCAATTATGGAGCTGACCACCTAAAAGAACGGTAGATGATTTATGCAACTAGTACTATATATATATAATTCACCTTGCAACTTTTCATGTGTTCTTGTTGTTTATTACTGGCCATTTTCTGTTCATCTTATGACATTAAACTGCTATTATCACAGATTGATCTTGATCTTTCTCATAATGTCTTGCAAATCTTTTTAGTCAATTTTTTGCAATATTTTAAATAATTATTGTTCTAAGTTTCTTCATCTAGAAGCCACAGGAAAAGGCACAGATGTCACCAGATTAAAGCTACGTCATGTCTTACCTCATTACTTGACTAAAGAATTGACTCCTCACTTCTTTAATCTGGTTTCTTGATTATTATAATTATTATTATTTCGAAACAATTGACTCATTAATTTAGTATTCATTTAAACCAGAATTCTTGTTTAGGACGAAATAAAGAAGCATCCAACAGCCGTCGAAATTGCCCACCCAAAACTAAAAAGCAATCTTCCCCAGCATGTCATATTTTGATTGATAATGTAAAAAAACATAAAGAATTAGATTCATTAATCTTTCAACGTATACGGTATATCATGTATTTACATAGATTCCAAAGTCGTCATTAAAAAATCTACTAGACTACCAATAATATCACCTTACGTGACATCCAATCGATTTCTATGGTCGACTAAGGCTGCGCACGTGGGAATTATCTTTACGATCATTGATCACCTTCTTCAACTAAATTATAGTAGTAGTTATTATTTTTTCCTTCCGTTCCAAATATATTGTCCCAAATTTATATACTTATTAACAATTTTTTGTGCTTAATTAAATATTTCATTAATTTTTAGAAATTTAATTAATATAATAATATAGAAAAAGACAATTTTATCCAACTTTTATAATAACAAATAAAATTATGTTATTAACTTTTTAGTAATTTACTTTAATTTACTCATATCTCAATACCAACATTTATCTAATTTTCATATCATTAATTTTTTTCTTAATATGTGTGAAAAGTCATATAGGCATATATATTCAGAACGGAGAGTATCAACTTATGAAGTTCTAATAATTTATTAACCATATGAAAATGAAAATTACACCTGACTCCACTTATTAAGAGGTATTGGTGAAATTCAATTTGTAATTTCGTAGCTATAAGACAATTTACTCTACTACTACCATTAACTACTTAAAAAAAATTAAAAAAAAAAACCCAAATAATTACATCGTCAGAAAATTATTACTATATTCTATGTATTTGGTAGCATAGGGAAAAACTCTGAGCTTGCGGGTCATCCAAGTATTTCCACAGAAACTTCTATTTATTCCCTTTTTCCTCCACGCTTCCTCTCTCCTAATCAATCCGAATATTTTTCCATTTTTCTCCCATTTGATTCAATCTCACACCACCTTCCAAGAAACACCCATTTTGCGGATCACCTAATTATGTCCACATACAGTTAACATACCTATATATACACCATCCAATTCCCACACAAATCTTACTAAAATCTTTGTCCCACCATCACGAAAAAAATGAACACAAATCAAACACTTGCTAAGAGAGGCTACAAGGGTAAGAGAAAGAATGATTCTCTTAAAGTAGTCTACATTTCTAGCCCCATGAAGGTCAAGACTAGCGCCTCCAAATTCAGGTCACTTGTTCAACAGCTCACCGGAAAAAACTCAGACATATCGCAGTATATGGACGATAGTAGCTACGGAGAGAGAGACTTCTATCATTGTGATGATGAGTCGTTAGCGAGGGAAACCAGCGACCGCTACCAGACCTATTCGTCGGTGTCCCGGGACGATACGCCCACGAGCTCGGACTCGTTCCCGGGCACCGCGGATAATGTGTTCAGAGAGCAGTTTGGAGGGATTTTTGCGATGAATTCATTCTATGATCCCTCTGAACTAGACGTTCTAGGAAGCTTCGATGAGTTGCTATGAAGTCTTTTTTTTTTTTTTTTAATTACGATGATTGTATAATATATGTTCATACCTGGCTTAGTAGTATGTATTACGCTGAGGTAGCTTGGATCAGATGATTTTTTATTCAGACATGAAAGATTTCTAATTTCTAGCTTCCAACATTCAAAACTATACATTAAATAATTTTGTTTGTGATAATATGAAATAATCGAATTTGCTAAAATGACGTTTTTTTTTTGATGATGAGGCTAACCATAACGTTAAGTATTTTTTTTTTGGATGATTTAAAGTAATCGAATTTTGTTTGTAGGCAACACATAACGGTTTTAATGAGATTTGAACCCATGACCTATCGGTCCCAGGTTACCCACCTTCACCGCTACGTCATCCCACTGGACAAATGTTGTAGTTTTTAGTAGACGTGAAGCTTGAGGACTAGAGAAACATAACGTACGGAAGATGAGCAATTATAGGATAAAGTTGCCAGCTGTGGTAAAAATAAGATAATTTTAAAAAATGAATTTAGACTTGCGACCGAAATTCTTGAAACCCATGCCTTTGAAGTCAATTACACTATTTTGATGATTGGATTTTGATCATATTGACCATTTCTTATGTTTACTGTCTAAATAGTTCATAACTTCATACAGGTTGCAAATGAATAATAAATAAATCAATATTTTTGTTTTAATTCGATATTCATATTCAAAATATGATATTCGAAATATTTAAATTCGGGTGGTATTCAAATATAAATATTAATTTATAATATTTGATTTGTTAATACTATTATTTAATATAATTATAATATTTAAAAATATTTATACATGCAATTTTTCTTTTCAAACTTATTTTTATTGTAAATACTTCTTCCCACAAAGCTAGTCTCATTTCTTTTGAGTCCGGTGATGTGGACACGTAGTTCCGTCGCTGTTAGAACCGCGCGCACCAAATAAATTTATAAGTAAGAACACCTGCACAGAAACTATACTGGACAAGTACAGTGACAAGCAAGATGTCGATCCTTAGGGAACGGTTGATTAAGCAACAATTCTACTGACCTAAAGGGGTTTGGCTAGCAGCCACAATAAATTTTGGGTGTTCTATAACTAGGCAGAAAGATAACATAAAATAATCAACAATCAAATAACAAGATATAAAAGCAATCCAGCCAAGGTAATTCCACACCACCCCCTGTCCGATCCTAAATTACTATGTGAATCAGTTTTAGTTAAGGTTATCTGGCTAGGACGCTGTGTTGAGCACAGAGACGTCCATTCCTTTTATTACGCTGGGACTGCCATGTTGAGCATAGAAACAGTCCCCTACCCAGGTGACTACCCTACCTTGTTTAGCATTGACTAGGGAGGCACTAAGGAGCATTAAGAACAAATGAACCAAATCAAGGCATCTACCGATGTTTAGCATTCAAAGCAGAAAACCCAGCTAGTCTACGTCTGCCCAGAAAGATGTGCACCTGCGCAGGTTGATCAGATCTAAGCAGTTCTCAACTATCTCAAACAGAGTTCAACTAAAACCTATACTTAACCAATTATCAAGCACGTTTTCACATCTCACGGATTCTTAGGGGTGGTGCCTCATTACCTCGGCCAGATCTGGGAAATTAGCTACTCATATTTACTAAGGACATAAAACTAGGCATGTAAAAATAAAACATGAAGCAGATCTGAAACTTAGGGTTGAAACAACAAACTTTCATAAAACAGTAAAGAACTAGCATGAACTTTTAACTAAAAATAACAAGAAACAACATTGTACGAAAGCAAAGGCATTTATATGTAAAGGCATAATATGGACAGAAAGCATGCAGTAAATTAACTTAGTTATGAATAGAAGAGAAATTTAACTTCGAACATGAAAGAGTAAATGAAAGCATTAAAGACTGAATTTAAGTATTGTAAATAAGCTAACCGATAACATTCACAACAGAAAGTCTTCTCCTTGGAGAGCTTCAAGCTAGTCTAGGCAGAGAAATAAAGAAGTTCTTGAATTACATTAATGGAGGAAATTTTAGAGAGTTTTCTAGAGAGGAACAAGCTATATCCATTGAAAATGTAAGTATGAAAAGATATATATATATAGCTCGTTCCCTCCTCTATTGCCTTCACAAAATATCTGGAGTAGGTGAGTAGGACTGTAGCAGGTATGGGCATGCTGATCAGAAGTAAGGCTATGCTGTAGCTCCTAAGTCCCTAGTTCCCGCCAAAAATTGCTAGAATGACGTGGGCCGGGTTTTGGGCCTGTTTCAGCATCTTTTCTTCTCAATTTTCGGCCCGATGGAATCTGCATTAATTCTGGCCTGTTTTCAGGCCATTTCTCCGGTCTTCTGGGCAGTTCCATCATTCTTGTTCAGAAGCCTTCTTGATCCAGCAGCACCATATTTTCTTCTTATTCTCTCCACATCCAGACCATTTATTTGGATTAACATAACAAAAACGCACAAATCAAATGGATAAAAGGGCTACAAATCTAGGCTCATCATCCGGTTATTAAAGAGAGTTGTTAGTATGCATCATTAAATTATGTATAAATTTTAACCACAAGATCTTGTTATTTTAAGAAACGAAACAAAATCTATCGAACACTCAAATTAAAAAAATGAGATAAAATCTATGGACTGAGAGGAACATATATAATTTGAAACGAATACGAACTGAATAGTAAAACAGTAGTAAATAAATACTAAAACGAAGAATGAGTTGAACATTCTAATCGAATATCAATATTAAAACAAACACGAACCCCGGATTTTTTCTTGGACTTTAATTTTATATATTTTTGGAAAAATTATTAATTATTTCCCCTAAATTGCAATATGCACCCCTAATTCTATATAATCAAGGACCGCTTCCATGTCGGTACCTGTTACTTCATCCACACGTGGAAAACTGAGAAATCAATCACACTATATATATTTATATATATATAGAGAAATATATAATCAATTATGAAAGTGTTACAAAATCTGAAACTGGTAGTACCAACTGTTTTCATGACAACAGACATAATAGACGAACAACATTATTGATTCAATGTAGCCTTTGCGGAATCATAGATCCTGAAATAGCAAATTGATATTCATAGAGGGCCTATGCAGGCTTACCTTGGAGGCGGAGTGTGAACACATACAAGGATAATAGAACCGCTTTGAGATTCTCCTTGGCTGATTCATCAAGCAAGTTGCCATCACCATCAAATTTTGCAGGCGGATCAAATGCATTCAGGAAAAACTCTGGTTTGTTGATGAAATGAAGATCGAGGTAAACGCCTATTTGGCGGAGATGGTAGTGTGATCGCCCTCCACCAAAACCTCCTCCGGTGCTCACGATTGCAGCAGCTTTATCACCCCACACATTTGGTGGCCGTGATGCCCAATCAATAGCATTTTTCAGAGGCCCTTGTGGAATCATAAACATAAATGCAAGTTAAGGGAAGATGCTTATGAAGATGATGGATTGAAGAATAAAATTCTAGAACTTAATTCACTTGAGCAAGTGATCATTTCCTAATCTGTAAGAGGAACATATATTGGCCTAATATTTCACCATATGATGACATTAGAAAACCATTCTTGTCTGTAGAATTTATATTACTAACCTCCATCTATATATATCAGTTTACTGTTCTTAGTTTAGTAGATGTAACTTCATACTATGTAGAAACAGTTAGTTATGCTCTCTTTCATTTACTTATGATTACATCCTCAAAGAAGAGATAACTCATTATCATGATGCAACTCCAATGACTAGTAGCTAACCAGTTAACTATTTTACCAATATATCAAACTGTAAATGAAGGGAAGATGTAAGCTCAGCTCAGTCCTATTCTATCAAGAAGATAGTGTACACGAATTCGAGAACAAATGCTTTGTTACTCACATTTATACAAACTACTCTGTTACATTAATTTAACTGCATTGCAATTATTTAGACTGTCATGGAAAGAGGAGGATGAATCAGGATCCAAGGTTTACAATAAAAACAAAAAACCTTAAGCAAAAAAGGCCCACAACCAGAACAGACACCATTTCTGCTGTCTCTGTTCCTTCTGTCCCTCGTTTTTCATTTTACTCACGTTTTTCTCACATCATTCTACAGAGCTATGTTAGACACACATAAAGAAGTTCAATGGATACGTCATTATCATTATCGTCCTCGATAGATAAGACTACATTCACAGCCAATTGTTTAAACTTACTTTTGAAAATGAACATGAATCACAACTCATCATCACCGTAAAATGATTTCAGAAAAAGGAAATCATATTAAATTACGAAAAACATTGCAATCATCAACGTAATATTATGAACTCAATAGAAATGCTATAATAATTTACCAGCAAAATCAACATCATAGCAAAAGGCGTACAGATCGAAATCGAAGTAGATAACAAGATGAGGTTCCGATTAGTACCGGTGACGGAGTAGTTGTATTCAGGCGAAGCAAAGAGGAAACTATCCGCAGCAAGGATCTTCCCCCTGAAAGCCTCCACAGCAGGCGGATAAGTTCCATTCACCTCGAGATCCGTGTTCAGGAATGGCAATTCCGATATATCGACGTACTCAACCTCAAGACCTTTTACCGACTTGGATACATCGATCGCTAAATCAACAATGCGAAAAATCAAAAACAAAAAAATTTATCGTCAATTACTTCAAAATCGAGAAATTGTTATTACTACGCTAGAAACGCGGCAGAGCAGATTACCTGCACGGATGAGTCCGCCATTGTTGGAACCTTTACGGAGGGAACCGCAGAGAGCAGCGACTTTGATAACTGGAGAAGGCAGTATTACTGAAGCCACCATTGATGATTTTCTCTCTCAGGCAAATAATTAGCAGAAGAAAACACACACATATATACTAAATATAAGGTATAAATATCTGTGTGTTGTGACTTGTGACTCTGCCAAGAATGTGGGAATGAAAAAAATTGAAAAAGCGAGTTGACCAGAACGAACCAACTTAGTTTGGATCTAAAAATACTAATATAAAATATAAAACTATAAAAAGTCTCGATTATTGCATCCACTAATTAAATTAAATGTGATTTGGTAATATTAATGTCTTGATCAACTAAAACATGTTTAGTGTCTTAATCATTACTCCACCGCTATAAAAATAGTCTTTTAGTTTTAGCCCAATAGTTTCAAAATCTGATTTTTGTACAGTTTTGATTTTCTTTCTCACAATCTTGTATCCCGTTAGTGTCTTACTGACATTTTATCAAAAATATCTAAGTGTTTATGATAATTCTAAATTCAAATCATAAACACCTAACTGTTTATCATTGAAAATGGTAATAGAACACACCTAAGACACGAAATTGTGGGACGGAAGCTCCTATGAGATTTTTTTGTATATTTTGATTTTTCGCCCCGTCCCCTTTCAAAACTTCAAATTCCACTTGGTAATCCTAGATCCTCTTCACACAGTTGATACATTCTAAGAAAAACCAAAATAACACTCCAACTCATTCCAAATGTTTGGTTTCCCCAAACCCTAAACCCTAATCCCCCACCTTTGTTAATAGTTGCGGTTAGCCACCCCTATATAATTTCCATCCAATTAACGGTTAATTTTAGGGATTAAAAAAAAACTTTCTATACAAATATTTCATATTATCTCAATTACACCTTATTGATTTGCCAAAACGATTTCCGTTAATAAAAATTTGACAGTCATTTCATCAAACACTAAACGTTTCATCTTTACATCACCGTATTTTGCATACATATTTGTAATGGTCTTATGTAAACAAGGTAATGCCTAAACCTTATATGACTGAGAAATGGTCGTGAGCCATTTGCTGCTCTATCTTTCGCTGATCGGTGCATTTCTTGAAGAGTGTCAATATACAATCTTGCTTTGGGGTGGATTGAACGGCGATCAGATAGGCTAAGAATAAGGAGATCGCCATTTGGGACCTTTTTGAGAATGCCCTTATCATCTATTACACCAGAAACTTGTCGGAGTTCTCTACTTTCTTCCATTTCTAAGCGTTGACCTGGTCGTAATGAGGAGTGGAAATTGCGAGATGGTGTAGATACTAGACATTTGAGTGCAATGTTAAGTTTTATAATTTTTTTGCAGGTGGAATTTGGCCGGGAATGTACTCTAGATTTCATGAAACTATTTAAATTTGTGGAAATATATGTTTATACCCATTCCCCTTAAAAAAAATATAAAACTACCCGCCCACTATAATTATTGTTACAAAATACCCAAGTTTATTAATTTACCCTCACTTTTCACTTGTTTTATGTGAGATTTGACTAACATGTTATGTCCCAATAATTGTGCCAACGAGTGTCGAGGGGAGCCTACGGGTGCCGACGAGTGCCGATGGTGAGCCTACGGGTGCTGACGGTGAGCCGATTTTCGTCAGATGTGCACTGCCTTGAGTGCCGATGGAGTGCCTATGAAGTGCCTATGGGTGCTACAGAGAGCCTAAAATTTCTATCAGCACCATAGGCACTCCATCGGCACTGAAACGAAATTTTGAATATCAATCCAAATGACGAAAATATGAAGGTAATTTGGTAATGTTGGGTATTTGGTGAACATAACTTTAAGAAATGGATAGTATTGTCTTATTTTTAGTGGGAATGTGTATTTGAGCAAATGCCTCATTAAATTTTATTCTCATTTTCGCACAATAAGGTATAATAATTGACAAAATATGAAGTATTGTATAGAGATTTTTTTGTCCCTAATTTTAACTGCTAACTGGAGGGAATTTTATAGGGGTGGCTAACCTCAACTATTAATAAATGTGGCAGGTGTATTCCTTTTTAAGTGAATAGATTGGGAGGCAAATCAAACATTTGGAATAGGTTGGGAGTGTGATTAGGTTTTTTCCTACATTCTAATGAGATTTTTGATGTAATATCCAAGTTTGTCAGCACAAAACTATCCAATCAAATAAGAATTATCTATAATATATCCAAGTTTACAAATATTGTCCAACCATATGCCCAATTAATTAGTGCTCGACTGCTTGGCACAATTCGACAAGGCAAGTGTCCTATCATGTCCGAGTATGTGCCCATCGATAGGGCACGTGCTAAATCAGTATTGTCGATGGAAATTCAAGAAAACACCATGAATTATTGGAAAGAGTGTCTTTTCTCAAAAAGTGGGAATATTTTTTCTATGATTGAGTAGTTTTGTGTTTTATTTAAGAGAATTGACTAGTATTGAATAATACTACTATTTGTTTTGTGGTCGAAGATCACATATTTGATCATACCATTATCATTATAGTAAACATTACTTAGTGATATTGTTCACCTCACATAGTGGTCGCAACTTAACCTTGTCATAAAAAAAGTGTTCCAACCATTTTTTATCTAAAGACTATTTTATTTTAAATAAGTAAAATAGTATTGAAAAATCTATTTAATTGCTCTCTATATATTTACCTGGGATCAATTTTTATTTCACTTTTTTCATATCCAATTTATATTTACTAATAAAATAGTAACATGTATTTTTATTTAATAAAAATGATAATAGATTTGTTAACATTAGGGAATGAGTTATTTTAAATAATTTAGGATTAAATAGAGAATATATGTTGCAATTTCATTAGTGTCATAAATTGAACATTGAAAAATTAAAATGCTAACACAAATTAAATACAATCTGAATTTAGAAATATTAGACCATTCCTTTTTACCTAGCTTTAGTTTTGCACTTCTATAAGATATTTTTAAAATAATACTAACACCCACTAATATATTTTGTTTCGAATTCTTTGGAGAGTGGCAATCCAAAATGCAACGTCTCTATCATTATTGAGCAACCACATGCAATTTCTGCAATATCACGTTACAAGATACTATTTACATCTAAGTGGGCTAGCCCACTTATGATGCTTATAAAATGAGCTTGACCACACTAGGCCTGCATGCCTTATAAATATAATATATTATACACAAAAGTTATAGGATATTTATAAGTGGAACTTGGAATGGAGAAGAATAATATTAATGCTTTATACTAGTATTTTTTTTTATTTTTTTATGACGAGGAACCCGCAGCCTCTACTTTTGGTGCGCACAGCCTCGCTCCTGTGCAATAGCATGCAAACTACTCAGGAGAGTTAAACCATCATAAGGTGACAAAGCACACGTAGCGTTTCCAGTGGGATTTGAACTCATTACCTTTCGATCCCAGGTCACCCACCTTCACCGCTACGTCATCCTACGAGGACAAAAAAACTCATGCTTTATACTATTATTTGTTAAGAGAGAGTGGAAGTCGGTGTGCTTTTCTTCCTATTGTGATATAATTTATTTTAGGGCATAACCCTACTTGTTGGTATAAGTAGTACCTTGTCCTTTTATTAAATGTCTATATCCCATTACTCCAAATCAACATTCTCTGCGTCACACTAACATAAGGAAAATTACAAAACATGGACAACGAATACATCTGCATTATAAAGGGGATCTTCCCCTCTCTCTCTCTAGATTAGGCTAAATGGAGTAGGGGGCAAAAGTAAATGGAATACAGCCTGGTATCAAACACCATTTGAACAGTTTTGAGATCTCTTCTATCTATGGGCAACTGCACATGTGCGATCGAAAGTCTTAATATAGCAAATAATGTTACCGTCATAGTGATGAAAATCTTACGTTATGTTATTGTAAGAGAATTACAGATTGCCTCAATCCAAATAATTTTAGCATCCTTCATTATCCAAAACGTACATACATGCTGTAGCACTTTTCAATCTCAATTGGGGTGCATAGAATTTTTTATTGGATTAATTGCAATTAATGTTTGTTAAAATCACTTCTAAATCATTGCAATTACTCTATGAAATAACACATTAATATAGGAGATTTTGATTGGTTTTTCTTTTTATATGGGAATTCTACACTAAAACAAATTGTCGATTAGGCAGTTTTTTTCAACACAAAATCTCGATTTTTATCACAATTGCTAAATCGTGTTAGTTTGCACCGGAGTTGCAAGATTTATAAATAAAAATATTAAAATATAAATGGAGAGGAATTTGGATCTAGTTCTAATCATTTTTGGATTTTTAATGAGTTTACTGGTGGGCCTAAAGATAATGAAAATGACTATAGTATTCATACTTTTATAGTGAAACTAGAAATCATGGAAAGCTTGTGATATTGAGTTGGAATAAATCCTAAATGATTCGATAGTGGGCGTTTTACAACAAATTAGAGCCACTAATACTATTTCCCCAAAACATCATAAGATTCCTACAAATTCTTCTATTCTCACTTGGGGACTTAGCGGAGAATTGTAATATTTTATGGATAAATGTCACAATTCGAATCTCTTTAATTAATAATTATATATAAATCGAGCATGTTGTATATGATTAATCTTTTATTATGTATCTAATTATATAAGAACATAATTTATCCATCCTTTCGTCTCGAATAACCGTTGTGAATTCTTCTCGTCGTACAAAAAAAGTTTCACTCCGAATATTATCTTATTCTAGAAAATTTTGAATAGCAACACAATTCCAACTATAAATATCCATCCATCCAATCTCTGACTACACCATCCCCACAGACAAAATGGCTACTCTCCTCTTCACACTTACCACTCTCTTTCTCTCACTAGCCCAATCCGAAGCCCTTAACTGCAATATTGCAGCAGACCAAGGCTCAACCCTCCAACTGATCCACGTCAACAGCCCCTGCTCCCCCTTCAGACCCAAAACCCCTCTCTCATGGCAGGACTCCGTCCTCCAAATGCAGGCCAGCGACCGCGCCCGCCTCCTATACTTCTCCAGCCTCCTCGCCAGCCGGAGCATCGTGCCGATAGCCTCCGGCAGGGACGTCACCCAGAACCCTACCTACATTCTGAGGGCCAAGATCGGCAAGCCGGCGCAGACGCTGCTCATGGCCGTCGACACCAGCAACGACGCCGCATGGGTCCCATGCACCGGCTGCGTCGGCTGCTCCTCCACCACTTTCAACCCTAAGAAGTCGGCTTCCTTCAAGCCCATGACCTGCGGCGCCCCACAGTGTAAACAGGTACTTCACGTGCCGCCGTGGAAAATGTCCTTTTATTTTTATTTTTATTTTTTCAGTCAAGTGTTGGATAGTGTCTTGTTGTGATTGTTCTTTGCTCTGCGTTTGCTTGTCCATTTATGGAGGTGCAGTGTGACCCGTAAACTAAACATTCTTTTGTCAGGGCTGAAATAATAAATAAGCAAATCTAGGGGTTTAATAGTAAATTTGAAAAATATATATTTTAAAAGTTCGGATTAATTTCGTAATTTAGGGTGTGGGCCCCTTAACTAGGGGTGGTCGCGGGATGGGTACCCACGCTCGGGTACCCGTTTGCGGATACCCGCGCCTGCGGATAATTGATTTTAATACTCATTCCCGTTTCCGCATAGAGCGGGTACCCGCGCGGATAAGGTACGGGTACGGATTTACCCGCAAATATTACCACATATTTATAATATATTTAAATTCATAAATAAAAAATTAAAAAATACCAATAAATGAAATTTTAAAAACATAAATTAAAATTAAAAAATATCAATATATTTAAACCACTAAATAGGACTATAGGAGTAGATAATCTGTTTTATAAACTATGTTCCAATGGTGTTTCACCATAAATTATAATTATAAAACCGACCATATGATTATCAACTATGAAACCATAGATTCTTATAATTAAAATTACCGTGGAAAACTGTTTAGTCACACTCTAGTGCTAGCACAAAACATGCAAACGGGTACCCGCGTCGTCCTGTGCCCACCTCTACGCAAGAGGACCTCATGTAAAAAAATTGTATATTAATGCGGGTACCCGTTCGGGAACGGGTATCTAAGAATAAAACCTGTTCCCGTTCCCGACCCGCTTGATTTTTTGCGGATATCCGTACCCGTTTTTCCCGACCCGAACGGGACGGGTATGAGCGCGGGAACCCGAATTGTTTGCCCACCCCTACCCTTAACTCCAATTCGGATCTTCTGGCCCATTTTGTGAAGACCACTTAGTGGTCCACCAATCACGCGGTGCCATGTGTGTTTTTACCAGTAAACAAATATTATAATATTAACTACATGGCCCATCAATATACATGTGGCCCCGTGTGATTGATGGGCCACTGAGTGGTCCGCTCAAAAATGGGTCAGACGATCCTGAGCGCCTTAACCCTGTTCAAAATTAGTGATGGATCCAAAAACTAAAATTTAGTGATAGAAATTTAGATATTAAGCAATCCAGATTTATGAGTACAAATATATAATTTAGAAAAATAAAATTTTAAAATATATCAAAAATAATTTCAGAAATTGGACAATTTGACGGGTGTATGTATGTCCCTATCGTAGATATGCCTGTGTTTGTAATTATTGCTTGATTCTAATAATACAAGGGAAAGAAAACAACTCGTGGATTACTCAATATTTAAATCCAAGTTTATTTCGAGATCTGTAATTGTAATTTTTTGTATGGATCTAAATATGAGCATTGTCCGATGAATTAAGATCCGGAGTCGCTAAATATTTTTTCCGTAGTAAATTTGTAAAACAACTCATATACAATTAAACCTCAATAAAATAATAACCTTGGATCGAGAAAAAATTTTCATTTAACGAGGTTATTACTTTATCGAACATTATTTAAGTACATTGACCTATATCGGGACCGAAAGAAATTATTATCTTAGCGAGATTATTACTTTATGGAGGTTTAACTGCAGTCTAAACTATACCTACATTCTAGGAGAATATAATCATACATTTTAATAATATTAACTCTCTTAAGCATGAAATAGGTAACAAATCCAAGCTGCAGAGGCACCTCCTGTGGGTTCAACCAGACCTACGGCGGATCCATAATCGCCGCCACCCTCGCGCAGGACAATATCACCCTGGCGACGGATTCCGTCGCCGGCTACACCTTCGGTTGCATCACGAAGGCGACTGGTACATCCCTCCCGGCGCAAGGACTATTGGGCCTGGGCCGAGGCCCACTATCTCTTTTGACCCAAACATCAAGCCTCTACCAATCCACTTTCTCGTACTGCCTCCCCGGCTATAAATCGATGAACTTCAGCGGGTCGTTGCGATTGGGGCCCAACAGCCAGCCCAAGAAGATCCGTACCACTCCATTGCTCAAAAACCCGAGAAGATCGTCGTTTTATTACGTCAGTCTTTTGGGCATGAGGGTTGGAAAGAGAGTCGTCGCGATTCCTCCTGCTGCTTTCGCTTTCGATCCTTCCACCGGAGCTGGAACAATCATCGATTCAGGTTAATTTATGAATTTACATGTGAATCGATCTCTTATCTGTGTATATGGACAGATCTGAATTTGTTGGTGTGATTTGTTGTTTGGAAAAGGCACGGTGTTTACGATCCTCGTGAAGTCCGCCTACACGGCCGTGAGAGATGAGTTCCGGCGGCAGATGGGGAAAGCAGTCGTGTCGACGCTCGGCGGATTCGACACGTGCTACACGGTTCCGGTGACAGTGCCGACCATAACTTTCATGTTCTCCGGATTGAACATGAGCATCCCTCAGGATAATTTCCTGATCCGCAGCTCCGCCGGGACCACCTCCTGCCTGGCCATGGCGGCGTCCCCCGACGCCGGTGTCAACTCCGTTCTTAACGTGATCGCGTCGTTCCAGCAGCAGAACCACCGCATTCTCGTCGACGTTCCCAACTCGAAGCTCGGCGTTGCGCGTGAGGCATGCAGCTAGATATACCTCTACCTGGTTTTATGTTTTCCTTCTTTAAACTATGTCGTAATTTGGGATTTTTGTAAGAATCCAATGAAAAGATGTTGTACTCGAACTGAAATTAGAAATGAAATGATGTTTTAGTATCTAACTTAGACCGGGTTTATGATTTGCTATTAGACTTTTCTACATGAGGTTGCATTACTCTAAACCACTTCGTCTATATGAGTTTTCATAAAAAATACAAGAAAATTTGGATTTTTACACGATTTAAAAGGTTTCTAGTAGCACCTAGCTAGCTATATTTATGCTACTCTCATACATACTCAAAAGAAATGTCAATGGGGTGATATGAGAATGGGAAATACTACCTTTGTCCTGCTGTTAGAAGCGCATTTGAGTGTGATAATGAGAGAGTAGGGGAGAGAATATGGATGAAATAATAAGTGTAAATGATAAAATCATAGAGATTAAATGATAAAGTATGAAAGAGAAATGAGTATAATAATGAAACTGAATGATAAAGTATGAGAGATAAGATGATAAAGCAGGGAAGAGATGGTAACTTTTTACTAATTTAGAACGCCGCCATTTATAGAGAGACATTTGAATTAAGAAAGGTCGCCGCTAATAGTAGGACGGAGGTAGTACATCATTGTTGGCATCTTATGAACGAGTGTGGGGAGATCGAAAAATTTGTATTATAAAATGTTTGAAGACAAAAGAGGAAATTAAGAAGAAGAAAAAAAAAGAAGAATAAGTAATAATTCCTAATTGGAGAACCAATTCTTGGTGCGATTATGGTCCTTTTTCATTAGATATTTCAAGTGGAAAGAATACTACAAATTGTGAAGGGTCACTAAAAAGAGCAAAATCTTGGAGATATATTTGGCAGGGCTGAAGATTTTGGTATTGACTTATTGGTTAAAAGGAAACAAGTGGTGGTGAAAATCCGCCGTCACCACCCACCACCGCGGCCGACTTCATGGTTGGATTTCATATCAACACTAGCGGACAAAACTCCTCACTTCAAGAAACTCTATTAAATATACCACCAAAAAAAGATGTGGCATTAAACGTGTCGGTATCAATAAAGTCACTATTGGAGTTATGCCGAGTTCGTTCATTGTCTCTTGCTGACCATGTAGAGTCAAGTTTCTTATTATTCCATCACTTCCGTCCCACTTATCATATAATTCTTTTCGGGCCGTTTCATCCGATTTTTTATATTTCTTAAAATAGAAATAAGTTCACACTTTTAGCACATTAAATTAACTTTAAACAATGAAATATCTATATGGATCCCACATCTCTATTTCATATACTAATTCTAAATAATTATTTAATTACATGGATCTCACACTTTTATTATATAAAATCAACTCGTAAAAATAACCGCGCCGAAAAGAAGGCAAGTCGGGTTGGACGGAGGGAATAGTATTTATGGCCCGAGGGAAAAATTCTTTTAGAAGGCTCACTTATAAGCGGAGAAGCGGAGCGTATAGATGCTAATATAGTTGTAAATCTTAATGATTGAGCAATAAATTAATTATCATTCTAATGTGGCCCTCAGCAGTAAGTATTAACCAAACTAAGTAAATTTATAACTCTTTTCAATTCTTGTAAATCTTACTCGGAACTTCTTAATATCTTTACATAAATCGAGATTATCCACATTTCGGGTAGGGGTTGCGGTTCCATCTTAATAAAAAAAGATGTACATTGTCTCATCGGAATGACATAGCGGTTAAAGTGCTTAGACTGTGGTCGAAAGGTCATGGATTCAAAATCCACCAAATATTACCAATGGTTAGCCTTGGGTGGTTAGCCCCTCCTGTGTTGTTTGCAGGCTAGAGCACATAAGCGGGGTTTATCCAGTGTCTATGTCGGTAGCGGCTGCGAGTTACCCTCGTCATAAAAAAAAGATGTGAACCTCTAAATACTACCCTCCGTCCCACTAAAGCGGTTTGAAATTTTTCGGCACGAGAATTAATAAAGTAGATGATAAGGTATGAGAAAGAAGATGAATAAGATAAGGAGATAGTAGATGGCAAAATAAGAGATAGAAGATGATAAATTAAAAGAGTATTAAATTTCTTGTCAAATTGGATTCGAGTGACTTTTATTGAAACATCTAAATTGGGAAAGTGAACCCCTTTTATCCCCATGCAATCTTACTCTTATTATGTTGATAAGTAGATTAATGTCATTACATTATTGAAGTGAGTAAACTGCTGCACACGATGCTGTCACCTTGTCCGAATTGAGCACAGAGCTTAGCAATCTGAAGCTGAACATCGGCGATGATCTGCGTCCTCTTCACCTCCAATTCGCCTTTCTTCTCTTCCGCCTTCATCCTTATCCTCTCCGTCTCTCTCACCATCTCCATTCGTGCTTCTTCGTTCCTCGCCACCATCTCTGCTACCCACCCCATCACTCCATGCTTCGTCGCCTCATAAATTTCTCTCTCCATTTTTCTCTTTCTACAAACCCTATCCTCCCTTCCAACATTTATAGGATCTGTGACTGTAATATCTTTGTCGTTTGATCCACTTTTATATTCAACTTAAAATTTTATTTTTTTTTAAAAAAAAAAAAAAAAAAAAAAAAAAAAAAAAAAAAAAAAAAAAAAAAAAAAAAAAAAAAAAAAAAAAAAAAAAAAAAAAAAAAAAAAAAAAAAAAAAAAAAAAAAAAAAAAAAAAAAAAAAAAAAAAAAAAAAAAAAAAAAAAAAAAAAAAAAAAAAAAAAATTTTTTTTTTAATTTTTTTTTTTTTAAAAAAAAAAAAAAAAAAAAAAAAAAAAAAAAAAAAAAAAAAAAAAAAAAAAAAAAAAAAAAAAAAAAAAAAAAAAAAAAAAAAACTTTTTTTTTTTAATTTTAAATTTTAAAAAAAAAAAAAAAAAAAAAAAAAAAAAAAAAAAAAAAAAAAAAAATTTTTTTTTTTTTTTTTTCATTTGTGAAGTTTTTGTTTATATTTTTCAATTGGGCTAGTATTTTTTTAATAATAATTAATTTTTTCACATGTCAACAATTTTGTTTATTTTTTTTTTTTTTATATTTTGATTGGTGTTTTTTTAATTTTTTGGTTTGGGGGGTTGGGGGGTTTGTGGTTGTTGGGGGGGGGGGGTTTTTCCATGCTCAATTTTGTTTATTGTTTTTTTTGTTTTTTTTTGGGGTGGTGTTTTTTTTTTTGGGGGGGGGGGGGTTGGGGGGGGGTGGGGGTGGTGGGGGGGGGGGGCTGGATTTGGATTCGCGCGAGTTCTGCGCAGGTGGAGAAGCGGCGAGAGGGTGCGGCTGCGGCGTGACCGACTTTCCCGCCTCCGCCGCCGGGCCGCCACGAAGAAGGCGATCGATGTGGGGGTAGAGCGGCCATGACGAAGACTCCGCCGCCATCTCCGATCTGTACCTCTTCTTCAAAGATTCGATCTTGTTCTTGCATTGCGTGTGCGTCTTGGGAGACTTCGCGGCGGCGGAGACGGAGGTGGCGACGTCGTGCCAGTCGCAGCCCTTGAGCTTTGCACGGCTGCGGAGGGACCATTTGGCCTCGTAGGCTTCCAGAAGATTCCAAACTGCTTCTCCACTCCATTCGTCTCTCTTCATCGATCTGTGATGATGATCGTTTCCATTGCTAAACTTAGTAGTTGGTGGGAAGTTTTTAGGAGAGAGAAGAGATGATGAGTAGTTGTTAGTCTCAATATCTTGCTCCATCTTAATATCTCGTCCTAATTACGTACATAAGTATATATATATATATATAAGAGGAGGTTTAAATCTGAACAACATGTTATCGTGTGAACGTGTGAACATTGCACTTTAAAGACAAATGTACTACACTTTAAATGCAAAGATACTGTATTTTAAAGTGTAGTACTTAACGTACAGTATATTTGTCTTTACGTGCAGTACGTAAAGTGTGTAGTATATTTACCTTGAAAGTGCAATACGTTTGTCTTTAAATTGAAGTGTTCACACGATAATGATTATTCATACGGGAACAACTCTCCATATATATATATATAGTGGACAATCAAAAAAATATTTTATATACGGATAATATTTAGAGAGCGAAAGAAAAAGTGTCAAGATTCTTGTCGTCGGAGATCAGGAATAATTTGAAAAATCTACCAAGTGATAAAAAATTAAGACTAGCATCCAACTTTTATGGGCTTTAGGCCCAAAGGGCTTAGTTATGGATAAGCCCATATTACTTTCCAATCATAATGTGTTTCATTTTAATCCTAGACACACCCCAAAACAAATTTGGTTTCCAATCTAATTTCACAATTTACAGAAAGGCAGCGTTCCAAATATATGAATTATGAAGATTCTAATGAGCCTTATATTTCAAGAAATTGTCACTCTGAGATCATTACCTTCTCATATATTTCCGAATAACGTAGAGGTTTCTCTATTTTAAATTGGCATTCGAGAGGGAGGATCACTATTCTTCTCACTTCAAATGTTGAAACCTACACAAATCATTTACAATTAAATCTCTTTAAAGTAATATACTTGAGATCGGAAAAAAAAAATTCATTTAGGAAAGTTATTCATTTGTCGATAAATGAATATTTATTATTTTAGAGAGAAATTTACGATATAAAACAAGTTAAATGTGTGTATTAAACTTAATTTTTTAATAACTTATTTCGTAAAAATATAAAAAAATAAAAAATTAGTATTTGCTTTAGTAAAATTATGTTAAAAATGTACATTGAATATGCACTAATTATAAAAACAAATCAAATTATTCAATTTTATAAAAACTTAATAGCTTTATAGAATAACAAAGCTCATATACATAAAATGGAAAGTCTATTTTTGTTTGTATTAAAATTATCCGAGAAGTATGATTTTGGCATTGCTAGATTTAGGGATGACAATGGACCGGATTTGGACCGGATCCTCCTCGGTCCAGATCCAGATCCGGGATTTTTTACTTTGGTCCAAATCCGGCTCAGATTCATTCAAAAAATGAGATCCAAAACCAGATCCATTGGATCCACTGGGTCTCGGGTCTAGACCCGGATCCATAAGTTTTTTTAGCTAAAATTAAAAAAAATTCTAAATCAATTAAAATTTAACTAAGTTAATTAATTCTACGATAACCCGATAATCTATAAGAGCATTACTATCATTAAAAAAAATCAAACTACTCATGATATTATAAAAATATTACAATCATCTATAAAACTATGATCTTCTCTCTAAAAAAACTTCAAAATTCGTGGACAGTGGGTACTCAATCTCCTCCCTCTTTTCTATCTATTAGATTACTAGTTAAGTATTGCAAGCTCAACAAATAATGTAATGTGATATTTTAAGTAGAATAATATAAATATAAAATTTTAGATATGATAATAAAATAATATTTTAGTTATAAAAATTAGCGGATCTGGACCGGATCCGGATCTCAGATCGTAAAGTCCAGATCCAAATCCGTAATTTCTAAAATTAGTCCAGATCTGATCCAGATCCAATGGGTTCAATTTTTTAAGATCCAGATCCAGAAAAATGGATCGAGATCCACGGATCTGGACCGGGTCCAAGATCCATTGCCATCTCTAGCTAGATTCGTTCAACATAAAATGATCTACTGAAACCAAAGTCCTTGAATTAGATAAAGATCTCAAACATTAGGTAATGTCATCTCTAATTTACGTTACAGAAATGTTATAAACGTTCAAATCTTTTAGCTATCGATAATGATGCAACTATGGAATTACCCATTAATGAAGAAATTATTAAAACACTTATGAAGGGTAATGATGACGAAGATGATGATTCTAAACGATAATTACCTTAAATAATTACTTGCTACAACACAAACAAAATATTCAGAAGTTGTCTATACTTTGCAGAAAGTTAGATGATTACTTTGGTTTAGGTGGGATAAAAAACAATAACTATGGAAGCCTATATTCATAAGAAATGATTATTGTACCACTATAGTATTATAATTGTCTATACATATTTTCTGGAATTAATAATTAGTAATTAATAATTAATATTTTCATTGGGACCTTAAGGATTTAAACTTTTTTATTACTTAATGCATTTAGCGAAATTATTACTTTAGTAAATCTAAACGAGGTTATTACTTTATCGAATATTATTTTATCGAAGTTTAAATGCAGCTTTAATCTTAGTTGTCCTTTGGATTACGTGATAGTTTGAAAATTTTGGGAGGCGAGAGGAGTTAGTAGCATCAATTAACTAATTTTATCGAAAATGAGACAAATTAATTTTTCATCACACTATATTCTCCTTAAACCTCATACGGAGTGGAAGATTATCGTGGAAGCTTTTTTGAGTAAAGTTGTGAATTGAAAGGAAAAGAGAAGAAAATAATTGGAGTAAAAAAGATTCTTAGTTTTAAAGTTCCAAGAATGGTAGGGCAGAATCATGAAAAACCATAGTCACATATTTTGGGATGATGATGATTATTGATTAGATTGTCCCCATCCAGTGCATGCACAACATTACATATAAGTAGTCAAATTAAAACTATCGTCCAGTAACCCAATAACAAAATAATTCTAAATGATCGTCGTAATTTAGTGGTATTCATCTCCTTTAAAATGACTAAAAACAAGAGATAAATATATTAAATTTTATCTCCGTCTCTAATTAATGATATCGTAAATATATATTTGACACGACTAGACATTTTTGGTATAATATATTATGATTGCTTTGTGGGCATGGAGATGAAAAAAAAAGAATAATTTTATTACACACACAAGTTGGTTGAGAGATACCAAGGAGGCTTTATTTGTGCTAAGATTCATTGCATATGAAGTGAACCTCATCCTCACGTATTCTCTATCCCACCCCCACTAGCCTATGTTTGCTTTTCCCAACACCCTTCTTTGGCGATCCGGATCTTCTGGCCCATTTCCGGTGGACTACTTGGTGGCCCACCAATCACGCGGCGCCATGCGTGCATTGGTGGGCCCCCAAGCTAATAAATTAATATTATAGTGTAAAAAGGTGGCCCCCACCAACTGCACCCTGATTGGTAATGTGCCACCGGAAATGGGCCTGAAGATCCCCAGCGCTTCTTTGGGGCTGCGGATATTTTCGGTATTGCTTGATTTCCAGGTTCGAAGATTTCTGGGTTTTTTTTAAGGAATTTGGTCCATATTCATTATTATTGTGATTTGGTTTTTTTGAACAAGTTTTGTGTTTAATTCTTTGTAGATATGGTGCATGTAATCTTGGCAATTACAATAGCTTTATATAATCTTTTATGCGTTGACAAATTTAGACTAACATTCATGTTTATTAATGAAATGGTATATTGTAACGGCATCCGTTATTAGGAGGTGAAGATTTTCTGACCATTTTTTATATCTAGGACTAGGACTCATAATTTGAGTCAATTGAATGCTATTTTTTATAGCTAGCGAATTCGTAGATGCTATCGGAATCGTGCACTGAGTAAATCTAGTTCATGTATTATAATAACTAACAAACCACGCGTAAATTATGTATAAAGGTGATGATGGAATTAAATGTTTTTTTTCTTTTTTGTATTGGTGTTGATTTAGAGCAAATATATGGTGTGGCCTAGTTATGATTGGGTTTGTACATGGAAATTTAGCCTTATTAATTGAGGAGTAAAGAAAATATAAAATAAGATTCATCTTTATTTTATTCAAACAAAATATTGACTCCTCTCAACTAATCTTGGAATTATTTGGATTTGCCAAATCCTGATTCTGTCAGATTCTGATGTATTATAATGTATGTATTTGTTTTAAGGGAATGTATTATAATAATTAATCTCTCTCTGCCTCTCTCTCTCTCCCTCTCCCTCCCCATCTCTCTCTCTCGCATTATATATATATACATGCTATTACACTATGTCTCTTTTGTTATCAACGTGAGCAAAAAGTAGTATTCCTCTGAACGTGAAGAGAAATTTGTGTAGCGACAATGGTGACAAGGTACTTAAGTTGTTGGTGGCTAGCGGTGTTCACGGCGTCGCTTCTACTTCTGCCGCTGGTATTGCCGCCGTTGCCGCCTCCGCCAATGGTGATGATGCTGTTTCCGGTGGGGATTATGGCCCTTCTCATGGCCTTGGCTCTATCTCCGACCAATGCACCTTCTAACATTATCCTCTGTTCTTCTATTTGAACCAACATTTTCATTCACCTAGATGTTGTACCATTTACTTGTAAAAGTTTAGTCAAATTTCAAATACTATATCATACCATTCTTGATGTCTTAGTTATTCAAGGATAGGAGTATTTAATGCCTAATCATTTGGAGCAACTCCATGAATGTATAATCAAAATGTCTCAATTTTGAATCAAATTTTAAGGCCTTAATTCCCACCTCATGTGAAGCTGCGAAAGAATGCCTCTTAAGGATCTTGCTCTTACTTTGAGTTTTTGATGATAGATGAAATTTTTCTTAATTTTAAAATTATTTTTCATGGACAATTTGAATTATTGTTATAAATTCTAACAATTCCCACAATGCATGAAACTAAAAATTCAATATTTCACTCATAATTCTCATATAGTTTATGCATAAAAGTAAAAGTGTACATAAAAAATACTATAATTATCGATAAAAAATACTCAACTCGTCCCTATTTTATATGTCCATTTGTTTTTTCACACAGATTAATACAAAATTTAATGATAAAAAAATTAGATAAAATTGGTATTGAAATTTGAATAAATTGAAGTAAATTATTAAAAAGTTAAAACATAATTGTAGTTGCTAATATAAAAGTTGGATAAATAATCTTTTCTATCTTATCTTATCATATTAATTAGACTTATTAAAGTTAGTGAAATATTTTAATTAAGTATAAAAAAATATTAACATGGATATAAATTTAGAATAGACAAAAAAATGAAAATAGTCATATATATATTTGAAACGGAGGGAGTAAACAAATTATGAACAAATTCCTAATTTCTAGTTTGAATTTCTGCTAGATCACCATAAAACAAGACTCCGAAAATATTCAACGTTAAAAAGATCTAAAATCATTGTTTATCATACATGAAGACTGTTGAATGTTATTCGAATATACAAACAAATAAACCAACTATACCTTTATTCGTATGTAGTCTACACAGCTCAAATAGCTTCATATAAATTACCAACTCAACAAATTTCAAGGTGCAGCCGAGCTGAGGTGAGCACCATCCATCCATCCATCTTCTCTATCATCTGTTATACAACTGATGCTCATATCTTCCACAGCATTCCTGCAAACCCAATGCAGTGTTGTTGTTACCTCTGTGAATCAGACAATGTTAGGCCTGTTGTCAGCTCTCATCCAGCACGATATCAGCCGGATCTCCGATCCACGGCCTCCCTTCGCGCCACCTGAACTTAATCCGCAGCTTCCCGTTCGCATCGACACCAACCACCTCCCCTTTACTTGCATGAGTCTCCATCCCCCACCCCCCACCTAGGAGTCACCAATCCATCCTTGATCCTCACCTTGTCCCCCACTCTGAATGGCCTTATCCTCTCCATCTCCGCTGCTTTGCAGAGCCATAGCCGGTCCATGAAGCATAACGCAACCCACACGTCTTGGTCTTCTATCCGGTGCACCACTCCCATGCTCGAATGGGTTACATCTCCCCAGTGATGAGTAGGGACAGAAACACTTGGCTTCACTCTTACCCAGTCTCTGATGTGGAGTTCTCTTTCTTCGACAATCTCCACCTCGGAGGGATCGAGAACCCACGATTTGGAGTCGGCTGGAGTGTATATTCTGAGCTTTCCATCTGCATCAATGGCTGATATAGTCCCTATGCTTGCATGGTTATGTCCTGACCAACCAAACCTCGGTTGCTTGACCGTGTGCTTGACTCTAACGCGCTGCCCCACCACTAGTTTATCGGCTTTTTCAAGGACGGTTGGGCTACCTGCCCATAACTCTTGCTCCCCACAGAATGCAACCAAAACACATCCATCCCATTCATTTTTGTCAAATTGGATCCCTTGTACAACACCAACACTACCAGGCGAAACAGATTTCCAACTAGTAGCATGCTCTCCCAATCTAACCCACTCTCCCACATCGAACAAGTTCTCAAGTTCTAGATTTGCAGGATCTGCCCTCCATAGACCCGGTACACCATAGAATGCTACTCTCACCTCACCATCAGCATTGACACTAACAATAACTCCCCGAGAATCAGGTTGGGCACCTCTCCAGCCCCATCTTGGCTCAACCAGCCCACTTTTGAATTTTATATGTTGGCCAACTTTAAATCCGGGGACCTTTTCAACATCAGAATAATGAGTGGGTAACTTTCTCTTGCTAAAACAGCAAGCTAGCTCTAGATAACCAGTATCCTGTACACTATGCACGATTGCTAAACATTCTTTCCCTATGGTATTCCAATCATAACTTGGTCTGGCACCGAGGCTTGGTTTAGAACGCACCCAGTCACCTACTTCGATACCAGGAAGTCTTTCTGCATCACCAGGAGAAACTTTCCATAAACTATGTCTGCCAGTAACTTTCACCTAAAATTACAAAATTAAGATGTATCAGTAGGTAAAACTGAAATAAATCACTACATAGGGAGGATACAGCAAAGAAATTCAGGAGGCTGTGAGGATATGGAGAGGGAATAACCATCTAGATAAAGTTTTTTCAGTAAATAAGCTTATTATACCACTAGATTTGAATACAATCTTAGCATAGTCTAAATTGTCAGGAAATCTCAGAAGTATCAATCCAAATCAAATAAAAAAGAGCAGAACAGGCTTACATTCAAGGCACCATCCATGTCGATCCTCACTATCTTCCCAACTGTAGCAGGTGTCTCATTTGACCATCCAAGCCGAGGCTGAGTAACAGAAGGAATCATATGAATCTCTTGACCTAGTTCAAAAGGAGGCACCTTCTCCACATCTGTAACCGAACAACGGAACAGCTTGCTACGGAAGCAAAATGCAATTCCCATATCACCATCCTCCTCTAAACTATGGATGATACCTATATTGTTTCTTGTAACGTCTTCCCATCCATATATTGGGGAGGGAACAGAAGCTTTTACTCTAACCCAGTCACCTACCTGCACAAGTAGTATATTTTGACAGTGAATAGAAACAGCGCATTTATATCTTCATACAGATCAATAACCAAGACAGCTATTACCTTAAAATCTTCCACCTTTTCCATGTCAGAAGGATCGGCCTGCCATGGAATAGGCCGGTTGGGGATCTCAATTATCAGAAGACCGTCATTTTCTATCTCACTAATTCTTCCAACACTATGATGTGTCGCACCACCCCAAGCATATCTAGGCTCGGCAACAGAACGCTTTACACAAACCCGATCGCCAATCTGATGAAAAGACGGTATTACTGTAACTAAGGCAAGAAGAAACAAACTGGAAAAAAAAGGAAACTCTATTCCAATAAACAACCTTACCCTAAATGGTTCTACATGTTCAACTTCTTCTGGTTCACAATGCCATGGAGAAGGAAGATAACTTAGTTCCAGTAACAGACTATTATCTGGTCTAATACAGTAAACTACACCTATGCTTCCTGGAGTCACAGGTCCCAGTCCATGTATAGCTGTAGTCAGTGTGGGGCGTACACGCACCCAGTCTCCAACCGTGAATTCTTCAACTCTTTCCATTTCTGCAGGATCTGCTTTCCATCCTCTAGATGCTCCAGGAAATCCAACACGCAAGATTCCATCATCATCAACGCACAAAACTGTACCAATGCTGTCACGTAACTGGCCACGCCAGCCAAATCTGCATTAACAGGAGATGAATTACTTCAAGGTTGGTGAACATTGAGGACATTCATGAGCAATTGGATCCCTAGTCTAACTCGATTGTGAATATTAAGGATAACCAAGGGTACTCGTTATACATCTTCCAGCAGGTGATACTATATGGCATAAAAAGTTATGTCCATGTCCGAGAGATTGTACCTCGGCTCTAGGATATCGGATTTAAGTTTAACATGCTGCCCTCTGTCGAGTGGAATAACTTTTATGACTTCGTTTGTTCGTAATTTTTTTGGTAGTATTTGAGGTTCTCCAGAACAAAACGATACAAAGATGTGGTCAGCATCCGGGACGCTTTGCACAAAGCCTACACTCTTATGTGTTGCGCCTTGCCACCCATACGTTGGTTCCTTAATGCTTCTTCTGTATTTCACCCAATCACCAACTTGATATCTGCAAAATGTTTGACAACATGGAAGCATTTCATACACCGTTACATGTAGCAATAATGATGTCAAATATAACCAGAATAATTTTATTTTTTGACCAGACAAGTATTAACATGTGTTGTACGCACACTGTAGGAGATAAATGGACCCCTTTCGCCACCAGTGCCTCCATCAAATCTTCAGAAATCCATTCTCGGGGAAGAGCCTCCAGAAAGTCCCGTAATGTCTTACCACTGTAAAAGATTTGGTATTTATTTATCTTTTTGGCAATAGATTACATGTAAAGCACTTGTGAGCTACTCAATTGGGTTTTAGTGATTTGCAAGTTATCCAAAAATTCACCTGTGATTCCGAACATCAACTGCAGCATCGGAATATCTAAGCATAACAATGATCCATTCCAAATTTTCACGTATCATCTTTGCCGTTTCAGCAGCAATATGAAATGCATTGTCACCATCATCATCCTGAAGATAATAAGTAAGATAAATTCAAAGAAGATATTCACTGATGATCAACTGAAATTTTATAAGGTTGTCGGAGAGGCCATAGAAAAAATTATGTATTAATTTAAACTGCACACAATGATAAGCAAGTCCCGGGTATTTCTTAAAAGCCTAAAAGGTAGCTCAGCCATGATCCAACTCAACAAAATTTCCAGGCACATCAAATTATGATCTCATACATTTGAGCTAATTTGGAAACACTTACAAAGGACTATATAAAGCTTGTAAAGAAGCAATAAGGGGTCTAACCTATCATCTCCATAGGATGTCAATACTGAGAAATGCCAACTTTTTGTTTACGCAAACCACATATCTCAGTTGGATAGTGTTTTCCTCGTTAATAATTTGAAACAGTTTTTGCACCGACAAGGAATGACGATGAATTCAGTTATGATCAATTAAAACTTTAAAGATTGTTGGGCAGGTGACAGACTAAACCCATTTTAACTTAAGTTCAAACTCAAAAGCTGTGCATGAATCATATAGGTAAGCTTTCCACTCAGTCGAGATCAAGACTTTTATGAGTATTCGCGTTAATGGGTCTCAAAATGGAGCAGGCTACAGGTTAATTGAGTTATAAACAGTACTATATAGAATTTATCCACAAGCCATCAAGGGATCTCTTCAAAAATAAGTATGATCTAAAATTTTCTGAAGTACAATTTCTTTTACCATGATCAGGAATATATCTTGTAGGGTTTCTTGATATGATTTCCTAGAGGTCTAGACTAGCACTTATGCCAAATATTCAACAAATAGCCAAAGTCTAATAACATGCCTGCATGTTGCAATCTGCCCCAGCTGATAGAAGCAATCCTACACAAGACATTGCCCCTCTGGCCAATGCTACATGAAGAGGTATGGTATTCTGCACATTCCTTATGTTTACATCAACACCCGCTGCCAATATGATCTGTAAAAGTTATATCCAACTAAGTATTGTATCTTGCAACATTCTGTCTGGTAATATAGGAATGGCTTAACCAACAGAGAATAGAACTAGAGCAAATTAAGTTGTTTTTAGGCCTACCCTGACTAACTCAACATCATTAGCCATAGCAGCAGTGTGCAGAGCAGTTGGGGCATGTTGGGTGTCTTGAGCTGTTGGATCTGCTCCGGCAGCTAGCAGTATCTTTACGAGTTCTCTACCCTCTAAAGGATTATACCAATTAAAATGGTAAACAGTTAAATAGAACTTCACAGATAAAAAACATATTGCGTTTGGAATTATGCAAGCATAAAAGAAGGGTTCAACTTATACCAGATTCATGATCTTTCTTGGATGCAGCTGCCATGCACAAAGCTGACCCCACAGGACTCTGGATATTTATTGCCTCCGCAATCTCTTCCTTAGATGCAAGCTCTACCCATCTTTTGACAACTGCTACATTCCAGGTCATTACAGACAAGTGCAGTGGCCTGCCAAACAAGATGGCTTTAAAGCATGCGCCAGTGCATTGGAAGACTACCATAAAGGATAAAAGATACAAGATGCTTTGTTGTCCTATAGATTCAGTATTAGGTACCAACTTGGTAGCCATTAGACACAGAAAGTATTTCTGAAGAATAACCAAAAAACTACTCCCTCTGTCCCATTACTGTTGTGGCTTGTTTCCTTTTCGACCTGTCCCATTCTTGTTGTCCTATTTCCTTAAAATATAAATAATTTGTGAACCAAAATCCCTTTAAATATGTGGACCACTTTCACATACATCCACCCACTTTCTTAATCTCCGTGAAAAAAAGAAATAAGCCAACAATAATGGGACTGAGGGAGTATTTATTTTACTTCAATCAGCATTTATAGTACTTACGTCAGATGTTTCGAGTTCAGGATACTCATAGATCTACATCCTCCATTCTCCAATATGATGATAGCACACTCGATGTATTTCTTTGTAACAGCTCTGTGCAGCACAGATTCGCCTTCATCATCAACTGCATTTGGATCAGCACCCGCTGATAATAGTTCCTATTGGAATTCAGGAGTAAGAAGAGATAATAGATACCAAAAAAAACAAAGCTAAAATTAGTCAGCAAAAGCAGAAAAGTATAAATTGCATGAAGTTTTGGTAGAAATCGAGTTATGTTTTATCTAGTGAATTTAATATTACTACTTTGCATTTTCTTATCTTCTTCAAACTCAAATACCAGCAGAAATAAATAAATAAACTGAGACCGAGATACATACTCGCATGCAATCTGGTTGGCCATGGTAGGCACATACATGAGCAACTGATGGACCAAGGCCTTCCCTCAACCTGGACCTCACATTTGCATTGCACTTAATGAGTGCTCGGACGCATTCAGGTGATCCGGCTGCCAGAGCAAAAACAAGAGGTGGATCACCGTCTTTGTCGAGGACATCAACATTTGCTTCTTCACACTCCAAAATAGCTTCAACCAGTTCAACGCTACCCCGCCTACAAGCCAGGTGGAGAGCAGTTTGGCCATCCGCATTTTGAGCTTCTAGAAGTGATTGTAGAATACTATGACCATGTGCCGCAGAAGTCTTCACAAGCAAGTCACTGCATGGAAGATGTAATGAAATATATATCTTAAAAGAAAACATTGTAACAATAGTTACAATAATGTCTAAAAGGAAATAGACCTCACCGAACTCCGCTGAAATTGCCTTCAGAGACAAGTCGGTGCAGAAGGTTGGGATTTGCTATTGGAACTTCAACCTCAGCTGATGCGGAGGGAGGGATCCCATTCATCAAAGGGGCAACAGGCAAGTCACTGATCCTAAGATGGAGCAGAAGTGGCATCAAGGATGTAATGAAGTACAAATACAGGGTTATCCGTAAAATAAACACCTAATGATACCAAGAAATATGATATTACAAAGAAATCCATAGCATTCATTTTATTTATTCATTACTTTTTTTGCACACAAATTCCATGTAATGACCTTCCTATTACATCTAGTTTCTTACTTGTCTGGGCTTGCCGGTGGACTCCTAGGAATCCCTTGCAAATGTCGAAGAAATATTGCCAACATTGAATGAAAAGTTGGCCTTTTTGCAGCCTTGAACTGCAGGCAGTCACCAACCATTTTCCACAATTCCCTGGGTATCCCAACGCCAACTACACTATATTGAGGAGGCTGGCGTTTGGCTTTGACAACTGATTGATAAATTTCTTCAGCACTAAGGCCAGCCCACCTGTATAAAAGAAATCTACTTATTTTTCCCATTCATTGAAAATTAAATAGGTACAAAGTAACAGATTATACAGGCAATATAAAAAAATAGCTCCACGTACGGGATAGACCCTGTGCACATTTCTACCAATGTGCAACCAAAGCTCCATGCATCAGACTCGGGAGATATGCCAATAGCATCGTCCCAAAAAAGATGCAGCGACTTCTTTACGGGCTCCCATGCTTCAGGGGCGGTATAGTTTGGGCTCAGCATTGTGCAATCCATGCATGAATGTATCTTTGTGGACTCAAATTCTTTTCCAGACTTTCTGCAATCAGGTTTTTTTAAAATTGCTGGGAGCCCATAGTCAGAGACCAAGGCATGACCATTTTCATCCAAGAGAAGGTTGGATGGTTTGATATTCATACAAACGACACCAGCTGCATGAAGTTCAGCGACCCCACGAGCAATATCTGCTCCGTATCTATGTGCAAAGAGAGATACAGGTTATTAAAAGCTACCATAACTTGCAATAATGTGGTTTAAGAATCAAATATAGAAAATTAGCAAGTAATACTTGATTTTGTTGTTAATACTATGGTAAATAAGCTGAGAATAACAAAGACATTAATTAGCTTTGCCAACATCCACTTGGCAAGAAATCTCAACCAATTTAGCAGATAACTAGTGGTTTTTATTAGCTACCCCCATACTCAAGAAAATGTTAAAAATGCTGACTGAGCGAGATTAACGGACACGTTACATATGATAGTCGGGTAAGTCATCAAGATATAATGTCTCCTTAGCACAATTTATTACTTTTATGTGCATAAAAAAAGGAACTGAAAGTCTTATAAACCTACAAAAAGTGTTTTTGGGTCTCCACCTTCTGTCATAGAGGAAAAGGATATCAGCTCATAATTCTGAAAATGTTAACACATATTACAAAAAGTACGAATTGCCATACAATCACTAAATGCTAGCAGTCCAGTACAGAAGGAACAAATGGACCAGAATTAGATCCCGCTCTTAGATAATGCAGATGCCCGCATCACAAGTAAACAGTTTATATGCACAAGAGATGCCCCAAAAAAATGACAAAAATTATCAAGTATCCTTTCTCATTTTTCATGTCTATATCCCAGTGCACTGATTCCTAATATAGCAACTAAGAAACACACACTTCTAGTGTGGGAGCTTTCAAGCAAGCAATTTAATAACGACACCATATCCATGACCTGTAAGATAAATGACCAATATCTAAATCTGTGTGATCCCAAGTTCATGTTTTAACGGGAACCCTCTAAGACGACAAAACTAAATCATCAATTCAATGAATAGGTGGGGTTTTGCTATGCTGCATTCAACAAAAATAACAGTGGTGAAAACGGAACCTGAGTATCTGCTCAAGTGTGAGGCGCCCTTCATTCATCCGCATTGCAGTCTGCAAAGACCCATGACACCTATCCATCACCAAACAAAGATTATTTTCTATCCTAGTTGCCCCATGGAAAGTGCAAACATTCCGGCACCACATTGATTTCCTCTTCAGCTCTTCAATCTGTCCCTGCATCCAAACCACATCAGTCTGCTCCCCAAGAACCACTTTTTTCACTGCCACTTTATGCTTACAACCTCTACCCGATACAACTGCGGCCCACATCTCGACTCCCGCAGTCCGACTACTCCCTTCTCCGATCCTCCTAACCATCTTCACCTCCTTGTGCACCCCCAAATCTATCCTCCCACCTCTAGACCCTTCCTCCACCCTCCTACTCCCATTGCCATAAATACAACCACCGCCGCTACTACTATTTACAGCACTAGTATTCCGAGAACAAACATTATTTATAAAGCTCCTACTGTGATTTCCTCCATCATTACCCTCATCCTCATCGTCATCATCATCTTCGTCTTCCCCGCCCTGGATCAAGGACAGTACGGCGTAATTCTTCTTCAGAGCAGAGACGGAGTTCCCCACAGTGGAGACGTGTCGGCAGCGGGGGCAAGATAGCGACAAATCCGCGGAGGCGGAGAACATCTTGGAGAGGCACTCGCGGCAGAATCCATGGCCGCAGTGCAGGAGGAGAGGGCACCGGTCCTCCTCGTTGTACTTGTTCTGGCACACCGAACAGCACGGCACCCTCATAAATTAAAATTTTCCTTTATTTCCCCTCTTTTCTAGTTGGGCGGCGATACAAGTCCGAGCAATTGCGGAGATGCAAATCCTGCGGGTTGGTAGTGGTTCTAGAGAGAGGAGCGTAGATCCATAAGGAGGGTTTTAGAGAGAGAAGGGGAAGGTAAGGTCGAGGACTCGAGGTGAGAAAAGGAGAAAGCTTGAGCCTTGAGAGAGGGGTTTTGCCGTCGTTTATCGGAGAGAATGAGTGTTTTTTTGTAGGGGTTGACACTTCTTGTACTTTCTCATACACCATCTCCATCTGTCCATTGTCAACATATTCTCAGACATATTATTATTATTATTTAGCTAATTCAAATTTAATACTCCATTAATTATTTTTGTTCAAGTTTTCTTAAGTTAGGTGTGATTATCAGGATATAATTCTAAATTAAAATATTCTGGCCTAAAAAAGCTGAGAAATTTTTTTAAATGCTATTTTTTAAAAAAATTCAAAAAAATTAGTTCTACTATTTATCAACACACATACTCTTTCTTCATCGAAATAAATTTTCATGTGAAAAAGAGAAGTATCTTGTAAATGGTTGAAAGCAATATTTTCCAAATCTCTTCATTTTATTTTTTTAATTTAATGTTTGACATCTTTCAAAAAATATTAAAAATCTAGTTTTCATCTAAACTTACTTCTATCAAAAGTAATATTTTGAAAATTTATTTGAAGATGGTTAGTGAAGACATTCAAGTCATCCTATTTTTAAAAAATTTGAAAGTCAAATATCTAAACTGCACTTTCAATTTTTATCCTTTTTTTCTTCTTTTTAAATTGTTGAAGAAATCACCAACAAATATTAAAATATTTAAAGATCCATTAATCTTGTTGAAAATATGTATACAAGAAGAAGGTCTGAAATGTGATACATGAGCATAAAGGATTCGATAGAGAGACAGTATTAGACATACATCTGAAGCAAGTGGGTACACGCAGGGACAGCTAATTTAGAAAGAATCAAGCAACCAACCAACCACATCGACAAAAATCTACAAGGAGACCTCAAACTCTGTCAAATATAAAACATATGGGAGGAGTAACGAACCCGAACCCAAACCCGAACGCAATCACTTGGTACAAGACGGATGATTGCCGATGAGTCTGCACTGTTCTGGGAGTAGTGAACAGACCACCTGCTCATTTACTGGGAACAGTTCACCATCGATGCCACATCCGTTGTGTGTGTGCTTCCCCGGTTTGATTTTCACAGACTTAACCTGCATATACCGTAGTCCTTTCATCATGTAATCCTTCAAAAATTCAATCTTGTGCATTATAAGCCACTCTAAAAGTATTTAGCTAAATACTATGCTTCCGTACCTTAACATATTCAACGTAGGGCAAGGAAAGGTGGGTACCCATCTGTAGGCGTAAGAAGAATCTCAACAGCTTAAATCGTCCACTTCCACGAACCAGTAGAAGGTCTAAGTTGTTGTCGTCATGCTCTGCCTTAGGGGCCACAACCTGGGAACTCAAACTCTGGACTGTTTTACATGAATGATTGCATACAAGGACGCCAAGATATTTCCCTTTAGCAACCACCCAATTCTCCTCTGATCGTGGGACGGGTTCCTTATTATCATCAGCTTCAATGTCCTCTGGTGGTCCTGGCAATTCTATAGGCTTTTCATCCCAGGTAGGCTCAGAGTCCCATCTAGGCTCGGCATCCCAAATTGGCCCCGGGTCCGACAAAGTTGAAGAGATATCTTCTTTATCATATGTTGTGTTATTGCCCCACGAACATCTAGTGGGATCGTTTGTGGAGGTTGCACCACTACAGCCTTTATCCGTCCTTGATTTGGACCGTGTCCTGGGCCAGCTTGGAGTGACCGAATGTGGTAGCTGTGGATGGATGACTTCTGGTTCAGCAGTCATATGACTTCTACCAATTGAGAGCCGTTTCGACTTTGGATCTATGGCCCGCACGTAATCTGATGGTTCATTGGTACTACAGGTTGTATCGAAATCGGCCCCAGACATTCGACTAGGGGTCATTATTGAGTTGATGCTGGATAAGCTGGAGGCCCGAGGGAGGCCTTCCTTGCTTGATCGTCGCATGATATCATTGTAAAGCTCCGATATGTCTACAACTTCATGATCAGCAGAAGCTCTTCCATCTCCAACTTCAATTCGTGCGGGAAGATACTCCACTTCATAACTGTACTTGGGCAAGCATAGAAATTTGAGAAAACCAGCAACAAAATATCGTAAAGGGCCAAAACGCTTCTGGAATTTCTCAGAGAGCTCCAATACTGCAACAAATGTGGAGAAGATGGGACTCAAAAAAAGATCACTTGAAGAACATAGACAAAAAAAAAAACTAAAATGCTTTTTAGCATCATCAAAAGTCAGTTCGACTGTGTTAGTCCATATGAAGACCGGACTAGTAAAGGAGGGGCTAAAAATATTAATAGTAGGAGAGGTTGTGGAATACTAATTATAATATAAAATGCTAATGAATTACCATCACTTATAAAGCCAAAGTATGTAACAGTCATCCCGAAGTGAATAGCTCCAGTATGGATCCACTCGACAGCAAAAACATCAGTGGCTGTAAGACCTCCCTGCAACCAACCAAAAAAGTCCCAGATATGAACCTAGCAGGCTATAGAAAATACTACATAGTACAACGACATTCATATGAAATCCTGGGATAAAAAGCTCTATAAAACAGAAATTATATCTTCACAGGTCATGTGGTAATCTTATGAGATCTCATGCGCCACAAAGTGGAACTTATTTCCGGAATCTTCTTTTACAGCCTCACTTTGTTTATTAAAACTGCACAAATGCTGAGAAATGTTAACAATGACTCCATATTTTTGTAATAGAATTGTTAAAGCTACAATGGTAAAATCAAGACATTCTTGTGCAGATTTTATCCGTTCCAAACAGGGGGTATATATTAGAACAGTAACCCTTCAAAAAATTCATGTTGAATCTAAATAAAAGGATCATAGCCTCTGAAGCACAATTTGTAGCATACTTGCATTATTACGAGGATTTCAAATTTGAGATTATTCAATTCGGTAAAACATTTTCCTATTTCAGGACATATACATGCAGCAATCATGTCTCAATGGGAACAATGAAACGAATTTTCTTCCTAAGATCCTGTTCTGCATTTTTTTAGCCCCACAGACAACCTTAGAAAACTCGTCACTCAGTAACCCAACATGCTTTAAACAGACCAAAACAATGTTAAGAGTCTAAGACAAAACTCACTTTAACAATTGCAATTGCTGCAGATACTGGATCTCTAACTCCAAGAACGGTCCAGACTAAAGAATTATCAGAACCAGCAGGTATGATTCCTATTGGGATTGAAATTGCTTCTTTCTGGTTCTCTCTGCTAAGTAAACCGTTCAAAACCTGCATTAAAAAGATGCCAGTAATGAATGATGAAAATGAACACACATTTGGACCAACATATACAACCACAGAACTTAAGCAACCACAAGACAAAGTTCTGACAGAAATTATTTCCAGTTATCACCAGAAATGTTTAGGAAACTGGGTTTTCCAACTTATTTGTCAAATTGAGAAATCTTCTAGATATTTTGATTTGCAGTTAGGTCAGGGTTGCACTCATTAGCCAAATCGAAAACATTTAGAAGCAAATATACAGCAATATCACATCATAAGCTAGGCACCCTTGTCCAAATAATACAAATGAACAAGTAGAAGAAAGTGCTGTGCAAACCTCATTTATGATTCCATCTCCTCCTACGCATATAATACCTGCAACGAGCGACATTGAGATAATACTCATAAAAGTATAATTGTAGTACTTACTTATTATAGAACACAATACAAAAACTTACCATCAGGACATGTAGTGAAATCAACACCTGCTGCGAGCTTCCTAGCGTGACCTGCAGATGTTGTTTTGACAACATCTAACTCAAATCCGGCAAGCTGTAAATAATCCCACCCAAAAGAAAGAGAAAGTTAATGGATCATATGAAAACAATAAAGATTTTGAAGCTAGCAAGTTAACTAAAGCATGCTACTGAAGTAGACAACCAAATAAATTATGGCCGGTCATCTAGGATTAGGGACCTAAATAGTGATTTCATTTAAATCCAGAACTTATTCAGCAGTCAGCAACATATAACCTATTAAACCTTAAAACTCATCTCCATGCAGTTCCGTAAGACAATGCTTCAAAAAGATAAAATAAAATGCAGGAAACAACAAAATAAACTTACTTTAAATATAGGTTCTACCAATCTATGAAAAACTTTGCTTGAACGGCCACGTCCAGAACGAGGGTTTAAAATGACAAGCATTTTGGGGGGACTTTTACATCTTATATATGATTCAGGAGGAAACTCATTGAAAACTGAATCAGAATTCTGCTTCTTAGACGCCATAGGGTGAGTAAGACAATTGACATAGCACTTTTGATCTGCAAATGCATTGACCCACTGGATTGCATCTTCTGGTGTGGAGGCAAAAAATCGGAAGTCCTTCCGACTTCTTCCACTTTTCATTAAAAGGCACGAACCCTTTCTTAATGGATATGCATGTACAGTAAAATGTCTGAGACCAACGCAGAAGGACAACTGCCAAATGGAAGGAGAAATCAGGCCGAGAAATTAAAATTGCAAAAAATTATGAAAGAATCAGAAAATATACAAAAGAATTTACCGAGATCACATCATCCAGACGCAACATCTTAGAACCCCAAATCAGTGCCTTGCTTGTCAGTTTAGCATCAACTGCATCCAAGTTGGAATTCTCTGAAGTTTGTACCTCAGAGTCTTTTGAAGATTTCAATTTGTCCAGGGAAAGTTTTCCCGTGAATACTTCATATCCCAGTAAGTCAGATTGCTCATCTCCAACATCAATCCTATGTTCTGTCCTCTTAGACCCATTTGCATCATCATTGTTAACACTGAGTTCGCCACCTCTTGTGGCTTTCCCTCTACTATTACGTTTTTCTGGGAATACAACAGGTGATGTTTGTTGTGCCGTTGCAACTTGAGAACAAAGACCGAGACGACGAAGTGACTGCTGAGTTGTCAGTCGCAAAGAACTGGGCTTGGATAGATTCCCACTATTCTGCATGTCGGTCTTTATGCACAAACTGATGGGCAATAGAAGAAAGGGGACATCTACTAATACTGAAGCTCCAGGGTCCAAATAGCATATAAATCAATGTCCAATTAGGGACTAACCGAAGTAACTCAGCCTGAATTATTTGAAGAAGTCCTTCATTATTATTACCGAAGTAATAACCGAATCTCCATCTTATATTCAATAAATCTATACCATCACATTACTAATGACACTAGATAAACAATCCTTCATTATTGTAACATAGTGAAATCCGGCTAACTAAACTTTACTTGAGATTTTTCCATATATGCAACACTATCAACCGCAAGATAATGTAAACATTTGCGGCCAAGTAGCATGATAAGATTTTATAAAAAGATACAAAACGTATAGCATTACAAGCCATTACAAAGAGAACAAATAATATAAAGTAAAAACAAAATAAAGAGGAGCTATTTCATCAAGAACAATACAATATGGAGCCACATTATGGTACTTTATACCAATTATGAGAATCAAATAGCAGGATACCTATGTCTTTGAGATCCCTACATATTGTTCTCGGTTATGTTTGACAAAGGGAATAGGATACTAGTGCATTTACAAGCTTATAACACCAAATAAGTTCACGGGATGTACATCGTTGTAATAAAAGATGAAAACATCACAAAGGGAAGTGTTCGAAGAACAGCTTCTAAGACAGATGCAAAGTTTCACTAATACAACACACCCGACTACCAGGAACTGCGAATTCTGACTCTTCAAACAATTGTCTAAGAAACAAAAGAAAATGCACTGAATCCTCTTACAGTAAAGACGGGAGAAGGGGAAAAAGACAATATTGGATCCGATTCGACTACGCGCGATTTCTTCATAGCTGATTACAAGAATTAACATTCTCCAGTATGCAACAACCGGTCATATTTCCGGTGCCAAAATTTAAACCTTAATTGGATCACCGAAAAACCATAAGCTAGTCAACCCAACAAACCCATAACGCGTTTGGTATTGAACTTCTACATAAAACTCGATAATGAAATAAACCCCCAATTAACATTTCTCGCTGAATTCAGTACCCAGAGAAATCCGATCAAGCCCCACAACAAAAACCCAGATATACACTAACACAAATTTTAGGAAAACACCCAACATCGAGAATAAGAGCAAAATATTATGCACAAATATAAAATACGAGTTGAAAATCTTGGCGAGGGGAAAAGACTTGCCTTTCAGTTTAGGAGAAAAGTCAGTGATTTCCCCCGGCGATGGCGGCGGGGGCCGGCGGGGATCGGTGGTGGGTGGGGGTGGTTTGGAGGAAAATAGAAATGGCGAGAGAAGCAGAACCAAAGACTGGTTTCTTGTCTTTTTTACAATACAGTCTCCCCCTTTCACTTAATTATTATCTTTTCCCCCTTTTTCTTTCTCCTGGATAATTGTTTTATTCTTAATTAATAGCTTTTGCTGGATTTCAGATTTTTATTTGTTTTTACAAATAAGAGAGAGAGTACAATTTACAAACAGTATTGAGATAAGGATGATAATATAATTTATAAGTATTTGGCATGCATCCTAAAATTAATGTTTAACGAATATGTTAAAAAGATTCGAATATTTTTTCCTATTTTAGTATTTTTATATTTTATTCTTTCATTGAAAGTTAAATGAAGAAGATGGGTAATAGTATACTATTTACTAGAAAGTAACTGCATTCAAAATCTCAATATATTATGTTAAGTAAAACATGATACAAATATTCTTACGATCGTGTACGATGCATTTTATAATACGTCGAGTCCTCAATTTTAATTTTAATAAAAATAACAAAAAACTAACTTATTTATTATTGTTTCCCGCTTGAATTTTATAAATTCATAATTTGTCATATAATATTAATTTACATTTATTTGATTACATATTTATATACATCAACTATGTTGTATTATATTCTGACTTTTTTAAATACAATATACTATATTTTTATTGCATCTGTTATTTATGCAATGTAAGCAATAAATATCTATGGTCCAACGACGAGAGATTAAATACTTTTTCTCACTTGCCCTATCAAGGATGAGTTCAAATATTTTCAATTTCCTATTATATTTGTAAGATTCCAATTTTAAAAAATAAATGTATTTGAAACTATAAAGTAAAATATTAGCTGTGATAGACTACTGATTGCCGATTTTGTAGATATATTTGATTGCGACATTTTTTACTATTTTATGGTCATGCATTTATTGCAAGTTTAGAATTTGATTACCATTTTGACCGGCAGCGATATATTCATTCATTTGTTTATATTTTTGTATTCCATTCCATATTTGAAAACTTATTATTGCGATATATTCATTTATTATTTTGGTATTCCACTTCATACTGACACGTTTCTTGTAAAGACTATCTCGACCTAACCCTTGATGGAGTTGTGTGATTGTGATGCCATCTTTTTAAACCATCTTCTTTCAATATTATTCTTTCCTCTCTCTCACTTTTCTAAAGGCAAAAAGGGATAATATATAGATAGTGTGTGTCTGCGGGTATGCTTAGTATTGAAGTCTTGCTTTAGAGAGAGAAGATGGAGAGAAGTTTCAATAATTGGACCAATTCTTTGGTTGTTGAACTGCTCTAGTCTATTAGTAAAGCATACCCTACTTCGATAGTTTCATGCGAGCTCTTGTTGTGATGGGGATGTTCATATGATCTTAATCCTTCTTGCATCCATCGATCGCTTTTAACACGATAATTTATGTCAGACCTTCTAACCGATCAAATAGTAAACATATGAAGATCCGTTTGGAGAACTCTCAATAAAAAGTAGTATTATTACATATATATATATATATATATATATATGTACTACAACTACTACATATAGGTAAATTACATGAAGGGTAGTGACACCTTTCAAATTAAGCTTACAATAATTAATAATTAAAACACACAAAGTGATAAGCCACCAAGTCAGTATCCGCCAAGAGAGACTATCTATAACCCTCTAATTCCAAATACCAGCAAACACAGACAGCAGCAGCAGCAGCAGGAGGCATATCCTAGAGAATACAGAAGAGATGTAAAACATGTTCAACAAGAAGCTAAGAAGAATCTAGAATACGACTCGGACCCAACCCGATTACTTACAGTGGGGAATGATCAACCAACGTTGGTTGTCTCCTCTGTTCCAGTCCCAGAGGCCGACCACGGTGCCATCATGGATGCCACCGTGATGCTTGTCGCCATGGAAAGCATCGATGTTGAGGCGAATGTTGTTCACCATTCGTACTGCGTGGTACCCATCGCCCAAATCCTTCTCCGTCCACAAGATGGATTCATCAAGAACACTGGGATTGTACTGAATCAGCTGCACCTGCAAGATTAACACCACCAACAGACAGACTTTAGTAAAGTTGCAGCTCAATGCTAGCTTGCTTATGGATTTTGCATACAGTCAAAAACTCTTTATGTTAATGTTTAACCATCATCTCAAGAATCATTTGATACAAAGGTAGTAGTTAAAATCAAAGTCACCCGCGCTTGTGTAATAGTTTGTCGACCACATAAAAGAGGTAAACCATGTCCGACCCGGACTTGATTTATAAAAACTAGGAGTGTAATGAATCAATTGGACCTGCCAGATTAACACCACCAATAGACAAACTTGAGTAGACTTGCAGCAAAATGCTAGCTTGCTTAAGGATTAGCATACAGTCCAAACTCTTTTACTTGTATTAATGTTTACCCAACATCTCAAGAATCATCTGTTGCAAAAATAGTTATAACCATCCAAGTTATCTGGGCTTGTGTAATATCTGCAACCTACACAATAGAGTTAAACCGCACTAGACTAGACTAATCATGTACAACATACTCTTGTTCATTAGGTTTTGTTTCTACATTTAATGTGATTCACACAATCTATTTGCAATTAGCTATAGGATTGGGTTTGTTGAGATTATTCCAAATATGGTTGATTATTAACACTAAGCTTCCAATTTCATGTTAAACAGAGCTATGACGACAATGATGAATGAGAGCACAGAATAAATTTTGATAAAGAAACATAGAAATTCGGAAACTCGACATGGATAATTCCGCCGACATATAACACATTAAATAAAAAAATTAATAGGGAAGAGATAGAAAGAGAAATTACAGGGTGTGAATGACCAATAGCGTGCTTCAAGGCCTGTCCAGTTGCTTTGTTGATCAAAGCAAAACTCGGTAACCCTTCTGCATCCCTCACTCTGGTGCTGTGCCTGTCATCTTTAATCCAGTGCTGAAACATCAAAATTAACAACTCAATCAGCTAAAAATCATAACCAACCATACAGAAATAGCGAGAGAGAATCGATCTACGATGCTACCTGCAGCGGATCGGAGGGATTCGAGCGCACAAGTATGACCTTGCCCTGGCTAATGGAGAGAGAGTAGTACACATCCGCCTTGGTGTACATCTTCACGGAAGGTCTAGTGAAAATCAAGTCATCGTTGTAGTGGTGCACCGGCGTAGTATGGTGGTGGTCAACTACGACGACCGGGGGAGGTGGTGAGGGGACTACGACTACCGGCGGCACGTGGTGGTGGTGGTGTGGCGGAGGGGGTGGTGGATGGTGCACGTGATGCGTAGGAGGTGGCGGAGTAGGACGGTGGTGGTGGGTGGGGCGGTGGTTGTGGCGATCCATGGTTGTTTGTGAGATACTTTTGATGAGGAAGAAGGGTAGGTAATATAGGAGCAGGACTTAAGAGCTAAGAAATTGATCACAAAACTTGCCCATGTGTAGTTGACTTTGAGGTAGAAAATATCTACAACCACCAAAAAACAAAGATATCAATTCAGGAGGAAAACGTGTGTACTTTCCCATCTGCATCTCCATTAATATGGTTACACATAATGCAATTTAATTCGTCGACGTCCATTCCCGTCCGATCGGTAAAATTTTACTCCCTCCGTCCCATCTTTCTTGTTCCATAATTTTTTGGCGCGGTATTTTAGGAGAGTTGTTGGTTGTGAGTAGGGATGTGGGGTCCTCAAATAAAGTGTGTGTAATAATTTTCTATTTTAGGCAATAGAACAAGAATTGTGGGACGTCCCAAAAAGAAAAGACGGAGGGAGTATTATTTTAGAGAAATATTAATTAATTTTTAAAATAATACTATTTATTAGCATTATTTATGATCTACGATTGTGCACGCAGTTATGATCATACTCAATATCTGTATTAATTGTTATGTTACTTCTTAAATTCAAAAAAAAACACATTTATTAAATTGAACAATAATAATAAAATATCAACTTTTGTCCGTGATTGCGTTGAGTCATGCGAAATATGCTAATGAATTTTGTGGAATATAAGATATTATACTCCCTCCGTCCCATAGAAAAAAGTGTTTCTTTTCTATGCAACATGGAGATTTAAAAAACGGGAGTGTATGATGTATATTGTTTGACTTTTTGATTTGTTAAATTTGGTCCATATATTGTTTGTTTTTTTAAGAAAGAAGACAGTTTTTATGGAACGGCTGAAAAAGGAAAACAAAACAATTTTTATGAGACGGAAAGAGTACTACTAATCATCGTATATCTATTTAATTATAATCCAAAATATGAGTACTACAACAAAAGAGACCACCATCGTAATTTTTTAAGGATGTTATAATTTTTTAAATCATTAATTATTTATTTATTATAAAGGACACATACTATATGCATATATGGTGAAGCAAATGAGAAATATTATTGTATACAAAGAGACTAAATTTGTATAAATTGTTGGTTTCATCAATAAAGTTATGCCATCATCATCGGAAGTGCTTTTGTCTGCAACTTATGCACTTTGTTTCAATGCAATATGCAAATCATAATTATATGAAAGTATTTGACAAATAATTATTATCATGAATTGAAATTTGACAATTTTAATAAAGTCGCACATACTACTGATTCACATTTTATGATTAATTTCGTTTATGCCTAATGTTATTTTTCATTTCACAAAATTTGATAAATCTTATATATATAAAAGGCGAATGTTTCAATTGCAATTGATTTCAATTCAATTGAATTGCATAATTTTGCAATTTCAATCAATTTCAGGGTTATATCCGTCTTTCTACACATGCAGTTTAAATTAATTTCAATTTAATTGAAATTTACTTTGCACCCAAATTTACTATTTTGATATTTTCTCTTATATCAATTTCATCTATCCAATTACAATTCAACTCACTTTCATCTAATACATCAATTCAATTACAATCTAATTGAAATCATTTTTTTAAATCATTATTTAAAAATCCATCAATATTGATATTCAATAAATAAATTTGATCAATCCACAACTTATCAAAATAATACGTATTTTTATTTTTAATTAATTTTTAATTTATAAACTCATTCATTTATAATATATTAGAAAATAAAAAAAATAGGAAAATTAATATACTCATTAATTTTTATACACTATTAAAATGTACCCTCAATTAGTGCCCTATATTTACCATATACTCTAAAATTTAATCAATGTTAACTTGGATATGCATCTCATAATTTGATTTGTATTACAATATAAAACTAACTACAATAAAAAAATTAATATTTACCAAGATAATAAATATGTATAATTTTCAACGTAAATAGCTTTCTTTTCTCAACTAATTGACTTGGTAATTAGAAAAAATAGTATTAGTAGGAAACTATATATATTTACCAAGGTAATAAATATTTATAATTATCAAGGTAAATATCCTTTTTTCTCAACTAATTGATTTGGTAAATAGAAAAAGTGATCTTAGTTGTTAATGAGAGTTAATATTCATCTTTGATTGTGTAATTTAGTCATCAGTCTATCACATTTCTAGCTTAATTAGATGTAATTATACACTATTAAGATTTAATACAAGAGAAATTTAAGCATTTATAGTAGGAATGTTTAGGTATACATATGGTCACAAACCATTTATATATAATTGGTTTAAAACACATTTCATCAAACACAATTGCAAATCAAAAAAGCTATTATACAGAAATTGATTTGTGATTAAAACAATAGAAATGACTCATATTTGGTCTCTAATTCAAGAATTAGATAACTCGAATGAAACTTTTGCAATGAAAGTTCGTCTTGTGCGTCTATACGATGTCCCCTCATTCAATAGACAAGAAATATTTAGCATTAAATGCATTATCTATGATTCAGAGGTATTTTCAATTTTCCACCATTACTTTAATTTTTATTAATATTTAATCATGTTTCAGGAAAATATTAATTTGTTAAATTTTAAATGTTTCAAGAACATATGATTGAAGCAACAATTCCAAAAAAATCTAATTCAGACATTCAAGCACCAGCTAATAGAGGAACAAATTTATGGATTGAAAAACTTCAGATTAGTTTTCAATACTAGTGTCTATAAAGTGACAAACTCAAAATATAAGATTATAAATAATGATAGAACCCGAATGCATCAAATCATGCCAAAGAAATTTTCAAACAAACGCTTTTGCTTCAAGAAGTTTGAACAGATTCACCAAATTGATAACATTCATGAAGTCACACCATTTGGTACAATCAAAGTTTGATTCGTGATTGAAATATTCGTATTCGATTTTTTTTAATATTAAATTTATTCATCTTCGGTTCATTATTTTAGTATCGGATTCAAATATTCGATTCATATTTTAGATTGAGATAATATATCCATATTTAAAATAATTGTATAAGATAATATCTCAATATTAACAAATCCTAATTAATTATCTGATTTAAAAGATTTAATATTAAATAATATATATGCATATGTATGCTAATATTTTCGTAATTAATTAATTATAGTCATTTATATATTGTATTATTCAAGGACTAAAATCTTAATGTATCATATTAGTATATCATATTTATGATATTTTATGTATTTATTCTATTTAACGTACAATTCGATATTTGTGGATATCGAATCAAATATCAAAATTTCATATTCATATTTTAATAACAATCGAATCAAATCAAATATCTATATTTAAATCCAAATAGTGAATCTTTGAATACGAATATCGAATTTCAAATCTTATATATATAAATAGAATATTTCAATTGCAGTTTTTAATAAATTGAAGGTAAATATATTCTTCTTTTTTGTTAATCCATACATACACATATAAATATATATATATATAAACTCAATTAAATTGATTTCAATTAATTAATCAATCCAATTTTACCAATCTAAAGGAATTGTACAATTATGCATCAAAACGGAAGTTTAAATCTACTTGATTCATAATTGCAATTCTTTTTTAATAATTTAAACTCATTTCCAATTAAGTCATTCAAAATAATTTTCCAGTTACCAAGCTAAAAGTGCACTTTCACTTTTCATTCTCTACACACGGTCATCACCCCCTTCTCCTTTCTTTCAACTGCCGCTTAACCAAACTTAGGCAATTACTTTTTTTTCTTCCTCAGTTTTTTTCTTCCCACTTTTGCCCAACGCCCATTCCCCCCATCTCCCGTAAAACCGAGCGTATTAGGTAAAATTATTTATCATTTTCACGCTTTGAGGATTCTCACGCTGTGATTTTGAGAAGTGTGATAGTTATTTTCTCAGTATTCGTTGCATTTTTCAATGGATATTTATTTTATAAGCTTTTAAAAAAGTAAATTTCATTTTTTATATATGAATTTACAATGCAGAATTTGTTTGATTATGAAGGTTTGGTTTGTTGACATATTTCGTAAAAACCAATGAAATTCACTGTCAATTTCAAATTGATTCAGCAACAGATAAATGTGATTATTTTCCAACAAAATTTGTAATTATATAAAAATCTAAAAGCTTTCTTAATATCAAAAGTGATGAATAATCTATATTTGATCTTTTTTTTGCTATGTTATATACTTTTAGATGTGCATCAAAAGGAATGCAGGTTATACACACTCTGTTTATATGTAAAGTTAATAAGAAAAAAGGATGAAGCTAAAATATTGAAAAGAAAGCTCCACCCGCATCTTCACTGGGTTTGTTGTTCTTCTAGATACGATTATCCTAGAATCACCATCTGAATATTCGGGGATGCTTCTCAAGGGAGGAGATAATTGCTACCTTCTAGAGAAGATATTCTTGCCTTAAAGTTCTGTTTATTAATCTTTGCATTGCTTATACAAATTCATGCTCAGATACAAATATATTTGTTTAGTGATTGGACTAGATTTACATCTTTATATTGACTTTTGTTTTTTGTCCCTCAAACTTTAGATTTGTAAATTGTATAGTAAGCATCATCCCTCTACGTTGTGTTATCCGTATACTATGTACGATAGCTCTAGAATGTCGAAACTGCTTGATATTATGTACGCATGCATTAGAAAATCCATTTAATCTTTTTGTTTAGATGGACATGCAGACATGATAGTAGAACATAGCAAATGTATGACTAATGGGGACTATGTAATTTTTTTACATGTAATTAGGCAAGAAATGGATGGAATACCAATCATAGCCGCGCAGGTGAATGGAATAATAGATGAACATGGCCTAAGACATTCATTATTTGAGTTGAAATCATGTGTTTCTTGATTTTCTTGGTTTGAATAGAATTTTATTAACCCAAATTACAAATAATGAGTATGTTCATTCTCAAAAGATCAAGATGGTGGTGTTAAAACGGTTCGTGTTTCAGTCACATATTTCTAAGCTATTTCTTCAAATTTTAATTGTGTCCCTTATTGTTACTCAATAATTATTTACCGAGTCTTTATACATTTGTTCGCAGAAAATCTTATATCGAATTTAGTGAAGCAAATGCATTCAGTAAAACTCTGGAGCTATGTGGATCTCAATTGAGAGAGATTACATGTTTTATGAGAAGACTAGGGGTGTTACTGCTGAGGGTGATACATGTTAACAATGTTTAGATATTAATGACAAGCAATGAATTATGCAATTATGAATATTTGAAAATATGATACATTTCTAGAAATAAAGGTGGAAGATATTAATAGGAATGCATACGTTTTGTATCATTAATTATTTAAAACTCTACGAATTTGTTAGTGTTAAACACTAAAATAATGTTTAGATTTCTCCATGACAACTTGAGTAAGGTAGTCCTTTGGACCATGGAGTGTCTCCAGTTTATGAAACAAATACATAATTTATAAGAATCAATTGAAATAGTAGTTCTCTGATGAGCTCGAGGAAACATGAGCAGCCGACAAATCTTTTTTCTCTTTTTTTTATCCATGATGTGAAAACTTAAAATCCCACCAAAGATAGCATTCTGCTAAGATTTATAGTTAAGAGTTAATCGGCTGGCCTTTTGCAGTTTATCACTAGGCAACACCCTAAACTCGAAACCCCCAAACCTTCTCAAACCCTTAAACCCTAAGCCCTCAAACCCTAAAAGAGGGTTTAAAACTTTTTATTCACCAAAATACTATGCATATAGCTGTTTAGCGTCACATAATTTAAATTTTTTTGCACAAAATAAAGTTGCTTAATGAGTATATTGTACATATTTCACCCAATCTTTGAGAAACATGATTCAAAATCTTGAATATTACTACGTACTCAATTTAGTAGTTTGTGTTTTAATAATATATACAACTTCAATATTACTATGTATTTCATTTAGTAGTTTGTGTTTTAATAATATATATATGACTTGAATATTACTACGTATCCCACTTAGTAGTTTGTGTTTTAATAATACAATATATGATATGATATTATTATTTAAAGTAGTATTAACTATTGTATCATAAAATCGTAATATTTTTCCGTACGGAGTACATGGGATGTCCTAGTGCATATAAAATTCGAAATCTGAATTATGTTGGACTATTTATTAGTGGTAAGAAAATTCATAATTAGAACTTAGAAGGAAAAGCCACCCTTGACGTTCAAACAAATAAATCTCACTCAACATGCTGTTATTGAAGATTGCAAGAGATGGCGTTTCTACTCGTATTATTTTACAGTTCTACTATTGATAAGATTTCATTTTTCAAGATATTTTTGTTTAGCATTAAATATTTTTTAAAAAATGTTGAAAATGTCAGATTTGAACATTTAATATATTAGTTTTCAACTATTATTATTATAGATTGAGTTTCGTTAACATCTTTTGCAAAACAATAAAAACAAATGTAGCCCATAACTAAAACAAAACACAAAAGTAGACATTTTGTCTTTATCCGGCGGAGGGCCGATGGAGGGCCTATGGAGTTTATCGGCCCTCCATCAGCCCTAAAGAAAAAAATCTGAAACCCCCCGTCGGCCGAGCCACTGAATTCTGCAGATGGAGGGCCGAAGGTGGGCTGATCTCCATCGGCCCTGATTTTAGAAAAATAAAAATAAAAATTGTTAAGCAGGGCCATCGGCCCTCAAAAAAAAAATTCAAATTTTGGCCGATGGCCGATGGTCTTCAATCAGTAAACTTTATTTATTTATATTTTAGTTCAGGCCATCGGCCATAAAAAAAAAATTCAAATTTTGGCCGATGGCCGATGGCCCTCAATCAGTAATTTTTTATTTTTTTTTAAAGTTCAGGCCATCGGCCATAAAAAAAAATTCAAATTTTGGCTGATAGCCCTGAATCAGTAAACTTTTATTTTATTTTATTTTTAAGTTCATTCCATCGGCCAAAAAAAAATTCAAATTTTGGCCGATGGCTGATGACCCTCAATTAGTAAACTTTTTTTTTTTGTTGAGGGCCGATGGAGATCTGCCCTCCATCGGCCCCTGACACTCTGCGCCACAAGAGGACAAAATGGCTAGATATGTGTTTTTGTTTAGTAAAATGCTACATTTGCTTTTTGATTTATTCTTTTGACTAACAGTGTATATTAACACTTAATTATACACTGTTAGCCAAAAGAATAAATCGAAAAGCAAATATAGTCTTTTACTAAACAAAAACACATATCTAGCCATTTTGTCCTCTTATGGCGCAGAGTGTCAGGGGCCGATGGAGGGCCGATCTCCATCGGCCCTCAACATGTTATTAAAAAAAAAGTTTACTGATTGAGGGTCATCGGCCAAAATTTGAATTTTTTTTTTATGGCCGATGGTCTGAACTTAAAAAAAAAAAAAAAAAAAAAAGTTTACTGATTCAGGGCCATCGGCCATCGACCAAAATTTGACTTTTTTTTTATGGCCGATGGCCTGAACTTTAAAAATAAAAAATAAAAAAAAAGTTTACTGATTGAGGGCCATCGGCCATCGGCCAAAATTTGAATTTTTTTTTATGGCCGATGGCCTGAACTTAAAAAAAAAAAAGTTTACTGATTGAGGCCCATCGGCCAAAATTTGAAATAAATTTTTTTTGAGGGCCGATGGCCCTGTTTAACAATTTTTCTTTTTTGAGGTGCTTAACAATTTTTTTTTTTTTTTTAAAGTTCAGGGTCGATGGTCCTCTTAACATTTTTTTTAATATGTTGGGGGCCGATGGAGATCGGCCCACCTTCGGTCCTCCATCGGCCCTAGTAATTGTTTATGCAAAATTCAGTGGCTCAGTCGATAAATTTGTTCGGCCGACCGGGGGTTTCAAATTTTTTTCTTTAGGGCCGATGGAGGGCCGAAAGACTCCATAGGCCCTCCATCGGCCCACCGCCGGATAAAGACAAAATAACTACTTTTATTTTTGTTTTAATTATGGACTACATTTGTTTTTAATTTCTACTGTCTGGCTAATAGTAGAAATTTCTCAAAACAGAACATGCAATGCCTTTTGATATGTTTTAATATATTTTGTAATGTTCGAGAATTTACAGAGAGTAGTAAAAAAAAAAGTAAAGTACTATTACATTTCATTTGACAGTTTGAATAGTACAACAAACAAGAAAGCATTTAACATCCGTCAATCAAAATACCCCCGAACTCACATTAATTGATTGACCAATAGTATCTCGGCTTTTAACTACCGAGTGTTATAAATATTAGGTATTTAGTCTTGCGTAAAGGCTATATCTAGGACCGAATCAATGATTTGGATGATACGTCCCTATTTTATTTTTCAAGCGTGGAAACCCAGAATCAGAAGTAATATGATTAATTTTCACAATAATAAAATAAATAAAAAATGTCGAAATTATTTTGTGAAAATTATCGAATTAAAAAAAATGTCCGATAGTATGTCGATCAGTTAATTTAATAAAAAATGGGAATTAGCACTCAATTTTATTGGTACTCTCCAATCGAATCCAATTCAATCGTCTACTTTTCAATGTTTGAATTTGCAAACTCAAGCAACACTTCGTTTGATTTGCTCTTTGTAGAATTTAGTAGGAATTTTGGAACAACTTTCTTGATATCCATGATCATCCCCAAAAAGTCTATTTGCTCATACTAACTGCACTGATCAAGAGAACTCTCTAGGTCGACCTCTCAAGTACTTCTTTAAAACTGAAATACACAATTCAATGTGGTTGAAATGTCCTCATGGTGGTGAGGATCGAGATTTGAAAGAGTCAGAAGAGATGCGATGACGATGGGAGAGTAGGCGAGGTGATGAACGGGTGCATTATTTATGAAAGGGCAGAATGGTTTTGAAAAGGAATAAGAATGAAAAAAAAATTATAACTGAAATTTACGCACTATTACACCTGAAAATCTTCACACATTTTGATAAGTAAGTAAATAAATTAAAATAATTACTTTAAAAAAGTTTTTGAAATTTGAGAAAATTGAATTTTAATTAGATAAAAATATAAGAGCTATTTTATTTATATATCATCTTTAATATCATTTTATTTTACTATTTACTATAGACAATGAATTATATTAATTTATTAATAAAGCTGAAGATGATACAATTTATTTGGAACCAATTACAAGAAAAAAAAATTATTACGTTTATAATTCTTCATATAGTTCGAAAAAAGGTCGAAACTTTTTGATGCAATTAGAGAAGTAAAAATTTAAATTTAAGTTTTAGAAAAAAAAGCAACACCATAATTATATTTTACAAAATTTTCCTAATCTGTTTTAAATGATTATTAATTTATAAGATTGACGGAACCATATATTTACATTGAAATTTTTTGAAAAATATAATCTTATTATTTTATTGAATTTTTCATTATTTTATTTACACTAGCCCGAATCGAGACCGGAGAAAAATAGTATCTTGATGTTATTAATTTACTGAGTAATAAATTATATAGGTTCTGCTGTACCATCTCAAGAAGTCAAGATTTTACCCTCTTCACAACCTACATCATTAGGCCTACTATTTTTCACCCTTTTGTTCTTTAACATTTCCCTTGATTCCATCATCAAAGCAATGCAACTTCTCCTAACTCCAGCAAGTGGATGTGGATCTATGGCTACCTCATCTTGATAAGCTTCTTTCAGAATAGCCGTGCATGTTTTATTCTTCATAGACAAGTAAAACATATGAGGGTGCCTCTCAAAAGCCTTATGAACCTTCTGAGGCAATCCCAAATACTTCCTCAAGCAAAAAAGGAACTTCCTTTCCGCAGCATGTTCAACAAACAAACACAACAACTCATGCAGCACGGCCACAACCCGTTTCTCCGACACATCAGAGTCCGGATTCAGATACGAGTAGTCATCGTACGGAGACACGTAGGGGAGCTTTTGGAATTCATACAACCAATCTTTGATCTTCACCTTCAACCTCAGCCCTTTAGAGGGAAACAATGGAAATGCAATTGCCTCATCATTGCCTCCACTATATATCCCCTTCTTCATAGCATTCTTCTGCATCATCGACAAGATTTTATCGTGTTTTCCATCACCATACTCGTCAACAACAGCCAACCCCTTCAACCCATCTTCTATGTCCACAATCCTAAAATAGCCATAGCATCCAACAAACTCCATAGGATCCTTAAAAAATTCATTAGGCAAGCCTAGATACCACCTCAACCCTTTAATAACCTTCAGAGGAAGTATCTTTCGACTACTCATCAATATAAGTTTCTTTAATCTCCACATAATATCATCTCCAAATTCTTGAAAAACTAATCTTTCCTCCTTATCAAGCTCAATGGCTTTATCAGTCAATCTAAACCAAGGCAAATTGTAACAAGGGCCTTTAAACTCCTCAAAGAAGGAAGGGTAGTTCCTCAAGAATCTTATAACTTTGATACTTATATCAAATTCTGACCCTTTCTTGGAAATATCTGAAATGGGAATAGAATAGTTGTCAAGTGGCGAGGAGGATGTCGATACAAAGAAGTTCTTGATAGCGAGTATGGGCTTGAGTTCGAGGGACTTGTGAATGGAATCAATTGAGTCAAAGTAAGGGTCTTTTTTCCATTTCATGTATACTTCCACATAAGTTTGTGCTTGAATGAAGGAGTAAGGAAGTGAAGGATGGCTTGTGAGGGAATAGGAGAAGAGGACTTTGTGGAGAAAAGTTTGAGGATTCCTCATCGGTTTGGAGATCACTGAAAACTGATGCCTATAGTAACCAATCAGCAGTAGCAGCAGCTATGGTTTCCTACAAAACTAGCCAGTCCTGTTTAAATCATACAATTCGGTCACAACAGCACAATAAAAAAACAAGGAATAGATGACAATGATAATAATTCAACAAGGAATAGTGACTGCTGAGTCGTCAGTCGCAAAGAACTGGGCTTGGATGCATTCCCACTATTCTGCATGTCGGTTTTTGAGCACAAACTGATGGGTAATAGAAGAAAGGGGACATCTACTGATACTGAAGCTCCAGGGTCCAAATAGCATATAAATCAATGTCCAATTAGGGACTAACCGAAATAACCCCCAAATAACGTTTCCAGCGGAATTCAGTACCTAGAGAAATCCAATCAAGCCCCACAGCAGAAACCCAGATACATTCTAACACAAATTGTGTGTGGAGAGGAGATGCAATATCTCACTCCAGTTCAATTAGCATTCTTTCATACAATAGATGCCGAAACATAGCAGGCAGCAGCCGCAGCACCTATAGGTCCATAGAATCTAATAAATAAATAGAAAACAATGCAGAAACAAAATTGGGCAGGAAAGACCGAAATAATCTTACTTGTTCAGTTGTTTGTGGGCGGAGCCGGGACGGCTACGGCGGTCGGCGGCAAACGGGCTCACGGTCACGAGCCGGCTGACGGAGGGGACTACGGAGGGCTGCAGGCCTGCGGCAGGCTCACACGGTGGGTGGCCGGCGAAGAGGGCCGGTGGCCGGTTGGGCGGCGGACGGAGAATAGTTTGGAGTGGAGGAGGAGTGGGTCGATCGAGTGGCTGGAGCCTGTGGGAATTGGGAAATGAAAATTCGAATTTTAATTTTGACTTAAGAAAATATCGGTTTCGGTAATTTATTGTATATTTAGTTTGATTTTGGTCATTTATTATGGCAGGTTCAATTTTGATCCTTTATTTTTTTAAGCGAGTTCAATTTTATTTCTCTAATTAAGAGTGGTCGTTGGAATAGAGTGTGTGTATTACACTATTCATCGGAGGATTAAAATCGGACTTAATTGCAAGATAAATGATCAAAATCGGAGCCTATTACATTAAAGGATCAAAATCGGATCAATATAAAGTTGGAGGACCAAAATCGAACTTTGCTACATTAAAAAACTAAAATCAGATCAATGTAAAGTTAGGGGACTAAAATCGGACCCTACAACATTAGAGGATCAAATTTAGACTAATGACACAATAAATGACTAAAAATAATATTTAATCCAAAAGTATATATAATTCTAAAATTCAAAATATTTTGATAATTCCACAAAATACCCAAATTTATGAAATTTATTTAATGAATACTAATCCCAAATTCAGTATCGTGATATCGTATGGATCCCAGTTTCCCTCGTCTATTTTTATATCATATTTCTTCATAAATTTCATATTACCCAAAAAAAAATCTATTAAGCATAACACAAATAAACAAGATAAAACATATTTTAAAATGATTATCTTCATGTTTACAAAAAATAAACAAAACATAAGGTAATTTGTGCTTTCAAGAAAAAGTCGCCATCTTTGCTGGAGCCAACTATTTCGCATTTTTCTTCCCTCGCTTGATGTTCTCCCTCTTCTCATCCCTTAATCTCTCCAACTGTGCTGCAGATATGACTTCAGTACCAAGAGACTGACTCATATGAACTCTTGCATTATCAATTCTGATATTTTGAGTCAAATCCCCTTTGCTTACTCCACCAATTAACTATTGATAAAGTGAAGGACTTTGAGACAATGGTTGCTTCGAGGTTATTGTAGCAGTATTTATAAAATTCAAGGGCCTTGAAGCACCACTAGGAGCTGGAATGGTAGGAGTGTTCCTACTTTTAACCTGCAACAAACACGTAAAGTCATTTATTTAAACTCATTTGATGATATTTAATAAATTAAATACTTACTCTAATAGTATTAACATTCGATGCATCCTCTGGGGTACAAGCATTTGGAGTAGAAGTTTTTGAATTTCTTATGTTCTTTGCCCTACAATAGTGAGATATATTAACCATACAAATCACTTAATATTTTATTGCTAACCACTTAGTTAATTCCAATATACAAGCGATTCACTTGACTTAGTAGCTATTCTATTCACATGAGATTTGGTTCATTTTCTATATACCTATACAACTCAAGGAGCAATTATAAATGAGGCAAACAATGAATACTCTATAAATAATTAATTGTCATACCTGCAATTTACTTGCTCCGGCTGTTGTTAAAAAATCACTTACATTTAGTGCTTAAAAACTCATATCAATAACAATAGTAGCAGCAATATCAACAATATTCGAGGGAGTTAAACCAATATATACAACACAATGGGAAATAAATGTAAATGTAATAATAACATCAAATTTTTGAAGCATAACTTCCCACAATTAATGAATGGTCAAAGTATAAATAAACACAATGCCAAAAAATATAACAGAATGACACAACAACACTACTCAATTATGCAAAGAGGAAGATATTGCTCAATTCAATAAAGAGCTCAAGAAGTTCGCAGAAACTTGGTTTACATAACTAGGCAGTAAAGCACGGATTGGCGAAGTACCAGATTACTTGCAGTTAAAATATGAAATCTCACACTCGTCTCTTCTTCCATCGGTATAAGCGGTTGTTTAGGGCCGACTCGAGTATTTATCTCCTAGAGAAAATAAAAAACATAAGAGATGCATTTAACAAAAAAATAATAGATAAGCAAATACTATTGAGCAGGATTTCCATGAATACTTCATTAATATTATCCATCGTTTCAATCGAACCAACAATACTTGATGTGGGCATATCCGTCAAATTAACCTATGCGACATATTATGCAATTATAAGATATGAGATGTATTTAATAATGAATGAATGATTAAATAAATTAATACAATACCTGAATATTCATCGTCTCTTCATTTGTAGCATTACTCCTCAACATTTCCTGTTTTTTAAGTGGGCAGCCTATGATGTTGTGTCCTTTTACTCCACAGTGACCACATTTGCAAGTTTTTTGTTGCCTCTTCAATTTGTTTGGATTAGATTTTGAAATCTGAACTACCTTCCCTTGTGGCTTTCTTTTTCTAGTCGGTGTTGGTTCATCAACCTCTTTTCTCCTTTATGTTTCAAGCCTACCAGCTCGTCTACTCTCATTAGGAGGCAAAGTTAGTTTAAAATGGGATTTAGCCCACTCAGACTTGCCATTGATAGACACTATAAACTCTCCAAACACCTTTTTGTAAGTGGCCACGTTGTAACAATTGCTCACAAATTCTACCGGATCCCATCCTTGCTTAGCAATAGCAGCCGCAACATGGTTGCAAGGGATGATACTCAAGTCACAAACCCTACACCCACATGTCCTTCCCAGATATCTACACTGTAAAACTCTTATGGAGTCACTTGAACCATATAGTGATAATCATCATTTTTTATTGCAAACAAGCCTCTTGTATTATCTATGTTTTTTTGAAGGATTTTCATGATCTTGTGGCAAACTAGGCCTTTTCACTTCTCATTACACGTGTCCCTATTCTTTTGTAGCCTATTCATTGAAATCCTAATCAGATTTATCCACATAGAAAGAATGGGATGAGACCTTGCATCCAGTATCATTTTGTTGTAGGACTCACAAATATTGTTTAACAAGATATCGCACTGGGGATATGTCTGAAAATGAGATCTGCTCCAATGCTTGGGGTCTTTGTTGGAAAGCCATTCGACGGCTCTTAGGTCAAATCTACCCATCTCTTCCATTCTTTTTTCAAATTGTGGCAGTGTAAGTGCTTTCCCACAATTCCATAAGGCAATTTTGAAGGCATCTCCTCGAAAACCAGCAAATTTGAAGTTAGCATGCATATGCCTCAAAGCAATGCCTTATTTCTGCACCTTCAAACATTTGATTAAATGCATTTAGCAGACCATTTTGCTTGTCAGACATAAAAGTCCACGTACTGCATTCTTCCAATCCCAAGTCAACTGATAGGATGTGCAAAAACCATTGCCATGTTTCATTACACTCCTTAATCACAACTGCCCAAGCTAGAGGAAAAAGATTATTATTATTAGGAACGATACTAACCGCGTTCAATAAAATACCCCCATGCGGACTTTTCAGATGACAACTATCTACCCCCAATTATTGGTGTACAACCCCCTTTGAACCCCTTTTTGACAGCATCTAAACAGATGTACATTCGATTAAACTTGCCCTCTTCATCTGAACCCAATAAACAAGTTGATCCCGGATTTGACCTTTTTCACCTTATCAATGAAATCCCACAAGCTGTTATACTGATCATCTGGATCCCCATGCAATTTTTTGAAAGCTGCATCTCTTGTCCTGATTGATTGTTGCTTGGTTATGTTAAATCCCATCTCTCTTCTAACCATCATCCTGAAACCCTTCAAGGCCATGTTCGGTTGCTCTTTAAAATGGTCCAGATATCTATTAGCTAACTAGCTAGACTTAATGATTCTTACTTTTGAAGTCTCCATACACGTATGATTCTTACTAGGAAACTCTGAAGGTTTCTTCCCCTTGCACCTTCAAAGCATGAAGCAACCACGTACATGGATTTACTTTATTTTTCTTTTCATTACCACAACATTTTATATGCATTATGCCCTTGTCATTCTTTTTAACTTTCAAATATCTCCTTGTCTCTGCAACATGAGACTTGATTCACGCAGTTGTGTCTTACTCGAGAACCGTTGTCCCACCTCAAATTTTGGATTAAATGTATCAACCTCTCTAAAATTCTTGGACTTCAATTTTTGCTTTTTCATATCATCCCCTGAATCGGAATTCTCACAAGTGAAATACTCATCACTATCCCAGACGGTTGGTTCATGAATATCAACATCAGAAGGGTAAAAATCATCTTTACCCCCTTCTGAGTTTGTATCATCACCATTTTCCCCATTGTCCTTGTCCCCTTCTTCATCTGTATCAAGCTCATAACCGCTATCATAAAATTGAAACTCATCCCAATCAACCCCCGCATTATCGTCCGTTTCAGTTCCACATCATTTATGCCCATGGTTGAATTCTAGGAAGCAATTAACTACATAAGTTAATAAATACCAGTAGATACATAAAGAACTGAAATACGAATAAGCATGTGTGTGTGTGAGAGAGATAGAGAGGGAAAGACAGGGAGAGGGGGGAGGGGGGATACAGTCCTTCCACAGCAAGATAATTCCATAATTGACTACCATAATAATATAATACATATTCCAAGACTTTAAGAAAAGCACATGAAAATCATGTCACGTAATAATAGGATTCACAAGCCATTAAAACAAATAGCTAGAAAGAAGTAATATTTACAAATACATACATTAATATCATGTATGAATTAGGTCAGGACAAATCTATACATTTATTCATCCACTACCATGTACAACATCCGGAGTAAAAGGGGGAAGTTCAAAAATCAAAGTTAACAACGAGCTTGCCTTGCGAACAACCAAGCTCTGAAGAGCCGGGACCAATTCGTCTACCAATTTGATTGACTAGCAACTTAAGATGCACAGAAGAAGTTTGGGATTTGGGGGAAATTTGTTGGTTTTGAGAAGAAGTCTCGTTGTTTTAGGGGTTTTAGGTTTTTTGGGGGAATACTTTCTTTTTCTATTATTTTAAAACTTTAATTAATGAAATTCATATATATATATATATAAACAGCCAGCGCGTGAGAATGTTGCAGAGCGTGTGTTGCGGCTGTTGCCCTTTCGGCCGTTGGACCAAATCGAACTCATTTAAAAGATAAAGGACCAAAATCGGATCCTATCACAATAAAGGACAAAATCAGACCGAAGACAAAATAAAGGACCAAAAATGACATTTTCTCTAATTTTGATCTACACTCATTTTTGTATTTTCGGGATACATTGTTACGGTATCAGTTAGATGGTATCGTTTCGGAATTTGGTATTAGCCTAAACCGTTTAGACAGCCCATTGTGAATTATGACTCTTATAATAGGATAAATTCATAATCTAAAAAGCACGAATACTTCGAATATTTCAACGTGTGATCGGATACTCCAATATGATAGGATATCCTAGTTGTCCTCTTCAATACCATTTAAGTGCACATTGAACTTGGTTTTAATAAAAAAAAATACAACATTAATTAATTTAATTTACTTAGTGTCCAATCAATGTTGTGTTGTAAAATTAACTACTCCAATACAATAAACTCAAACCACACAAAAGATATTAACTACACTAGATTAACCATTTCTAACCATAACGGTTTCAGTGGAATACGAATCCGTCAACCAATATTCCTTCATTCCCATCATATCAATATCTAAAGTTCCGATCCTTTTTCTTTATGATGAGAAAAACCGACGAAACGAGCATCAAATCTCTCTTCCCTTGATATATTACATGCACGACTACTAAGTGTAATGCCACCATCCACACAGTAGTCTCATCATATATACATAGTGGATTAAATTCATTAACCAAAAGTATCTTGCAAACTTCCTGGCTTTGATCGCCATATCCCTACTACAAACTTGATGAATCTTCCCTTGCATAAGCTTGTAATCCACCAACATATGTTGCCTCAACAGTAGCAGAGGCTTCAGCAGCAAACTCATCCCATGAATCCACAGACAGAACCACAAAATCAGCCACTTTACCAGGAGACAGAGATCCAATCTCCTCATCAAGGAAGCTCGCTCGAGCAGCACCAATGGTGTACCCGTTCACTGCATTGTTTAAACTTATGCGTTCAGACGGGATCCAAGCATTCTCCCAACCATGAGGCACTCTTCTCATTGCTGACTTTATGCTTCTCAGAGGATTAATGTCTGCTACCTGCAGTTCGGACAATGGAATTGAAAAAAGTAACATAAAATTTGAATTAGTTAAGGAATATAGCAGAGAAGTAAAAATACTGACTGGCCAGTCAGAGCCAAGAGCCAAAGGGACATTCCCAGCAAGGAGTGAATTGAATAGATATGATCCTCTGTTTGCTCTTTCAACCCCAAGCTTTTTAATGGCAGAATCAGCATCATCTAGTAAGTGATCAGGCTGCCATGATTCAGAATAAAAGGCCATTCAAAGATTAATAGAAGCTCCCAATTTTCAACATACAAATGTCATAATAGGTAATGTTTGAAAAGTCCCACCTCAAGTGAGGCTATAGAAAAACGCATACGAGGGGTACGCCTTAGATCTTGCAACTATGACCTTTCTAAAATCAATGAAGTTTTCTTGATTTTAAATTAATCTTTAACATATTACCACTACTTCTAATAAAACCAAAATTTCTTGTCCTAGTGAAGCTTAAAAGAACGATTTCTTTCAGAGTTTAAGCTTCTAAGCATGATTAGTAAATTTGTTAGTATTATCGACATTTTTCTTTATATTTTGAAGTTGGCATGTTTACTTTTGGCAAAATTTAGTTTAATGTGTTTGTTTGTGTGATCTTTTGAATTTATATAGGTGTCAGTGAGGCTTACGTCTCAGTTCGCCTTGAGGAGTACTCACGCACGGTACCATATTAAAACGTTAAATTTTCAAACAGTAAGACATTGATAAGGAATTAAGGACACACCTGCACTGAAGCAACAACTTGTTGTTCACCAAATCTGGCTACTGCTCCAGGAGCCAAATGCTGAGCATGCTCAATCTGCATATCGACACAAGCAAATACTTGTAACTTACAGTTCTAGAACATTCTAACTGAAAAGCGACACACCGGAAAGAAAGTGAAGAGTAAACCGTCAAAGCATCATGAAATGAACTTACCCTGAATCTTCGGTCTCTGATTCCGTTCTCAGTAGCCACTGATTTATACAAGTCAAGGATCATGTCATTGGATTTGTCACCTATGGCATGAATGGCAACCTGAAACAAACTAAAAACACTGCATTATATACGCGTATATCTTGACTGTACAGCAAGCGTCGGAAAGATTAGCTAATAAAATGCAAAAGCACCTGAAGACCAGCCTTATCAGAAGACAGAGTTAAATTGTAAATCTTATTAACATCTTCCACTTGTAGGCCATGATTGAGTGGTTCTGCTACATACGGCTACAAAAACACAAAAAAAGTCGATACTATTAAGAGATGCAAGCTATAGAGAATGCTACGTTATTAAAGTTATAGAGGACAGTTTCCGATTCATGATGTGGCTTTTTTTGAAAAAAAAAAAAAAGATCTACACCCACCTCGTGGAATAGTGCACTCTTAGAACCCAATGATCCGTCTGCAAAAGACTTCATGCCACCTAAGTAAATCCATTCACTCAATTTACGACCTACTTGATTTATAAGTTCCTGTACATGGTAAAAGAACAAACAAAAGTACAATTCATAAGATAATTCTGATTTTTACATGGGAGTTATCAGGCCGTGATGCTTGACATTATATCCTCCTAAGACTCGTCACATAAAATATTTTCTTGAAAAGCAAGGAGAAGGTACTCCATTACACGTAACCGCGCCCATGTTTCCATTGGAAAAAACAAGCAAACTCTAATCTTCATATTTCCTGATAAGTCAGCCCATCTGTAAACATCTGCAAGCACCAGAGAAGAGGATCAAAATAAGAAGGGCACCTATACATCCAAAAGTGGCACGAACTATATAACTTGAAGAGCTGCAACACCTTTTGCATTATAAGGTGTCTATTGGATTCTTTTTAAGACTTTAGTATATGGTAGAAAGACTACAAGCATCATTTATTGGTAGTCTTAACTCTTAACATAAATGAATCTCTCTTAAAATTGAAATCCTTCAGCACTTCTAAATGGAACCTGACAAATCTTCCCAAGAGAGCTGTGGTGATGCACCAGGAAAATATCGCCCCATATCAACAACTGCAGTAACACCTCTCCTTAAGGCATGATCACTAGCTCTTGCAAGAGCTTCCCTCCTCTCCTCAACTGAGACCTCCGGGATGCAGGAAAAGACAAGCTTCATCGCAGAATCAATCAACAGACCGGTAGGTTCTGCAAGCAATGACAAAACCAGAAGGCAATCTATTCACTCTATATTTACAGTATGAAACAATAAAACAAATGTAGTAGAAAAGAGTAACACCTCCTATACTGTTTCTCATGACAGCTCCACCATCAGGATCCATTGTGTTATTAGAAATTCCAGCCAGTTTAAGCGCTAGAGAGTTAGCCAAGCCCATGTGGCCATCCATTCTTGACAGCCAGACCTATATGTTAACTTATGAATCAGCCATACACCATTTAATGTAAATAGCAAAAGGCATTAAGAATGTTAGCCACACTTACAGGATTGTGAGGAGTAATACCATCAACCCACGATGCCATTGGCTGCTCTCCTCCCCAAAGATCATTGTTCCAACCACCACCCAGCAACCAAGTGCCAGGCGGTCTATCTAGGACAATTTTGAACCGAACATTAGAAAAGTACTCCTAGTTTTATGTGCAAGCATAAAAAAAAAGAGGGGAGAAAAGGCAAAAGAAACTTTTACTGCAGTTTTCCCCTTAAATTAATCAGGACACTGATGTGCAAATCTCAAACCAAATAAAACGACAGAGCAAAGATACATAAAGAAGATACTATATAATAAGTAAATCAAATGTCAAGCGACATAAGAGTAGAATCAACACTCAACAGCCAATGTAAGAGAAATGTTATGCATTATTAATATAGCCAAATAGGACTTATTTTTGTCAAAAAAAGAAAAGATAGGACTTACTTGATACTGCTTCTTTGACCTTGTTCACAAAGTGGTCTTTTCGGCTGACACCATGGAGTTGAACCTGACCCATCTGTTTCAATTTCTAAGTCAAATCCATCATCTGAAGAGCGATTAAGATATCATATACTGCTGTCTAACTTCTATTGGTATCAGATTCATCAGAAGAACTACCGCTATTCCACTCATTTACCATTATTTCCCCATGCATAAACCATTTTCATAGAACAGGTAAAGTTTTATTTATTTCATGCAGTGTATAACCCAACTGAGTCCAATTCAGGTTCTTAACTAAATGCTCTTCCATAAGTCTACTGTTCCATTAATAGATAAAATAGAGAAGGGCTCGAAGAATAAACGAGAGTGTGTGCATTTGTGTCTGTGTTTTCTTTTCTAGAGAGGATACAATCAAAACAAATGGAGTTCCCTAAAGTTTACAATCCATGAGTATTTTTTCCGCACAAATAACGAGCAATGAGTGACAATACAAGCATCCAAGACCTGTAATCCTCCAAAAATGAAGTGCACATGTGAGTCGATGAATCCAGGAACGACCACTTTCCCTTGTAGATTCTCCACTCTAGTCTTAGACCCAACCAAATCCTGCATTTATTCACATTACAATTTACATATATTACCATAATGAATTCACATGATAATCCGCAAGTTTCTCATTGCTTTAGTATATCTAGAAAAGAAATATAACAACCTCACTGCCAGCAGACAAGAGTGAAGTTCTTGCCCTCTATAGAGATACTAGTATTGCAATTTTTGTGAATTCAATAAGTGATGATTAAATAAGAAGAGTTCCTCCAATCTGGTCTAAGATAGCAAGCCAACAGAACAATTATTCTCATACTAGAGATACAAAAACAAATTGATAGATAAAAGATTACAAACAATAGAAAAAAATAATGCTAAAAAATCCCCACTGAAACCGACTGCAGAGCAAAATAAGCACTCCTAGGCCCTAGCATCTACATACATTCATTTAATACGAAAATACATGAGGGAGGAAGAAGATTAACAAAAAGACTCGCAAACAAGAGAAAAATTAAAATCGACTAGAAGAAACAAATGAAGAAATATAGACCTGAACGGTGGAGTAGTCGCCAACTCGAAGAATCCGCCCGCGGCCGATGGCCATCGAATCAGTAAAAGGGAAAGCGGCGTCGCTGGTGTATATAGTCCCATTTACCACCACCAAGTCCGCCGCTTCTCCGCCATGCAACCACGGCTCTGCCATGAAACGCACACATATTTCACATTTCTTTTATAATATCAAAATGCGAAAAACGAGTTCTTTTAGCAAAACCCTCCAATAGTTTGTCCTAATTCTGTAAAAAGCAAGGAGGCGGCGCGTCGGTGGAAACTGGAAGCAGCCCATACTTCGGCTGTTGTAGCTCCGTAAATTATAAAAAAATTACCGATTCTTGAAAAAGATTAGGTTGGTTGCGCTTACGGTAAGAGAAGTAGGGGTTGATTATGGATGAGCCAAGGGCGAGGAGAACCGTCACCGCGGCCGCCGTGGCGGAGACTGAACACGGCGAACTGGCCATTGACGCAGCGAGATCGAGGGAATCTAATTATCTAATACGGTTGGGAGTTGGGACTTCTTTTTGAGATTTTCTTATTTTATTTCATTATAATTTACTTATTATTCCTCCGTCGGTTCAGTCGGGCCATCTTATTGAAATATTCCACATTTTATTTAATAAATTATTAAACACAATTTTTTTAAGACCCATCATTTTATACAATTCTATACATATCAACAACTTTCCTTAGAAATCATATCGAAAAAAAAAATAGATTATATTTATAGGATAAAGAGAATATTAATTTATTAATATATATTTTTTTTAATTCAAGATGAAATGATATCAAAATGCCATTAATATCAAGTGCACCAAATGTTTTTTTAATATATATTTTTTTGCTATAAGAGGATTTTTTTTAAGTAAACGTATGCCAGCTTACTTCTATTCACTCGAATCGCAACATCTAATTTCCTAAGGATAGGTTTGAAATAAACAAAATTCATAAAATACAATGTAATAAAATAAAATGTAAAACATAAAAAATTACCTTTTGTTCAGGAAAATACGTAAAATTATATTTTCTTTTACGGGTATTAGCCTATAAATACACGATGTTTGCCCCGAATTTGGTTTTGCGACATGACATTCAAAACGCTTCTTAAAATACACCAATTTTGAAATATGTTATATTTGCACATCGGCGAACCTTCCGGCCAAATTGAATCTGACATATCGTTCGACGTGGCATGTGGCTGCTGACGGGGCAGAAACATTAATACACATGTGAAATCGCAGCTTGTTTCTTAACTAGTTAATACACCAAGTTTGGTTATCTTTCGATTTTGCACATGATTTTAAAATTTTACCATATATATTTTCTGATTTTATGTTTATACGCGAACTAAATTTACTTGATTTTGTGTACAACAAATAGGCAAATGCTGCAATCCCAAAATACATATTCAACAACAAATTTTCCACAATTTTGAAACTTACATAATATCCAACATCAAAATAAATTTTAGGAGTAGCAGAACTCTCCAAATTCTTCCTCGGTAGTCACATTGATTTTGAAGTCATAATCTGGGATGGGATTTAGCAATTGATTGTTCACATTGATTTTGAAGTCATAATCGTTCATAGCCCACCAACGATTTTGAAGTCATTTAGCAATTGATTGTTCACATTGTTCACACTGACGAGTTTGAAAGTAACATATTATATCCTTCTTTTTGATGAAATATTATCACATTTGTTTAGCTTAGAGCAACTGTTGTCAGTCTTGTTGCTGGAGACAAGCCCACTGATGTTTACAAGGGAATTGCTACAAGATTTTCATTCCAGCTAAGGTTTGGAGAGTTCTGCTATTCCTACGATTTATTTTGATGTTGGATATTATGTAAGTTTCAATATTTTAGAAAATTTGTTGTTGAATATGTATTTTGGGATTGCAGCATTTGCCTATTTACTGTACACAAAATCAAGTAAATTTAGTTCGCGTATAAACATAAAATCAGAAAATATATATTGTAAAATTTTAAAATCATGTGCAAAATCGAAAGATAACCAAACTTTGTGTATTAACTAGCTAAGAAACAAGCTGCGATTTCACATGTGTATTAATGTCTCTGCCCCGTCAGCAGCCACATGTCACGTCGAAGGACATGTCAGATTCGATTTGGCAGGAAGGTTCGCGGATGTGCAAATTGAACATATTTCAAAATTGGTGTATTTTAAGAAGCGTTTTGAATGTAATGTGCAAAACCAAATTCGGGGCAAACATTGTGTATTTATAGGCTAATACCCCTTTCTTTTATTGCAAAAGAAACTATTGTGTTTTTAAAATTGTTGCAAGAAAATATCTAACTTTAAGCACATTTATTACAATCGCTATGAGTGTGAATGATTAAGATTTCTATATTTTGGCTAATATACAATGTTCGAAATATTCTTATAATGTGCATACATAAATCCACAAGCATATACGTCGGTATTGTAGTCCGCACTTTGAATCGATCAATTCTCAGTTCTTCAAAGTCTACGTTTTCTTACCATCCTTATTTAGTGGTTTAGTAATTTCATTTAGATACGATCAATATTAAAACCTTAAGATCGATTGAGATAAATTCCCTGTTTGTTTATGGGAGAGATTTTGGTGCAATATTTTTAAAAATAAAAGGGTTTTTTTTTTGCTAAAAAACGAACGTAAGATAATTTTTTGCATTTTCACTGAATATATGATTATTATTATTTTATTTTTTTTGTCATTTTCTCGGCAAAGTAGTGTGTACGTGAAGGTGGCAAAAATGAAGTTATTTTAAGAATTATTTCTTGAAGAGTGTCATTTCGGGAATAAGGTTTTTAGATGATGTGAGTTGGATGTGTGGCCTCATCTCAAAACCATTACTTGCGATGCGATTTCAAGCTGCATTTGGTAGCAGCTATAAACAAGGGACAAGAATATTTGAGCTACAGGCAGAACAAGTTCGTTTTGTTGCCCAGGCCATGCGACTCTCTCTCTATATATTCCTGGGTCAAGGTAATGATTAATGTTAGGGTTTTATTAATCAATTTGGAATAACTACGAATTTTATAAAGTGTATTTCAGATATTTTTCGTGAGGAAAATATATAGAATCTTGTCTAATCGCATTGCGAACTATGGGGATTTTAGTGAAACATTATTCAAGAAAATTGAATAAAACAATCCGCGGTCTGATCAATGAAAGGATGAAGGCAATGGCCGCCGGAGAAGCGGTTCAAGACGACTTATTGAGCATATTATTGGAGTCGAATTCTAAAGAAATCCAAGAAAGCGGGAACAGGAATTCAAATATGCCAATGGCTGAGATAGTCGAGAGTGCAAGTTGTTCTACTTCGCCGGTCAGGAGACAACCTCAACCATTCTCGGATGGACCTTGATCCTTTTGTGCAGACATCCTGAATGGCAGACCAGAGCCAGTGAAGAAGTCCTCCAAGTATTCGGAACCAACAAACCATATTTTGATGGCCTAAATCACCTCAAAGTCGTGAGCATTTTACTTTAACATTGTTTTGGTGCAAAATTACACAAAATAATATATATGCATATCTATGGCAGACTACGATGATCATAAACGAGGTTTTTAGGCTTTATCCACCAATAGTTTCTCTTGAGCGAGAAGGGCGTGAAGAGACAAAATTGGGGAGATTTATGTTACCGGCTTGAATTCATTTGACTCTGCCGATGTTCCTACACCATCACGATCCAGAGATTTAGGGGGGAGATGCTATAACGTCCCAATTTTCATAACTTAACTAGGGACGCTACTACATACTTAAAAGTCATATATCAACTCTTCAAAACATTTTCATTCAATAGAACCGTTGCAAAACTTAGGTTATTTTCATACTCAGTGGAAGTCTTAAATAAAAATTCACCAAGTCTAACATTTCAAAAAGAAATAACGAAAAGTTTATTAACTAAAAGCAATAATTTAAATACGATAAGTCCTCCTCATGACTATCACCACCAACACCTCTACGCATCGGCCGATCCATTTCCTAAAATATGTTAAAATGATAGGGATGAGTACAACTATTCAGTGGGGAATACACTTATCCAAACTATATAATATATCAATATATTATGGCAAATTAGAACATGTAAGAATTACGTAGTCACACAGACCACCTAGTCAACTTCAACTCTAACATTTAGAACGGATCAACTTCGATTCCGGTCAACTTCGACCATAAACCTTTATACCGATCAACTCCGATCGCGGATCAACTTCGATCTTTCCTTATCATGTTTGACATTAACTCATAAATATTGAGCATAACATATAATAAGGATAAATGTAGTGTAATAATACTTCCCCACATTAACATTGACATGAAGAAAATAATAGATATCAATGTTTAAGTCTTGCGCGCCGATCCTATACATGAGAAATTATCTTAATGACTCTACATGGAATGTCATGCATGCATCAACAATTTCAATAATTCATAAATAAAGATAGATCAAAATAATAAAACCAAAATGTTTATTATACATAATCCACTTATTAACATGCAATTTTAATGGTTTCATATAGTAATAAACTTAAGTATATTAAACACAATCTTATTTCTATTGGAAATTCATTCGTGCATCGAGTAATTCAGCAATTCAAGAAATAAATCAATGAAATTATAAAAGTTTTGTCCTAAAAATTATAGATCTCTAACATGACCAACATAATACATATTTCATCATAATAAAACTTATCATAATTAAGAATTCATTTAATAGTAACATGAAACCTTTTGTTTTTCAATCTACATGCATGTTGACAAAAGAATCTGGCACATCAAAAAACAAATTAACAAATATATAGTAAACGTTTCCTAAAAATTATATATTTATAACATGATTGATATAACATGTATTATATCCCATTAAAATTCAGTATGGTCGAAAAAAACATAAAGAAAACATGAAAACAATTTTCTGTGAAAAATTGGCAGGTTACGAATAACATTTTCTAACAAATACTTATCATGCTTGGAAAATTCTATAAAAATAATATAGTATACTAGACATACCGAGGAGGTCGATCCTAAATTTTCACGATGATATAATTACGGAAAGATGTGTAAATAATTCTTGAAACAGTTCGTAAGTATGCTTTGGTGAATTTCGAAATCTCATGTGAAACTATATTATGGACGACTAAGGGTGTATTTATAGGCCTAGAAATCATTATCTAAATATCCCTAATGATATAAGGTATCAAATATATTTTATCCATATTTATTTTCGTACTTATATAATTTATATAGAATTTAGTATATCACTTACCATATAAGAGATATTAAATCATAGATAAATTAGGATATGGATAAACACAACTAGATTTTATCCTAAAACATGTATATCACAAATTTAATATCTATTTTATTCACAAAACATAATTTCAAATTATCTCATAATAACTTAATACAATATATTATATCCTTTCACGAATGCTTGTAGGTTTAGGAAACCCCAAAATAAATAAATATTATTCTTGTCTCATAAGTCTATCCTGATTTATATCTCAACAATAACAATATAATCATAATATGATATAAATAAACACAATCAAAGTTCAAAATAAATTTACATAACTAAATAATTTAATGACAAATAAGATAAATGCTTTAATTTTTATTTAAATTTATAGGGGCGCGACTTACGTAACTAGAATACTTGATAACATGCATGAATAGATATGCAGTGCATTTTATATTGGAAATTTCGGGTCGTTACAGATGCGATGGAATTCAAGCCGGAGAGATTGAGGGAGTGGCAAAGGCGCAGAAGAAGCCAAGTATATTTGCCCCCTTTGGGTGGGGACAACGAATTTGCATCGAAATGAATTTCGTCATGGCGCCTGGCGGAGGCGAAGGCGGCGCTATCGATGCTTCTGCAGCGCTTCCTTCGAGCTTTCGCCGTCGTATACACATGCTCCGCTCTCCATCATCCTCGTATACACATGCTCCGCTCTCTATCATCCTTTGACACTTTCCAGAGTCTCCATTACAAAGGTGGAGACTTCTCCAACATGAAGGCGGCGAGACTTCATGTAAGCACCCAATTACAATATATAGAATATTATTCTAGAATTCTGAGTTTGACTAATTTCTATTTTTATATTGTAATAGGTGGAGGTGGAGCGGGTTGCTGCTGAAGAAGGCCCCAACACGGATAAAAACGCGATTTATCTGCGGTTGGAAGGGGTTCGGGACAAGAAGCAGCGGTTGTACGGTTTCGGCGAGGAAGGGAGCAGCTACATCAACGCCGCCAGCCGCTCTTCTACTTCTTCACTTGGGCCTTCCCAGAGCAATGTCGAGATCATGCGCCGACTGGAGGAGGAGTCGATAGCTAGGAGGACCCTCCAGGAGCAGGTCGCATTCATGAATGCGAAGATGGAATAGCTTGTGGTGTTGATGGGTTCCTGTAGCCGACGAGACCCTCCGGACGACAACAACCAATCCTCTCCTCCCACCTCTTTATGATTTACTTATACTCCCTCCGTCCCATTATTTATGTCTCATTAGGACTGGGCATGATAATTAAGATAGTTGAGGTAAGTGTGTAAAGTTGTGGTGTAAAAGTATAAAGGGGTGGGGTCCACTTGCTTAGATTGATTGTGGTCCAGTCATTTATTTCCTTATTTGGTATGAGACATAAATAATGGGACAATAAAAAAAAGCAAGTGGGACATCAATAATGGGACGGAGGGAGTATATGTTTATGTATATATACTGAATAGTTGGATTTTATGATTTATATATTTATATTTCCGTTTCTGTTTAGGTTTGGACTTGATTTGAATAGTTATATGTATGTGCTTTGTTGGTTGGTAAAAAAATTCCAGGTTGTCGAGAACTGGGTACGAAAAAATAAAAAAAATTATTAAAAAAAAATAAACAATTACCGACGGATTTCCGACGGAATCCCGTCGGTATAGTAAGAAAATTGCCGACGGAAAATTCCGTCGGTAAATTTACCGATGGATATATTCCGTCGGTAAATCGTCGGTGATTACGCCTCCGACCGAATGACCGGCGACATTCTCCCGGCGGTATATTCCGTCGATAAATTTTACCGACAAAGCCTGACCCGACGCCGTAATTTCGTCGGTATTCCGTCGGTAAATTTATTACCGACGGATAATTACGATTTACCGACGGAATTTCCCGTCGATAAACAACGAATTTCTTGTTGTGTCAGCATGGTGCTCAACTGATTCTGCGCAACCTCTAGACTAGTTCGTCCTTTTAGCAGCACCAAATTGCATTGAATTTCCTTTTCTCGAATATTTTTTTACTGTTGGTGTAGTGCAATTTGATAATAGAAGTATTTCTTTTGAAATAAAGTGTTTGATTCCTGATTTTAAACTCTTTAAAATGATTAAGAATTTAAGATTTAGATGATCTTTTAGTTGTATGATAATATGTATGTGTTTATAGTTACTTGCATGATAAAAAAATATTATTCTTAAAAGTATTCACTTTTATGGTGAAATGTTTTATTTGATCTTGAAAAAATTTGAAAAGTAATTTTGGATTATCTGATATTTCTTCATTCATATTTATCATTAACTTTGTGATCGAGAATGATCGGGACTCCCAATTTATCAAACATGCTAGATGATGTTTCTTGTTTGTTCGCTCTCGAGATTCGATGGTGACATCTGAATTGATTGAGACTTCTTACATTTCATATTAATTAAATTAGAAATGATTTTATTGTGCATGCAAAAAATAATTAAAAAAAGTGAAATAAATATAACGCTATTATACTTATTTCGACAATATAGTGAAACATACAAATTGGTCTGATTTCTGAAATAGCTATCTAACTTATATCAAAAGAAAAAAATCCAAATGTTATAAATTATACATGAAATAGTCAGAAATACCAAATAATCTTCATATTTCTACATTCTTCAGAAAATGTAGATCTAACGGCAATAATCAATAGATTCTGCTCATACCGTCAAAGTCCAATCCACATAAATTGATAATTTCGATAGAGTTTTGATAACGTCCTGTTGATACTTTCGATATTCAGACAAATTTCATGATGAGTTTATAAGACTGCATTATTATTATTTATTGTTTAAAGCATTTGACTATTAAGTCTATTATCATACATTAATTAGGACTTTCACATTTTATATTTTTTATTAAATATCAATTCGACAATCGATCGAGTTCTCATTGAAATATCCTTTAATGAGTTTTGTCCTAATTTTGTAGAAGCCAAGCAAGGAGGTGGCGCGTGGGTGGAAACCGGAAGCAACCCATACTTCCGCTATTGTACCTAGCTTTACTTATTAAGAAAGGACCGGTTCTTGAAAAAGATAAGGGCGAGGAGAACCGTCACCGCCGCTGCCGTGGCGGACGGAGACCGAACACAGCGAACTCGTCGTTGACACATCCCATAATTTTGGACTTGTTCTTAGAATTTAATATTATCTATCTATGAAATGGGATCTTGAATTTTAGTAATAAATATTGGTAATCTTCTAAAAGCTCTAAAAAATATGAGCCACAATTAAAAGCAAATTGTTATAAACTAAATAGAACGAGAGAATAATAGAGAGAATGAAAAATAGATGATATATTATTATGAGGATGAAGACCTCTATTTATAGAGTATTATTAATTTAAATCGACCATAACGGAAATCGAACACTAGATCAATCACTTACGCAGAAGTGGGAATACCAACTACACTAAATGTTGTCGGTAACCTCTATTTATAGAGTATAAGATGAGCTCATGAACTTTTAGGATTTACACGGTCATCACAATATATGGTAAGTATATATATAAAATATATTTACAACACTCCTCCTTGATTGACCATCTCTAAAAGAAAGCTGGCGCCTTGTTAAAACCTTGCGAGAAAAACTCATTGAGATAAAAAAGCGGTCGAAGGAAAAAGAGTACAAGCTTGCTCCACCTCAATATAGTCATTGTTGATCCTTGAGTCGGCGCATATCGATCTTGTGTATCAACTTCTTGAATGTTGATGTCGGTAATGTCTTCGTAAAAGAATCCGCTAGATTGTCATTTGAGCGAATTTCTTTGGAAGTTGATGTCACTACTCTTTTAGAGATCATGTGTTACATTAGCTCTTTTGTGAATTAATTTCAATGACTCATTTACTTGTGTGTTACATTGGATGCCTCGTTAAAAACCTTAAGCGAGAAAATTATTTGGTAAAAAACTTATAAAGGAAAAAAGAGTACAACCATTTGACCTTCAGGCCATTTGACCTTTAGGGGTCAATCTCATCTTTAAGATTATTTATAATTTATCATCCCCCTCAAGACACTAATCTTCAAGGTCTACACTAATATGTGTAACACAAGTTTAATTATCTTCATAGAGAATATCATGGAATATGTCAATATATATTACTTTCCGAAATACACCAATATCATGTTTGTCCCGAAGATAACGAAGTATGATCAATACCATTTCAAATTCTCCAATTGGACATAAGTAAGGAACTTCTGGTCCTCATCTTTGTTATTTTCTATATGTCTAAATGAGTCTCCATCCACTTCAAGTGATTGAAGCAACCATTAGAGAGTTATATTGATGCGATACAATAATATCTCTTTAAAGACCTTTCAGGTAGGTCCTCCATCACGGAGATGCTGGATCTGCAGGTCGAGACAATTATTAGTTCAACCTAAGTCTTTTGATTATAACTCCGTCTTTAGGCATGAGTTGATTTCCTCAAATACTTTTGTACATAATGATTCACATATCTTCTTCAGGAGGAATTTGGAGTGATGTGTTCCTAAATTTCTATTCTGCGGACTTTTTATCTTTAGCACCAATAAATTTCTCACGCTTCTAGCGCTAATGAGAATCAATTCCATGAGAAACTTCAGTTCTTTCATGATGCATATAGAACAGGTATATGAGATTTTAGTCACTCCTTTTGCACTAAATAACTTGATGAACTTCTGGTTCATAGTACGTGAATCTAATTAATCCAACGAGATATTTGCGGCATTTATATTTTAATCCCCCATAATGCCAATAATAGTTGAGTTGGATTATAGAATCACGTGTCAATCAATAAAATAGTCCACAAGTAGTGGCCCTATATATGTCATGTTGATGGAGAATACACATAATTTTCAAGTATTAAATTCTTCAGGAGTTTTAACCAAAATCAAATAACAATACAAACTGCTTTGCTATCAGTTTTCTTCTTGAAAACATATGAGCAAATATCTTCACTTTTGAAATACACGTTGTTCTTACAACGATTTTTGCAGTTTACTTGAAAAAATATTTTTGACTAACATGATTCAAACAAGTTAAATCCTTCAGGGATTTTCAAGTATATATAACTATCAAGTTAATCAAATAGATATGTATTTACTACATCTATAAGACGCATATCAAGCCTTTGTGACATAAGTAGATTAATCATACTCTAAAATATAATGGCGTCTATTATGGGAGAGTACATAATTAATTCCCGGTCTTTAAGAGAAACATTGTATTACAAGTATTGCCTATATCTCGTAATTTTTCCATTTCTCTTTGTAACAAAGACACATTTGTATCCTACGGGGATATACTTTTCGGATTTTGGAACTACAAGTCCAAATATTTTCCGGCTTTCTAGGGAATATTAATTCACCTTGTATGACTTTTTTCCTCTTTGGTCAATTATTTCTATGTTGACAATCAGTGGCGTAGGGAGGGGGTGGGCAGTGGGGGCCACTGCCCCCACTGGACTTAGAAATTTATTAACTACGTAAATTATAATATGATGATTTTTTGGCTTAGTGGTTAAGAGCTATAGTATCATGTAGGTGGTCAAAGGTTCAATTTCCATTCTATAAAGCTCAATGCGTTTAATAAACTCTCTTTCTTTTATTTTTATCTCCCCTTTTTCCGTCTCACTTCATTTTCTTTTTATCTCTTCTTTTAGTTAAAATGTATAAAAATTGAAACATTATAGTGTTCATGTTTTATAAAATATGATCATTTTTTTAAATAATGGTACGATTTGTATTTTTTTCAACATACAATATAGGGTGCGATGTGTTGATAGTTGGCCCCCCATCGACTCGAAAGTTTAGCTACGCCACCGTTGACAATCTCTTATAGATCGTCGTTGATGATCCTCTTTTATCATTTCAAGAGTCATATTAAAAGGCGAAAATACCGCGTGGGTCCATAACGATATTTGATCTCTCCAATATTTTGAGATCTCATTAATTTCGAGCGCCGAAAGTTCTTCGGGGAACTTTCATTTGATTGATAATCATATTCGTCATTGTTTGGTTCATATCTTGCACACCTTTTCTTAGGGACAAAATTGCTTTAAGAACCAATTGCTCGACCATATTTTTGACTAACTTTATATTCATTTGCTACCGTTTGTACTTGTCCTTCGAGGGACATTTATTCTTGCGTGTGTATTTACAGCAAATGTATGACATTGTCACTTTTTATATATACAAAAATTAAAAGCATCAAGAAGTTGGTTTGCAATCTTTTGCAAGTGAGTCTTTCGACTTCTTGTTCACATTGATTACTTCAGGAATCCAAATGTGACTTTTTTTTTCTTGTGCTTTTTGTTGGATGTAAATTTCACATTTATTACTTTAGGAATCCAAATGTGACATATGTTCTAACTAACAATGGAAATGTTATTTCATCATCATAACAATCTTAATATGAGACTCTTTTTATACATACAAATACCATTTTGAGTATGGATATGAACAACTAATTATTTAATTTAAATTCCAAAGCCATATAATATAAATCCTCTTCAGGAGGAACTTGAAGTTTAATAAACTCGCTAGCTTTATCAAGACAATTCTTCTTGAGGGAATTGAGTTCTTTATTATTTGAACTATCAGTTCTAGCAATTGATTCATTTCTTCTAGAATTCATGAAAATCAATGTAAAGACTCTTCAGGATCTCTATTTGCGCTCATATAAATTTTCAATTATGTTGCGCATGATAATTGCTCGTGAATGTCCAAATCTCTCATGAAAATCAATGTAAAGAATTCATGGTTTGTCTCACTTGTTTTCATAAATGTGTAAAACATTTAAAATGGTAGTGTAATAACTTTTCTTTTGTTAGCTTCTAGCTAAATACAAAATAATTTATACAAGAATATGTATCACTACCTTCTCATATTATTTCAATATGATATCTATTGCAACAAATATCCTTAAAACTTAGTAAGTTTCTTTTAGACTTACTAAAGTAATGGCAAACTCAATAGTTGCTTTCGTATCATTTGATAAAATGACACATGCTCTTTTGGAGCCTTCAATAATTTATATCCACTAGATTTTAAAATCTTTCAGTGAAGATGGAACTACTCGTATTGAGCTTTAGGGAAAACAAACAATTATATCTTTATGCAATCCTGCTGGGATGCTTCATTTCATTCTATTATTGTCTCCCTCATGCCCCCTTATTGACAGATGAATATCGATATCAAGAGTGCATCAATGTCAACAAGACATAGATTATTAATGTTTCTCATTCGGGAATAACACATTTCACACAAAATACGTGTTGCTCTATAAGAACATTTAATATTCTTCTAGAATATAAATGATGCTACTTCAGGAGCAAAAATTTAATAGTATATAAATTCATTATATTGCAGACATTTCCACAAACATGTGTTAGTAATGTTACTATCACAATATATAACCATTCTTCATGAATTTAATTGTGCTACTTCTAGTGCAACAATTTAATATTATTCAAGAGAAATAAAATCAGTAAAATGCGAATTGTGAGATCCTCTGGATCGCACATATAGGAACTCTGCTACCACATTATATAAGTAGGGCATTAATTAAATTAGAATATACCATAAAGTATGATTGCTTTTCAGGAACATGTAATATTCTTCAAATAATTATGCTACTTTGAGAGCAACAAATTTAAGTACAATATTGTGTTACATAATTCCAAAATGATAAATTGAATTATTTTTCAAGAACATGTAGAGTTAATTGTGCTACTTCAAGAGCAACAATTAGAATTATGAACATATAGCATTTGCCAAAATCAAGAGCTTGAATTGTTCTTCAAGAACATGTAGTATTCTTCAGGACTACAAATTGTGCGACTTCAGAAGCAACAATTTTAGTCTATATTAAACTACTTCAAGCGAAAGACTAATATTTTCGAGACACCCAATGACTCTTTAGAAATATATAATGTTCTTTGGGGATATCAATTGTGCTACTTTAGGAGCAACAAAAATAACAATTCAATAACAAAGATTCGTCCATCAATAAGACATATTATATGAATTGTTCATTAAAAGTACATAATATTCTTCAAGAATATTAATTGCGTGCTCTTCAGGAGCACCAAATTAAGATTGTATGTATATATAGATATAAATATTATACAGTATGTAGGAGAGAAAAAAACTGAGGTATATAGTAAATACTTAGATAATATTAATAACTCTTCAAGAGTATAATATTCTTCAAGAATATTATTTTAATAAGTAAGCGTCAATTGCTCTTTAAGAGCATGAAATATTCTTTAGGAATATGAATTGTGCTACTTTAGGAGCAATAATCTATATTCAACATTAAATAAATAAATAAACAAACAAATAAATAAAAGCGTATGTAGAGTAAATGTTCGTCAAGAACATATAATATTTATCAAGTATATTCATTGTGTTACTTCTTGAGCAACAAATTCAATTTAAAATATATTTCGGAATTGCTCTTCAAGAGCATATAATATTCTTCATGAATATTTATTGTGCTACGTTGGGAGCAACAATCAAGTGTATCTAATGATAACAATTATCTAAAACTCAAACGTATTATTTAATAACTTGTTATGAACATAAACGAATACAATAACATTTATTGTTATCCCTCGACATTAATAAATCAATAAGCGAAGAGAATAACATTTATTGTTATCCTTCGGTAATAGGAAGCAATATCTCTCGTTTCATATAGACCAATTCAACTCATTAAAATATGTGTAATCAAATGTTTCGAAAAGTATCATCATGACTAATTTTTTTTTTCTAATTGTCTCTAACTTCACGTGAATCCAAAAGGTAATAAATAATACTCCCTCCGTCCCATGAAGCTTGCAACATTTGTATTTCGGCACGAATTTTAAGATAGTGGGTGAAAATGTAAAATAGTGGGTGTAAAGGTATAAAGTAGTAGTGTAAAGTTAAAAAATAGTGGGGTCCACTTGTTTAAGTGAATGTGGTCCACTCATTTTCTTTCTATTTTAGGTAATGTTGCAAGATTGGTGGGACAGCCCGAAAAGGAAATGTTGCAAGATTGGTGGGACGGAGGGAGTATAATAAAAAAAAAGATTGTTTGAAGAAGCTTACAACAAGAGAGATTAGAAGATAATTGGATCGAAGGAAGATTGGTCAGTGTGTGCTTCGGTAGAGCTCATTCCTGCTGATAACGTGTTATAAACTAAATAAAATGAGAGAATAATAGAGAGAGTGAGAAATAGATGATATATTATTATGATGGTGAAAACCTCTATTTATAGAGTACAAGATAAGCTTATGGATTTTTAGGGTTTACATAGTCATCACAATATATGGTAAGTATCTTTATAAAATATATTTACAACACAAATCACCATAATACTATATATATATATATATATATATATATATATATAATATATATATATGAAAAGATGTATTTTGACAATTTGATTTCAATCTCAAACAATATAAAAACGAGTTGGATCTTGAAATGAAAATACATAAGTAAAAAGAATGGAAGTTGTGTACCAAATAGTTGCTTCATGTTTGGCCATTGTTGTGGGGAATTACGCTTGGAGAATAGTAAATTGGGCATATTTGAGGCCAAAGAAGCTTGAAAGGATACTGCGGAAGGAGGGGTTGAATGGGGATCCATACAACTCCATCTACGGCAACTTGGAAGAGATGGGAAACGCCATTGAAGAATCCAGGTCTATGCCCATCAAAATGGATGATGATATTAAGCCAAGAGTCTTGCCTTTTCTCCTCAAAATCATTCGCAAATTCGGTACCCTTACACGAGTTTATTGCTTTGTTTTTCATTTCTATTTATTATTTTATCCCCGCACAAATCACACTTACCTACTAAATATTAAAACTTAAAAGTTCGGTGCAGCCCAATAAACGTATCCATGAATTTGGATTGGGTTAGCACAACTTAAAAATTGATCGGACCTCTAAAAATACAACCAACCTATCCTTCACGGCCTTTTAGGTCCAATAGACCCACAAATTAAATTATTAATTATTTCAAATATTTAATTTTAAAATCAAATTTAACCATTTTTAATTAATTACACAAAATAAATAAATTAATTTAGTATGGATTGAAGTCGAACTCTTTTGTTCTACCATTGTAGTATCACATTTAGTATCTATAAAATTATAAAAATAAAAACTAGTAGACGAAGTTATCACATAGTCCATGAACTTTTTTGGCCGAATGCTTAGTTGGTCCATCGGGCTATTTGGATGGGTCACTTAAGCCCATGTTCTAGTCTTAAAATTTCTAACTCAATCTAATCCAAAGTACGAATAGTTCATACGAGTCCATCCAATTAGGTCATTTTGACTAATTTTGACACTTCAACTAAATTTATAATTTTACCCTTTAATTTAAAACATGAATTTATATATTTTCTTTTTTTAGAAAATCTGGGAAGGATTTGGGGGTCTAGTTAGGTTATGTTTGGGTTGTATAAGCTTTATGGTTGATCTAACTTAAGAAATCTTAAAATTTTAGTGTAGCTAGGCCGATTTTGTCAATGGTAATTCCTCGAGCCGGATCAGTTCATCCAAAATCTGAAATTAAATTATATATATATTTTTTTGAAAATTTTCCCATTTCGCTTTAAATTACTCCATCCGTCCCATAGATTTAGTCCGGTATTCCTTTTCTACGCCCATTCAAATAGTCCAATTTTATTTTTTGACAAATTATTACAAACACTTTTTTTTTATGAACCCACAACTTTATTCAACTCTATACAACTCTCCTTAAAAATCGCGACGAAAAGAAAGTTGACTATATCTATGGTACGGATGGAGTCAACTAAGTGAAATTCGCCCCTCACGAAACTACAGATTTGCCCCTAAATTCTAATTGTAGATTGGGCATGCATGTAGGAAGCAAGTCTTTTTGGTGGAAGGGGCCGGTGCCTACGGTAATCATCACAGACGCTCAACTCATAAAGGAAGCCTTCACAAATTACAACGTGTATCACAAGGCAACGAGCTCGAATCCGTTGACGAAGGTGATTGCACAAGGACTCCCCAGCTACGAAGGAGATAAATGGGCCAAAGAAAAGAAAATCCTCAACCCGGCTTTCCATCTTGACAAAGTGAAGGTCGTGTATATCATTACTTCCTCACAACATAATCCTCATTGTAATAATTACTAATGATGCAATGATTTCTTTCCAACTGCAGCTAATGGTGCCTGCCTTCTTGACGGCGTGCGAGGAAGTTTTGAGCGAATGGGATGAAAGTGTGTCTCCTCAAGGGTGGTGTGAGTTGGATGTGTGGCCTCATGTCCAAACCATAACTAGCGATGCGATTTCAAGAACTGCGTTTGGTAGCAGCTATAAACAAGGGACGAGAATATTCGAGCTTCAGGGAGAACAAATTACTCATGTTGCCCGGGCCATGCGCTCTCTATATATTCCTGGATCCAGGTAAAGATTATTGTTAGGTAAAATGATTATTTGAAATTACGTAAAATTATCATCTATTTGTTTTATTATAAAAAAAATTACATTTTTAAACCTCGTCTAATATTCACACCACACGTTTTCCAATTACACATAAATTACATGCATTATTGTCCTTTGCAACTCATATACCGACTCCAAAACATTTTCACCCACTTGTCAATTTCTCATCATTTCAAACTCTCGGAAAAATATTCTCATAAATTTATTTGGAATAACTACGAAATTTCTAAAGCGTATTTAGATATTTTAAAGGTTTTTAAACATTTCATTCGAAGAGAAGAACTACATAAAATTTGGTGCTATATTATTTAATAACATGCATATTAACAAAACAAATATTTACATGAACACAAGATATTTTTTGCCTTTTTTGGGGGATTCTCTTTATCTGCCTTATTTTGAATCTCTTGTGAGTTGGTCGTCTTCCCATTAGATTCCTGCCAACACAGAGAAACAAGCGAATGAAAGAAATCGAAAGAGAAGTCCAGTTAATAGTCCGGGCATTGATCAATGAAAGGATGAAGGCAATGGCTGCTGGAGAAGCCATTCAAGACGACTTATTAAGCATATTATTAGAGTCGAATTTTAAAGAAATTCAAGAAAGCGGGAACAAAAATTCAGGTCTGAAAATGGCGGAAATAGTTGAAGAATGCAAGGTGTTCTACTTAGCTGGGCAGGAGACGACCTCCACCATGCTCGGATGGACCTTGATCTTTTTGAGCAAATATCCAGAATGGCAAACTAGAGCAAGAGAAGAAGTTCTGCAAGTCTTCGGAGCCTACCAACCATATTTTGATGGCCTAAATCACCTCAAAGTCGTGAGTATTTACTTCACGTTAATTTTTACAAGGAACAGAGTGCAAATATGTTCTTCAACTCTACACGTGGAGAGCAAAAATACTCTCCATGTGTGTTTTTTTACATTTGAGAGGAAAAACACCTTAAAATTACGTTTTGGTGCAAAAGTACACATAAATTGACTCAAGGTTGTACATTTTTTGCACCAGAACATATACTCCCTCAGTCCCAGAATTCTTAAAATACGAAGCCTAAAAGAAATGGAATAAGAATTGTGGGACGGAAGGAGTATTAAAGATATTTTTGCTCTATGCAGAAAGTAAAAAAGATATATTTGCACCTTTTTCGATCTTAAAATGACAAAAAATTACTTCATGTACACTTCAAATAAAATTTACCCAATCCTTTGGGCGAGCTTGATTTCTAACTGATCGAGAGGAATTTATATTTGTGACAGATGAGTATGATCTTCAACGAGGTTTTGAGGCTTTATCCACCAGTCCCTAATCTCGACCGAGAAGTGTGCGAAGACACGAAATTGGGGAATTTTACATTACCAGCTGGAATCCATATGTCTCTGCCGGTGATCCTACAACACCACGATCCGGAGATCTGGGGGGAAGATGTGCTGGAATTCAAGCCGGAGAGATTCAGTGAGGGACTGGCAAAGGCGCAGAAGAGGCCAGGTTTGTTTGCTCCCTTTGGATGGGGACCGCGAATTTGCATCGGACAGAGTTTCGCTATGGCAGAGGCCAAGGTGGTGTTGTCGGTGATGCTGCAGCGCTACTCCTTCGAGCTTTCGCCGTCGTATACACATGCTCCGGCCACCGTCTTCCTGATTAGGCCTCAGCACGGTGCTCACTTGATTCTGCGCAAACTCTAAAGATTTATTAGTCTTTTTGTAGCTGCAAACTGAATTTCCTTTTTTAAATAAAAGACAGTTGTTTCTTTTGAAATTAATAAAGTGTTTGCAATATATTGAGTTGATGTTTTGATGGGTGGTCATCTTCTATCCCACTATATGTCTCACCTTTTAAGATAATGACATGTGTCATTTTAATCTAATTCTATGTTTCCATCTAACCCTTAGTTGAGTCAACTTTGAGAGTGAGACATGTAGTGGGACATAGAATGGGATAAAAGATCTCCACCCTGTTTTGGTGGTACAATAGTATGTGTTTAGATAAAAATAATTGTTCTTATCAAATATTCACTATTTTGGTGAAATGTACATTTTATTTTTATTTTTAAAAAAACTGTTGCAAAGTGTTTTATTATTATTATTATTATTATTATTATTATTATTATTATTATTATTATTATTATTATTATTATTAAATTGATCATAACGAGAATTGAATACTAGTTCAATTTTAAGTAAATCATGCACCTAAAAGTGAGAATATCAACTATACCATATGTTGTCTATTGCAAAGTGATTTAGTACTCATAATTACTTTTTGATCAAGACTCTTAATTTATCAAACATATTTTATATTATTCTTGTTCATACTCGAGATTCAATGAGTAACTTTATTATGCAGATTGACTTAGGGGGTGTTTGCAATAGTTTAAACTTTTTTTAAGTGCTTAAATTAAGGAGAAGTTGGTAAAAGTGACTTATTAGAGAATTTAGGGTGTGTTTGCAAAAACCGCTTAAAAAGAAGAAAAAGTTGAAAAAAATAGTGTTTGCAAAATTTATAATGTAATAGTTTATTTTGTGATTTATAAGTAAAATGTCAAATCATAGCTTATCCGAAATTACAAATATGCCATTAAGTTGGAGAAGTTGGTAAAACCCAACTTAACCAACTTCAACTTATTCAACTTAAATGTAGAAAATTTTTGCGAATTTAAGCTATTGAAAACACCCCAAAACAGTTTTTCCTTAAATTAAGCTATAAGTTCAATAATTTAAGCTATTGCAAACACCCCCTAAGACTTCTAACCGGTCAAACTAGATTAATAATTGTTTTGTTATATATGCAAAAAAGTTAAAAATTGAAAATAAGAACTAACGCTATTATAGTTATTTGGACAATACTGTGAATGCTATGAAATATACACATAAGGAATATCAATTCACCGCCTCCGCCGTGCTGGAGACTGAACACGACGAACTAGTCATTGACACAGCGAGATTGAGAGAATCTAATATACTTTATTTTTCACTAATTTTGGAATCTAGTAAATCTATTAAACTCTCTGTAATGGTCTTGAATTTTAATTACTTACCATGATTAGTCTTTTATGAACACCAAATTATTTAATTGAATTTTTAAAATAGAACTTTTTCGAAAAGGTGTTTTGTATATTATTTTTTTCAAAAAACTATACCATAACGAGCCACATAAATACAAATTTTATTTATTTATTATATTTAACATAATACTTTTTATTTATTTAGAGAAATACCTTTTCTGGAGATATTATTTTGGAAGTTTACTCCAAATAATTACTGGTAATCTTCTAGAAACTTTGAAAAAGATGAGACAGAATTAAAATCAATTTACAATAATACTAATCATGGAAAATCTCATTTATTTTGACTTGATTTCATTCTCAAACTGTATAAATATGACTTGAATCTTGAACTGAAAATACAAAAGTGAAAAAGAATGGAACTTGTGTACCAAATAGTTGCTTCATGTTTGGCCATTGTTGTGGTGAATTACACTTGGAGAATAGTAAATTGGGCATATTTAAGGCCAAAGAAGCTTGAAAAGTTACTGAGGAAGCAAGGGTTGAATGGGGATTCATACAACTCCATCTATGGCAACTTGAAAGAGATGGGAAACGCCATTGAAGAATCCAAGTCTATGCCCATCAAAGTGGATGATGATATTAAGCCAAGAGTCATCCCTTTTATCCTCAAAATCGTTCGCAAATACGGTAACCCTTACTTGAGTTCATTATTTTGTTTTCTATTTCTGCTTATCATTTCGCTCTCTAAATTGCACATTTAGAAATCAAATTCATACGAAATTACAAATTTTCACTACTAAATTTACATATTTGCTCATCAATCGAAAATAAATATTTGTCAATAAATTAGAGAAGGATTTAAGGAATGTGAAGGTGCATCTGTGATGCAGCGGAAATATTAAATAAAACGAAATAGATAAATAAGATAAAAGGGATATCAATCGAATTCGTTGATTTCTTCGAAATGTCGGAGATGATTTAAAAAAAACATCAAATATGTTGATTCGCGCATGAATGCCGAAAGTTGATCTTCGTCAACCCATTAATTCGACGCATGAATATTTAGGATAACGGCATCCAAAGCCGATCCGCCTAGCAGAAGGAAATAGGAGTCGAACGGGTGCACCTTCGATTTCTTTCAATCTTCAAATCTATTCTATTACAACTCAAATGATGAAAAAATATAGAAACTAAAATAAAACCCTAAAGCCCAAGAAACAAAAGTCCAAATACATGATATAATATATAATTAAAGCCCAAACTAATTTCTTCTCCGCAGCAATATGTCTTTATTTATACTGTATAGACTTCATGGTTGATCCAACTTACATAATTTTAAAACTTTATTAATTTAGTCCAGCTATAAGTAGATTAAACTAATCTAGGTTGCATGAGTTGGATCCACCCCTGTTGTTGAAAACCATCTTCCCAAATTTTCTTTATATTTTTGAAAGTTTGGCTATTTCATCATTCAAAAATTGCATATTTGCGCCCCTAAAGCAAAGATATCGGCCATGTAGGGAAGGAGTCTTTTTGGTGGAAGGGGCCGGAGCCCGCAGTGATCATCACAGACGCTCAACTCATGAAGGAAGCGTTCACAAATCATGGCGTGTATCAAAAGCTAAAGAGCTCGAATCCGTTAACGAAGGTGTTTGCGCAAGGGCTCGTGAGCTACGAAGGAGACAAATGGGCCAAGCAAAAGAAAATCCTCAACCCCGCTTTCCATCTTGACAAATTAAAGGTCGTGCATGTTTGACATCATACATCCCTAATGTAGTAGCTAGTAATAAACTAATTATGTACGGATTTCTTTCCAATTAATTTCCATAGCTGATGGTGCCTGCATTCTTGACGGCGTGCGAGGAAGTTATGAGCAAATGGGAAGAAAGTGTGTCTCCTCAAGGATGGTGTGAGTTGGATGTGTGGCCTCATCTCGAAACCATAACCTCCGATGCAATTTCAAGAACTGCATTTGGTAGCAGCTATAAACAAGGGACAAGAATATTCGAGCTTCAGGCAGAACAAGCTAGTTATATTGCCCCAGCCTTGCGCACACTATATATTCCTGGATCCAGGTAAAGATTAGTTTTACGGTTTTGTTTAGTGTTTAATTTGAACATTTTCGAAGGACAAAGGTCAAAAGTATCCTTAAACTAACTCGTGGGTCGCTCTGAACTCTTTGTCGCTATTGTCTTCGTATTTTATACTCCTTCGTCTGCTCGATTTTGCCTTGTTTGGTTTCGGTACGAATATTTTGATGAGTGGGTGGTTGTGTGTAGAGGAGTAGGTGATTGTGTGTAGAAAGTGAGAGTTTGTGTAGAAATAATTTTCGCTTTTTAAAAAGCAGAGTCGGGCGCGATTGCCCGAAAAGGAATACAAGACGTGGGGTGGGACAGAGGGAGTATAATTTTTAAATTCCAAAGCGGGAACGGGCCGATACGAAAGGCGGCCATTCCTCAAATCATGGGCAATTCCAGTTTTTTCCGATTTTCTTTATGTGTTTTTAAAAATTACACTTGTTTTTAATTAGACATTTTATATAAGAGAAAATACATATATCTTAGTGAGTGAATATCACGTAGAGTTTCATTATAGTATATTTTGCCATAAAACAAAACTTTGGAGGTAGTTTTAATTTACTTACTTTTTTTCTCCCGCATTTTCTATCTTCTTAATTTTTGAAATAATGAAGATCTATTCTCTGTTCGTCATTTCCGCATTAGATTCCTGCCAACACAAACAAACAAAAGAATGAAAGAAATCGAAAGAGAAGTGCAGTCAATAGTCCGTGGTCTCATCAATGAAAGGATGAAGGCAATGGCAACCGGAGAAGCTATTCAAGACGATTTATTAAGCATATTATTGACGTCAAATTCTAAAGAAATCCAAGAAAACAAGAATTCAGGTATGACCATGGCTGAAATAGTCGAAGAATGCAAGCTGTTCTACTTCGCTGGGCAGGAGACAACCTCCGTCTTGCTCGGATGGACCTTGATCTTTTTGAGCAGATACCCAGAATGGCAGACGAGAGCAAGAGAAGAAGTCCTCCAAGTATTCGGAACCAACAAACCACATTTTGATGGCCTAAATCACCTCAAAGACGTGAGTATTTTACTTTCCATTATCCATTTTTGGACAAAAAAGAAATTTGTGCTTACCTGAAACTTTCTTTACCCCATCCTTGGTGCCAGGGGCGGACCCACCCTATCGGCTGGGACGGGCTCAAGCCCCGGTAAAAAAAACTTTATTTTGTTAGTAGTAATTTTATAATTTTTTAAGAAAAATATTAAAAAAGTATTTTTTCCGACCCATGGTCAACCCAAAGTATTTTATTGGGCTGATCCGCGCTTGATTTCTAATTGAGAGTTAATATCAAATGTGTGACAGACTACTATGATCTTTAACGAGGTTTTGAGGCTTTATCCACCGGTACCTAATCTTAATCGACGAGTGCACGAAGACACAAAATTGGGGAAATTTAGGTTAAAAGCTGGAAGTCATGTATCTCTGCCGATTATCCTACAACACCACGATCCGGAGATTTGGGGGGAAGATGTGATGGAATTCAAGCCGGAGAGATTCAGTGAGGGAGTGGCGAAGGCGCAGAAGAAGCCGGGTATGTTTTCCCCCTTTGGATGGGGACCGCGAATTTGCATCGGAATGAATTTTGCTTTGGCGGAGGCGAAGGTGGTGCTGTCGATGATGCTGCAGCGCTACTCCTTCGAGCTCTCGCCATCGTATACACATGCTCCGCACAACGTCTTGCTGGTTAGGCCTCAGCACGGTGCTCACTTGATTCTGCGCAAACTCAACTCTAACTAGATGAGTAAGTCTTTTTAGTAGCCGGAAATTGGCTTTCCTTGTTTTTGATAATTTTCTACCGTTCATGTTTGAGTAATTTGATAGGAGAATTGTTTCTCTATTAAATGAATTTTTTTGGATGAAATAATTAAATTTTTTGGAGTATAAGTTATTAATATTGAGTTGATCTTTTATTGGTATATGTAATGTGTTTATAGTTATTTGCATCGACACAGCATGCAACTATTTATGTTTGAAAAAAACATAATAAACAGTTTTTAACTCTTTTTTATTTTTTTATTTTTTTTATAAATATTCTTTTAGCGTTTGAAGTGCATTCTAATGTTTTTCTTGCACTCAAAAGCAAAATTACAAATAATTAAGTAATTAAATTTTTACAAACAGTACCGAAATATGTGAAGCAAGCAAGGCCTTTTGAAGATTATTTTAGAAATTCAACCCAATATATATCAATTAACACGGGTGATATTTTAATCTTTCCTCTTGAAGGTTGTTTTATATTCAAATACAAATTTCAAATTAATAAATTAAGTTTTGAAATTTTTTTATACTAATTTGGGAGAAAAGTCGACGCCACCATATTAGAGTCGAATAATTTTTAGATGAATTTTTTCACAATAGCTACTAGAAAACGAGAGGTCGGTGGCTACAAAGGGAGACAATTTGGCGCTTTTGCGTACAAGAAGAAAATAAATTTAAATGAGGAAAGAAAGGAAAACTTATATATGATATAATAATAATAATTGTTGGTCCGGAGACGATAGTCAGGTGTAGAGGGGGGGGGGGGGTGAATACACCTGATCACAGTTTCTTTTCTCAGAACGTGAAGGACAGCTGAGCTGTTGGTTGCGACTAATGAACAGTGCCAGATAGTAACCTTCGATCACGGGTCAGAGTGTGTCAGTTACTGAGCTCTCCTACTGACTTTTGTCAGTTCTTGAAACTCAGTCGAAGACGTTGTGCGGATAAGAGTGTAGGGCCCGGAGATTCGTCTCAGTTTGAAAACGTGTTTTCGCAAATTAAAGTCTTTTGGCTGGTGCGCTTTGAAAATACGTTTTATGCAACGATATGATTTTTAATCAGTTGTATGCAATGCAATAAAACAGTAAATAACACAAGCAATTTAACGTGGTTCGGATACGCAAGATCCTACGTCCACGGTCCTGATGAGACAGGATAACTTGTTGATTTATCTGAGCAAGCCTCAGCAAAGAATCTGTGCACTGGACATACCCTTCTAAGTTATAGTCCTTAGCGACTTTACAATTCAAACCTAAGTTCGAAAGGGAGGGGATGATCTCCAACTAAGAAGGAGTTCTTACAATAAGAACAATTCACAGAAAGTGAACTCCTTCGAAATTTCTAAGCTATAAATTTGGCAATGAGCTTAGTTAGAGAAGAAGGGATCTAAAGAACTCTAGAGAGAAGAACTAGAAATATTCTATGAAGGCAAGTTCGTCGCTTGAATGATCTTTAAGTTTGCTAGAGTTTGTTCTTGAGCTTGAGCATTTTTCCCTTGTTTATCCCGTCCGTGGAGCTCGGTTTTCTTCTCTATTTATAGTTGTGAGCAGGCATATGTCCGTTGGAGAAGACAATGCCACGTGTCACAAGCTTCCAAAGAAAACGGCCATATTTTTCGAATTGTTGCAGTAGGGCAGTTGACACTGTACATGAGAGCAGCTTTAGTTGGTCAGAGCAGGTAAAACGTTGTCGGCTTCTCATTGGTCGAGGTTTGTGGTAGGTGAGAATGTGTCAGTGTTCAGAGTTGACTATTCCACATCCTCGTATGATCTTCTTGCTGAACTTCGAAATGACTTTTTACGACGTAGGTCGTTTTACGTCGGATATAGTAGATTCAAGACTATCTGTCTTCTTCGACTTAGTCGGTTGACAAGGCGATAAGGCTTTGGTGGGTCGATGATGATCGCGAAGGTGCCGAAGCTTTGCATTATGTTCTTCTGGCGATAACTATCGGTGACGGGTCAGTCTTCTCGAAGGTAAAGATCATTCTTTGGTGAAGAACGCAAGCTCTTACACGATGACGTGGGATTACGGAAAGTAACTTCGACGGAAGATCAATCCAACATCTTACCCCGTACGGGACTTAGACAAAAAGATAATCAATTACAAAAAGTCTAACCTATACATCATCTAATCTTATCGAGACACTACACTACTGATATCAGCTGGGTTTTGGGATCTTCAATTCCATAGTACTACTATGATTTCCCCCAATATTACTTTAACCGCTAATCATTGAATACCATCTACCGACTCATAACCCAACAATTTCCCCTAATTGATGATGCCAAAACCTCTACTTCTATAAAAACAAAGACGAGGAATGCTAGACTACGACTTAGAAAGACTTGATAAAAGCGAAACGAGATAACTTCAGTAAGTTCAGTAGGTGAGAGATAGGCAAAATCAGAGAAACGATTATGTGAGAGTGTGTGTCAGATCATTTCAGTGATCAGTTGTGAAAGCACAAACAAAGGCCGTGAGACAATGAGTAATTCTCTGGCAAGCAATAGAAACTGATATATATGATTAGAGGATTACAAGGTTTCTATTACTATTACAACAAACTGAGATAAGAAGATCGAAATTTGAAGTCCGAATCTCTGCGTTCGGCTCTTGAAGTCTGCGGCACTGTCACCTGGAGGATCCCGCATAATAAAACTTGTAGATTCTTCTCCGCAGATCCGGATTTCCTCGAGATCCTTAGGGCGATCAGTGCTAAGATTGTGATGATAAGCAGCTGCCTCGATCTCATCTTCTATCTCTTTTGTGCAAAGCACGCTGCGAGCAGTTATAGGAGGAGGGATTCTTCTGAAGGCTGGAGCTCTGATGGGTATCTTCTCTTTCTCCATGATCGGCAGAAGTTGTTCTGCGAGCTGGGGAAAGTTATGATGAAGACATTCTTCGAATAGTTGATCAGCAGGTATCCCAGACGGATAGAAGTTCCATACATGGTATCCTTTGATGAAAGATTCTTTGAGTTCCTCCCATAGCTCGTTCAGTTCGGCTGGTACCCATTTCTCTTTGAGTTCCTTCTTGACATAAGGTGCTCTGGGCGCTCTCCTGTAATATTTTGAAGCTTTGGGTATCTGCCTTTTCAAGTCAGCTGCTGGCTTATCAGATAGACTAATCATTTTTGCCGTGTCGGCCCAATCTTTTCTTTTCTCGAGGGCATTGTTCTAGCATCTCCTCTTCGGAGACCGAGTCCTTTCGGTGTGGTCTCCCGGGTAGCTTTGTCTTGACCTCTTGCTCGGGTGTAAGATTGGAAGGATAATAACTCGAGGCGAAGCCGGGCTGCGATAGTGGAGACTTTAGCTAGCTCCTCCTGAGCTTTCTTCTTTTGTTCGTCCACAATCTGCTTAGCTTTTTCTTTGGCAATCTTGCCAATAGGCTTCCTAGGCTTCTTCGCCTTTTTAGCTTCTTCAAGCTGATGCTCATGATCTAGCTGGTCTTGCAGCTGTTGAGCAACTCTTAGATCGTACGCTTCCTGCTTCGCTTTAGTTTTGAATTTGGGCATCGGGGAAGGTGGTGGAGTGGCTTCAGTAGTAATCTCCTTCCCCGGCCTTTGCGGTGTTAGTTGCTGTGGCTCTTCTTCATCCTCCTGATCGAGGAAACGAGCTATGTCCTCGATGTGCTGAGCAGAAGAGATAGGTCTTTGGCTCGATTCTGATCGGTTGGAGTGGGACATACTCCGGGGAGGAGTACAGCTGAACTTGGTTCCAGCCTGGGCGGCTGAACCTTCTCCTTGGGGTACTGAGCTGGTTCCAGCCTGATGGGCTGAACCTTCCCCCTGAGTTCCTGCCTCAATAAGTTGGACTTCGGGACTCTTTTGTACCTCAGCCTGTTCCGCCTCAGTATGTTCTTCTTTTACTTCTCCTTCCCCCTTTTTGGCATCATCAGCCTGGGAGAGGTGAGTGCGGATGGCTTTTACGTCCTTCTCCAAATTGTAGACGAGGTCCTTGATGCTAGAGGCAGTGGCTTCAAAATCCTTGACTAGGTCGCAATATTGCTCCCAGTTATTCTCTTGATCAGCTCTAAATGTTTTCAATTGAGCAGCTGACTCCTGTCGGAGTTTCAACAGAGACTGATCATGAGAGGTTGTCATTTCCTGCTGGATTTCTTTGAGTGCCTCCGCCTGTTGCTTAATTGCGGATTGAAGACTGGAGGTGGCCACTCTGTTCCTCTCATCCATGGTGGCCTGGACTGCCGCGAGACTCTGAGTCAGCTACTCAGAGAATGACTTCTGCTGAGCTAATAAGAGCTGCTGACTCTGAGCGGCAAGGTCCGCCTTCTGAGCTGCAAGGGCTGCCTCAATAGCTTCCTGAATATTGATCTGTGGAGTAGAAGCTGGTGAGACTTTCTCGACCCCGGCTGCAAGTCGGTTGACGCTTTCAGTCTGGGCTTTTGTATATTGAGCCCACTTGATGTGTACGTCTTTGGCGAGGAGACGATTCTTGTCCCCTTGGCGCCTGATGGCTTTGTTCACCGACTTGGAGGTCACGGAACCTATTGGTTGGATTTGATAGGAACCGGTTACGAGCCTCGCTCGGATAACGCGAGTTGTTGCGCTCGACTCGGCTTCGAGGCAACTTGAGCTTCACCAGATTTAGAAGGTGGTGGTGATTGGCCCTTTTCGCGGGGAGTGGAGCCCTCAGCAGATCCTCCCAAATTTGCATCCTTGGGTGATGCCTGTTCCATCTTGTCATCATCTTTGTCTTCGTTATCATCATCATGATAAGATGGAGGCGAAGGGCTGTTGTCAGGGACTGAGGAGCGCAGACTAAGGAGATAAAACATCGCTGCCCTCAGGTCCTCAAATGAAGCAAGGTCAGCTGGTTCCCCGAACCTTATAGCTGACTGCAAGTCTTGCTCCTCAGCAAGTAAGGACAGACCTAACTGAGTTCTGATAATATTTTCAAGAATATCCCAGCTGAGAAACCTCAGCAGCATCTGTGTCCTGGCCCTTATGGCAGTTTCCACCAAGTCTGAATGCTCAGCGATTTCAGGAATCTGAGCATGGATTTCTCCGGTAGCGGGAAGACGGGTGGAGTGTATCGTGGTCCACTCAGAGGATGTTTCCTCAGTCGGTACCCTGATGTCCAACTGAGTCTCCTCGAAACTGATGCATTGAACCTTATCCTTTATCGTGGCACCCTCAATGCCGGTGTCAGAGTCTAGGATTTGTTCTTCCTAAGTGGGTGGGGGAGAGGCTTGTCTTGCTTGTTCTACTGAGACCTCAGAAGGTCCAGTCTTGATTAGCCTCTTCCTCTTAGGCGGGTCGGCGTGAGGGGGTAAGTCGGAGACGACTCTCTTCTGATCAGGCGGCCCTCGCCCGATTGATTTTTCAGCAGCGGCTCTCGTTTTGAACTTTGTGAGCTTGCTGTCAAAATATCTGGAGTCAGCAAAAGTTGAATTCCTCGAGACTGATTGCTCGATAAGTATGGACATCTTCGTCCCATACAGCAGCTTCCCAACACTGATTAGCCTCCTCTCTCCAGTGGGTTGGGCTACAAACTTCTGAGCCTGAGCCTTGAGCTCGGCTAAGTAATAGTCCGTCCAGTTGACTTGGACTCTATCGTCTATGACCATCATCAGCTGAATACGTGGCTTTGAGAGCTGATCATAGGAACCGGCTGAGCTCGTGAGGATGTGAGAAACGATGTATGCGAGCGCCCGTGCGTGGCAAACAACCGATTCTTCCGCGAGAGCTGTCTTGAACGCAATATCCTTCCCCGCCGAGAATTTCGTACGTATGCGTTGATCTCCTTCTCCTTATATCAAATAGGAGAAATTCCATCGGTTCGGAAGATCAAATGCTAATTCCGAGTGCATCTCGGATGCCGATGATATCTTCGACTCGCATCCCACGAATTCGGTACAACCTCCTTCATGAATGCGAAGGATGCTTCCTCTACCCCTGAATCAAGGGTTCTCTAGTTGAAGTAGACTTCCGCCACTTGTTCGGGCAAATACGCTCGGGGTTGCTTGGAGACGAGCAGTTCTAGTTCAAAACTTTCAATGGCGTCGAAAACGGGCTCCAAGTATGGAAGATCAACTTGGCGTAGCGCCATTGTTGGTTCGAACTGGATGCGAGAGACGATGATCGTGTCAATATTTGTAGGAGTCTGTACTGTCGCCATGAGTATCTGCAGAAAAACTCGTTAGCACTTGAAAATAGAATTAGTCAGTATGAGTTTTAGGCAGAGTTAATACATTATCGAAAGATTTAGAGCTTGAGATATGCAAATGCAAAGCAGTTTAGGTTATGAAGGAAAAAAAACTGAATCGCAGATAAAAGCTCCAAGATTTCGTAAATGGCGAAAAGTAAGGCTAATGTAGAAGATGAAAGATTTTATAAGATCATGCGTAATAAACCGTTTAGATCGAACGGCTGGGGTTTAATCTCTCATTTTTATCGACGATTGAGATGTGATGTTAAAAAAAAAGGAATGATTGCCTAAGCCGCCTCTACTATAGACCCACGTAGGATAATGCGTAATAAAGGTAAGTGAGAAGACATGCATTAAATGCGCCGCAGGCAGCATTAAAGACTAAGTCATTTTAAATGAGAACGGTTTCCTACTGACTTATCCTTAAAAATTAATGGCGGGAAATAAATGTTCATTAACTACTGAGTGCTAGCGACTGAGATAATAAATGCGAGCATGCTTCTGATAAACTTTAAGTAAATACTACGCAAACCTCTTTAGCTGAACTTTTACGATTAGCTGGTTACCGTTAAGACTAAGGAGGATGGTTGACGTGCTGATGACCACGTTCCCCACGGCGTGTGCAGTTTGATTCTCCCGATCGAATCAATGTCTGCGTCTTCCGACTGTCATACCGGTTCCTTACACTTGATACCAATTGTTACCAATTGTTGTTATCAGTAGTTGTCTTCTACTGATGTGATTCAGTAGGATCCAGTAGACCTAGCTCAACTGATAATTCTCTGAATCTGTTCTCAGCTAGTGGTTTGGTTAGTATATCTGCCCTTTGCTTGTCAGTATGGATTTTCTCCATTCTGATATCCTTTTTCTCGACATGGTCTCTGATGAAGTGGTGTCGAATATCCACGTGCTTGCATCTCGTATGGAGAACTGGATTCTGAGTTATTGCAATAACACTTGTGGAGTCACAGTAGATGGGCACTTCATCCTGAATTATACCATAGTCTCTCAGTTGTTGTCGAAGCTAAAGGATGCGGGCACAAAGCAACTTCCAGCGAGCCATGTACTCAGCTTTAGTAGTGGACGTTGCTACTGAATGCTGCTTCTTTGAAAACCAAGATATTAGTTTGCTGCCTAGGAACTGACACGTTCCAGAAATTGACTTTCGATCTATCCTGCATCCTGCATAATCAGCATCAGAATAACCTGTCAGTATTAGATTATCATCAGCAGGATACCATAACCCTGCGTCAGGTGTTCCTCTTAGATATCGCGAGAATCTTCTTTCTTGAGTCTAGATGACTTCGCTTGGGATCCGCTTGAAATCTTGCACATACACCTACAACATAAGTTATGTCAGGTCGGCTAGCTGTTAAGTATAATAAAGAACCAATAATAGCTCTATAATCAGTAGAGTTAACAGAAGCTCCCTCTTTGTCTAGATCGATTTTGAAATTCGTGTTCATGGGGATCTTGACTGGTTTGCTCGAGTTGCAGCCAAATCTTTTCAAAAGATCTCGAGTGTACTTGGCTTGATTGATGAAAATTCCTTCAGGTGATTGCTTCACTTGAAATCCAAGGAAATAGTTCATCTCTCCCATCATAGACATCTCGAATTTCTCCTTCATCATTTTCTCGAATTGTTGACATATAGTCACGTTTCGCAACCAAAAATGATGTCATCCACGTAGATTTGCACCCGATCGGATGTCATCTCCGACTTTATGTTGAATAGGGTGCGATCTACTTGTCCCCTTCGAAAACCTTTCGAAGTAGAAAGTCCGATAGGGTATCGTACCAAGCCACGGGTGCTTGTTTTAACCCATCTGATGCTTTCCGAAGTCCGTACACTGATGTCCCCGCCGAAAGCCGGGCGATTGTTCACGTAGACTTCTTCCTTCAGTATGCCGTTCAGAAAAGCTGACTTTGCATCCATCTGATATACTTTGAATCCTTGATGCGTTGCGTAAGCTAGGAAAAGACGAATGGCTTCCAATCTTGCGACTGGAGCGAATGTTTCATCAAAGTCGATTCCCTCGCTTGACAAGTAACCCTTGGCAACTAGTCGAGCTTTATTTCGACGATGACGTTGTTTTCATCACGCTTGTTTTTGAAGACCCACTTAGTGCCAATAACGTGCCGATGTCCAGTCTCATCAACAAGCTCCCAAACTTCGTTTCGACGAACCGGTCCAGCTCTTCTTGCATGGCGATGATCCAGTCAGCATCATTGAGTGCGTCCTCTATTGACGGAGGTTCATCTGTAGACAAGAAACAGGAATAGAGTGAGCTTTCTCCTTGACTTAATCCAGATCTTGTCCTTATCGTTGCTGACGGATCTCCTATAATGAGATCTGAAGAATGAGCGTCGAGCCATGAACGTCTAAGTCTGGCTTCTTCTTCTGATACTACTTCTGCACAGTCAGTAGGTGTGTTAGGCATTTCAGTCGTACCGTTCTGTGATTGCAGTAGTTCAGTAAGAAGGTTAGGATCTACTGAGTTTCCAGGTTTAGGGGCATTTAGCTCAGGAACAATTTGTGTTCCCCCTGAGTTTATATTCTCAGTAGAGATCTCAGTTACCACTGGGACTTCCTCATCGACCGTTGTTACCTGTTGTTGATTATGTTCAGTAGAATCAACTAGGTCAGCTACATCGCATGTTGGCTGAGTCTGAATTTCTTCATCGTCTGACTCATCATCCCAACAATGCTGGATCTTTTCAGCTTTATCAGTTAGTGCGAGATCCTGTAGCTTGCTGCTGACATCTTCAATATTTGTCTTTGTAGTTTTCCTGTTCTCAGTAACAAACTCATCAAAAACAATATGAGGGTTTTCCTCCACGCAAAGGGTTCGATAGTTAAAGACTCTGAAGGCTTTACTGACTCGTGAGTATCCTAAGAATACTCCTTGATCAGATTTGCTATCAAAGACCTTCAACTGATCTTTCCCATTATTGTGGATAAAGCAAGGACAACCAAAAATATGAAAATGAGAAATATAAGGAATTCTCCCTTTCCACAATTCGTATGGTGTCTTCATGTGTTCTTTGTGTAAGTAGTGAGCGATTCCGAGTGTAGCAGGGCGGTGTCGGTGCAAGATCCGCCCGGAACTTTGAGGGTAGTCCGGAGTCCGCTAGGAGCGTTCTTTGCCGCTTCTTTGAGTGTTCTATTTTTGCGTTCAGCAAGTCCGTTCTGCTGAGGGGTGCGAGCAGCTGATGTCTCGTGCTTAATTCCCTCCTTTTTGCAGTACTCTTTAACTACTGAGTTGAGAAATTATGTTCCTCTGTCTGAGCGAATTCTCTGTATCTTGATGTCCTTTTCCACACTGAGCTTTTTCAGCAGTTTAGGCAACTCAGTCATGACATCAGATTTGTTTGCAATGAAGATGACCCAAGTATATCTCGAGTAGTCGTCAATAACGACGAGGGCATACTTTTTGCCTCTTATAGTCACTGGAGAGACTGGCCCGAATAAGTCCATGTGCAACAGCTGAAGGATTCCATCAGTGGAAGGTGAAGGAATAGGTGGATTGCTACTCTTTGTCTGCTTTCCCTTCAAGCATGCTTCACAATTTCTGTCTTTGATAAACGATTCGTTGGGCAGTCCTCTGACTTTAGAGTTCTTGGCGAGCTTGTTCATAGTCTTGAAGTTCAGGTGGCTGAGTCTCTTGTGCCACAGCCATCCTGCCTTGTCACTAGATTTAGTCTGTGCGAGCAAGCAAGCCTCATGTTCTGCGGTTTTCCATTTTGCAACGTAGATATTCTTCCTCCGTGAACCTGATAACACTGTTTTCCCTGTAGATTTATCAATAACATCACAGAAACCAGCGTCAAAGATAACTCTGTTTAGATTGTCACAGAATTGACTGACTGAAAGGAGATTATATTGAAGTCCTTCAACATATGTTACTCTTGGAACTGAAGCAGTCCCAATGTTCAGCGTTCCATATCCCCTTGTGTAGCCTTTTGAGTTGTCACCGAACTCAATTCTGGGACCATCTTCTTGTACGTAGTTGGTCGTGAGGCTCTTACGGTATGTCATAGTCTCGAGCAGCCGCTGTCCACTATCCAAGGGTCCTTATGCACCTACAAAACGAAGCCTTTTTTAGGTACCCTTTGGTTCGATTGGGTCCTTACATGTTAGTGGGTGATTTCGGAACCCGGATCGCGCTAGGGACCTTAGAAGTCCGAGACTTCTTCTTCTGAACCTTGTCAGCTTTCTTCTCCACAGGACTCGGAGATATTTACTTTCTGATGATTTTGGGTTCATGAGCTTTCTTCTTCTGAGTCTTTTCGCTTCTCCTGACCCTGGGCTCATAGTAGTACGAGCCATACTGAGCCGGGTGCTCATACAGTGGCTCATTGTATGCTTTCTTCGCCCGCCCGACCTTCTTGGTTCCCCCCCGAGTTTGATCGTGGTGTCCTGGGCCGGAACCTTTGGTCACTTCTTGCTGCTCGGCTGAGGTGCAACTATTTTCTGTTTATTCTTCGTCTGAGGTGTGGTGTCAGCAGCTTGCACCTTTCCTCTGACGAACCTATCAGCCAACATTTCTGAGCTTTTGGAAGTGGAAGCCTCGTGAGTATAGCCAAGTCCTTCTTTCATGACTGTTGGCCTTTGTGCTCTAAGCATACTTTCCAGCTTCTCCTTAGCTCCTAGGTACTATTCAGTCATCAGTTCTCGCCAAACTTCATCACTTTTCCTTAGTGAGTCATAATCTTTTTCAACGTCTGCGAGCTTCTGACTGAGTCGGGCTATTTCAGTCTCTTTCTCAGAATTGTCCTTAGTCAGAACAGAGATCTGAGTCTCTTGAAGCTGAGACTTAGTCATGAGAGATTCAATCTCTTCCTTGAGTCTCGCTACCAGATTCTCTCGACTCAAGAGAGACCCGACAATCGAAGAAAGTCTCTCGATTCTCGGCCTTTACCGTTCCAGTCCTCGAATTGTTTCGAATTCTCTCGCTTAGGCCGAATCGCTCCTCTAGTAGATCGTCATAGGCTTGTACCACATCTAGAGGATCATCTGTGACCGAGTACTTGTCGTGTGTGCTGTGTGAAGAAGAGGTTACATTAAGTTTGGAGTTTACCTCAGCCTCTTCTCCGGCCATCGACAAGTATTCGACCGTTTCTTCGAGGAACCGTCTCTCCGATCTCAAGCTGCGACGAATGCAGCTTCGTCCTCAGAGGAATACATAGATGTATCCTCCTCGATTGAGTTGTCGGATATCTCTCTGGCTATGTAGGCCTGCCTTCTTCGAGCAAATTTTTCTCGTCTGGCCTGCCGTTCTGCTCGTTGAGCAGCTGAGAGTTCGGGACAGTCGTACTGATAATGTCCCTCCTTCTTGCAGTTATAGCAGACAGATGATCTGCTGCTTTTTCCAGCTGAGTCCTTCGATGGACTTGTAGCAGGTTCTGAGTTCCTGCAATCAGTAGAAGGTTTAGATTCTTCCCTTTTCTGATAGTCTTTCTTACCTGAGGGAGAATCTCTGTTGTATTTCCTTAGCTTTCTGACTCTCTCCTTTTCTCTCTAGTATTTGAGAGCCATCAGTGCGAGTTGGTCAGTGCCTGAAGTCTCAGAGGACTTTGCTTCTATCGTGGCCACTGCCCTGCTGGAGGAAATAGGTTTGGGTCCAGTCTTGCTGACTGTTGCTTTGAAAGCATGGTCGATCTGAGTGTCAGCTGGAGCACTGGAACATCTTTGGGGTAGGCTATGCTCGAATTCCTCCGTTTTTAATTCTGAAAATATAACATCAGGAGTTAGAGCATTAAGATCAGAGCATCGTAAATAAGTAGCAAATGGAAGCCACTTATGTCGAGGTAGCGCTCTTAAGATCTTGGTGTTCATCTCTTTGTTGGTGAACATCTTCCCCAGCCCGTTGATAACATTGACTTGATTTGTAAATCTGACGCTTAGCTCGTCAATGGTCTCACTGGGCTCCATAGCAAATGCATCGAACTTCTGAAGCTCTAATTCGAGCTTGTTCTCTTTGATCTACGGGGTTCCTTGGCTCAGTACAGCAAGGGCATCCCAAAGCTCTTTTGTCGTCTTGCAGTCTTGCACCCTCCCGAGATGAGAGTCACTGAGCGTTATCAGTATTGCATTTCGCGCAACTCAGTCGAGGTTGTGCAGCTTTTTCTCTTCTGGTGTGAAGGCTGATTTTTCTTTGGGGATTTTTGCACCAGTCTGTGCTCCTACACCTCCCACAGCGGCAAACTGAACGCTGTCAATCATGGGAACGATGAGTCCTGTTTCAAGGACGTCCGTCATGCTGTCATGCAGCGATGTAAGGTGTGCCTCCATTCTCACACGCCATACCGTATAGTTCTCTATAGAGAACATTGGCACCATCCGAATACTTAACATATCAGACATATTGTGAACGAGTATAAGGATGACAAAAGAGATGCTTGTGGAGTGAAAACGTTTTCAGGATCTGTTCGAGAAGACCAGTAGTACAAAACCGACAATCAGAAGAACACCGTGTGCTCTGATACCAATTATTGGTCCGAAGACGATAGTCAGGTGTAGAGGGGGGGGGGGGTGAATACACCTGATCACAGTTTCTTTTCTCAGAACGTGAAGGACAGCTGAGCTGTTGGTTGCGACTGATGAACAGTGTCAGATAGTAACCTTCGATCACGGGTCAGAGTGTGTCAGCTACTGAGCTCTCCTACTGACTTTTGTCAGTTCTTGAAACTCAGTCGAAGACGTTGTGCGGATAAGAGTGTAGGGCCCGGAGATTCGTCTCAGTTTGAAAACGCGTTTTCGCAAATTAAAGTCTTTTGACTGGTGCGCTTTGAAAATACGTTTTATGCAAAGATATGATTTTTAATCAGTTGTATGCAATGCAATAAAATAGTAAATAACACAAGCAATTTAACGTGGTTTGGATACGCAAGATCCTACGTCCACGGTCCTGATGAGACAGGAGAACTTGTTGATTTATCTGAGCAAGCCTCAGCAATGAATCTGTGCACTGGACAGACCCTTCTAAGTTATAGTCCTTAGCGACTTTACAATTCAAACCTAAGTTCGAAAGGGAGGGGATGATCTCCAACTAAGAATGAGTTCTTACAATAAGAACAATTCACATAAAGTGAACTCCTTCGAAATTTCTAAGCTATGAATTTGGCAATGAGCTTAGCTAGAGAAGAAGGGAGCTAAAGAACTCTAGAGAGAAGAACTAGAAATATTCTATAAAGGCAAGTTCTTCGCTTGAATGATCTTTAAGTTTGCTAGAGTTTATTCTTGAGCTTGAGCATTTTTCCCTTGTTTATCCCGTCCGTGGAGCTCGGTTTTCTTCTCCATTTATAGTTGTGAGCAGGCATATGTCCGTTGGAGAAGACAATGCCACGTGTCACAAGCTTCCAAAGAAAACGGCCATATTTTTCGAATTGTTGTAGCAGGGCAGTTGACACTGTACATGAGAGCATCTTTAGTTGGTCAGAGCAGGTAAAACGTTGTCGGCTTCTCATTGGTCGAGGTTTGTGGTAGGTGAGAATGTGTCAGTGTTCAGAGTTGACTATTCCACATCCTCGTATGATCTTCTGCTGAACTTCGAAATGACTTTTACGACTGGGTCATTTTCTGTCGGATATAGTAGATTCAAGACAATCTCTGTCTTCTTCGACTTAGTCGGCTGACAACCTGATAAGGCTTTGGTGGGTCACCTGATGACTGCGAAGGTACTGAGCTTTGCATTGTGTTCTTCTGCTGATAACTATCAGCTGATGGGTCGTCTTCTATCGAAGGTAAAGATCGGATCTTTGGTCAAGAACGCAAGCTCTTACACTGATGACGTGGGGTTCTGGAAAGTAACTTCGACAGAAGATCAATCCAACATCTTACCCCGTACAGGACTTAGACAAAAAGATAATCAATTACAAAAAGTCTAACATATACATCATCTAATCCTATCGAGGCACAACACTACTGATATCAGCTGAGTTTTGGGATCTTCAATTCCATAGTACTACTATGATTTCCCCCAATATTACTTTAACCGCTAATCAGCTGAATACCATCTACTGACTCATAACCCAACAATAACTAAAATAAATTAAAAATAAATAAAGCAATTTCTATATTTTGAAAAACATGAGCAGAATTAGGCGTGCAATTCAGCTAAACTAAACCAAACCAAATCTTTATTTTGCAAACCAAATAACAAATCGGAAAATTTCGGTTCGATTCGGTTTTTAACCCAAAGTTTTTAATTTTGGATCGGTTTGATTTCGATTGAAACAAAAATTCTAAAAAGATTTAGAACAAAGAAATTGAAAAAAAAACTTCGGATAAAAAAGAATTAATATGTAAATTGCATTGTAATATTATCATTTCAAAAATCAAAGAATAATGATAGTCAAAACGGCAATCAAAGAAAACAACTTACCACCATAATTGAGTCGATTAAGTTCGATATGTCTCACACTTCAGTAGAATAAATTAATAACTCAATACAAATTCGATTGAAACTAAATTAGGCTGCATGATTACTTGTGGCTTGATTCAATTACGTGTACAAAGTAAAGTAGCAAACATTGCAATCAAAATTAGTCAAAGTTATAAATATTAATATAATACTAATTAAAATAAATTATTATTTGATTCGGTTTGGTTCGATTATTCGATGGCTAAACCAAAACCCCAAAAAAAAAAATTAAAACCAAATACCTTACCAAGATTTTTTTAGTTCGGTTTGATTCGATTCGAAAAAGTGTCGTTTGGTTCGATGACCCGTTACCCATCCGATGCATGCCCCTAGCCATGATTAAAAGAAAATCACCAAAGTACTAATCTATGGAAAATACCATTTATTTCTATTACTCAATTTGATTTCAAGCTCAAACTGTAATGACCCGTAAAATTTATGTATTCCGAGATTAATATTTAAGCCTTAAGAGCGAGTCTAGTATCATGTCGTAGAAATCGGTATGCATACGTGTGACATATAAGTTAGTATGGCCTCGATAGTCGCGTCGCAATATTCGACGATTTTAGTTAAGCCGATCATAATTTCGCACCAAGGGAAATTATTTTTTTAGGCAAAAAAAATAATAAATTATGTTACCATTAGAACATAGTTCTAAATTGTGACACTTTAGGTGCCCTTATATAAGTAAGTAAGTCACTACATGCTTAATTAATCTATAAACTACTTACATGTATATTAGTGTGCAAGGAATTGTTATATTATCTCTTAATCTATTCTTTTTGGCACACCACGTGAGGGGAGACTTAACCTCCAAATCAATCATGCCTCCCACTTTAGAGACAAAAGGGAAGTCATGACACAAGTCTATGATCATAATAGTATAGTGCATGGTAGGGATACTATTCAACATGTCACCACACTTACGTGGCTTACATGCATAGCTAAGGGTCACCACTTTAAATACATTGCCATTTAGTTGATTCCACACCAGGAAGTTAGTCTTAAAAAAAAAAAAAAAAAAAACGAGATCTCCTCTTGAGTGTGGCATCGTTTTTGTGGGAGGGAAGCAAAGCTTAGGAATCCTTGATAGCTAGTGTAATACATCAAGTAAGTATCTCCTTCACCTTGCTATTGTACTCATTTCTTCCTTTAGCTACGAACGAGATGCTCTCGGGATAGGATAATTGTCGATCTTTGTTATGGTGTTGAGATTTGGTTCGTATCATACATGCATGAAGGGGTATGGGGCTGCATGTTGAAATCTTAGCTTAGGAAGTAACTTTCTTGGTTTAATTTCTCTACTATGTTTTTCTCCTCCCAAAAATGTAAGAGACGCATGCATAATGTTTTCTACTGTAAACATATAAGGTCATGTTAGATCCAGCATAAGGTCCAAATAGGGTATCAAAATCTCGTTTTAGAATCCTATTAGAGTGGTCGAATTTCTAGGCAGAATGCACTTTGATGGTTTTTGATTCTTCCATGAGTTTATAGGACAATTACGCAATCTGTCGTTGCTTTAAAAATTCCATAAAAATTATAGAGACACACTTTAGGATGTTGGTAAGATCTCTGTAAAATTTGGTAATTTTTGGACATGTTTTTATATTTTAAATAAATTTGTTAATGCATACTGCCGAAAAATCATGCATGCGGGATAGAGCTGAGTAAGACATTTGTTAACTTGATTCATTTTTCTAAATGTTCTTTACACGTAGGGACTTTTGAAAATATTTATTTTGTATTTTTAAACCATACATGTAAAATCAGTTTATTATAAACTTTCATTTGTCAATCGGAGACATGCTTTCGATACAGGGGATTTTGGTGAAACTTTCTCTGTATTTTCTGAATCCGTCGCTTATCAATCGTGAGTGAAATTTTGATATGATATTTGTATGCATGTCCCCTAATCTTTTGTTGAATCTCAGAATTTTTAGAGTACGTTTGGCCCCACAATTGTTAGCTAAACTATAGTAGGGCAGAAACTGTCCCTGTTTGAACAGTGAGTACTATTTTGATAATAACTCCTAGATGGATTATTATTTTGTTATGAAACAAATTTCTGTATAAACTAGACTCATTAAGGAAAGTGTATATAGAATACTAGAATTTTTGGTATGAAACCTTGATATGTGGAATTCTTGCAAAATAGACCCTATGCACAAGTTTAACAGAATAAAGCTACGACATTGTCTTAACCTAATAACTATTAGGTGTCGCTTATAGATCATGAATTGTACACTTTCTGCTAGATCAAGACGTTAAAACTTAGGATACTATTGTAGGACCTATCGTGGAAGAGCTATAGCCTCGGTGACAAGATTTCGCATAAATCAATTCGGTGAAAATTCGAGGTGGGTAATATTTTCGTAAAAGTTATTTTGAGTTAATGAGCTCTGTAAATTACTGTTTATCCATGAAAGTTTTTGTGCATTTATACTGTTTAATGCTCCTGAGATCGATCGAGATCCTTGATTAATCTAAAACATTAATCAATGATTGTGTACACATAGTTATTTACTAGTGGACTGATCCCCACTAAGTGCTAACCAAGATACGGGACCCCCTGAGCTACGACTTTAGGGGCCAGGGTTCCCGGGAAAGTAAGTGGGACCCCCTGAGTTACGACTTTAGGGGCCAGGGTTCCCAAGTAATTAAGTGAGACCCCCTGAACTACGATTCTAGGGGCTAGGGCTCTCACCGTAAGGAGTAACGGTTAAATGTGACACAGATGTGCGCACCCAATGATAAATGTTTTGTATGCTTGGAGCAGTTTCCTTTTTAAAAACCCTCCAAGTCATACCTCATGCATGGATAAACTGTTTTAAACGTTTTAAATGTTTTCAAACTGCTCTACCCACTGAGTACACTAGTACTCAGCCCAAATGTTTTCAAATGTTTTCAGGTTGAGAGACAAATGGCGACGGAAAAGAGCTGAGGAGGGGGTTTCTGTCATGATCATTTTGAAATCTTTAGTATTGTAAATGGATAATTATGTTTTGTTATATTTCAAAAGTCAATATGCTTCCGTATCTGTTGATCGCATGAAAACAAATCTAATCTTCTACATGGGGTTTGCATTAAATGACGTGTTTTTTTTTAAATAGAAAAATATATTCCAGTTTTCAAAAGATGGTATGAAAACGTGTTTTATAAAATTCCTCCGTAGCGGCTCGACCTCTGTGATCCTTCGTGGGGGTCGGGGCGTTACACAAACCATATAAATATGTCTCCATATTGAACTGAAAATACAAAAGCAAAAAGAATAACTGCTTCATGTATTGCAATTGTTGTGGTGAATTACTCGGTTCCGAATTGGAACCAAAACCGGCCACTTCTAGATATAAAGATGAGGAGAAATTCTGAAATAAGTTTGAAATCAAAATCTTATTAGTAGCTAGGGCAAATAACCTCAAAAATTGAAGATAATCGAATTAGGAGAAAAAAAGATAGTACAATTTTATTTTATTTTGACTATAGGCTATCCACCTTAACTGTTATGTCATCTTAAGGAGAAATATAGTAAAATTTTTAATTTAGAGAATATAATCTAAAGGCCAGTGCAAATAATTAAAGTGGAGAAGGGATTTAAGGATTTTAGTTTAAAATATCTTTTAGTGAGAATCTTATTGAAAAAATCATCATATGTTGTGTGATAGAAATAGAAAACAATTCAGGTAGTAGATGACTCATGCTATTTTGAAAATTTTATTTTTCTATAGAATACTATTATTAAAATAAACAAAAAAAAAAACTCTAGCCGATCATTATTTCTGAGTTCTCCGTACGCGGTCATTTTCTCTTTCTATATCACCAAATCCTCATCAAAATTTGTGCCTCGCTCACATGTTGAAAATCAAATCCACATATCTTTTCCGATTATTCCAAATCTTCATCTTCCTTTTTTCATTATGTCACTTTTACCCTAGTAGAAGATTAATCTTATTATTTAGCCACTCTAAGAATCTTCAACTTCGTCTTCGAATTAAAGCAAACCATTAAGTTTCCTATTATACATCAAACTAACAAACATTCCAAAATTTAGATTCACAATTCATGACATAATGAATCGATATTTTTAGTATTTATATAGATATAGGTTGGAGGAGGTTCAAATGTGAACAACATGTTATCGTGTGAACACTGTACTTTAAAGACAAATGTACTGTACTTTAAAGACAAATATACTGCATTTTAAAGTGCAACTTAAAGTGAGTACATTATGTAAAGTGTAGTATTAAAGTGCAATATATTTACTTTGAAAGTGCAATATTTTATCTTTAAAGTACAGTGTTCACACGTTCACACGAGAACAACTCCCTACATAGATTATCTCAAATATTATAAACTAGTTATTAATTAAAATCGAGGACGATATCAAAGCCTAGTGGTACGGTCGGGATCTATAAATATTTTAACGTATCTTTTTTATAATCTGATTCTTCTTGGGAGTGCAATGATTTTTATTTGGAGTCGGTTATTTTTTAATAGTTTTTTTAATCGTGTTACGATACTGTTCGACATTTTCCTATACATTAGATATTAATATAGTTTATTGTTTTCTTGATTCTGGCATGTGTGATTGCGCGAGACACACTTATAAAAATTATTTGTACATCTGAGACAAATAAACTAATCACAATATGCATGTTACCCGACAACAAGTTGTTATGGTCTTTAATATTTATATATGTATAGGGAGTTGTTTATATGTGAACAACCTTTTATCGTGTAAACGTGTGAATACTATATTTTAAAGACAAATGTATTGTACTTTTTTGGCAAAAATATTGCAGTTAAAGACAAAGATACTGTACTTTAAATGCAGTATCTTTGTCTTGAAAATGCAGTACATTTGTCTTTGAAATACAGTATTCACACATTCACACGATAACAAGATGTTCACATTTATTTTTAAAATGCAGTATTCACACGTTCACATGATAACATGCTATATATTGAAACTTTAATCACATACTAGGCAGCTTCTCAGATAGCCATGTCGAATAAGTAAAGAATTAAAATAATCGTCTTCATAATATCATTTATATACTTAGGTGTTATTTATTATTTTGCTAAAGATTGTTATTATGAAGACGATTATTTTTAGGTGTTATTTCAATTCTAATCATTTTTAGGTGTTATTTCATTTTTTTGTGTAGCAACTAAATTAAGGTATTTATTTTGAGCGGACACAAGTCGGAATCGGATACAGAAGGCTATGGTTAACCTTTTCACTGAACATATTGTATCTATTTTTATGAAAGTTTAGGTCGAGTCTTGATGGAACTAGACCTATAATCAATAAAAAAAAAAGTAAACTAGAGTCATACTTTAATCAATATAACAAATTATATAACAAATTATGAATGTTATTAAAAATAATAATAATAATTATTATTTTTTCCTTTCTTATCCATGATAATGACTAGAATTTGTTAAAATTATACTACCACTAGTTATTCCAAATCCTCGTCAAATCTGAAAAAAAGCCAGAGGTTATTTATATTTCTCGAAAACCCACCCACATCACCATTCAATATTTCTTGGCCCATTTATGTTTTTTTTTTGGTGGATAAACACGAGTTACTATTTGAGGTGTTGCATTAATTAAACACAATTTGCGATGTTGTTTGTACGTATATTGTTGAGATCAGTTACTTACTTTCCTAGCAAGGATTTCGGTTTATTAAAATCCCTAATATATATAAAATCTATAATCTACCCCTAATGTGATGAGTTAATGACTTAATGGTGCCATAGTGATACGCAATATTATTACTTATTTTAATAACCAATGTAATATATAAACAATCTTAACTCAATAAATAAATTAATAAACAGTATGGTAATAATTGTTATTAAAACCCTAAACCTAAAACAATCGCTTTTCATATATATAGAGATGATCATCTTTCTTAATTTGTTTTTTTGATAAATTCAAATACAATACGAATTTATTTATACCACAAAATCGTAAATAATCCAAAAATCTATTATTCTCGACTTTGAATTATCTCGAAAGCACGCACGTGCATGGGAAGGGGCAAACACCACATGGTTCCAGCCTTATCAAAGGGCTCAAGAATCCATTTCTTTCCTTATTTAATTCAAAGAGCCAAAGTACAAAATTTAAAAAAATTGAACCCAAGAAAAGGAATAAAAAATGGGAAAGTTCATTGCTTCTTCTTCAATTCAAAAATCAATGAAATCCTGGAGATTCTCAATAATATCTGCTGGGATTTCTCATCTTTACAAACTGTCCAAATCTTTTGCCATCCCCATCTCACCACATTCTAATGCATATATATACACACAATTGAACCCTCATTATATCCACCTTATTACATTGTCCCATTCTCTCTCTAACAATCAAAATCCACTTCTCTCTCTCAAGATTCTCAGCTCAAATTCAAACGATAACGACACCACACGACGCGATGAGTACCGAGATGCAGTTTCATGTACTAGCAGTCGACGATAGCATTATCGATCGAAAATTGATCGAGAGGCTTCTCAAAACTTCTTCTTATCAAGGTACATTTATTTTTCCTTTCAAAAAGATTATATTTTCATTTTAATATTAATCTTTTTCATAATTCTTGAAAAAAATAAATTCTGATTATGTTGTAACTAATGCAGTTACTGCTGTGGATTCTGGGATCAAAGCTTTGGAGTATTTAGGTTTGCTAGATGATGAAAATACAAGACCAGATACAGATCATGTACGTATACTTCTTTTATTTAAACTTTTATTTCTATTTCAGACTTATTTCCATAAATTATAATACTAGCAATTAAATAATTTAATTTGATCATATTTTTTTTCCTATGCAGGAAGTGGAAGTAAACTTGATCATCACTGATTACTGCATGCCCGGCATGACCGGCTATGATCTTCTTAGGAAAATTAAGGTTTATATTCATGATATGATTTTTTTACATAAACATAGGAAAACAATACTAGATCAAACGATCTAATAAAAATAATTTTACTATTTTAGGAATCGTCGTCGTTAAGGGATATTCCGGTGGTGATAATGTCGTCGGAGAATGTTCCGGCGAGGATAAACAGCTGTTTGGAGCAAGGAGCGGAGGAATTCTTCCTCAAACCAGTTCGACAATCTGATGTTAATAAACTCAAGCCACATTTGATGAGAGGGAAACAAGAGAAGTTTGAAAATCAAGAAAATGTTAATGTAATTAACAAGAGAAAGCCTGTGGGAGAATTTGTGTCACAAGATAGGACTAGAGCAAGATATAATGGCTCTTAATTATAGTCCAATGTTATTGGAAATTATACAATTTATTGTACCATTAAAACGTTAGATATTAGTTATTATAATTTAATCTTTTACTGTTCTTTTATAAGTGTAAGAAATTGACTATATTTAGTCAAGAGTATATAATTTTTTAAAATTTTTAATTTTATTTTATGGTATGGATGATACGGGAATAACATCGAAAAGACAAATGTATTATCGGAGAAAGTAATACTCCATTATGGTTAATAAAAGAATAAAAATAATCACTTTTACAATAGTATTTGCAATATAGCTAAATTTACTAAAATAATTAGGCCCGTTCGGTAGAGCTTATTTCAGCTTATTTTAAAAACTAAGCATTAATACACGTGTTGAGAGAGCTTATCAAAATAACTTATTCTAAAAAATAAGTTGGTAGGAATATCTTATGAAAATAAGCCAAAAACAGCTTATGAATAACAAATTCTCATATCAAATCCTCCCGAAAACAATTTTTTAAATAATATTTTATTTTTTCTAATTAAATGTTTATATATAAATGTATCCTAAATCAACAACTTATTAAATTTAAGTGTTTATAACATAAGCACTTATATTAATTATAAGCGCTTATTTAACCTGTTTTTCCAAACGAGATATTGAGAGAGAGACTTTATTATACAACGTATTGCATTTCACATAAACCCCGGCGGGTCGACTTTACAGAAGTATCGGGACTCTGGTTTTTTTGATGGGGACTTCTATCCACGTCAATCGGAAATCCTATACTTTTATTTTTTTTCGTGATTTATTTATTTTTTGTTTTATTATGTCATAAAACATGTAAAATTATTCAAATCCTACATGGCATGTCTGAGAAAGTGAACATAATGAAGATTTTTAGTCAATTTAACATATTGTGAATGTTATTATCAATACTCAAAATAACCAAATTTGATTATATTGCAAATGTTATTATTATTGTTTTTGTTATTCAAGTGAGTTATTTGATACTAGGAGAAGAATTTATAATTAAAACTAATCATAAATGCATAGTACTACTTAACTAAATCAAGAAATCATAATTTAAGAACAGTTTCTAATTAAAACAAATCCTTAAATCAGAAGTCCTAATTAAAAATCATAGTCAAATTGTTTTGATCCGAAGCGACTTGAACAACGTTAAATTCGAGTTGTTTCCGCCCATGTATTGATAGAATAAAAATAAATGGTTAAAAAATGCAAATTCGAAATAATATTAAAAATATATATATACGAACCTCCAAAAGTACCCGCCATCTCCGCATGCATATATCATCAACGATCATTCAGAGGAAGAAAAGCTGTTCTCCCTCTTTCATAAATACTCTCTCCTTCATTCTTTCTCATCTCTCTTGTTTTCTCTCACCAAAATCTTTTCCAGGCACACCTCCGCCGCCGTCCTCGTCGATTGTAACCCCCGATTTCCGGCAAAAGCCCCTTCAAAACCCCTGGATTCTCAGGATCAATTAATTTTGGATGGCTAATTGCATCAATCAAGGGAAAGGGGGGAATACGCATCCCCGTAGCATCAAGACCAATGCTTCGCCGGTTCTCAATCGCTCGATGACGGCGTGCAAGCCGTCGGCGGCGGCGGAGGAGAAGCCGCCGTCCTTGCACCGCTACGGCTCGATCAAGCCTCTCCACCGCCCTTCCATCAAGGGGAAAGTCAAAAAATTGTGCTCCATGTTCGAATCGCATCAATCGATCAACATCGATTCCGCCGATCTGCTGCTCTCTCCTCCGGAGTCTCCGGTCAAGGAATTCTCCCCGGTGAGGCTGCCGGGGACCGAGGATAGGGTTGTGATCTACTTCACGAGCCTCAGAGGAATCCGGCGGACGTTCCAAGATTGCCACAGCGTACGGATGATTTTCCGCGGGTTCCGCGTGAACATCGATGAGAGAGACGTGTCGATGGATTTGGCGTACAAGAAGGAAATGCAGGAATTGTTCGGGGAGAATTTGCCCCTGCCGCAGGTGTTCGTGAAGGGGAAGCACATCGGGGGAGCAGAAGCGGTGATGAATCTGCTGGAGGTGGGGGAGCTGGTGAGGATGATTAAAGGCCTTCCTTCGCGATCGTTGAAGCCTTGTGATGTGTGCGATGATTGGAGGTTCATGGCGTGCGTCAACTGCGGCGGTAGCCGGAAGGTGTATGATGAGGTTAAGGAGCAGGTTAATGTATGCCCTGTTTGCAATGAAAATGGATTAATGCGGTGCCCACTCTGCTCCTCATCCTAAATCTCACTTCTTCAATGTCATTACCAGGAAACTAACTGTTCTGTATGGATTCATGGAGCTTAACTTGAAAAGTAATCATAAATGTATGGATGATTATGTACAATATCGATCTGATCTTTTCCCAACTCCTATATTAATTTAGTTTTTGGAAGTGATTTGTTTGGAATGCTTTTGATGCGGTGGAATTTCTTGCAAAGCTTTGATCTAGGTTGCACGGACACGGGACACGGTACGACACGGACACGGGACACGGCATTTTTTGAAAAATTTAGGACACGACACGAGCGCTAATATAAAAAATATTAAATTATTAATATATATATATATAAATTTAAAAATGATCAAGTCAAGTTTTTCAATATCAAACTCATAGTTCAAATGATCAACTCAAACGACATAGTCATAATTCATAAGTAGATAACCATAGCATAAAAATGTAAAATACTAAAATAAGTAGATAATCTAAATACATTAGTAAGGTAAGTAATATTTAATTATTTAATTATATATTTATTTACTTATTACTAATGTAAGATATATATACGTGTCCCACTGTCCCTTTACTTATTTAATTTTATATTTATTTACTTTTTACTAATTTCTAACTACATGACCCATTCAACTGTGTCCACTACAAGATTAAATCAAAAAACGTGCCCGTTGTCCCCTTGAGATGGCAAAGTTGGTGAAGGTGGGTAAGCCCGGGACCGATAGGTCCTGAGTTCAAATCCTACCGGAAGCAACTTTGTGGAGCCTGTCACCTATGGTTAGCCTAGGGTAATTGAACTCTCATGTGTGGTTTACGGACCACTTGCACAAGGAGCGGGGTTTACCCAAGGCGCACCGAAGGTAGCATTGCATGGGTTCCACGTATCAAAAAAAAAAAAAAAAAAGTGTCCGTGCCGTGTCGGACACACAAATCGCCGTGTCCGTTCCGTGTCGGACACACAAATCGCCGTGTCCGGAAACGTGTCCGTTTTTTTTTTTTTTTTTTTTTTTTTTTTTTATGGACACGTTTTTGCCGTGTCGGACACGTGTCGGGCGCGTGTCCGGGCGTGTCCGTGTCCGACACGTGTCCAACACAGTACGGCGGGTTTTTTCGGAGTGTCCGTGCAACATAGGTTTTGATGGATTCGTCCGGTAATGTGACAACTACAGTATTCATTTTTGGTCTCTAATGTGGCTGCTTTCGTTTTTTTATACATATTTGAACTTTTAAAAATGTCCGTTTTCGGCCCTCATATGGAGATACTTCATGCACTCCTATCTTATCGCCTAATTTTTTGTGAACTTTTTTTTTTAAAACCGGTATCACACAATATTCATGAAACCGAAAAAGGGACGCGTGAGTAAATACTCAATCAGAGGACCAAAAACTAACTGTTGTTCACATTATATGACCAAAAACGGATACAATCACATACATTACAGAACAAAAAGCCGATTTAAACAACAATTGGTGAAAAAGAAGAAAAGTTTGTATAGTACTTGTTGATGAGCTGAATTCATTTTTACCTCCAGCCTTATGATTAATCATATCCACTACCTGTTGTCAATTTATATGAACTTTCCAATACCAACTACCCCCTCAACTTCTACTGCTTTGAACCTTCTAAATGCAGTTTACTATTGAAGATGAGTTTGATTGTATGAAAAGATACATAGCATGATAATTCCAAACAGTCTGAAAGAACATCTAGTTGAGGCTTCTTTACAATCCTCAAATCTTCCCGAACGAGCAACATGGTAAGTATGTTAGGAAATTGAAGTTCATCTCAAGGTAGGAGAATAATAGGGTTGTTGCTGTTCTATTGTGAGAGAGGCAGACATTCAAGCTCAATCTCCAACGCGCCGCGTTCAACATTCTGCAAATGGATGCAGACAACTTGTTTCACCCGACCGGGTTGGAACGTTATACCACCGCCACCAGCATCCACCGTCGAGGATGCCTCCGTAGCCCGAGCAGCAGTGAGCAGTGGTTTGATATCCACCTCAGCATCCCCCATGAAATCATCTGTTGAGAATGTATCCTTGTCATAAACATGCTGTCAAGACCGTACAAGTTTCTTAGCACAATTTGCACATTTACCATCCCTAAACTATTAACTCTTTCTATAAATAAGAAAACTTACCAACTTCAGAGGAGGTATATCTTCTGGAATCGACAACATTAGCAATTCATTCCAAATCGGGTTGATGTTATTTTTTATGACCCGTGTCTTCATCGACTGCAATAATAATCGTACTTATACGTATCACCAAAAGCTAAAAATGAATGATATAGAAGAGAGGATAAGGTACTAACGGTACCTGATTTCCGAGTGAGAGGACAACGTAAGGGTCACTTGACACCATATCTCGGACAACTAGATTGGTGCCTCGTACTATATTGACCTTAATTAGGCCTACAAATTCGACCATACCTGCCTATACCACATTAATTTGAATCATGTAATAGATTGAATAGAGAGAAATGATGTATGCTATAAAGTCATTGTACGCAGCAGAAACTTTACCGTTGAGTTAGTTTTCTTTGCAGCCTTGTGTTCTGATTTTTTCCGGTTGTTACCGAATGCGCCCATACAGGTCATGTGTTTCTTATCATCGGGAGACGATGAAGATGGAAGTGGGGAAGGCGGCGGTAAATCCCTGTACAAGAACTGTTGGAGCTCGTACTTTCTCCTGAGAATCCAATATCTTATTCAGAAAATACAAACACAGAAACACACTAAATATATTCACGATCTCGCTTTCGGTATTACCTTATAAAATCAGAGCGGTCCTGTGTAGAGGAACCAGGATTTGGTTTTTTGTAGCGGGCAGGAATATGAGCTTCATATTTCAAGTTCACAGCTCTATTTCCACCCATTTCAGTTAAAGCATCCACTTGCTCGTGTGTCCATTCGTCAAGCTTTACAGAGTATACCTACAACACCAACACAAGACACGTAAGTCAAAGTGGATGTGCTTACATTAATCAGTTCAAAACTCAACAACGGAAGACTTGCTAAAAGCGTTCGATCAGATTAACTGTTTTAACGAGCCCCACACCTGTGATACATGCACTCCAAGGCTTCTATGAGCTCCAGAACATTTGATACAAATGAAAGCTCCAGTGGTGAAAGATCTACCCGAAAATGTCATAAAAACGAACTTTAGATTTCAAAGTAAAGAGAACTAATTTTCACAGAAAAAACATTCATAGGGTGTATAGCCGTATACACGGGACTCCGTATTATATAGGAAAAGAAGATCATAACAGAACTGGAAATCGATGAATAAAGGAATTGAATAAAAGAAAAGGTCCGAGAATTACACCCATTTTGGATCTGGTGATCCACAATCCGCACAAGTTTTATTGTCAGCTTCAGCTAATAGACCCTCCAGCCTCCCTCGTGGACCTTATACACAGATTGCATAAGCAAAATATAATAAGGAATAATTTGGGAAAATAGTCACTCAATTTCTTTAAAAAAATCTGTGTTATATAATAGCTGACAAGAAAGTTCTTTATCGAATTTTTATAAAATCAAGATTTCAGATTTTAATGTATGAGAGATAGAAATAGCTCTAGGCAAATACTTTGTCCAAGATTACATTTCTTTAGAAGTATAGACAGAGGAAGAGAGAACAGTTCCAGCCTACCATGCAATTTCTATGGACCATGACTAACAGGGTCCATGACAAAAGGAAAAGATGGAAACAACAAATAAGAAAAGGTTTGAGTTCAGTATTAACAAAGAGGAGACCCAAGGTGTTCAAGGAAACAATGTTACGAAATTTCAGCATTCCGCTTCCTTCAACAAGCAGTAGAATTCAAATCTATGCCTAGTCGATTTTCTACATAGACCATGAGGAATATAGTCAAAAAATTACAAACCACTCCATGGTACCATTTGATTGAACTATCACCATTGTTGTGGAGCGAGTTACATTGAGCTATGCACCCAAATGACAAAAATTCCGGACAATAAATCTAAATATACCTGATGCAGTATTCTTCCATTTCCTTGAGTAGTGACTCCATTTTGAAGAGTTCTCATTTTTCAAGAGGTCATAGAGACAGGCACTCGGTTCATCTGATGCACATCGTAAATGAAACTCATATTCATAATGAGAAATTCGCCTTAGAATCTCGCACACTAGACCGAATACACAAGAAGTCCATTAAGTGGACATAGCAGCTACAAGCCAACCGGTACTCAAGAGATGTAAAACAAGAAAAAAACGAAATGTTGGTATAATAATAGAAGCCTGGTTTTCTAAAACAAACAAGAACTTGCATGCTCTACCATGTTTAAAAAAAACCTAAACCCCACACCTAAAACAAATATATTACTACTGCAATTCTTAAGGCCACTTCAACAATCGAAGGTTCAACATACAAATAACTCAAAAATTGTTAATAGAATATCGATATGCGATACTACTGGTCTTATGATTCCCTAAAACAATCCCACTTGGTCATTTTTCACGGATAAATACAAAAAAAACCCACCATAATCACTATGACATAAGAAAAGTACCTTTGATATCTTCAGTTTCTACATTATCTTGTTGAATAGACATTGTTTGGGGTCATGAATTCGGGCCAGGCCCCAGATCAGAAAACAGCCTCTATGATCTTAGACAAGCCATATTATCAACTTTTTTTTTCTGCATTATTACACAGAGAAGGGTTAAATGAGAAAATCCCGCTTGCAGCAAAAGCATTTCAACCAAACTGAAAATGCAAGGAAGAGAAAAGATTGTATTCTTACATAATCAAAAGTTGGGCCTCGAACGCCGGCTGGAAATGAGAGATCTCAGATTATCATGACAATTTGAACATCTCCAGAGCTTCTTCATCATAATAAGTTGCATGGGTTAAGCATACAACCCTTCTTGCAAGAATCAACGAATTCGTGAAATTGAAAAACAGAAGGGCCAAGATAATGGAACATTACTGGTAATTGAATTTCAATAAGGGGACTGTAGATTCTTGAAATTTGGAAATAAATTATTTTGGAAATAAGGGATTATCACATTCTCTCTCTTTCCTTTTCTCTCTTTTTGTCCCCAGAAATTTGCGATGTTTGAGAAAAAAGGTTTGTGGTGGTTGGGACGGATTATATATCTACGTAGTTATGATCGACTGATATTTGACGAGGAAAGAAGAACTCACTTTACACTGTTTTTTTCTTTGAAATATTAACAAAAATTAAAATACTAGCATTTTCTAGTGACAATCTAGAGTATTTTAAAAAATATTAATGTTCTGACAAAATTAGGAACTAAAATAACTGAAATAAGTTCAACAATTTCCTTCTAAATCTTGACATTATTCCTGATTTGTCGAGTATCACAATTTATTGTGATAATTTGGGTGTTGTAGTAAATTCTAGGGAATCTAGATCCCACAAGATGTCCAGGTACATTGACAGAAAATACCACATCATACGAGAATTCGTAAAACGAGGTGACGTGTTGGTGGAGAAGATCGGAACAGATTCAACTTAGTTAACCCCTTCACGAAGAGTTTGCCCATCCACGTAAACGAGAAACATGTTCGTGGTCTAGGATATGCTCTCCACTTAGTCTTATAGAAACTTTTGTATAAGTGGGAGATATCGTGATAGTTGGTTATAGTTCTTTGTTTTTTAAAGAATAGACACATTGTATACTAAAAGTTTGCTTTAGTATAAGCGTGATGACTATTGGATTTTGTATACTAGAAGCAAGTTTTTATGTTATATATACAATGTGTTTTTTCTATTCCCTATTTGCTATTCTATCAGATTATTTTATTTGTACATGTTTTGTCCTATTATCTTGTACTCCCTCCGTCCCGCTAATTCTGTCCCAGTTGACTTCGACATGGAGATTAAGAAATTTTAGTTTAGTGTGTATTTTATGAGTTTTAATTGTATAAAGAAAATAACACAGTTTTCGATGAGTGGTTGGTGGAAAGAAATGAGAATTATCCAAATTTTTGCAAGGCTAGTAAAAGACAATCGATTTTTATTTTTTATATTTTTTTTATATTGTATTTGAAGAAATAATCTAAAGTTTTCAAAAAGATAAAAATCATAATTTTCTGAGTTCGGAGCGGAACATAATCGAGTGAGAGATAAATTTTTGAAGAGAGAGTAGAAGAATGTGGGGGTTGAGTAGTGAGTAAGGGGGGCCCACTTCATTTTATGTTTAAAAGTAATTTTTACTATTTTAGGAAAGAGGACAGTAATAGCGGGACATCTCAATTAGGCAAGTAGGACAGTAATAGCGGGACAGAGGGAGTATATAGTTAGATTGTGTAGTGTGAGGTGGATCATGAAGACTACATAATTTGTTGAACTAACAAGATATAAACAAATATCACACCTGAGACAACTTTAGGACGAGTTGTCGTATTAAGCTGCAAATAAGTTAGGAAGTAGCTTGTCTTGTCTACTTTTGTATTCTGGTATACTTAAAGTGGTGTTTTGACGGATCACAGTGAGATGTGTTCTCCTCACTGATTTTAGTGGAGAACCAAGATTTCGGTGGCTTAGCTGGTCTTAAGTTTGATAAAACTTTAGCTCAGTGCATATGGATAACTATCACTTTGACCTACTATGGTGAATGTCATCGCGACCGGATCTACGTATCTTGGGTGTTAGTTGCTACTTGTAGCTCAATGTGGTAGTCTGTATCTTGCAGCCGTATCCCTGGTGAAGGGTTGATAATATCTCATGAGGAACTCAAAAGGATTATCACACTAAACCTGTTCGGTTGATTAAGTTCGCGTGTATTAATAATGTCAAGTGGTACTACTCATGGATAAGATGTTGATTATATTAAGTAGTCAGCAAGATTAATTAATCACCGAGTATTCTATCGTAAATAGGGAGATCATATTAAGTCGTAAATATAAGCTCTTGCTCAAATTGAGATAAAGCGGTAGTTTAACACGAATTCTTTAGTGAAATGAATGCTTGTTTATTAATCAATATTGCTTTAGGCTGAGTATAGTGGATTAATTAATTCGAATTTTACTTTATTTCTTGTATTGGATCTCTGGTCAGGCCCAAGTTAGTTGCACAACTCTTTTTGTATATAAATATGATTTATTTATATGGTATTGATTAGTTGGGCTAATTAATAAATAAATAAGTGGTCCAGTATTATTAATTATATTATTGAGTTGTTACTGTTATTATTAACAGAAGCCCACTAGGAATATAATTAATGGTTACAGTTATATTAAGATTATGAATCATCTTAATATAAACTCACTACATGTTCATAACCGATACACACAATCATGCATGCACGTCATTCAAGAGAGAGGCGAACATAAGTTCTTGAGTGTTCCAAGTGCAGAAAATTTCTCTTCAAGTTCTGTCCACATGGAAGAAGCGAAAGGGTCGGTCGAAGGGTCCGAACACGAGCAGAAATCAAAGCTATATCAACATGCCACGAAGTAGGTAATTGATTGTTATTCCTTCACCATTTTCCTGTTTCGAGGAGTTCTTGATTATAATATACTGAGCAAATTTCAGTCAATCTGTTTGTATGACAAATCTCAACTAGTTTTAGTCTTAATAACTTTTCAAGTTTTCAAACACTAGGGTTTGAGGCTTTCTCCAACGATGATGAAGTTCTTACAATAAGAACAATTCAATAAATTAACTCATTCGGATTTTAAGTTTAAGATATAACAAGGATAGCTTAGATAGATAGAGAAGGGAACTATATAACTATAGAGAAAAGAACTAGATGATGCAATCGGTTCTAGGGTTCTTCGTTGTGTATGCTTTTGAGCTTGCTGGAGTTTATGAGCTTGAGTGCTTCGTGTTCCCAGTGTCTTCAACGCAATAAAGATAATCTCTAATTATTGGCGTGACTCGTGAATATATATATTGGAGGGCACCTAGACACATGGCTACGCGACTAGCAAACGGTCTTCTTCAATTTGAAATACTGTAGAGATTTCAGGGTTCAGAAGTTGACTGCAACTTTATATCATAACAGATACAATGCTGACAGTTCCTCATTGGTCGAGGTCTAGTTGGTAGTTGAGGCTTATTCAAACTTTAAGGGAGATCTGAGTTGACTTCCTCTGAATGAAACATCGAACACCTTTACTGAAAAGTTGTCTCAACTGATATTCTCATTGTCTTTAGTCAGTTGACCGTTGCTTTGTTGGACACTATCATATTCAGTAGATAGCTGAATACTGAACGGAATCCTACTGATTCTTCAAACGATTAAGATCCAGAGACTGTTGACATGAGATCTTCTACTGAATATGAAACAACTACTGAACAAATTCTAGTTTACCGAGCTCCTAGCATGCTAAGCTCAAATTTTTACATTATATTGGTTCATCAACCAGCTAAGGTTTTGGATCTCCAAATCCTTTTTCATAAATCATCACCCAACATTACGTGTTGACTCGCGGGTTTGACAACACTGGTCGAACTCACTCGCCCCCCTTGGATCCACTATTGAATACAATAGAATGACCTACAATATAAATGCTCTACTTGGGCCCAAATTCATAGGAGTTCGAATCATTTTTGGCCAACTTTGACCCATCTAATCGAAGCTACTCCATTTGACAGTGAGAAGAACTGCACAACATGATCATTGAATCGAAAACAGAGTACTCCCTCCGTCTCATCATTCATGTCCACTTGAAAATGAGCACGTAAATTAAGGAATTGAATACAAAGTAAAAAGTGATGGGTCCAAAAACTTGAAAAGTGATGTAAAGTTAGAAAGTGGTGGGTATAGGAGGTTGAAAAGTGATGTAAAGTTAAAAAATAGTAGACTCCGGTTCCTCAAGCTTTTGGGGACAATTAATTGCTGCCAAATACGTCACATTGTAATTCACCTGACCGCTTATACAGAGCTTACCTTTCCCTATCTTCGCAACGACGACTATGGTTTGTATAATTCCATGCCTGTTGTCATGAGCCACGATTTTCGAGAGGGGCTATCGGGTACATTGTGGAGAGCAGGGCCAAGTCAGTCGGATTTTTCTATAAGTTAGTATTAGGCTAAGTTTATAGTTTTTTCTTTGGAGAGTTGTTGATACTTGTAGAATGTTCTGAATAGGTAGAAGGATCTAGAGGGTTGATGTAAACCCTTAGATCGAATTCATTTCAACCGTCTATTCGAAGAGTGGTGGCTATAAATAGCATATGTAAGATCATTTGCAATAATCCAAGTTTTGAGCAATATATAAGCATATTCTCTAATAGATACAACTGCTGATTTCTGTTGAGTTATCTATTTCTTCAATTCTTAATGGAACACCATGGTTCATGAGTCCGTTAACCGTTTTCGTTCAATTCTTTATGGAACACCATGATTCATGAATCCGTCAACCGTTTTCACATTCTTGCGATAGGAATTGGGCGGAAAATCCATAAACTAATTGAATTCAATAATGATTAACCGTTAACCGTTGTCATGATTTTCGAGAGGGGTACCGGACACATTGCGGAGAGCTAGGCTAAGTGAGTCAGGTTTTTCTAGAAGTTAGTCTTGGGCTAAGCTTATAGTTTTTCCTTTGGAGAGTTGTAAATACTTGTACAATGTTCTGAATAGGTAGAAGGATCTAAAGGTTGGTGTAAACCCTTAGATAGAATTCATTTCAACTGTCTATCCGAAGAGTGGTGGCTATGAATAGTCTATGTAGAATCATAATCCAAGTTTTGAGCAATATACAATTATTCTCTAATAGTTACAACTGCGATCTGATTTCTGTTGAGGGTTATCTGTTTCGCAATTCTTTACGGAACACCATGGTTCATGAGTCCGTTAACCTTTTTCGTTCAATTTTGTTTAGGGTTATCTGTTTCTTCAATTCTTTATGGAACACCATGGTTCGTGAGTCCGTTAATCGTTTTCGTTCAATTCTTTATGGAACACTATGGTTCATGAGTCCGTTAACCATTTTCACATTCTTGTGATAGGAATTGAGCGGAAAATCCATAAACTAATTGAATTCAATAAAGATTAAATTTTTTCTTTTGTAAAAACAGGCACCTCAACCAGGCGAATGACCTTAATCCTAACCGGTATAGACATGAGGTTATAGGCCAAATTATTGTCGCTAATTCCATTGTCCGCTATTAAGTAAGCCGGTATAGACACAAGGTTATAGGCCAAATTATTGCCTTAATACCATTGTTCGCTATCAAGTAACTGTTGTTAGCTTTTTTGACAAAAAAAATGGTGGGTCTTTTGGTGGGTCTTCTTTACATCTTTCAGAATAGTTGTTTATAGTGGGTTGAATTATCGAGGAAGAAGGTGGATAGTATATCATATTGTATGATTATACATTGTTATAAAATTTGATATTAATGGAAATGACATATATTTGATATGATAAGATAGTGGGCTATAATTACTGTATTCTCAAATTTTGATATATTTGATATGATAATGAGATACATTTTGATATACTTATATGATAATGGGTTATTGTTTGTAATCTGTGGCGTCCAATCGTGCCATATGCTTGTCAACTTTGCCATTTTCTTTTAACTTCGTCTTATACACCCACTTTACACCAATCATTTTGTGCCCTTTTGGAAGACCACATAGCTCCCATGTATTGTTTTTCTCGATGGCTACAATTTCAGCATCCGTTGCAGTTTTCCACTTTGATTATTTGATAGCAAAATTTTGAAAGTAGTTAGATCACAATCTGAAAATAAGTGCGTGATCAATTCCATCCATGTTGGCCTTCTTCTCGAAAGTGGAGGGAGTTCTTCAGAGTCATTTGATGTTAGCGGGTGCATTTCTTTCGCTGGATGTTTGTTGTTGCTTCTCTTGTTCATTATCCAGATCGACTGGAATATTTTGGCACAACACCGTCATTGTTCAATGGCCAGAAACTTGCTTCATCGAGAATTACATCACGACTGATGATAATTTTCTTAGTGATATGATTGAACAGCTTAAAAGCTTTTGACCGATCACTTACACCAATAAATAAATGATCTAGCTTTGTCCTTCTTTGATATGGGCCAAAAAGTTCTTGGGAGGTTGCTTTCGTATTCATACTTGTCACAAAAATTTACACATTATTGTGATTCGCATGTTGGTTTGCTAATAACACAATCTTCACAAACTTTAGATGGAATTATAATTTGAGGAAGACCAATCAACAAGAACCCTAACAACTTGGTCAACACAAAGACTAAATAGACGTGAAATTACTAAATTTATTTTTTGAAGAATTAAATTATTTTTAAAAAAAAATACTACTACCATGTTTGTTCGAAAATATTGGGAATATCTATTTTGACTGACAATTACAGTCGTCATAATGATGGACGGACGGGCTAAGCTGATCCGGCCGCCCAACTTCTAATGTATGGACTCGGGCGGGCCATTCAGAATCCCCAGCCCGCTATTGTGAGAAAGCAGTTGGGCCGTGCGCACACGCAACCCAATATCCATGTATCTTTCTCTCTTCCCTCGCGAGAATTATTCCATCACTAAAAGATTGAAGATAGAATCAATGGCAGCCGCAGCAACTCTGGCAACTCAGATATCAAGAAATTGCTCTTCAATTTCATCATTCCCTCCAAACAATACATTTCTGCCGACATATATCCGCCCCACAACGACGTCGTTCAAGAGATCATCGCTAGTGCGAGCATCTTCCAAGCCCCAGAGAGATCAGAGCGCCGGCGATAATGCTCCGTTTGTTTCTCAGGTCATAACAATTCTGCTGATTCTCAAATTTTATTTTATTTTTCTGATTTCAGAAATAAATTCTCATTACTAAGTAAAAATACTTCATTCAATACTTGGACAGGAAGACGTGAAGTATTTGGTGCAGTTAGGAGCTGGTTCGGTCGCCGGTGCGGCGGCGATAAAATATGGAAGCATTTTATTACCAGAAATCACTCAACCTAATCTTGCGCAGGCATTGTTTATGATTTTCGCACCTGTTATTGTTGCCGTCTTCATTCTCTTCAAACAAAGCCGCCGCGATTGAGATCAGAATCTTTGATTCGTCGTCATCCATGCCTGGTTAGCTCTTGCTGTTAACACTGCAGAAAACAGAGATCGATTGTTTGTTCAAATTATGATGGTATTCATTGTATCAATCCCTGATTTTACGCAGAAATCGAACGAACAGATTATGCCTTTTTCTAAATCGCGTGAAATTTATCAATCGAGTAGTCAAAAGATAGTTTAGCTATTAATCCAAATACGCTCCAGCAGAATTTCATCACTTGCAGCTGAGTAAGTATGCAGCCCATCCTAGACGACGATATTCTCGAGCAGCCTCGGAAGGATTTTGTGCTTCTATAATCCCTCGTCCAACTATAATAACGTCGCTGCCCTTCTCCGCGATAACCTGAAACGTACATAAGATCAGACTCGAAACAGATCAACCATAATTGTCTTAAGCAATAAGCATGAGCTTTAACTTTTTCATTTAAGCCAAAATGTAAGCCATGCATAGTTTAGTACACGAACTCTTACTGCTTGTTATCGTTGTTTTCCACACAAATATACGACATGATTTTATGTAGACACCACTTACAGAATTTGGAGTGTTATATTGTTGACCCAATGCATCTCCACCTTCGACCATCTGAACACCGGGAGTGGCGTGGATAAGGGATGGATTTCCTGGTCCACTTGGCCATGAAGCAGGATTGACAGATATGAAACCAATAACAAAATCGGAATGATCCTCGGAGATTTTGACAGCTGCAGATGTATAGTCACCGGTAGCAAGGTTACCGAGTGAGCTCATTTCAGCAAGCAGCAGTAAACCTCTCCCCTGAGACAAACCCTATCACAGCAGAAAAGTTAATACAAGATCAGATGGTTCAAACGAAGCCAAAGAGCATATCAAATCCATCCATACCTTTGATTTCAGTCCATCCACAATTCCTGGACCTGAAATTATGTGACAATTTATTATGTCTGCCCAGTCCAATATACGGAAGATACCTCTGCATAAACAAGTGAGAATTTCAAGGAAAGCAACGAAAGAATTCAGATTCCAAACACGGCATAAGAAAAACATCTAACCCTGCATACTGCATGCTGGCCGTGTGACCAATGTCAGCAAACTTGCGATCTTCAAAAATTAAGAAATTATGTCTATCTGCAATCTTCAAAAGATATGAATGCTCATCAGATGGTGAAATTAACAGTAGCAAGATTATGTAACATTTATGTGAATAAACCATGTCCAGTATAATATGAGTGAGAGGAACAGGGTCCAAAGAATAGCAGTGTTAGGGAAAAGAGACTGCAACTAATAATTGACCAGGGCCAGTACATAGGAACTGCACCACTCTGCCCAAAATTTGGAAATAAGAACACTTTATCTTGCTTCGGTTAATAAGAAATATATGAAGTTAAACAATGGAAAGTCCATATCAAGGTGGAGCACCTAACTTCAAATCATGGGACTCAACAATTAAACATTGTTTCATCACCATATGTCCAAGAACTACAAATACAATTATACTCATCTTCTGTATCAGTCATAAAGGGGTAATTAAGCTCTAAAGATAGAGATATACCGAGTGGAGTTTAGATCCAAAATCAGGGGTGAAATCAGGCAGTATATCTACATGGGTTTTTAACATGCAGATCTCGGGTCCAACCTGCAGAAATATTACAAGATGTTAACAAGTTTTGGCACGCAAAGTGCCCAATTACTCTAAACTCACTTATATGTATATACACTAAATATATAGAGAGCATGCTCCAGGAAAGCCACATGGAGCTATATTAGAAAGTTAAAGAATCTCCCATGCTCTGTAAGGAGGGGTTTATGGTAGAACCTATACAACTTCTGAGATCATTGTTTACGGACTTATTAGAAAGGAGTGCATAAACCAAGGTGAAAACAGATGTATAGGAGAATGTGTATTCATGTAATACTACACTCAACTAATTGGTATAGAGGTAAATGTATAAGTGTGAGATTATCAAAAGCTGAATTAAAAAGGAGCATATGTGTCTGTATCTCACCTTGTCTGCTAAGTCAAGTAATTCGGAAGCAGTGGCAACATCAGCAGCCACGCACAAGTTAGTCTCCTTCTGTGACATTATCTCAAACAACTTCTTTCCAGTTGGATTCTTCGCCATCTTTGCTCGCTCTTCGTATGGAAGTCTAACTCTGACTCCATCAGCTGCTGCTGCCACTGGCCGTGGTACTGATACCATCCGGTTCTCCTCCAAGAATCTTTGAACCATCTTCACGGTCTCCTCTGAAACCCTCTCCTTCTCCTTCAATATCCTCACCATTTCCCTCAGTGTCACCATAGAGTGCAATGTGATTCCTTTTTCTGCCAAATTTTCCCGCCCTCCTTGTTCCCTGTCTCAAAATCAATCGAATTTCAGTAAAAGTTTTCAGTCTGTCGAACAGATCGCAACAATTCAACACAGCGCCCAAATTAGAATTCATATCTTGTTCTAATGTTTCTAAATGGCAGATTTTTAATCAGTGTGATTGAATTACTAAACCAAGTTTCAAAGTTGTTTTCCATATCAAAGATGATATTACATTTATTAAAATGATAAGAATTGAAGTAGCTAGAATAACAAAAGCAGCATGATTTGCTTTGTTTTTCACCTATCAATCATAACAACCGCGTCGGTGACTTTCATCCCGGCGGAGCGGAGCGGCGCCGCCGTCTCAAGCACGGAGGTACCGCTGGTCACGAGGTCTTCGACAATGAGACAAGATTGATTACGCTCAAACGCCCCCTCAATAGCGTTGCCGGTGCCGTAGTCCTTGATCTCCTTCCGACGCATGACCATCGGAACGCCGGACGAGACGGAAATACATGTGGCGATGGGGAGGGCTGTGTAGGGGACGCCGCAAACGACGTCGTAGCTGACGGAGGAAGGGACAGCGGCGACCAAACCGCGGGAGAGCTGGCGGAGGAGGGAAGGGTAGGAGACGATGAGGCGGAGGTCCATGTAGATTGGGGATGAGATGCCGGATTTGAGCTTGAAATCACCAAATTTCACGGCGGCGACGTCGTGAAGCTGCAGAATCAGCGACTCCATCGATCACGCTAGATTGTTATGCTAATCGCGATTGATCAATGCATTAGGATTTTGAAGGGGTTTTGAATTTTTGGAGACGATTAGTAGGAGAGTAGAGGCGTAGTACTAAAATGAGAATCCACTGTTTTCGGGCTTCTGCCCTTTATAATTACACACTCAATTACGAATATCGACTTATATGCACCTCAGATAACGATTGCAGATTACGACCTACCAAAAGACAGAACTGGTAATTCGTAATAGCCCCATGATTTCTTGCGGCTTATAGCAATAATCAGCAGGCACAAAGATACAACAAGATTTGATACCATCTTCTACTCAAAATCCTAATACATGAAACAGAGGATTCCTGGCCTTGTAAGTTGATGCAATGGATCAACCAGCAAGAAGAGTTTGCTACCTACATGATCCGAGGATTCCGTCGCGCTAAAACAAGCTATCTAACGCTACAACTACAACACTTCATGAGCAATAATCGCGTTACTGCTCCTTCCATATCCTACCAGTAACCCTGAGCTTCAGTTCTTTCCGGTCTCCACCGGAGAAAAAGAGTGCCATGTTGCGTTGGATGATGAGACCATCAAAACTATCGCGTACCTTCCGGTGGCTGTCCCTGATGCTCCGAGGCACTCCTTGCCATACCATCTTCCTCCCATTACCTCCAACCTCTAGGCTGTAGTTGTAGTTTTTTGCCTCGTTATCATCACCCATGAACCGCAAAAATGCTATATAAACCGGTGCCATACCAGGCTGAAAAGCTTCAAAATGCAAGCAGAAATACTGCCCAAAGCAACTGAAAACCTGAAGGATTAACAAAAGCAACATGTGAATTTGTAGTCCTCCAGAACTGAAAGTGCAGGAGGAAATCTACTTTACCGTAAGCATCCATGTTGCATTCTCAACCTCATGTGGATTTGACTTGACATAGCGATGGTTAAAAGTACTACCACTATGCATGTCCACTTTGTGATCATCTTTCAAGTGGCTTACAAGAAATGGAATATCACCAATGACCGAGCACTCTGATCCGGCATAAGGGCAATTGTAAGGTCTATAAGGGCATTGGGATTCATGTTTAAGCTTGTTGTAGTAAGGATAGATGCCTATACACCCAAAACTTTGATATTTGCACGGAAGCTCGAGTGATGCAGCTACCTTCTCCAAGGCCAGGCAACGGATATTACCGAGTTCATGCCGGCAAGTTGGACATCGATTGTGCACCCTAGGTTTGCAGCCAGAACACAATGTGTGACCATTGGAACACTGCAGCAACAAAAAACAAAGAAAACAGATTAAACAAAGAACCAAAGAAACCAAAAAAGTGAGAAAAGAAATTCAAGCGCAGAAATTCGTGCAGACTAAGATGAGACTGAATAGTATTGATGCATAATAAAATAATACTTCCACCATATTCTTATCAACCAAAGCATTATCTTTTGGGAAAGTAGTTTCCTAATTCCTCCCAACTCATGTATTCACATACAAGTTTCAGGCTTTCAGCTAGTGAAATTTAAAGCAAAAGTAATTATCTGAATTCACATTTTGTGAAGCAAAAACATAATTCAATACATGTCACACATGTGACATGTATGAGATGATAAGAAAAAGAAGTAACAACTAAACATCCAAAACCAGGTGAGAGAGACAGATAAGAACATAGTGGTAATTTGCAGGCCCTTTACTATTCTCTACTTTTAGTACTTGGAAGGTCATAAGTATTGCAGAAAATCCTCAAGTATAGATTATTATAAGTTCTTTTCTGAGGGGAAAAAAATCTGAACTCAGTCTTAGTTTTATCCATCCCTATCCCTACGGCCCTATCATCAATACACAATATACAGAAAAGGAAAAGAAAACAATAATCTTCACTTATTCTTTATCCTTGAGAATAGGAATATTAGACAGACATGATTTCCTGCATTGGAAACTGAAACTGCTAACCTATGTACCAAGACAATCCAGATAAAATTAAAAAAAAAAAAAAATACTCATATATGATATAACCAGTTATAGACCGTTCAACATTGTAGCTTGTGAAATAAAACAGTAGTACCTGACTAATTGGGGGGTACATTGCATTCAAGCAAACTGGACAGTCTAGAAGCTCACGAACATTAGTCGAGATAGCCACATTAGGTTTTAAGGAACTTTCTGGTGTGTCATTGACATGTTCACCAATGTCCAATGTATCTTCATTTTCAGGTGGATCAATGACCTCAGGTTTTGTTCTCAAGTCATCATCATAGGAACTTCCACTTGACATTGGAAGCACATATGGTGGAGCCTGCACGTGCCAATTTTGAAGTTCACATTAACCAAAATGCATACTGCTTCAAGTAAATAATACGATATGTCTAATGACTTGGATAACTATACAATGGCAGAAGGAAATTCAGCAACTGCCACCATACTCATCTCAAAAGGGTGATAATGGCATATTCAAGAAAGGAATCACATCTTTTAAGAGTTAAGACTGACACACACATACTGCATGATTATAGGAAAGAACCATATTATAGTATTCACAGAAACCATATATGCCACCAGAAAATTTAGAGAACTATACAATATGAGCAAACATGTTTTAGATTAACAAGTTTAGAAATCTAGTAGACCTTATCCTTCAACACAATTACGAAACCTAAAATGGCTTCACCTTCAAACCTCTACGTGTAGTTAAGGTGCTGATCCAACCACTGAAAATATAGTTACACTAGTCACTAGTTACACCAATTCATAACTCCTTGATTCCACAATTGACTATTCGCACCAAAAAGCAGAAACTGGCACCCTATTGTCCTACATCATAATCCATATCTTAAGCCATTACTCATCCTTTACCAATGATAATCATTAGCATTTTTCAAAAAATTTAAATTGAAATTCATCTTCCCACCAAGTCACCAAGTATAGCAAGAAGCCAAGAGCATCACATGAATACCAGTTAACAGTAACATTAGATTCCCAGTTTAGTGCTTTCCAATCAAATACTGATGCCAATAATGTTAAAGACCAGAGTTCAAATCAGTCTCAGTTTTGTCAGTTCAACAAAATCATAATCTTGGAGTAACATTTAAAACTTCAACATCGATAACATTAATATCTTACAAATTTGACACACTAGCATGCAAAGATGAATTATCAACACCAAATCATGCAGATCCAGAATATTCTATCAAACTCTCCTTTTCGCATCATGCAGATCCAGAATATTCTATCAAACTCTCCCTTTTGCGAAAAGGGGGCTGATTCTCCCCTCCACCAAAAACAACAAAGAAAGAGACTATAAAAAAGAACTAATACCTAGAAAAATTAGATCAAATTCAGAACCAAATTTGCTAAAAACTAACATAAATACAGAAATCAAAATAACTTCCCTGGAACAAACAATGGTTTTGAAATCAAAAAATCGTAAGAAGGAGAAGAGAAGAAAAAGAACCCTAAGACGAGTCTAAATTAATCGGATTAACTTATAATCCGGAAGAGTCAACCAACAGAGATTCTACGAAATTGGTGAATATTCGAGATAAGAGAGAGAGAGAGAGAGAGAGAGAGAAGTGTAGGAAAAGTGTAGGAGAAGTATATAGTCTTTGTCTGGTATGGATAGTGAAGCAAGAAACTGAAAAAATTACTCACCATGAAAATGAAATTGAAATAGAGAAGTAGAGAGAGAAACTATAATTCAAATTAAAGCAGAGAGAGAAGAGAGGAGGGAGGGGAGGGATCGTGTGGGCGAGAGCACTGTCATAAATAAAGATATCAAATACCAAGGCGCGTGCTCTTAAATTCCAAATTTTAAAAATTGATTTATCGAGCTCCTATGTTATGAAAATTAATTTTATTATATTTTTACATAAATTAATACTAGTAGTAAATTATAGGATATTCGTAAATATTTAATACCTTCTAAATATTAGTGTAACTTTTCTAAATAAGATGCTAAAAGATTAAGAAATTATTTCAAATTTCCGAAAGTAAATATCATAAATGTAGAAAAAGTAAGACTGAAGAATTTGTTAGGTTGATTCAATTATTGCAAATACTCATAACATTTTGACTTCAATGAACATACAGTTAAACTTCGATAAAGTAATATTCGATAAAGTAATAATCTCACTAAGGTAATAATTTTTTTCGGTCCCGATATGAGTCAATACACTAAAATAATATTCGATAAAGTAATAACCTCGTTAAATGAGTATTTTATTGATCTCAAAATTATTACTTTATCGAGGTTTAACTGTACATTAGAGAAGTTATGGTCAATATCATAAAAAATCAAACGAATAATTAATAAAGGCTCAAAAGATAACATAAAAACTTATCATATTAACCATAACACATTTAATAATTTACTATAGTAATGGTATTATTCTTGATTTATATCTTAATCATAGAAAATCTGAAATTTATGATATGCATCAATTTCATTAAATCTAAATATACCATATTCAATAAAAAGTGAGATTCCAAAATTTCCCGATTAGAAAAATTAATTCCTAAAAATTACTTTAAAAAAACCTTTCACTATACTCTCCTTTTCAATAAAACTTTTAGGGGAGTAAATTTTTGAAAATTAACTCTAGAGTGTTATGTGAAAAATGTAATTTTATTTTTTGTGAACATTCCAAAGAAAAATCATATAGCATTATTATTATATTTGATTTTATTCTAATAAAATCATATATGTATTCAATAATACAAAATCAAATATTACAAATATTTTTTTAGTGCAATATATTATATATCTATTATATCTAATGTAGGTTAGATATACTATTTCATATAGATGCAATTTATTAATAGATTAAAAAAGTAATAATATATTTTTAGTTTTCGGATTAAGATATTACTCCCTCTGTCCCATTATTCTTGTCCGCTATTCCATTTTGGGTTGTTCCAAAATTCTTGTCCACTTTCCTTTTTTAGTAAATTATTACACACAACTTTTTTATGGGACCCACAACTTTATATCACTCTACACACAACTAACAACTCTCCTTAAAAACCGTGCAAAAAGCAAACTGGACAAGAATATTGGGACGGAGGGAGTAATTAATATACTAGTAGTAGTTTGTTATAAATGGAAACTATAATCAATACATTTACAGCCGACCAACTATTCTAAACTAGTTATAGTCAAAAACACCCTTTAAATGATACAAAAGTTAAAAAGACAAGAACATCTTTAAAGAAAGATAAGAGACAAATGTTGTAAAGGTCATAGTTGTAATTCTCATCCACCAACTCTTCTCATAAATTTATGTAATCTTGTTTTCTTTTCCCATTTTTCTCTTCTCAACCCCAAACACCTAAAATTTTGTTTTCTCTCATATAACAAGGAGGTATGTATCAGTAGAAGTTAGTATCTCTTTTATTTTTTGGATGACGAAAGTAACTCACAACTACTACTTAAATGCACACTGGATAAATCATACTCTTATGTTTTAATCTGCAAACAATAAAGGAGGTTTGCATCTCTTTAGGTTAATAGGTTGGAGGTTAGACCACACATTTTGCATAGGTGGGGCATTTTCGGTTTTACCACTTATTTAACTAATCTACATACCCTTTTTAGGGAGGGATCTGTTGTCCAAGAAATCTATGTTCAATCTACGTCAAAGTTGAAATTACGTCGTTTTGCACTGAATTTTTTAAAAATATATTATTTCCAAAATTGCTCATCCATTCCAACACCTCACAAACCGCGGCTTCCTCCTAATCGCCTTCATTGGAGATTCTGCCTCCGAATGCATCGCCACTGACGATGTCAAAACCATCGAACACTGTGGATACACTGTGGATACATCGCTTTACATACTAAATAAACCTTACTCTTCTATAATTTTGGAAATTTTACTGGCCCAAACCCACCACATCATGATCAGTCGACACCGTGCTCAACATGGCCTCGACGCGCGACCCGAAAAGGGTTATGTAGAGCCCGGCACAAAAGCCCACCTCGGCCCCTATCGGTCCCGAGTCAAGTCATAAACATCGGTGACTATGTAGTCCGGGCCACTATAGGGACTCCGGTCGACTCCTATTCATGGCCCTCCACACTAAGCAACGACGCCGCATGGATCCCATGCAGCAGTTGCACCGGGTGCTCGCCCACCGTGTTCGCTCCCAACACATCCGCCACTTACGGCCGCTGGCTCGCTCCGTACCCAAGTGCACCCAAGTTAGCGGGACCTCTTGCCCGACGGTCGGTTCAGGTTCCTGTCTCTTTAACCGGTCCTACGGCGGCGGCTCGACCTTCTCCGCCACGCTATCACGCGACACACTCACATTAGGGAATGATGCCATCCCGAACTACGCTTTCGGATGCATCAACGCCATCTCGGGCGGGTCGGTCCCGCCGCAGGGGTTATTGGGTTTGGGTTTGGGTCGGGGGTCCATGTCGTTGCCCTCCCAAACCGGGTCGATTTAGTTGGGAGTATTTTCTTACTGTTTACCGAGTTACAAGTCATACTACTTTTCCGGCTCGCTCAAACTCGGGCCGTTGGGTCAACCCAAGAACATCCGAACCACCCCGCTCCTGAAAAACCCGCAACGGCCGTGGTTATATTGTTGGTTACAAAAGCTGCTATTACAAAATAATTCAATAAGCCGAAAATTAAAACAAAAAAGAAAGACCGTCGAGTCGAGGAAGCCTCTCTCCGCAAGACGAAATACGCCCCGGTAGTGCTCTCGGTTGTAGGCGTATCGTCCCCAAAGATGAAACGACGAACGTCTCGAAGATTGCAAGCACCGCAAGATCTACGAGTTCCGGCGAACTGGATCAGTTTTCCGGGCGAGGACAGTCATTGGACTTAGAGCTAAGAATGCAAGTGAGCTAAGAAATGCAGCTAAGAAGATCTCAGGTGAATTCTTGTTGGTGTGTTTGGAATGAAGTGCAGCTTCCTATTTATAGGCAGCTTCCACCAGGTGTTGATTGCTGGAGCCATCAATGCAGGAGGGTCGTGGATGGTAAGTGGAGTGGTGGAGAGATGGAAGGTTGGCTGCTGAAGAGCCACTTCCAGATCCTTCCAAAAGATACACTTGGGTGTGGCAGGTGCAGTGCACCACGGAGAGGAATCCAGTGCAGCCGGTCCACTGCACCGCCCGACCCAGCACCCGACCCGGCACCCGACCCGGCGAACGACCCGACGGACCACCCAAAGGACCAATTGCCAAGATCCAAGTCCAAGTCCAAGTCTAAGTCCACGGACACGGACCGGAACCGGAGCCGGAGCCGGGGCCGGGCACGGCACCGGGCGCGGTGCGGCGCGTGTGAGGCGGTCGGGCGAAAGGCTCGCGCAAGCATGAGCATGTGTGGCCCAAGCCCACCACATGTCACTTAGTTGTCTTCTACAATATTGTAGAGACTTAAATACCACACAAAACATTATTCATTAATCGATGTGGGACATGATTAATGTAATAACTCTCCAAAACCCGAATAAGGTAAGTTTCTCCACTTTAGGTAACATATTAGTTTTGTCCCCCCAAACTTCGAGCCACTATTTCTCACTCACCGAAAATCGAAATCGAGAAATTAAGCACACTATAATTATCTACTCGAAACGTAGATCGACGTCATATATCTCAAAACATTAATCGAATAAATATCGAGGCTCGAAAATACGATCGAAAAAGGGCTGAATTTTGCCCAAGCCAAATTAGCATTTAATGCTAATTGAATTTCCATAATAACTAAATAATTTATTTATATATATATATAAATATATATATATATATATCGATTCCAACAATCCCCCACATGAGTGGAAATAGCCAAATGCATGCATGCAGACACACAGCTCTGTCCTCAAGAGACAATAAAGCATCAGGATAGGTGGCTTGTGACCTTGAACCTTCCTTAGTCAGTGCTATCGAGCATACTGGCGGATTAGTGGACACATGGCCTTGAACTATTCCTCCATGGTGTATACTTAGACAATAGCACTAGCACTATAAAGTCTCAACCGCGTCCGTTCTCACGTTTGTGTCCTTTACTGGCCATGGACAACCTCTTTGGATTCATAAGTGTTACGTAGAAGCGGCCCTCACTTCTCACTTACATAGGTGATTCTTACTCGAGTATCCTGTCATACTCCACCTTCTTAAGGCATCCAAGAATCATTAAAAGTCAAAGACTTAACCTCACCACTTGACAGGTCACCAACACTCTCGAGCTCTTTTAGGGAATAGACTATTTGAGTGTGGTATCAACAGACTCATATAGCTTAGTTTTCCCATTGAACCAAGTTCATGGGATCTCCAATCTACAAGGTTGGGTATCCACTATAATCGCCTTTAACTTGTGGATTTAACTCCCATTCCCTCTATGAGCTTGTACATTTGATCTCGATTCAAACTCTTAGTAAGCGGATCCACTAGGTTATCTATAGACTTGACATAGTCTACAGAGATAACCCCACTCGTGATCAAATGTCTTACGGTATTATGTCGACGACGAATATGTCTCGACTTACCATTATACAACCCACTCTTGGCCCTACCAATAGCCGCTTGGCTATCACAGTGAATCATCACATGTGGCACGGGTTTCGTCCAACATGGAATATCTTCAAGAAAATTACGGAGCCATTCGGCCTCCTCACCGGCTTTATCTAAAGCAATAAATTCAGATTCCATGGTGGACCGGACTATGCATGTCTGTTTCGTGGATCTCCACGACACAGCTCCTCCCCCTATAGTGAACACATAACCACTAGTAGACAACGAGTCTTTAGTGTCGGATATCCAATTTGCATCACGGTACCCTTCAAGTAATCGGGGGATGTCGCGAGTAGTGCGGCCCAAAGTTAAGAGTGTATTTCAAATACCTCAGAACTCTTACAAGAGATTTTCAATGCTCTCTACTAGGATTACTAGTATAGCGACTCAGTTTGTTCACCGGACAAGCTAAATCAGGCCTAGTATAATTCGTGATGTACATAAGACAACCAATGACTCTAGCAAGATAATCCTCTTGAGCAACAGGATCACCCCCTATTCTCGCTCAAGTGAACATTGACTTCTAGAGGAGTCTTAGCCGGTGCACTATCAAAGGCATTGAACCTTTTAAGCACTTTCTCAATATAATGAGATTGAGACAAAACAATTCCTTTGGGAGTTCTTTTAATCTTCACTCCAAGAATAACATCAGCAACTCCCATATCTTTCATATCGAAAGTTCTCTTAATCATACGCTTGGTATCATTTATGACTTGAAGGTTTTGTCCCATAATTAACATGTCGTCTACATAAAGACAAACAATTACGAAGCCATTCTTTGTGTTCTTTATGTAAACACACTTGTCACATTCATTGATCTTAAAACCATTCGACAACATAGCCTCGTCGAATTTCAAGTGTCATTGTAATGGTGCTTGTTTCAACCCATATAGGGATTTCATCAACTTACATACCTTTCGCTCTTGACCAGGTACAACGAACCCTTCAGGTTGTTCCATATAAATTTCCTCTTCTAAATCTCCATTTAGAAAGGCTGTTTTCACGTCCATTTGGTGAATCTCAAGATTGTGCAAAGCAGCAATCGCGAGAAGCACACGGATAGACGTAATCCTCGTTGCAGGCGAATAAGTATCGAAGAAGTCATATCCTTCAATTTGCTTAAAGCATTTAACCACTAAACGAGCTTTATACTTATCAATTGACCCATCTGCCTTATACTTTCTTTTTAGGATCCATTTACATCCTAAGGCCTTGCAACCTTCGGGTAAGTCCGCTAAGACCCAAGTGTGATTCTCGCATAATGGAATCAATTTCACTTTGGGATGACTTCTTGCCAAAGTGGGCCATCGGGTCTAGAAAGAGCTTCTTTATAGACCGCGGCTCTTCATCCAAAAAGAAAGACAACATAATCGGGACCAAAGTCCTTAGCAACTCTTGCTCTAGTGCTACGTCTTGGTTCTAAAGTTTCAAGATCGACGACTTGCCTTTTACGTGTATCGGGTTCTACCCCCCACATTTCTAGAACTACTAGCAACTTCTCTTGCTTCACCACTAGAGTTTGACTCAATTTTATCATCCTTCTTACAAGGATATACATGTTTAAAGAATATAGCATTCCTTGACTCAATAGTAGTTCCAACATTCATATCGGGCACAGCCGACTTATGAATGACAAATCGATATGCACTACTATTCAGTGCATATCCTATAAAGATACAATCGACGGTCTTAGGTCCGATTGTAACTTGCTTCGGCAAAGGCACTTCTACCTTAGCCAAACACCCTCACACTTTGAGGTATTTATAGGAAGGTTTCCTTCATTTCCACAACTCGTAAGGAGTTACATCTCTACCTTTTAGAGGTATTTTGTTTAATAAGTAGTTAGCCGTCAAGACGGCTTCCCCCACATGTTACGGGGCGGTCCGAACTTATCAACAAAGCATTCATCATCTCTTTTAGAGTTCGATTCTTCCTTTCGGCTACACCATTTGATTAAGGCGAATAGGGGGGGCATGGTTTGATGAATAATACCACTTGTCTTACACAACTCTTCAAAAGGAGCTACATATTCTCCACCTCTATCACTTCGTACCATTTTGATTTTACAATCAAGTTGGTTTTCGGCTTCTGCTTTGAAGTTAGAAAAAGCTTCAATCGCCTCATCTTTACTCCTTAAAAGATAAAGAGTACAATACTTGGTGCAGTCATCAATAAAAGTAATAAAATACTTTTTCCCACCCCTAGTTTGTACAAACTTCAAGTCACATACGTCAGTGTGAATGAGTTCTAGAGGTTTTGTGTTCCGTTCTACAGAATGAAATGGTTGCTTAGCCAATTTTGCTTCAACACAAACTTCACACTTGGTTTTGTTAAACTCATTTACTTTAAGTAGATCGAGATTAACTAATCTTTTTATCGCATTTAGATTAACATGTCCTAATCTAGAATGCCATAAATCGGAACACTCAATCAAGTAAGAGGAAGTAGCTTCGTTTTCATTATTCTTAGCCTCAACGGGCTCCTGGCGATTGCCATTACACTTAATTTGAAAAGGCCCTCGAAAGGTAGCCTTTTCCTAAAAAACATACCAAATTTTGATAGAATAAATTTGTCAGACTCAAAAACTAGTCTAAACCCTCTCTTGACTAGTACAGAGCCGGACACAAGATTTTTTCGGATGTCGGGGACATGCAGCACCTCTCCCGAGTAAGGTTTTTGCTCGGAGCTCAACCTTAACACCAAGTACCATAGCCAACCACCTCGGACGAGGCTTGATTACCCATATTGAGCTTCCTCCCTTGGCGGCTCATGTACTTGGTGAAGCGGCTTCGGTCACCACAAACATGTGTCGTGGCAGCGGTATCAATATACCACTTCCCCTCATTCTCCACGACGTTTGCTTCTTCAGTGACAATGGCCGCAAGGTCGGCTTCAGTGAGGTCAATCTCCAACATATTGGCTTGACGAGCCCTCTTCTTCTTCGGCTTTCGGCAGTCCTTGGACATGTGGCCGGATTTGCCACGCTTGTAGCAAATCCCCTTCAAACTTGCGGGATTGCACCTTGCCCTTCCCTTTGGGGTTGCTATTCGGACGCCCTCTCTTAGCATTGTTGGAGTTGCCACCTTTCAGCCAAGGTTGACTCTTGGCTCCACGGGTGCTTTGCCCTTCCCATCTCGAGTCGTCATGTCGGTCTCGATGCGGAGCTTGACCACAAGGTCGTCAGCGTCATTTCCTTTCGCTTGTGCTTCAAGTAGCTCTTGAAGTCCTTCCACTGGGGAAGTTTCTCAATTCACCGTTGCCACAATAAAAGCATCCGGCAAAAGCATACCTTCGGCGTGGACATCATGGACAATGAGTTGGAACTCTTGCACTTGGTCCATGACCGGTCGAGAGTCCACCATTTTGTAGTCCAAGAACTTGGCGACTACAAACTTCTTGGTACCTGCATCGTCAGTACAGTATTTTCTTTCAAGTGCCTCCCAAATTGCCTTGGAGGTCTTTACATTTGCATATACATCGCATGGACTATCATCTAGTCCACTAAGCAAGAAGTTTTTACAAAAGTAGTTGGAAGTTAGCCAATTATCATAGGCTATGCGGACTTCCGAGGGTTCTCTTCGTTTTCACTCGGAGGGGCGGGTGCATTCTCCATCAACACAAGTGGTGAACCCCAATGTTGTCGGGTAGAACAACATCTTCCGTGCCACCTCTTGAAGTCAGCTCCACCAAACTTGGCCGGCTTCTCAGCAGCGGGCATCACTCTAGACGAGTGCAGAGGTGCCGTCAGGGTCGGGTTTGAACCCCCCACCACACCATGGTGGTTCACACTCCCAAATGGGACGTTGCTCGCAAGGCGAGAGGACATAGCGATGAAGTTGAATGCCGTGTTAGCGGCATTAGCACGGTTAAGTGCTATCCTGGCGTCGGTAGCGGCGGAAATGGCAGCTAGGGTTGGATTAGCAAAGGCCGGAGCAGGTGTAGGGACAGACGTCGGTGGAACAGTGTTGCCAGAGGAGGCAATGACGTCAGATACAGCGGGGTTGGTGGCGGCGGTAGCATCGGAGAGGGGAGCACTTGAAGAAGACATGTTTACAGCAGCTTGAGTAGGTAGGTTATTTCGTCTTGCGATTGTTGGTTACAAAAGCTGCTATTACAAAACAATTCAATAAGCCGAAAATTAAAACAAAAAAGAAAGACCGTCGAGTCGAGGAAGCATCTCTCCGCAAGACGAAATACGCCCCGGTAGTGCTCTCGGTTGTAGGCGTATCGTCCCCAAAGATGAAACGACGAACGTCTCGAAGATTGCAGCACCGCAAGATCTACACCAGGTGTTGATTGCTGGACCCAAAGGACCAATTGCCAAGATCCAAGATCCAAGATCCAAGATCCAAGTCCAAGTCCACGGACACGGACCGAACCGGAACCGGGGCCGGGCACGGGGCGCGGGCGCGGGCGCGGTGGCGGGGCGCGCGCCGCGCGCGTGAGGCGGTCGGGCGAAAAGCTCGCGCATGAGCATGTGTGGCCCAAGCCCACCACATGTCACTTAGTTGTCTTCTACAATATTGTAGAGACTTAAATACCACACAAAACATTATTCATTAATCGATGTGGGATATGATTAATGTAATAACTCTCCAAAACTCGAATAAGGTAAGTTTCTTCACTTTAGGTAACATATTAGTTTTGTCCCCCCAAACTTCGAGCCACTATTTCTCACTCACCGAAAATCGGAATCGAGAAATTAAACACACTATAATTATCTACTCGAAACGTAGATCGACGTCATATATCTCAAAACATTAATCGAATAAATATCGAGGCTCGAAAATACGATCGAAAAAGGGCTGAATTTTGCCCAAGCCAAATTAGCATTTAATGCTAATTGAATTTCCATAATAACTAAATAATTTATTTATATATATATATATATATATATATCGATTCCAACATATACTACGTGAACGTCACCGGCGTGAGCGTGGGCGGGTCAACGTCGCCGTACCACCGGAGCTTCTAGCGCTCGACCCGAGCACCGGGTCGGGTACCATCATAGATTCGGGTACGGTGATAACCCGGTTCGTCCAACCTTTTTACAATGCGATCCGGGATGAATTCAGGAAGCAGATAAAAGGGGCGATAAGCTCGTTGGGCGCGTTCGACACGTGCTTTGCGGCGACGAATGAAGAGATGGCGCCAGTGATTACGTTCCATTCTGAGGGATTGGATTTGAAGCTGCCTATGGAGAACGCGTTGGTCCATAGCAGCTCGGGGTCGTTGGTGTGCTTGGCCATGGCGGCGGCACCGAACAATGTGAACTCGGTGCTGAATGTGATTGCGAATTTGCAGCAGCAGAATCTGAGGATTTTGTTCGACACTGTTAATTCTCGCCTGGGTATTGCTCGTGAGCTCTGCAATTAGTATCAATTTGGGTTTCTACGGTGCGAAATTGTCTCTCAAGTTTGTATGTTTAAAGATGCTGCAATTTGTGTAAGACATTGATTGCCCCAAGATACGATTAAACCTCGATATAGTAATATTCGATAAAGTAATAATCTCGCTAAGATAATAATTTCTTCCGGTCGATATAGATCAATGCACTAAAATAATGTTCGATAAAGTAATAACCTCGTTAAATGAATATTTTTTCTCGACCCCAATGTTATTACTTTATCGAGTTTTAACTGTATGGTTTGGCAAAGTGCAATTTTTGGCAAGTAATCTTCACAAGGAAATTGGAAATGATGATAAGGTAGAGGACAAACCTACTATGAAAGGAAAATATGAAAAATATATAGGCCTCCAAAAGTTCCTTCGAATTTCGAAATACAAACATGTTTCGTAGTTATAGGCCTACTGCAACTAGGGGTGTAAGTGATTCAGGTTCGAACCGCGAAACCGACGGAACCGAACCGAATCAAACCGAAAAATGCGGTTCGGTTCGGTTTCGTGGTTCGGTTTGGTTTATATTTTCCGAAACCGTTTACAATCGGTTCGGTTCACGGTTCCAAAGGTTTAGAAACCGCTCAAACCGAACCGAACCAATGGAACCGAATGAAATATAAAGATTTTTGTTAATACTAGCTACATACTACTTATTAGGTAGTATACTAATATGTGATTACTAGGGGTGTAGTAGATAATTGATACATATGTAAATATGTAATTAAAAAAAATTAAAAAAAGATGTTAATACTACTATTACACTTGGGCAGTAGGGCACGCCGCACAATTGAGTCCTGACTACACCACTCTTCTGTCTTCTCAATTCTCATTTCCATCTTCTTTCTCATTTCTCAATACTATTTTCATTTTTTCTACCAAAACGTAAAAGTTGAACAACAAGTCCTCCATCCATAGGAATTTTTTCTAGGAGTTCTTAGTTCATCCGTTTACGTGGAGTCATGAAATTGTTTCATTTTGCTACTGTCTATGTGGATTGTGGAGTCATGAATTTGTTTCCCCTAGTTGGAGATTAACTATTGTAGTTATGTTAAGTATATTTATATTTTGTTAATATTTTGGAGTCCTAGTTGAAGATTAACTTTTGTAGTTATGTTTAGTATATTTATATTTTGTTAATATTTTGGAGTTGTCGTGCTTGGATTTCATTCACGTTAAGCATGTATATAATATTATGGTTCAAAAAAATCTATTTAGGATTTAAAAAGGTAGAACCGATGAACCGAACCGAACCGAATCATTTCTAAGTGGTTCGATCCGGTTCTATTCCAAAAGTAAAGTGCACCTTAAACCGAACCGAACCAAACCACTTTCATATGTTCGGTTCGATTCTTAAATTGTACTAAAAACCGAACCGAACCTTTACACCCCTAACTGCAACCACTAATTTGAAGAAAGAAAGAAAAAAAAGAAGCTAACCATAAAGGGGGGTATTACACGTCCGAAATAATTTGGATTTGGTACCACTTATGGAATCGTGCTTAGAGTGATGAGTTTAATTAATTAGGAACGTGGATCCAATTCAGGAAATTAAAGATATAACAATAGCAACACCGAAACATATTCAAAAATTACTTACAATTAATCACCAAATTAACCTATTATACAATTCAATACTAGACAAAATAGAGGAATGAAAACAAAAGGAGAAGACAATTAAACTACGTACGGAACATAATTTCATTAGGAATATTATTTATACTATACAACATACCAAATGGATCCATATATCCAACAAGATGCATAAGTCCCAGACCAACTAGTTGAAAATCATGGTCTAAACCGTTAATCTACATAACCCCACCATGTTCATGATATATATATATATACACAGCTCTAAGTTAGAGAGAGAAAATTATAGCATACTTATGTCTTATATATGCCTACGATACGGCACATAGAAAACACACATTTAAACTACTTTCCCTCTTTCATCTGGCCTTCTTTATTAGTTCATTCCTTCTCCAACTCAGGAGTAACTGCTTCATGAAACCACATATTACTTGTGTCTATGTCAACCACAGCGCCAGCTCCCTGCAGATGTGGCAAACAACCTAGTAAAAGAACACATATTTCTGATCGAAAATCAATGTGTATAAGAAGAACAGATAATATATAATAACCTGGCCGTGTTCCTCTTCGTAAGGAATGAGTGGTGGCCAACTATCAATGAATCCCATGTCTTGTTCTTGCTGAAAATCACAGAAGTTATGAAGCGTTGACGAATCCACCACTGGAGCTAGTTCAAAAGGGTCATCGGTGATAATGTTTCCAAAAACAAACTGTTCATCCAATCCCACATCGAATACATTTTGGTTCAGGCCAAATGAGTATAAACCATGATCGAGGAGATTAGGGTTCGAACTTTCAGCATGATCAGTGGTATGTGTTGGTGGGTTGTGGGTGGATTCTTGATGATTGCTGTTCCAACTTTCAGCATGAACAATGGTTAGTATTGGTGGGTTGATGGTGAGTTCTTGATGATTACTGTTCGAACTTTCAGTATGATCATTGGGTTGTGTTGGTAGGTTGATGGTGAAGTTTTGATGATTCAATATGGCATGGTATTCTTGGATTGTTTGATTGAACTGAGTATGGTATTCTTGGAATGTTTGATTGAACTGAGAGGAATACTCGTCGTTGTTGTCCGAGAAAGGCATTAACCCGAATCTCGCGGTTTTCGACCTCGGGGCTTTTCTTATCTTTCTTGGCGTTGTCTCGCTCTTTGCTGCTCTGGTTCGTTTTCTCTCGTTTGGAGTTAGCCAATTAGCGTTGCGACATTTCTACATAAATTATAAATTTGGATAGTTTAATAAAAAAAGGGCAAAGAATCATTAAACCGAAGTCACTAGTCGACAACTCTAAGATTTGAAGCTCATTAAAACGAAGCTCATTAAAACCTATTCGAGAAAAACCCGACCAAGAAAAACCTAGTAAAAGTACTTCGTATAAAGGTGGTATATTGATTGATAACTAGTTCTCCCCTAAATGAGAAATTAGGTCAATTTATAAAGAAAAAATGATAAAACTTCGTCAAACCCTAGAGATTGAGGAACTAATCAACAACTCTAAGATTCGAACCTCATCAAAATCTACTTGATTAAAACTCGACAAAAGAACCTAGGAAAAGTACTACTCCGTATAAAGGTGGTATTATAATTGATAATTAGTTCTTCCTATAAATGAGAAATTAGGTCAATTTTATAAAGTAAAAAAATGATAAAAGTTCGTCAAACCCTAGAGATCTAGGAAGTCACTAATCGCCAACTCTAAGATTCTAACCTCATCGAAATCTACTTGAGAAAAACCCCAACAAAAAACCTCGGAAAAGTACTCCGTATAAATGGGGGTACTATAATTAATGATATATAATTAACTCTTCCTAAATGAGAAATTATTTAGGTCAATTTAATAAAGTAAAAACGATAAAGATTGTCAAACCTAGAGATTTATGAAGCCACTAATCGACAACTCTAAGATTCGAATCTCATCGAAACCTACTTGAGAAAAACCCGACAAAAAAAGCCCTAAGTACCCCATATAAAGGTGGAACTGTAATTGAATAGTTCTTACTAGATGAGCATGAGTGTGTGTAATTAATGTAATTAACTAATTATAGAGAAGACAATTGGGATTAATTAACATGAGTACTTTTTGCTATCTGTGAATTCTTAATCTATAAATCGAAACAAATTAGTTATAAAATGCAAATTAAAAAATAAAAAAATAATAAAAAAAGCCCCAAAATTCAGAATTGAAAAGGAATCTATTTCAAAATATACCTGAAGATGACTTGCCACTTGCATTCTTGTAAGACCAGGTACATTCATTAACTCAAGCACATCCTTTGGATAGCACCCTATTTTATGAAGCATAAAATTCAAAACAATTGCACTAATCTTTGTGTAATAAACAGACAAAAACCATAGAGTATTAGTAATAATTCAACTAACCAAAGTAGTCCATTCTCAACTCATAATTTCTGTCAAAGTTATTAATTAACATAAAAACAAAAGTCATAGGGAACTCACTTCCTTGTCCAAGTTGTCTCGCTGCAGCCATAAATTTCTCATGAAGCTCCACAGTCCACTCTGTCCAACCCTTCCTTTTGAGACTACTACTTCGACCGAGCACTGAACCTCTAGGGTTTGCGTTTTTCGGTTTTTCTTGGAGATTAATGATGTTAAGATTGTCATCTAGGAGTTGGTTACTTTCAAGAATAACATATTTACTGAATTCATTCTCTTGTGAATCATAAACCATCTGCTCTCTACACGGTTCAATTTTGTTTAGTCGACGCGATTTCTTTCTTGACACGAATTGTTTAAGGAATCTTAGCATCCCAATTGTCATAGGTTTTGTTACACAGAGAAAGGCTCCTCGCTCCAAGGCCCTTATGCTTGTTAGGGCATCATCCACATTTGACATAACTTTGTTAAGAAATAAGAGAAATAATCATTAGTAATAAAAAAAAATAACATTATATAATATTTTGAGAAGATTAATGATTCTAGAAAAGATGTAGTAGTACTTACAAACCACATGCAAATCCATTTTAGTGGCATCTTGTAGAAGCTGAAACTCCAAGGAATCCGGTGAATTGATGTTTGCTATCACAAGATCGAATCGAGCCTTCCCTTTCGATAACATCGATATGGCCTCGGAGGCAAGTTCCACTGAAGTAACTGAGAAATAATACAGAAAGTATGGATGTTGTACGTAGAATAAAATGTAAACCATGAGTATGCTTGGTCTTGTCAACCCGAGTATCTACATAGTTATTCTTTTTCATCTATGTCGAAGGGGTAAAACATATCATAAATAGAAAACATCTAGAATTAGAAGATTAAATAGTAATGAATAAATAAAATTGGCATTAGAATAAGGTAATTAGTAGTTATTCAAACATTTTCTCTAACTTGATCTACTTGTGCTTCAATGTCCAAATTAAAATGAGTGTGTTTATACCTTTGTAAGACAAATATTGCAACATGTTCATGATGGTCTCATGATCTTCACTTTCATGCTCAACCAGGAGAACATGAATTTTACGACATGCCATTTTTGGGAAAGAAGTTGGCATGTATAGGAGAGAGAGAGAGAGAGGGGAGGAGAGGGAGTAAGAAATTCTTGTCAGAGTCGAGAAGAGAATGTAGACTCTATAGTGCTAAGACTCGATATTCAATGCTAGGGAAGGACGGTTTATATAGAGTTTCTTCATCAAATAAACTCACTCTTTTTAAGCGTAAATTAGATGAAAAAATATCATGCGTGATCTTAAAAATATTGCACGAAAAATTCTCCTATCAAGTTAACCGTGTTTTGTATCCCTAATAAAATCTTTAACGATGTTAGGTTCTAAATAAAATTATATTAAACTTACCCACATATAGAAATCTAAAGAAAAATCTATAATGAAAATAGAATTAAAATCAAGAAACTCATCATCCACATTGTTGTTCGCATTTTGAGTCGATTTACTCTTGGTTTTTTGAAGTCCACATTCTTTCTAGGATAAGGATAGTTCAATATTTTCATTTAGAAACTAACACCGTTAAAGATTTAGGGGATTTGAGATACGTATATGCACATAGTTAACTTTGGTAGAGTTTTTCGAGCAATATTAAGTATACATGATATTTTTTATTTATTTTACATAAACATGATATTTTTTATTTATTTTACATAAAAACAAAGAACACATAATAGTTTTATGCATTTCACGTGAACACAAAGTATTCTTTGCCATCTTCCTTTTTTTAAGGAGAAAGTAAGAAATTAAAACATCTTTACTATTTCCAACTTTTTGGACTGTGGATTCAACCTGTAACGTTTAGTTAAATTCAAACTTCTTTTTCAGAAATTGGCTTTATATATACAAAACCAACTCGTGCATCTTGTTAGTTAGCAATTAAATGCTTAGTCAAATATTAGTCAGTGTATTTCGTATATATACAATACTTACTAGAGTTAACAAACGGTACTTCATTCTCTTCAGACAAAAAAATATTTTTATATTGGCTCTACACTGAATAAAGACATCAAGCTAGTCAAGTACTGTAATAGTTAAGTGTGAAGGGGTTTTCTTTTTTATATCCTTTATTTTTTACTACAGTCAACCCCATATTTAAGTTTACTTTTTATCTACCTAGTTTTTTCGGAAATTACTGCTGTTTTTACGGCATAAATATATTAATATATTAATAATTTCCTTGCAGAAGTCTCTTTTGATTTTCTTTCAGTTACAACTTACAACTAAACCTAATTTTTCTTACAATTGGCAACACCATTTAATTACCACTACTAAAATAGGACTCGTTGTAATTATTTAAATTGTGAACTTAGAAGGAATTGATTTTACTAGTACTTATATATATCATAGATCAATTGTGTTTTTCTTTTGCAATTTTTTGACATTATGAATTAGAGGAGGATCTAAGATTAGGATTGAGGTTGGCGAATTTACAAATTTAGGAGTGCTAATTTACAATTTAGGGTGTGCAAAATTTTAAATTTCAAAAACAAAATAGAAAGAAATTAATCTTAATAAAATGATACATCAGCATAACATATTCATAAATCTGAAGCTGAGAATTAACATTGCAGAAAGCGCCCTAAATCAATTGTTAAATTTTCCCTATGTCTATTTTTTCTTTTTTCAAATTAACTTCTTATTACAAATTCAGTATTCTAGATTAAACTATAAAAATAAGATGAAAACATTAAAAAACAAAAAAGATAGTAATTGGCATTTTGTGAAATGTTTGATTTTGTTATGCTAAAGAAAGCAAATGAACATTAATAGCCGAGTTTGGGTGGTTGGATTTCAAGAATTATGCTATTAAATGACAAAATACAAAAATGGTTAATATATATGATATAATATAATTAAAAAAAATTGAAAAAACTAATAAACAATGGATTAAATTGCCAGAAACAAGAAATATAGGCATGCATATAGCAGCACCATTTGCATCAAGTATGGATCCAAATTTGCATTGACCTGCAACATAATAGAAAATGGACAACTTAGATAAAACTATATAGTTTGAAAGAACTTTGATAACTACTAAATATATTAAAAATAAAAGCAGAAAAGCTAACCTAGTTTGTGTGAGCCATTTTAATTAATATCCTCCCCAAGTAGGAATAAATCTAGAATTAATATATAGTTGGAACACCAAACCTTGCGATTTCGTGGTTGCAGCTTTGCA